>OW388294.1:39603274-40803274 GCA_936450465.1 Gibbula magus | reverse complement strand
ATCGTTTATGTTTGAGTTTGATTGTTACCATACATATGATAATCGTTGATGTTTGAGTTTGATTGTTACCATCCATATGATAATCGTTTATGTTTGAGTTTGATTGTTACCATACATATGATAATCGTTGATGTTTGAGTTTGATTGTTACCATCCATATGATAATCGTTTATGTTTGAGTTTGTTTGTTACCACACATGATACTCGTGCACATTTATAACGTGCTTATATCCACACTCGAACCCATGTTCATTGTGTTACACAGCATTGCTCTCATGTAAGGACGGTATCATTTAACACAATACACATACTGATATGTTATAACAATTACACCACATAACCAAATTAATTCCATCATATTCATGCACAGGGGGTTTTTAAAGCAAAAAGACTGCACATCAGAGATGAAATTACTTGTTTCCCTATGCGCGAAAGAAGCATTTCTAGTTCTCTATGAGAATATGTTTTAGTTACATACTGTTACGTGTTATTATAACAA
The DNA here is from genome assembly GCA_936450465.1 of Gibbula magus. NCBI lineage: Eukaryota > Metazoa > Mollusca > Gastropoda > Trochida > Trochidae > Gibbula > Gibbula magus. The sequence goes on along the minus strand of OW388294.1, from coordinate 40,802,775 downwards.
TCTTGATTCAGAATGAACCATATATGCATTGATTAAACTTTCATAATTAGTTAATTTGCGCATGTATTTACATATTCTTTCATCATATTTTGCCATTCTCTTTGAGTTGTAACAAAAATGTCAAATCAAACCTGTCTAAACATCATGTAAAGCTTTGATCTCCATAATGACTGTTTATTCAGCCAATCCATTAGTTTGTACTGGAGAAGGAATATTGTGCTACCGAGGGCCGAAATCTTTAATTCAATCTGGGTCATACGTTTGCACTCTCTGAAGTAGTACCCATTAGGTCAAACTGGGTCGTTAAAATGCCTATTTGCAACGAATCCATACTCTTCAACCCTTTGCCACGAGAAACCCCTATTTGTCCATCAGTTCCAAGCTTTGCTATCGATGCGTCTGTGGTTCTGAGATGGTGGTATGTTTGCTATAGTCTAACTGAAGCTCTGGTTTGGTGTCCAAACAGTTTCACGAACTTTCTTCCATTGTACATGTACTCATAACTGTACACGTGGTCACGGACTTGCCAAATTGAAACCGGGTGGCCATATTTTAATTATTATGTATTATTATGTATAATTTGGTGTCCGAATATTTTTTTCTTTATGATGTCAGTAGTAAGAAATTCATCTATTAATGTTAACAATAGAAACACTGGCCTTATGTACATGAAGTCCAATGTATCTTTGCATGAGTCAACGTAATTGAATTTTTAAAACGAGCCCTGAATTGGTGTTGTAACAATGCATCTTTACTTTTTTCGGCTAGTCAGAAACTCATTTTTACAAATTATTGACAGTGAGTTTCATTTACATTTAGATAATGGCATCAAGCTGTACCATCTGCCCACGTGATGGAACTGAAAAAGTGGCATGTAGATATCCAAATAGTCACATACATCATTTGTAAAGTATACCATCAGTAGATACAATGGAAACCGTATTCTAATACTATTTATGTATTTTATTCTTCAGGATAATGTTTGGAGTCCAAATATTCATGTGATTTAGTTTACGATTTTTTATCATATTCTCAAACCAGTGGCCAGAGCCAATGATCATCTATTGTTGATTATTAACTTATTAATTATTTACATTTAATTTTTTTATTTAAAAAAACATCCTGGTTGGAAGTTATCCATATTTTTCAAATATTCAAATGAAACAATATTCGTTTTCTAAATTACGGAGGGATAGATGGACTCTTTCACATCCAGAGCGTGCAGTGAGCGTGTGACCCCTTCATGTATACTTAACGATCAGATACTCGACGAATCTTCAAAACAAATGTTCAAAGACGGTTATGGTCTCTCTTCCGTTACTCTATTCATTGGTTCATTATATCTGTATGGCTTCTTATTTACCTTATTGTCGACGTAAGGTTAGCATAATTTGCCAAACTATTGCTTCTTCTAGTAATAACAATATATTTCCCATTCCTTGCTACATCCTTATTTTATTTGCTCATCTACCAAAAATATTCATGGTTCAAATCTTAAATTTGTAATCGCACGAAGCATGTATTGTCAACATAAATACACTAACGAAAATTTCCCCCTCCACATATCCACAAAAACTTGCTTGTCGATGGTTCAAAACGAGACTCAGTCAGATATGTAAAGGCAAAGCGTATCGTCCAAAAATTCTCATAAACTCTCTCAAGTTTCTATCGTCACATTCGCGTTTGACCCCGAAGTACACGAACACCAGGTCATCAATCGAGCCCCAGTTTCTAGAGCCGTGTTACCCCTTAAAGGGGCAGTAGCACGTTTTTTTCCCTGAAATAAGTTGATGAAATGTATTTGAAAAATGATGTCACCGATAGTAAACCACCCTTCTCTCTTCAGATAATCAAGTTAAAAATGAGTGTCCATGGGTTTCGTATAGCCATGGGGATCGTTTTTGTCATGCGAAATAATAAATTGTGTTCACAACAAAATGGCCGCCATGCATTTTTTGCTTTTTACGCAACACCGTTATTACCACTATGGATAATTGGTTTGTGTAATAAGATGTTTTACCCTCTAAAGCAAATTCAAATGGCACAAACAATCCTTATAAATAGGAAATTTGAAAAAATAAATTTTGCAAAAAAACGTGCTATTGCTCCTTTAAATCCTTTTAAATGGTCATGTACTTGCGAAACGATCTTTGGTTTGTTTCCCAAATCTCTCATCAACTCTCTTCCGTTTCCTGACCCTATCACAACTCCGGTGGTCAGATACGCCAGGCCACTCCATTGACCATTGCAGGCTCGTGTGAGAAAATTAGTTTCTGTTTGTTATCCTTCCAATCTCTTCCCCGACCAGTGCATTAGAGATATGGCTGTATCGATTTTAGTTTATATCAACATCAAAGGGAGAGGCGGTGGAGGAGAGATGGGTCCTATATCAGAGTTCTATGAGCTCTGTCCTTACATTTCAGTTTACGTTTTATGTTCAAGCTGCAGAAATTTCTGTTTTTTGCTGACATGTTTATAAGTATCAATTGCACTATATCTTAAATGGAAGATATCAGTATTTCAACTTATACACTGCGCAATTCCCAAGTCACTTCTTCCCATATAACCACTGTTGACATTGGGCCATATTTTTTTGTTCTTGTAAAATAACCTAGCGGTGAAAATATGCATTGATATGTAAGGATAACTAATTTATATCCGTATTCTAAATACTCGTTATTCTTCTTTCGAAAAAAATAAATTAATAATTGTTTATTTTAGAAAGTCCACATCATTTCAGATGGGTTCAAATTTAGTTTATTTAATCCAAGCATGTATTCATGACATTGACGCTGAAAGAGTTTCATTTCAGTGTATAAAGTAAATATTTGAAAGATGTTATTAAATGACGAAAGTATAATAATTTCAGGCCGAATCTTTGTCTTTTCGAAATATCTTTACATGAAAACTGTAAAATGGTACATTCGGGTTTTGAAGGTCTAAATTATTTTCCCTCACTTTAGCTGTTCTTAAATTGGTTCATAAAATTATTGAAGCTGTCCTTCTACTCAATCATATTTTTCATGTTCAAGTTCAGGTCACTAAGGTACCTCGCTAATTCACTTCTGTCCGTCCGCTGATACGAGAAATCAATGGAAAATTATTTTGTAAAAAGCAAAATCTATATTTGCGTTGCTTAGTGACGAGTTGCTGCTGATCGTGGAATGTGGTAAGAGGTAATAGCGTATTAGCAGCCGGTGGAGTGAACTTGTTGTATATACGTAACATAGTTTAATGAGAAACAAAGAAACAACGTGTTGGTTAAGAGAATAAATATGGCATGAAACTGACAAACTTGATGAAATATTCGACCTTGAAGGTGTTTTCATTATAACTGTCTCATACTAGATTTCGTTATAGAATATCAACTATTTCTCATATAATATAACCTTTTTAGTGATGTTTGAAGTATTATTCAAAGTAATAGTAAATTAGAAATTGTCGCCTTTTAAGCGTTTATTCAAAACAAATAACTAACCAAAAAATGCATATTTGACCGAAAACCCACTCCAAAACAAAATTTGAACATATTTCATCAGGGAGCAGGTTAATGTCGATCAGAAAATGAATATTCTATTTGTCAGTGTTTGAATTCAAAACAAGATTGATTTATAAAAACAGTGAGAAAGCTTTAGCAAGGAAGACCCAAAGGAAATTGCATGAGATTCAAGAAAAGCGAAACGTTCAACAAGCACGCCCTCGCCTTTACAATATCACATGGACGGATACAGAATATTGAACCAAAATCATATTGCATTCTATAGCGGGACGAACTGATAATTGTAGCAATTGCTGGAGTTCCATCGAGTCATACATGTATCCACGGACAAGCAATAGATGATATCGCCCAAGAGTCTTCCGATTTCCAAAAAACTAATACGATTCGACTAGTGTATGAAATACTCCTGGCTTGGCGGTATAATTTGATTTCAGCCAACGCATGTTGAAACATTATCAGAAGAATATTTTTTATTTTTTTATTTATCAAAATTGTCCTCACTTTCGAAGGGCTTCTTTCAACATCTTCGTTTCCAACATCATCAGCCTGAGTGCAATCATAGCATTGTGTTGTCATCATATGTATGGTGTCATAACATTGTGACGTTATCTTATCGTGGTCATGACACTGTGAGTCATATAGTTGAATATTTCAAAGAGTTTAACATCATATATTTAATGTTATCACATCATTGAGCAAAACCTCCGCACAAGTTTTAAAAAGGATATAATTATGTTCTTTGACTTCATTGAGGCGAATGCTATATATCGTTGAAGGTAGTTTTCGTTTATTTGTTTTACAGACAATTCTCGTGGATATTATAAAATAATCTTCATATAGAAAGAATAATCACAGACAACCATAGACCACTCTAAATCAGTGAGGGAGAGTTTTTTTCAGTAAAGGGACCACAGGCCCATTATACATCAGATTACAGCATAATATAATACATACATAGAGCACCGTACACAATTATGAAAATTACAGCATTATGTCTTTTGTGGTTACAGGAAATTTGTTTCTTTTTTTCATGGCTAGAAATATATATTTTGCCAGATTATTGATGACAAAAGTATTCTTTGAGGAAAGCAATTGGGTTAGTTTTACTTCTGAGGGATATGTGTGATAATAATTAGGAAGAATATTATTTCTTAATTTCTTAAAGAAGGGACATACCAGGCAAAAGTGATATTCATTCTCTATATAAGGTATGATACAAAAGGGCAAAGGCGATCCTCCCTTTTAAGACCTAAATATCTACCACATTCTATCATCAAATTATGATTACTCTAAATTAGTAAATTATCTCTTTTCACAATATGATACATCCGTGCAACTAGTTTAGAACAAATCTGAAGGTTCGATGTTTCGCTACGGCATGGCATACTTGCAATTTTCTCTAACTCCTAGAGCACAGTGGTATAGAGGTTGGTGTTCTGGCCCCTCACGTCAAAAACCCAGGTTAGAATCTCGGTGGAGACAAACTATGATTATGATCTGGAGTTCATCCTCATTGCGCTCAGTTCATACAGCTGTTTAGATGGGTACCTGAGTATGGGAAGCATGATCATTCCACGGCTATTACAACTCTCAGGGTAGTAATACATATTGTGCGCTGCGAGCATGCCCATGCATGGAAATAGCGCTATACAAATGAATGAATATTGTTATTGTTTATCCAAGTGACTAATTCATTTCTCCCATGTCCTCTCGGATGGCCCTTGACAATGTCTTAGCAGATGTTTCTCCTTTCTGACAACTTTATGGATTTGACTAGTCTTACACTTAGACTCTAAAAAAATTGAAAATGAGTCTTTTTTGTGTGGAAAATTCCATTTCTTACAGTTTCTTTTCAATATGTAATAAAATGGTGATATTTTCAGAATAAATACTTTTTCATAGTCCGAGTGAAAGACTAGGATTTGACGTGATCAAATAGAGGATATTATATGAGTGTCTATGGCATACTATGTTTACGACACGAGTGCCTGAATATTAGTATTTTCCGAACGAGAGCGAGGGATATACGGATATTCGGGCACGAGTGTCGTAATATAGTATGGTATAGACAAGTATATAATATTCTGTTTATTACCGAAGTCGTGAAATTAATGAAAACACGCTAAAATCCAATTTCAACCATAGGCTGGCGACCCGCCGTCGCGCATTTAGAACGCAACGTCATAGACGAAACGTGACGTCATAGCATTGTTTATGACGTCACGTCACCATGACAAAGTGATGTGTTGCCCTAGGGCATCGTATGAAAAATATGAACCCCGATATGATTGCCCCCGTAGGTAATAATTAAGTTTATGTACTTAAACCAAGCAATATTAGTCCTTGTAATGGAAGTCGCTGCTTAAACTTATACATCTGTTTCTTCTGTTGTAGATACTGGCGACACTTCTACGTGGACCCATCAGAGAACTTCTACTACAGGTGGTTGTTCTTCATCTCCCTGGCATGTGTGTACAACATCGTCTTCATCGTTGCTAGAGCTGTGTTCTGGGAGTTACAGGAGCGGTACCAAACTCTCTGGCTGGTCCTGGACTACCTCAGCGACTTCGTCTACTTGTTAGATATGTGGGTGCAACTCAGAACAGGTAACTCACAGTATTGACTCTTAAAGGAAATCCAATCTGCTGTTATGGGTGTGTGTAGACACATTAATGGTACCTGAGTTTATGATGGTCGTGTGTCTGTTTGATATGTTGGTTCCACAGGAAATTTAGAATGCCAAATAATTTGTATATTCAATTTGATTGTCAAAATGTTTTCCCAATTCCGATTATTCCAAAAAAATAAAGATACGGCGGTACGTTTTTCAGATAAAAGCCATGAATTGAATAAAGTCAGACTTTTGATAACGAATCCCAAATTCGCCTCTATCCTTTAAAGATGGTGAGGACATGTTAACATATACGGTATATGCAGTGATATTCTCGTTATTCTCAAGTACCTGTGTTTGATGAAGCTCAGAACAGATAACTCACAATATTTACTATTTGAATAAATGCCAGCTGCTGTCATTGTTGCTTATAGAAACTCCATCGGTACATTGTACCTGTGCATACGGTGAGTCGTGTGCCTGTTAGTATGTGGGTACAGATGTAACTAGCTAATTATAAATGTTCGGTACTGTCGTGGTTGCGTGTATCTAAGGTACCTGAGCCTATGAGCATATCTGATCAATGGGTATCTAATTTTCGAAGGGAATTTAGATAAGGGATATGTGAAATATGAAACCAGATATGTCCACGCTTGTTTGTTCTCATTGTAGTTAAATTACAGATTTTAAGTTCCAAGTCTCACACTATATTTAACCTTATTTTCAGTATCCAGGTTCCCTTTAAGTTAACTTGGTTAAAAGGGAGATGTCATTGTTATTAAGAACGTAAGGTCATTGCTAAAAGTACAAAAGTTGTGACACAGTATTTTGCTGTAACGTAAAACCTAACATATGAAGGGATCAATATCAATTATTTAAAAGACATTTTAGCATTAATTAATACTTTTTCCTATTTCAATTTCAGGTTATCTCCAGCAAGGTCTCATGGTAACAGATCCAGCTAAACTCAGGAAAAACTACATGAAAACGAAGATATTTGTCCTGGACGTGCTCAGTGTGCTCCCCACGGATCTCTTCTACTTCCTCACGGGGCTGAACACACCCGAGGTCAGGTTCAACAGGCTCCTCAGATTCAAGCGGGTTCTGGAGTTCTTTGACCGCACAGAAACGAGAACAAGCTTCACGAACATGTGGAGAATCTTAAATCTTGTATTGTATATATTGATAATCATTCACTGGAACGCTTGCATATACTTTGCGATAAGTGGCGCCATAGGGTATGGAAGTGACGGCTGGGTGTATGGGAATGTGTCCGAGCCAAAATTCGCGCCTCTCAGTCGGAAGTATGTGTACAGTTTCTATTGGTCGACCTTGACCTTGACCACAATTGGAGAAACACCTCAACCAGAACGAGATGTTGAGTTTGTGTTTGTTGTGGTGGATTTCTTAATCGGCGTGCTCATCTTTGCTACAATCGTTGGTAACGTTGGTAGTATGATTACGAACATGAACGCAGCTAGATCAGAATTTCAGCAGAAGATGGACGGTGTCAAACAATACATGGAGTTCAGGAAAGTTAGCAAAGAACTCGAGGAACGGGTGATCAAGTGGTTTGATTATCTGTGGACAAACAAACAGTCTCTCAATGAAGAGGAAGTCCTGTGTACATTACCAGACAAACTCAAAGCCGAAATGGCTATCCATGTTCACTTGGAGACATTGAAACGTGTCAGCATTTTTCAGGATTGTGAACCAGGCTTGTTGGTGGAGCTGGTTCTAAAGCTCAAGCTGCAAGTGTTTAGTCCTGGTGATTACATCTGTAGAAAGGGCGATATCGGGAGAGAGATGTACATAGTGAAGAGAGGTAAGCTCAGTGTGGTGGGGGATGATGGTCACACAGTGTTTGCCACTCTGAGTGAAGGGAGTGTGTTTGGTGAAGTGAGCATTCTCAACATTGCCGGTAATAAAACTGGCAATCGAAGGACCGCCAATGTTCGTAGTTTAGGCTATAGTGACCTTTTCTGTCTGTCCAAAGATGATCTTTGGGATGCTTTGGGAGAGTATCCAGAGGCCAAAAGGAAGCTTATTGAGTGTGGGAGGCAAATTTTAAAGAAGGACAACCTTCTCGATGAAGAGGCTATGAGGAAAGAAGAAGAGAAACAGGAAACTACTGAACAGAAGGTTGACAGAATAGACTTATCCATGGATACCCTTCAGACGAGGTTTGCACGTCTCCTTGCAGACTTCAACAGCACACAACAACGTCTAAAGCAAAGGCTTACAAAGGTTGAAAAAGTGCTCAGTCGAGATGGTGATGCAATATCAAGCATCTCCGCTCTTGATCTTGACCAAAAATTATGACATCTTTAGAGGGTCCCCTCTTGAAACTGTGATTCAGAATATGTGCATAGTCTTCACAAACCGAAAGAGAGAAATTTCACGTTTGACGTTTACGTGATCAAAAGCCAAAATGTTTTTTTGCAAAAGGGAACACACCATTTTCATAGATAGGGAAATTTCTTGCAAATTGAGTCGTTGGATGTTAAACTCTAATGGAGAAGATGAAAAATACTCAATATTGTAAATAAAACATGAAAACCACGTGTGAATGAACCACTTGGCTTTGGAACAAGTGCCCAATAGGATGAGAATGGTACTGAGACAGGGAGCTCACACTACTCGTGATTTATTCCATCTATTTGTTTCTTTACGATTCACTGGATGTACATGTTAAAAGTGATGAATAGAGGAAAGTAGACGAATTTAAACGTTGATATTATCATTAGTTCTGTGATAACTGTGCTCTTGTTGAGTTGTTTGGTTATCTTTTGTTCGGTGTTGCTTCGTACGGTACAGTTATATATAGTCAAGTGCTGGTTCACCTGGTGAAAGGACGCTGGTCGTCATATTTAATATGCTGTAGACTTTGATATGATCTTGACAGCTTAACCATAGTCATTAGTAGCTGTAGTTGCATGATATCAAATATAAGCCTTAATCCTTGATAATTAATTTACCTTAATGGTGGACTTAATTATTGCTTTCAGAACGTAATTTAAAAATAAAACTGAATTGGACAGATCTGATAAATTGCCATGACAAAGGTTTCTTTGAAGCTCTTGTCCTAATTGTTATCTTTAAAGGGGCAGTAGCACGTTTTTTTGCAAACCTTATTTTTTCGAATATTCCATTTATAATGATAGTTTGTGTCATTTACATTAAACATCTTATTACAAAAACCAATTATCCGTAGTGGTAATAACGGTGTTGCGTATAAAGCAAAAATTGCATGGCGGCCATTTTATTGTGAACACATTTTATTATTTCGAATTACAAAAAAACGATTCCCATGGCTTTACTGAGCCATTTACGCTCATGTTCAACTTGATTTTCCGAAGAGAGAGGGGTGTTTTTTTATTTGTGACATTATTTTTCAAATACATTTCATCAAGTTTGTTGAGCGAAAAAACGTGCTACTGCCCCTTTAAAGCTTTGGTTAATAATACTTTTATTTATGAATATACTTGAGCATGGCGTAATTCGAAGGTATTCTCTTCTTGCTTAAGTATGCATATTATTATTTGATTAATTGTGAAGAACTTTCATCGGTTTTCTTTTTACACTTAGATTAGTAAAGAAGAGTTATGTTGATATCGCAGTGAAGTCGCTTAGAAGTCGGCATAATGAACACATGCCATACGGGCTAGTATTTATGTTAAACATACCAACCTATGAAGACCCTTAAGTGTCAGTTTTGTTAGATATTTGACATTAGCTTTTGGTTTATTTTACTCTAAGGTTTAAGATTATCTTTGGATCCATATCTTATATCTATTACTCCTTTGATTTTGTGATTCTCATCGTTCTCTTATACCATTCTCGCATCTTGTACATACGATAGCTTCAGCTCTGCTAAATTATGATTTTAAGAATATCTGTTTTCTGGAATATTTCATCTTAACGTTAGTGAATCTTTCATGTGTGGGTATTCAATATATTTATTGTCTTTTCGTGTTCGAATTTAAAACCTTCATCTATTACCTATCTTTAGCTAGGATGTGAAGTTATAGATCGACAGCACAGGTAATACTTGAATGTATTATACTAAAGATATGAAGGTATGAAACTAATCACCTAAACTGTGTATAGCGACTTAATACCAATCAAACCATTTAATTTGCATCGTATCTCCACCAATATATTCTCAACATCACCATATTTCTTAGTTTTAGTTACTGGAACATTGTTGGTTTTATTTTATTTTCTCATTCTGTTAGTGAACCCTGATCGAACCATTTTAATGCTATTGAAATGTTTCAAATCTTTTCCTTGTGTAAGTTCCACAACAATATAGCATATTTTTGCTTTTACTTTTGCTTTGTTGTGCATTTTGTGGGTTTTTTAATCTAATCTAACAACGCCTTATGATAGTTATATATGTGACTAGTTAGCTTTTGTTTGTTTATTTGTAAACATTGATATCATTTTGTTCAACATACAGTTTCAAATATATAGATATGTTCATTTAATTCAAAGTACCCATGGTCAATATTCAGTAAAACATTTCAAAAGCAATTTGCCAAATAGATCATTCAAATGCTCGCCCTATTTTAAATATATCTTATTGACAATATATCGATAAGATAAGTGAAAATAAGAACATTTAAGCAGCATTTTCTACACAGTTCATTAATACTAAAAATAGAAAAAAAATAATAAACAGTTACACAAATGATTTCAAGTATTGAAATGAACGGGGTGTTATTTTAATTCGGTGAGGAAATGCACAGTCTAATGATATTAACAAACTGCACAAGAAGTTTCTGTGAATATATTAAAACGTTTGTCTCTATAAAGTGCAAATATTCAGAAAGGGGATTAACAACTTGGTTACATTCGATATAGTGTACAATTCAAGGTATGCATGATGATACAATGATTGAATATTTATAAAACACGAACAATAAACAAATCAATTTCCAAATCAAGTGATTAAATCAATGTACAATGTTATAGATGCCTCATATCAAACATATGTAAAATAAGTAAATATATATTGTTGGTCTTCTAAGCATGACAAAGTGCGATGAAGATCGGGTTGTAATCACTTGAAAATTTATTTAAGCTTTTTTAATTAATTGAAAGTTGTAACCAACTACAAATTATACGCATCAGTTTTTACACATGTATGTACATGTGTTTGTTACAACTAAATGACATCTAAGACATGTAAGTTACCTAAGTATAATTTGTTCATGTATTTTCCCACTAGCTTAAATCTCATCTATTTCAATGGCGTAGCTTGTTCCTCCTGTGTTTCTTTGTTTTGCTTGTTTCCTCCTGTGTTTCTTTGTGTAGCTTGTTTCCTCCTGTGTTTCTTTGAGTACTTGTTATCCTCTCACGGACAGCAGAGGTTGTAGACTATAGCAAATTATATTTAGGGCCCGTCCAATTCATGTTTGTATTGTGTGAGCATAGAATGAATGGCAAATGAGCTTACTTCCAATCAAAATCTATTATCCTCATTGCTTTAACGAATATTTCCACATACTAATAATGTTAATGTATTAATATGATTCATCAATGAATGTTTTAACTTACAAGAACGTGCTACATATCAAACTCAATAACCATTGGTAACTTAATGTAATATAGACACATATTGTCAACTTTAATGCATTGAAATAGTTGATCAATGAATGTGTTATACAATAACTTACTACAAATCAAACTCAATTATTCTTATTTCTTTATAGAATGTGTCCACACATTATTAACTTGATGCATTATTATGGTTGATCAATGAATGCATTAACGTACATTTGAGCTTCCTTAAAGAGCCATCAAGGATGTTAGTGTTTCAAATACAAAATTATTTGTGGAAAATATACTTATAACGTCAATCGCTAGAGAAATTTGTTATCTACAACATGACATGTGACAAATAATTTTCATATCAGGACAATGTAATGAAATTTGGTTTCAAAGAGAAGAACCCATTCGAGAAACACCCGCTAAGGGTATCTGACGTCATATAAACAGAATTCCCTTTGTTACATAAAACGTACATACAGTAGTAAGCGCTTCCGAAGCGTGAAGGCTCGTCTCTAGCGCAAGTCGCCATAGAAACCCACAGGCTGCACGTGCTGTACATGCTTCTCTTGGAAGTGAGGCTACCCTTGTCACACATTACTGAATGTGACGATTGTATTATAAAGAATGATTCTAAACGTCCTGAGAACATACAAATTATTGCCTGTTTAATGTACTTTTTATTGAGCTAAGACCAGCAAATTATGACAAATATATTCTCATTGATTATAACATTTAAGAAAAGTACCTAGTTAGGTAAAACATGTATTCCAATATCTGTAGAAAATACACAATTAAATGAAATAGTAAAAAAATAACCGCAAAAAAGTATATATTTCGAATTCTTTCATTGCTCACAAACTTAACATTTCTGTCGTGTCTTTGTATACACGGTGCGAGCTAGACCACAATGCTTTGCGCTTGAAAAAAATAGACTTGATCTAATTTTTGACTGGAAAACACCTTTACTAATTAGTGCAATTTCTCGGCTTATTTTGGGTCGAAAAAATCTATGAAAAATTAAGTGTATATATTTCACGGAGATAGATTTTAGGCAATTTTCCGATATGTTCATCAACATCATTGATGGCTCTTTAATACTTTATCGAATATTTCCACCTAACTTTAAAGGGGCAGAAGCACGTCTTTTGCAAATTTTATTTTTTCAAATTTCTCATTTATAATGATAGTTTGTCATTTATATTTACTTTAGAGGGTAAAACATCTTATTACACAAATTAAGTATCTGTAGTGGTAATAACGGTGTTGCGTATAAAGCAAAAATTGCATGGCGGCCATTTTATTGTGAACACATTTTATTATTTTGAATGACAAAAAAACGATTCCCATGGCTTAATGGAATCATGTACACTCATTTTAACTTGATTTTCCGAAGAGAGAAGGGTGTTTTGATATTGGTGACATTATTTTTCAAATAAATTTCATCGACTTATTTCAGCGAAAAAAACGTGCTACTGCCCCTTTAATGTATTAACATGATTGACCAATGTGTTAACTTACCACATGCAGTAACTACAAATCAAACTCAAATGTCCACATACTGATAACGTGAATGCATTAACATGGTTGGTCAAGTCCTGTAATACATCGTGGACTGACAAAAATATTTCCTCAGCTGATTATAGAGAACTAACTTAATGAGTTCATGTTGTATTTATGTATTAAACCGAAGATGAATATGACACATTTATCAATTACCCATTTTCATTAGGAATTTTGATCTGTCACTATGAATACCGTAATAAAATTTCATACAATGAACAGTGTTAATCAAACCATACATGAATGATTTATGAAATTATTGATTGATTATTTTGTTTTAGATAATTGACATATCAAAATATGTGTTCAATGTGTAGGCAGTTTAGGTCATTACTTATGCTAAAGTACACATGATGACAGGGTATACATAACATACACAACATTATGATAACTTCCAAAGTTTAACGCTTGTTATTCAAAATGATATCCACTGTTTCTATTTATATTTACATTTAATATCATGACTTATTTGTTTTCAACTCATTGTGAGAAAGATGTGTATGTGATATTGAAATATAAATACTAGAAATATCTTGTATATAATCTTGAAACTGACCATAGTGATAGTGGAAACCATATTTGTCTTTTAATGATAGTTATCAGATATCAAGGTTCTTGTTGTTGACATGACTTTGTGGTTGCGAGTTTTCAAATAGTCTATTTAAATTCAGTTCTGAACTGGAAATATAATTTTTAAAAATATACGATGTATGTTCCACAGGAGATATACCTGTATTCCTATGTATTATTACAACGTGATATTACAAAAATATGTTCTGTAATTAGCTTTGTTATACTACCAATAAAATCGAAACTCAAACTTTTACAGAAGATATAATGATGAATCTGATAGATACTTACAATACAAGAAATGAAGCCTTTATGATTCTTTCAAACACATATTTTATCAATTGAAAATCTATTTAAAATATCCTTTTATTGCTTCAGTTTAGGCAAGGTTCAAATCAAACATCACACAGACAAATGTCTTTGACATCAAATTAAACTATTCTGCGAACTGAAATTGAGACTTTTTTAAATTGTCCTTAACCTTATGTGCATATTTTAATCATATCATAATTATAATAACAGTTTAATGCAGTTATAGGAACACATTTTGTGTAACAAAATATTTTATTGAAATGAGGTATACCTTCTCGTGGACATGCGTGTAGCTACTGTTAGTATGGATATTGAGTGTATGAAAGGCAGTGAATGAATATAAGGTGTTTAAATGAAACATTTTCTTAGTTTTCTTCTTGATGACGATATTTGTTATTTGTTATTTGACAAACGTATGTTCCAATGTACATTTTATTCAAATGAAGGCATGATATGATTTTACCATTTTATTTAGATTTAGAACTTTCCTAACAAATTTCTGTTCATATGTACAGTATATTAAAACGAAGCATATTACGTAATTTGGCTCTGAGGTATTTTAACATTTTTCTGTTTGAAAAGTCTGTATCCTAAGTGATAGTTACAAGTCAAATTCGAATACTCGTTTATTGTATTCAAATTTGTTTAAAGAATATGTTTATTTCATTATCTCAAGCTGTCATTTTAATAATAGTTCTATTCCATCTTGATCGACTATTGTATAGGTTTGTCATGCCATTCAGAAATAAAATTTGATTCATATTATGTACATGTATGGCTCGTGTTGTCATTTTAGTGTAATTATATTTAAAATATTTAGCGAAAATGTCTTTGGAAGGAGGATTCTGTGTCCTGATGATTCAAAAGGAAATGCTGACCATGGAAATATATCTCAAGAACATGTAACAAACAACAAAAATCCAAAAACAGCCTTTTATTAAACCTTGGATGCCATTCAATGACTAAATTCAGCTATTCACCAAGACAAATACCTCAGTTAAAGTTCACGTAAAGATGCTCTTTGCTAAAACAACGATCTAATTGAATCAGATATTAGAATACACTTCGTAAAATGTTCTTGTATAAATGTGAAACAGAAACCATGAATGAAAATTGAAATATTATCTAATAGGTAGACATACACAAAACATGATAATGAATATTGTTTCGCGTATTTAACCATAACAGTGTGCATGTCGTTAAATAGTCAAAAGTTCAGCAAAGTGAATTCACATTTTTCCAATCAAGGAACTCGAAACCAAACAAGAGAAGAATATATGTAAAGTCGTTTTAGTATAAAAAAAAATTAAAAACATATACCTAAGAGTATTACTCTAGATTGTATATAGTGTATATTAGTATATAAGTGTAGTGTGTTGAGGTGTTTCGGGTTAACAATGCTTCCAAACGCTAGCTAATATTATTGGAGCAAACCACGGGCAATTTGTTGTGTTGACAACTTCGAGCGTTGGCTGAGACTAACTTGGCTGGTATTGGACTGCCTTTCAATGGAATATTACATCTAAACCAATCTGCATAAAGTGTCAAGTATCTACAAGAGACAACGTTGCAACCTATATATTCAGTAGGCTCGAACCTAGACATTGCTTTGTCCCATTCATTGTTAAATTTGAACACATGTTATTAAATTGATCCTTTTGGCATTGTTTTCAAACCGAACATTTTTTAATAAAACTCTTTAACAAAATCTTACATTATTCATGTTTCTCTAAGTTTGGAAACGTTCCAGAAGAACAACATACAATATACATTCCCTGAATAAAGTAACTGATCTATCAAGTGCTAGGGAGGCGAATTATTACAAAGATATATGTATCATGCATACCGCAAAAAGAAAAGGAAAAGTTTGTAATCTTTTCTTTTTAACTTACAGTAACGTTAAGGAAATCTCAAAACAAGAGATAAAATCCGTTTGATTCGTTAAAATGAAGCACATACTAGAGACAAAATTTCGTTATGGAATTTTAATGGTAACTAAACAGATGATAACATCTGTTTGATATATAAGTGAAGCAAATCGTGTTTATCCAATTTTAGTACATAATGACCATGCCTGATAATACCCTCAGCATAATAGTACTGCAGTAAGTAAACAGTAAGGAACAGAACAAGAATGAAGGCGTGGCTGTGATGTTACCGGTGTAACAGTAAAACATGGCTCGGATTTCATGTGTGTGGTTATTCACCATAACGTTCCCCATCAATCACGCCATAATAAATGTGATCTTAAACTATGGGTGTCATCACGCTTTTGAAAAAGCTCTGGTAATTGTGAATGAACACATGCCTTGTAAGTATGAACATGCAACTACTGAAATTGTTTTTAATTTTACCAAAATAGTTCAAAAACGATATATGTAATAGATAACTCAGCTGGCAATTGTGAACGAACACATGCCTTGTAAGTATTAACATGCAACTACTGAAAAAATGTAATTTCACCAAAATAGTTCAAATACGATATATGTAATAGATAACTCAGCTGGCAATTGTGAATGAACACATGCCTTGTAAGTATCAACATGCAACTACTGAAATTGTTTTTAATTTCACCAAAATAGTTCAAATACGATATATGTAATAGATAACTCAGCTGGCAATTGTGAATGAACACATGCCTTGTAAGTAGTTAACATGCAACTACTGAACATTTTTAATTTCACCAAAATAGTTCAAATACGATATATGTAATAGATAACTCAGTTTAACTTACTGTTATGTTGTATAGTCTCTGAATAAGTTAATAAAATTTCAGCGAATTCTGCAGACAAATTTACACTTACATGTACCACACTCTGACATAAACATGAATGAATGTTATATTGTTTCCATATTGCATGATGTGAGTACTGCAGAAAACAAGATGATTTTTTTTAAACACAGAATAAAATCAACATCTACATAGATAATGGAATATGCAGAGTGCGTTCAAGACAAAGTCTTCTTCTCACTGCCATCTTGAACATCAAGGCTTTCTTGATTTGCAAACCCGATGGACAGCCGTGGCTCTGTAGTCGATAGAGGATTTTTACTCAAACATCAATTCGAATTTTTTTTTTATTTAGAGACGTGTAACCAAGTCAGTTTGAAAGTATAAATTGAGGAAACGACATGACTAAAATAATCAGTGAATACGTCGGTAGATAAAATATATTTTTTAGAAAATTGTTCCTCGTAAATCACCGAGAGAGGGAACAGATGAAAAGAAAGGTTAAAACCTCATTCTAGCATATACGAAATACTTTTGAATCAAACGAGTTGTGACACATAGTTTATGCACATTTCCAAACCCGGCATATATCACATTATGTGAGAGACATTAAACATGTTTTGACGTTAATTCCACCAGATCGCCGCGCGCTTGGAGCCTGTTATATAAAGAGTAGGTTTAATCAATATTTGCCCTGGGTGTTAGATACATAAGCAGCTAGCTAAATCAATAATGGGTCAGCAATCTTCTTTCATTAGTTTTTGTATCCGTAATGCTTTCGATATGGAACCTGTAAATTAAATCAGGCATGATCTAGAGTTGTTTTGCTGGTTTTATGTTCGGCAAAACTACGTTACTGAAATCGCTATAGGCGTTGTGTAACGTCATATAACGTTGCAGGCTTAACTAATAAATCGATACACAAAAAATTAAAATATGTTGTAGGGCATCTATGAACTAAGTAAATACGTGTAGTTTCTGTTTCATCAAGTATATACGTTTATTTACTAAAAAAAAAAGGGGGATGAGTGTTTGAAGGAATGCATGAGTGCTAAACTAATAAGTCGACACAGCCAAACAGACAGAACGTATGTATACAGTACATATATGAACTTAGTAAATACGTGAATTTACTAAAGACTGTTGTAAGGGTTTAGCATATACGTAATTCAGTAGAAGAATTCAGTGTGTCACCTGTGCTAAACCGTTTGATATTTCTGTAAATAAACGATGTTAAGACAAAACTCGGTAAATACATTTACTAAAAACATACAGAAAATGACTGCATTGACATTCCACATTCCACATTCAACTAACATATATTTATTCACATTTCTGTAAATAAATGATGTTAAGAGAAAACTCGGTAAATACATTTACTAAAAACATAACGGAAATGACTCAATTATCAGCTTTAAAGGGGCAGTAGCACGTTTTTTCGCTGAAATAGGTCGATGAAATGTATTTGAAAAATAATGTCACCAATTATAGTTAAACACCCTTCTCTCTTCGGAAAATCAAGTTTAAAATACCGGTACCTTCTTCCGTAAAGCCATGGGAATCATATTTGTCATTCAAAATAATAAAATGTGTTCACAATAAAATGGCCGCCATGCAATTTCTGCTTTATACGCAACACTGTCATTACCATTACGGATAATTGGTATGTGTAATAAGATGTTTTACCCTCTTAAAGTAAATATAAATGACCGAAACTACCATTATAAATGGGAAATTTGAAAAAATTAAATTTGCAAAAAACGTGCTACTGCCCCTTTAACAAACATTTATTTATTCAGTGAAGCTCATGTATGTAACAGAGGCAGATAGGCAAACGTACTGTGCCTGTGAATTGATTGCTTCACTTACAAACGTGTTGATGACATGAGTCGACCAACCGGTGTTCACAACCTGACAATTGTTAGATAGACTATATATATAGTCTCACTTTTTAAAACTATGAGATACATGAGATACATGAGATACACTAGTACATATTAATAAAAAAAATTAAATACATAATAAAACACATGTTTAGTATATATGAACATAAAACTGTGAACGAAACACCGATTTATGCAGTGATCTTGGTGAAAATGGCAACATCCCCTCTGCTGCCAGTAGGGCCTTACTTCAAAGCAAGTGGTAGGGTTACTAAATGGACGAACACAAGAAACTCTACCAACCATTTCCACAGAGTAAAAACCGAAATACTGCTACCGATTTTGAATGTCTTTGAATTATAAGTACTCGCAATATAATACATCAGGGTATGATACTGTTATTTCTCTCTGCTGAAACATATGTGGGATGTTAAAGGGGCAGTAGCACGTTTTTTGGCTGAAATAAGTCGATGAAATGTATTTGAAAAATAATGTCACCAAAAGTAAAACACTCTTCTCTCTTCGGAAAATCAAGTTACAAAATGATTGTACATGGTTCCGTAAAGGCGTGGAAATCGTATTTTGTCATTCGAAATAATAAAATGTGTTCACAATAAAATTGCCGCCATGCAATTTTTGCTCTATACTTAACACCATTATTACCACTACGGATAATTCGTTTGTGTAATAAGATGTGTTACCCTCTAAAGTAAATATAAATGACACAAACTATCATTATAAATGAGAAATTTGAAAAAAATGAAATTTCCAAAAAACGTGCTACTGCCCCTTTAAGATCGCTTTTTCAAACTGAATTTTGTCCAGAATGTTTAACAATTATGATAAAAAGTTATAAAAAATGGAAATTTATTCAATAAGAGATGTTTGCGACATAATGGATAAAATGGATGTAAATTCGTTGATGCATCATTACTGTAGGACGTAATAAGACAATCTAAAAGTCCATTTTGATTATCTCTCCTAGTTAATCCAAAACAACATTTTAAAAGAAAGTGTGTTTTAACAATGTTAAGGTAATGTTTCAAATATTTTAAAGAAGTTGAAGAAGTTACGTTGCCTTGTTTCAGTCGTGTCTATCACCCGTGGATTAGAATATCAAAGACGTGTATTTTTGTTGGGTAGCGTTTGGATACTTTATGTTGAGAAAAACTACAACAGGGAAACAAAAATGTCATAAAAGCGAGTAGAATCACTAATCATGTTTTTTTTTAAAAATCTACCACAGTATTTCACGATTGTTTAGTTCATAACTACACCCCCGGCCAAAAGAAACGCCTACTAGATATCTTATCAGATATTGTAAAAACTGTTATGAATAGTTTAGCAATAGTATAACATAATGAAGTTGCACCATTTCTGCATTACATATTTGAATTTCAGAAGTTCATGTCACGAAAGAAGGGCGATTGTTGAAATGAGAAAACAATAATAATTGTTTTGTTTTCGATCAGTGCTTGATCAGAAAAACATTTTAAAAGATTTTCATACAACCACGAGCAACAATACCGGCACGCATTCGCGTTAAAGTGGTGATGATACCGATGTACGTGGTTAAGGTGCGCAAGTGAATCAACCGAAAATAGCAGTCTTCATTGGGCGTGGTTTTCATTAATGTTTTTGACTCGAATCACAGTTTTCCACGATTTCAATGGACTTTCATATTAGTTATTGCTTCAGCATAACGTGGAGACCGCCATTAATTATATTTAAGAAATTATTGCATCTTTCAGGAGCATAAAGTAGGCGTTTCTTTTGGCCAGGGGTGTAGGACCTGATAAGAATGTGATGAGTCAGGAAATGTCAAAGAAGCCATAGAGATAAAGAATGAGTTTCATCATAATATCTATACAGAAGATATTTTATGTTTTCATCGTAAGTCACTTATCTAACCTGGGGAAAAGCTCATTGGGGTAAAGTCGGTATCGTCATGATATGTGTTATTACACTGACAAAACTATATATTCTGCATAGTATAGGCTTCTGTGGTGAGGATCTTGTGATTTACGTCAAAACTTGGTCCACGTTTAGCGACAGTATGCTGTTATACGACATCATAATATTTTGAAATTAACAAATGTTATTTTTAAAACACAATAGATGGGGTTGGCTGCAGAGGAGTAACAGAACAGCATTATATTTATCATAATTTACAGTTGTGACCGAGAGAAGATTTACATAGCAACTAGGCTTGGGTATGGGCTAGGACGTTCCCTGTAAACTCATCCACGGGTGAAGTTTAATGCAAATATGTTGCGCAACAGAGATTAACGACCAGTGAGCGAACGAATGAGCAAAGGTTGGCAACGTCTTTCTCTCGACTTAAATCGAAATAATTTTGTATCGTCAAAATTCAATGTCCCAAAAATTCAAGCTCGACACCCATTTGAACACAGGGTCCTGCTCTCTGTTGCGCAACATGTTTACGCTTAATTTCACCTTTGACGCATCAGACCAAGTGGAACTATGGGAAGAGAGTGTACACTCCATAATGTTGTCTTCAGATTGTTGGCTGAATTCTCTTATTTGGTCTTCTATTTGTAATACACAGTGCCCTTGAAAGCCGTATAATGACATTTGCTGAGGAGTATATAACTAATCTTCAACAACTATTTATGTTGTTACCTTTATATTAGCAATGCCTAACATGTCTTTCAAATTAGTCATATAATACTTTTGTCAGGTTTTTTTTGTGACAAACAGTACAAGAATCCCCATGTTAATTGCTATGTATTGCTGTTTCAATGCCACAAATATTTAAAAAAGACTCCAGTGGGCGTTATCTCGCCAACTGTAAGGAACAACGTGAATGAAGCAGTGTCTAGCACCTGGGCCCACTTGTACAAAACGCCTTCAGATTAATCCAGACTTTGTCCAGGCTGAAATTAGTTCATTCACTGAAACAAAATAAAAAAAAGTCGCAGATTTTACACTAATGTGATAAGTACAGTCACCTGAATAATCGATAAAAACGAGTTCTTTAAATCTGTTTGCGTCTTCTTTAAAAATTCATAGACAAATGAACCTATTCTGATGCATTTCTGCAAAATAAATTGTTTACATCTTTAAATAAAGACAATCTTTAAATATTGATAACAGCAAGTGTTCATCTTAAAGATACATCCATTGTCTTTCATAAAATTTTATTTGGCTTATATAAGTTCCAACTCACGACATGTGTTGTCTACAACACAAATAAATTCACTCAGCTTGCATATTTATCCCCAATCGCCAAATATATCATAATAACAAGTTTCCAATTAACATTGAGTAACATAATTATGCATGTGCAGAAACCGAAACTGCACTTCCCATTTACATGCACACTAGTTATGGGACCCATTAAACATTGTCAACTCAAATTTGCCTTTTTATCTATTATAAATAAGATTCCAAAATTACGTTTGACTCATTGACGCGCGCCACACGCTGTGCATTGTCCGGTTTTCGATCAGGAATCACTACTTTTACCTTCAGATCATCAAAATGCTAAGTCTACTATTATCAAAATGGTAGTTTTCGGTAACAGTCAGTACTTCTCGATAAAATAACACCATTTATAACGATTGAAATATTTGACCCCCAACAACACAATGGATGTACCTTTAAAATGTTACAGTTACAAGCTGTTTCGCAGTATTTTGTCTTGTCCACCTCGATATGTTTACAGAAAGTGTGTCACTAATGTGGGTATCTCTTCAGTGACAGATCCAGGATTTTGCAATCCACCATGGAAAAGCGGGGATCCAAAAGATGTTTTCGCAAAGGATTGTCCTAAGTGTATTTTTATTTAAGGATGTCCGCTCCTTCCGGTTGAACTTCAAAAATGAAATATGATTAAGTAAAGATTTTTTCTCATCTTTATTTACTTCATGATATTCTACATCATCTACATACTTTTAAAAAATATATGAAATAAAGAAAATGTGACTTTAACCTCTAAAAAGTGTTTAAACAACATATATGGCCTAAATTTGACAAAAAAAGGGGGTTTTCAGGTACATTTTGTGTCAAAGCTATAAAAAAAACCACACTACCATATATATTTTTTCATTGATTTCGGTAGGGTAAAATGAACTTTGTAACATATCAAAAAAGGAGAAAAAGTTAAATTCTAGAAATGTAGTATTTTAAGTTTTTAGCAGTTTTTTTCACATTTTCCCATAGACTCCCATGTTAAAATTGTACTTCTTACAGGCGTCATATCTCAAAAAAAAAACACACTACCCCCTATTTTTTAATGCTGATTTTCCAATCATATACTTTGATCTTTTAAAAAATATAAGTTAGAAAAAAAGTTTAATACTATAAATTTGAGGAGCGAACATCCTTAATTTGAAAACAGTAATGTCAACTCAGTGGATTTTAAGGTCAGCCATCGTATCAGCTATCAGTTTTAGATATAATTCTAAGGAAACATTTCAAACTGAAACTAACAAACTACTATGTGTACTATTATAGGTAAAACAATAACTTCTAGTGGAAATAAAGTTCACAACGTGTCATTGACAGTTTTGTCCATTTTTTAGGAATATTGGAGGAAAACGAGTAAAAAAATCAAACTGAAAATAACAAACTCATGTCTGTAAAGCGTTATTCTATATGTTAAACAATAATCCAAGAGAGAGTTCAGAATTTTTAACCGAATGAAAAATTAAAATATTTCAAACTGAAACTAAAAACAAATACATGTAGATGTATATTGTTATTATGTTTTGACAACAGCAACGGACCGGGAGAGTTGAGAATTGTGTTTAGATGAAACAAGGACTAATTAGTTTCACCTTTCAGTGCAGGTCTAATGGGTATTTTCTGTTTCCATGACAACCGGTAAACAAACGCTTCGATCACTGATTTACAGCCAGTATTAGACCGTTGCCTTGGTTTTCAGTAATTCCAAATCATTAGATAGGTCTAGGATTTATGTAATTCTTTACCATTAGGAGTTGTTGGTTAGAAGATACGTAGCTAGCATAATGTATGTGTACCCTCAGGTAATGGCTGGCTGATAACGATAGTGTTACTGTGATATGGAAGAGCTGAATTAAAACACACTGAAGATTATTTATTTGTAATTTCAACACTGTTTAGAAGTGGTGGCTAGTAGGAAAATAGTTCTTGAACTATTTGATAAATTTATACATTAGAATTCTGTATGTTTCCCATGTCATGATTGAGATGAATATGTCTAACTCAATGTAAATAAAAATTATAATTCATAATTTCTATTTAAACTATTTCGTAACTGTAACGACACTTTTTTATGTTAATAAATGAGGTTATAAAAGTATCTTAAGATGATATTATTGAAATATTTCATTAGAAACATTTTGCTAAATAACACGCCATAGGCCGATGTGCAAAGAGAAAAGCTATTCTCCACAACGTAAGAAATAATTTATCATTTGACATATCATCAATTGTATGTTTTGTCGTAGCACAGCTTTCCACACTCGTATCGACGAGGAATGGCTCCACATCTCCTTATTTTTGTTTTATTTATCCAACTGTAAAAATATAAAGTCATCAAAATAGTTCCCTCATTTATATGTTTCAACTGAATTGTGTTATAATCATGTTTTAATAACATATATGTGTAAACAGGTATGTCCCCTCCATTTTTTTCCACATAAAATACCCGAAAGAACACCCTCACTATCCACGAATAACTCAGTTGCGGCATTATATATGTTCACGAGTTGACTTAAAATATCGATCCAAGGGAGAAAACTCTACATTGATGATCAGTGTCAGCATTTAAACGCATACAGGCGCATTGGACAACTATGGATCTCTTTATAGGTGTGGACTGGTTTTACAATTGTCCAGAAACTGTCCTTCGTTTTCTTATGGAATTTGAAGGGTTTATTGATATCATAAAGACCTTAACCACCTTTTCACTGAGATCTATATTTGGTGAAATCTTGATGTTTATCGAAACCGGAGATAACTTAAAGGTACATCCATTGTGTTGTTGGGGGTCAAATTTGCCAAATATGAGTCAAACGTAATTTTGGAATCTTATTTAGACCAGACAAAATAATAAATTTGGGTGGATAATGTTTAATAGGTCATATAACTACTGTGCATTTAAATAGGAGGTGCACTTTCGGTTTCCGCACATGCATAATGATGTTACTCGATTTTAATTAGAAACTAGTAATTATGATATATTTGGCGATTGAGGATGAATATGCAAGCTGAGTGAATTTGTTTGTATTGTAAACAGCACATATGGTATGTTGGAACGTATTAAAGCCAAATAAACTTTTATGAAACACAATGGATGCACCTTTAACGTTTTAACGTTTTTGTTGCATACATCATGTAATCGTTTCATGTTTTAATTTTGTCTTAATCGTTAGTTTTAATGTTTGCAGATGTTAGACTTCTAGGCACTACTTGTAACGTTGGGGATTATAATTTAGCATGCCTTATCTTCAGTTGATTTTTAATGTTATATTTGGATATGTTTGGCATATAAACTAGATCACTGTGAAATAAAATTAGGCGGTTGTAAGTATTCCAATGGAAAGACACCAATAACACTTATTTGAGCAACATCTTCTTTAGGAAAACCAAGTTTCCAGATGAGAAATTCCGTATTGTTGGAGGACATGACGTATAAGATATCTAGTGACGTATCGTTATTTCAAACTAGTTTTCTCTGTTTCTTGCTTCTTTACTGGCGTTGTTTTATTACAAGCATGAAGATCAGCAGTTTTGATGAGGCTCCTTTGTTACTGATAGAAATGTTGAAAATATTAGCTAAAATAAGATGAGAACACATTATCCGACTAATAGCGTCATGGTATGTCCCAAGGAATACATTTAAAATAGTCTAATTGCTTTGGAGTCTACTCACTATCTAAATTTATTCCCCTGTTTTTAATTCAGTCAACTTATTTCCGCGTTCGTTGCTGTATTCATGCAGGTATAGTGAGTGAGTGAGTTATTGTTTAACGCCGCTTCGGCAGTATGAGTATCGCAGCCATTAGCGGCGAATTCATGAAGGTATACGATCAGGGATACTTTCGTACAAAAATGCATTAAAGGTGCATCCATTGTGTTTCATAAAATTTCATTTGGCTTTAATACGTTCCAACACACCATATGTGCTGTTAACAATAAACAAACTTTCACTCAGCTTGCATATTCATCCCCAATCGCCAGATATATCATAATTACTAGTTTCCAATTAAAATTGAGTAACGGCATTATGCATGTGCAGAAACCGAAAGGGCACGTCCTATTTATATGCACAGTAGTTAAATGACCTATTGAACATTATCAACCCTAATTTGTTATCTTGTCTTGTTTAAATAAGATTCCAAAATTACGTTTGACTCATTGGCGCGCGCCACACGCAGTGCATTGTCCGGTTTTCGATCAGAAATCGACACTTTTACCTTCATATCGTCAATATACTATGTCGAGTATCATCAAAATGGTAGTTTTCGGTAACAGTTGGTACTTCTCGATAAAATAATACCATTTATAACGTTTGGCATATTTGACCCCCATCAACACAATGGATGTACCTTTAAGGTATTATGTGTTTTTCAAATTGAATGTGGAATTGAATGTAGTCAATATAAATACGTTCGTTAGCATCCCACTTGTTTTGCATGTTAAAGTATCAAAGTAGTTTCTCAATTCTGCCCTTTAAGGCGGGTTTATGGGATTTTACGCACGCTTTGCCAAACTTCTACTGGTTACAGAAATGAGATCTGAAACTTGACCTTTCATTGTTAAAGGTACATCCTTTGTGTTGTTGGGGGTCACATATTCCAAACGTTATAAATGGTGGTACGTTATCGAGAAGTACTGACTGTTATCGAAAACTATCATTTTGACGATAGACGACTTAGTATATTGAAGATATGGAGGTAAAAGTAGTATTTTCTGATCGAAAACTAGACAATGAATCGGGATTGACGCGCGCCAATGAGACAAACTTAATTTTGGAATCTTATTTATAACAGACAAAATGATAAATTTGAGTTGATTATGTTTAATAGGTCATATAACTACTGTGCATGTAAATAGGACGTGCAGTTTAGGTTTCCGCAAATGTATAATGAATAAGCCTGTGCAATATTATTGCAATACGAATATATTGCAATACAGAGTTGTGCAATACGCGTATTGCAATACGATTTTCATATCGCAATATATTGCACAAACAAATATTAAGTCAATTTTATTTATTTTTCTTGTAAAAGGCACATTTACTGGCTTAACTTGTATTAAGAAAATTATTTCGAAGTGCTAGAATGTGTGTTGGGCTGTATTACAAATGATCTTTTTAAAGATCTGATCATTTTATCAAATGTGTCATGTTTAAACTGCAAAAAGAAGTATAAAAGTTGAATGTAGAGTTCATTTAGCATGTTGCAATATCATTGTCACTACTTAAAATGGTTTCTAGAGAAATATCTCATTGTCAGAGGATCTTGCAATATATTGTGGTACGTATGCAATACATTACAGTTCAGCAATACATATATCGCAATACAAAAATTCAGGCAATACACAGCCCTAATAATGAAGTTATTCTATATTAATTGGAAAAAAGTAATTATGATATATTTGGCGATTGGGGATGAATATACAAGCTGGGTTGATTTATTTGCATTGTAAATAACACATATGGGGAGTCGTATTAAAGCCTAATAAAATTTTATGAAACACAATGGATGCACCTTTAAGAACACTTACTGCCACAACAAATATTCTCTTTATGATCAGTTCGCGATGTTTCAGAGTACACGGTAGAATGTGGGCTATGATAAGGTCACATACATTCATACAGAATCTTGTTTGTTTTTTTAAGTATAAACCATTCAAATAAATATATCTTTAAAACGTATCTATATCCCTATATTGAGAAGCGACAGCGCCCATCTTGGATCAGCTAGAAAGCTCGCTCCTGACTTGATTCTTAGTTAAAACGTACGTTATTGGGTTGCGTTTTTGATGATAATGTATGGACATTACTCCATAGATTATACTGCTCCATCGTTGTATGTATGCAGTAGCCTTGTTGATACTTACAAACCTCCAGTGACGTAACACCACTATACTGCCTATAGCATTATACTCAATAATTCCTATGTGGATGTATTATCCCGGGGATTACCAAGGGCAATTATCTTAATAATGCCATTCTTCAAATATCTGTATTTAATACTGAGATGTTATGTTGAAGTTGAAAGTTAGTGTATGTTATGTCTAACTATTGGAAAATAACTGCTAATTCAAACATCAATCTCAAAATGTTTTTTTGCAATAACCCGTCTCGAACCCGAAACCTCCATACTCCGATGATACCACTGTGCTACAGGCACTAGGCTGATGAGGTTATATCCTAAGTTGCCTTTATACCCTACTGCCTTTCACCAAAAGAGGATATTTTACGGACGACTCCTTTACTGTTTTTGCACTCTCAATTAGAATAGATTAAACATAAATTTTAACCACGGGGTCGGTGTGTAAGCTTGATAGAATAAAGCCAAAGGGTGTTTACCCTTACTTACCTTTACCCTCGGGAAAAACACTCGGAGCTAACGCCCCTCGTGTTTTTCCCTCGGGTTGCGGGTTTTAAATCTCATAAACACCCTTTTACATGTTTTATTCTATACAAACACCTGATGGGGCAGGGTGGTTTAAGAGACAAACGCCCTATGATGTGCAGAATCAACTTCCAAACACAAGACATAACTCTTACCAGTCTCCATCACTGGCTGATTTAAGCCTTGCAGTATTTCCTTGAGGTTTCCGTACTAGGAAATCGGACCCCACTATGCATTTCAGGTGCAGCGATCCACAGGGAAATATTTCAAGACTTAAATCAGTGCTGGAGACTGGCAAGAGTTATGCCTTGCGTTTGGGAGTTGGTGTAGAATGTGATTAGAATATTATATGGGAAAATAAAATGTCTGACAGAGCAAACAGAATATCGCATGAGCAAAATATGTTTGACATGGTCAAACTCCAAACAACAAATTATATATGAACATAATAAACGATCAAAATATTTTATTGGTCCAACCTCAATGACACAAACATGATGACTTGTTTGAACGGCTATATACCCAAACTACCAACTTTAGTTTCATCACAATTCTGAAGGAACTAGGATGACGGATGTTTAATCACCAGCATGCCGCATGCAACCGGAGCTGCCCATTTCGAAGTAAACCTGCAGGTTAACAGTCAAAGAATTTGCAACTGCAAAAGGTAGGCAGGTCAAGGGTGACTGAGCGGTATCTTGGCTTGGGGGGTCCGGGGGTAGTTGTTTTGCGAGGTTTGTGGGGAGCCCCATACCCGCCGCCCTGACCGAAATCGGGGAAGTCCTGCTTATTAAAGAAGGGCTCATCAAACTGACCCCTGAAGAGACCGGAAGCGTGATGGATTGAACGCTTCTTCCTCATCATTGGTGTTGTCATGGGAGATACGGTTGTTGTACCGGAGCTGTGATCGGCGGCAACACACAGGGCTTGTATGAAGACCGGTTGAACTGTAGGTACGCATCTCGTCTCGACCCTACTGTAGTACTGGGCATGTTTGTTAGTATCGCAGGTTTCGAGGCTGAAATGAAAAATAAATTTGTGTGTAAACTGATATTTGATATGTATAACCAATATTGTGATCTTGACACATATAAGACCACGATTCGTACACGGAACTTTCTGATGAATACCCGTGTACTTTGATAATGGGGCTAAATGATAGCTATGGATGAATAAGATACTTTGGTTGTTGTTATTACATGCAAATTTTAAAACAATTGTAAGACAAATTTACCAGAATTATATATTGTTTGAAAACTTGCTACCAATGGTTACTGAACAGTATATATACGCTTTATACTACATGATTATAAACAGTTCGAAATTTAGTCACCAAATACACCCATACATTACATCAATTTATATAAGTTGGGGTTTATCCTGTATTAAGTTTTGTTTATTTTGCAAAAAGTGGTCTATATTTTGAGAAAGAAGTCACATATCGTTTGATCGAAACCGAGCTGATATGTCCCTGCCCTTGTTTCAATGACGAGGTATAAAGAGTTATCACACGTCGATAAGTGTGGGGCTATACCAGGGCCGTGTTCAAGAGAGGTTTCAAAGTAAACCTCTCTTGAACGCGATTGCTCAATGTAGCGCTACGTAACAAAGCGAGCGAACTTTGAGGTTTTGCACCCTGTCGTTCAGGAGAGAATGAGTGCTACTTGAGCGCTACATTGATCAATCAATGATCGATTATAAGCGCTCGCTGTTATGGAACGGAGCCCAGGTTCTAGTCAAGGTCAGACCAATCAGAAATCAAGCTTTTGACATGAGGTAGGGTTTCACTTGTTCAGCAGTGTCTACTTACTTGCAGACGACGAAGGTGACATGAGACTTCAAAGGCTTCACAACACAGGTCTCCTCTTGAGTCTCCCCGTGATAGTCCGTGATGTTGATCTTGAACTCGGTCAGGGCGTATTTGTCACCGGTACATACTGACTTATGGCCATATCTGAAGAAAAAACAGACCATCAATGCAATCTCTTGTCAAATTTATCTGAATTAGGGCCAAGATTTTCGAAGCTCTCTTAGTAACTATGATAATATTTCTGGACGTTAATGTACGACTCTCTTAGCACTAAGACATCTTCAAGGATCTAGGCCCTGCGCAATCTGAACCTAGCTTGCTCAAACAATTTTGATTTTTTTTTTTTTTTTTTTTTTTTTTTTTAAATTATTATTATTTTTTTTTTACATTAATCCAGTTTGACATCCGTGTACATGAAGAGAAAAACCATCAATTTAGAGTTGATATTTGATTGTAAAATCTCTTACGCATCATCGTCATGATCATCATCAGGGATCAGGGTCCCCTGCACGGAGTTTTTCTCCAGGGGGTCGTGGTCGGGTTCGAAACAGTCGTGGGTGAAGTCGTGGAAGTAGCTAGCCTCGACCGCCGTCCATGACGTCATCACCAGCTGCAAATGTATATTACGTCATAGTGATATGCAATCAATATAGGATATTTAAATGCATGTTGCTGAGTTGCAAACAGCATACTAAAGTCGTTTCGGAATACTACCAATTTTATTAAAAGAGCTGAATATTTGACATCTTTTTAAAAGTATATTACCTTTATCTGATTGCTATTGATGAAAATGTTTGACATGTTATTTGCAACGCATTGAAATCGATGCTCATGAGCGATTACTTTTAAACCTCACTTGAACGCGATTGCTCAATGTAGCGCTTCGAGGAATTTGCACTGTGTCGTTCAAGAGAGAATGAGCGCTACTTGAGCGCTACTTGAGCGCTACATTTAGCAATCAATGAGCGATTATAAGTACTCGCTGTTATGGAACGGAGTTATCATGTTTAGCAAAATGGCAGTATTTATATCGATAGGGTAGTGCAAGTGTCTTTTAAATCGCTTTCGAAAAAGATGTTGTCTTCTTATAGGTAATTAAATTCCTCACACGATAGGTTAGGGGTACTTATGGCTGGTTCTTCAAGATTATTTTATCTATAACATTAGCCTTGTACTGAGATATTGTCTGGAGAATTAATTAAACAAATCTGGAGACCTTGATGGATTACCAAAGGCGTCATTATTGTTATCCAACTCAACATTTTCAATTTGTTTGTTTCAGATAAAACGTAAGTATGATCTCATATTGTAAGTTTTAAGATTGAAAGGTTAAGGATCTTTTTAAAATGAAAAGATGTTTTGGTATACATTTTATTAGATATGTTGTTTACATGCAATAATACTGACATACAGGTTTGTATTTAACACTATTGATATTTAAACGTTCATTCGATCAACTTAAATTCAGCTATGAAAACCTTTCCCAATTCCATCAGTTTATATTACTCAGTCAAATAACGTACATACTAAAATATTCAAATTGAGTCCAAGACAATTCCAATAATAAGATCATAAAGAAAGTGGCATATCAATTACATCTACATGTTTATGTTTAACTAATGTCAATTACTCGATCTAAATAATCCACACAATAATGCAGTGTAATTTGAAAGTAGTCAGCCTAAAATGTGTTATTTAAAATTGTAAAAGAAAAAACACCAAGGACAAAAAGTTAACTGGTTCTGGGCCTTATTCGGGGTGGGATAGCGCAGTGGTTAGCGCGTTCGGCCTCGAATTAAGAGGTCCGAGGGTCGAATCCCGCCAGGGGCACGGCAACTTTGTCTGCAGTAGAGAACTGTTCTACACGCAGTAAGGTTTGGGTTCAGTGCTACACTGCATTGCAGCGTAGTACCACCCATAGTTTGCTAGTTCCAGCCGATGCTCGCAGGTTTCACCGCAAAGCATAGCAACATGGCGATGCGGGCTTTCTCCCTGCCATAATACTAGCAGCCGTGATATAAGTGAAATACTCTTGAAAGCGGCGTTAAGCACCAACTCACTCACTCACTCTGGGCCTAATTTTTAAGATGTCCATGTCATTCAATCTATTTGATTTATTATGATGATAACAGGAAAGATAATATGACCATGGTCTAACATTTTGTTTAAAGAACTAAAATATAGAATAACAATTCATACAAAATTCAACATACATGATAACGTCAAATTTATATCGTTGTATTTTTCGCAGATTATTAAAATATTCAATTTCATTCACGGTAGATATATTTCACGTTAACAAAGATGGAAACGTTACAACATCTTCCTATTGGCCTCGTTCAAGTTGCTAAAATACGTTTTTACGACTTATTCAAAACACAATAAGACATAAATTCATATGCATTTAATTGATTGCAGATTTTGAAGAATAAGAAATGTTTGAAGTGTGAGTATTTAATTTTAATAACGATAACTGTCCCTAGCATTTATATGATGTTTCAAGTTTGTATACCTGTTTTAGTTTCAGCAAAAGGTCTATAATAAATTCTTAACAAAATGAATATAACATTTTTCCAATTTTCGCATCAGATTTCTATTTATTAACCACAGAATAAGATTGTAGTTCGGTATCATTAGGTGGATATGATTACTCACCGCAACGGTTAACAGTAGGGCCATCATGTTTTGTATCTCCAACAGTCTACCTTTGGTCACTGTGGGATGGTCACTGGTCAGCTACGGACTTGCTTACTGATTGGACATGTCCAACGCAGACCTTAAATAGCCCTTCACTTTCTTGAAAAAATATTGAGCCCGGATTATGGCCGTTTTAATAAGCAATATACAATTTTACGACAAGCCGTAAGAAAATCTTACACGTTAAACCTCAATCCATTTTACGACCCTCATCTTTTCCGTATTATATTGAAAATATCTCCCCCTGCTTCAAAGCATTTTAATGTACGAGTATTAGGTCTATTTATCCTTTAAACGTTGTAATTTACAAATTATATGTTGTGAAATGACACTTTGAACGATAAAGTTTGAAATGATGGATTTTGTTTCTCTGTGTGTAAGGGATTAGCACTGTGATAGACGTGATCCAGCGGGGTGGGTATTGTTTCTTAAACCGTGACCTTCGAGTCATGTTGTTCCGGCAAGTCGCTTAATACACCAGTCACAAACATGGCTTCCATATATAGCCCGTTGTCACGGAAATAAGATAACTATGTACAATGAAATATCAATATTTATTTTGGACATTGTATACGATTATCATTATTGTTAAGTTATGATTATGCTGTAAATATATTTCCACGTGTGTTCGCAATGTGTTTAATAAAATCAGTATCTATAATCGAGTGACAATGTAAATTTTGCAATGTTTTGGATGTACATTTATCTGATAATTAATTTCTACACTTAATGTAAAAATGTAAGTTGTATTTTTGGTTAAATTGCGTGTGTTTTCAATTATTGTTTTAACTAATCAGATAGCACGTATAGTTATTACTTATGTCTCGATATTTGTATATTGAAACAGTATTAATAGATACAGAATGCTAACAGATTTCCCTTATAGCACAATGTTTATGAATCGAATGAACCGGTTGGTATCTAACGAGCGAAAGCGAATAACGTACCATTACTATTCACGAGTCGTAAAACAGTACACATTTAAACAGAACAAATTTCTGACATCATGTATTACATAATGACGTCACATTGTTGCTGGCGCGTCCGCAGCTTACTTAAACAGTTCCTTGTGAACAGTCATTGATACATATTTAGCAATATATTTTTGTGAGTTACTTGAAATGTTTTCTTGCAGCTAAAAAATCTTTGGGAGCATATCCGTACCTTTCACTTTTCACTCCTGCTTCGAACATGTAAATATGAGGGTATCCCTGTGCCACGTATTTTTAAGGAAGTTAAAGGGAGTGTTTACATGATCGGTGGTTTTATTCCAGAAATGATGTAAAACTCGCCTAGCTTCTTTAAAGGGGCAGTAGCACGTTTTTTTTGCTGAAATATGTCGATGAAATGTATTTGCAATGGAATGTCACTAATAGTAAAACAGCCTTCTCTTTTCGGAAAATCAAGTTTAAAAATGAGTGTATATAGTTCGGTAAAGCTATGAGAATCGTTTTTGTCATTCGAAATAATATAAATTAAATGTGTTCACAATAAAATGACCACCATTCAATGTTTTATTAATACACAACACCGTTATTACCACTACGGATAATTTGTGTGTGTAATCAGATGTTTTAGCCTCTAAAGTAAATATAAATGACATAAACTATCATTTTAAATGGGAAATTTGAAAAAATAAAATTTGCTAAAACGTGCTACTGCCCCTTTAATGTAAGTTTGATAATAGGTGTACTGATAAGTGTATATTTATTCGTGCGGATGTCACCCTAAGTAGATATGCTTACATGTGAAAGAGACCGTTTAACCCCTTTTCCCGTACTGTTCGTGTAAAGAAAATTCTGCATATAATCTTCATTCATTAATATGCCATTTTTTTTAGCAGATTAGAGCTGGATTAGATTAGCTTTTAGGATTGAACACTAATCTCATTGTGAATTTAAATGTTTTTCTTGAGCCGGTGTAAAGATTAAAGCCAGTAAAGAAATTTACTCATAAAAAAGATTTAGTGACATATAAAAAGTTTGTATGGCAATGTTTATATTATGTAAATTTAATGTTAGAAGAAATCTTGCTCTTTCATCCTAATCATTTGTAAGTCCTTTAATGTAAATTTTTTTAAAGTTTATAATTTTCACAGACAATATGTCTGTAGCTTGCTGACTAATAATCCCTTTATATATTTAAATATTTTATCATGAAATGGTGTATAATTTTCAAAATATGATATTTAAAAAGGGTAACCAGTGCCCTGTCTGAGTAGATTAGAAACAATATTTGCGCTGGTGGCAAGGTAAGTGCGACCATGTGAAGAACAACTTCCCAATGCAAGGCATAACTCTTGCCAGTCTCCATTACTGGCTGATTTAGGCCTTGCAGTATTTCCTTAAGAAATCTGTGCTTAGAAATCCAGGGCCACTATGCATTTCTGGTGCAACGGTTCACTATCTAGGCACAACAAAGCGAGGGAAATACCGCAAGGCTTAAATCAGCCAGTAATGCAGACTGGCAAGAGCTATGCCTTGCGTTTGGAAGTTGTGTGAAGAAGTGAAATATTAAGGTTCTTCGTTGCATGTGTATGTTTGCATTTGCTGGTTCTGGACACAGCGTCCTGGACAGTTATTGACTCATTCCAACGACGCGGGGAATATGCTCTACGGACATGTCATATCACTTTCTGTGATAGGTCGATCTTGTTAAGATGCGTCGAAACATGGGCAAACTACATCGCAAATGGCTTGCGCAACAGAGATGAATAACTAGGCAGGTCATTTATGTAAAGGTTAATGTCCAAGTAACTCTCCATTCCTTGAAAATAATGGAGCCAAGGCCCGTTAGGGCCGAAGCCCATTATTTTCAAGGAATGGAGAGTTACGAGGACATTAACCTACTTAAAGTACACCCAAGTTATTGCTTATGCGAAGAAACATAAAGTATGTGTGTAGCAAGTCATTTAATCACGAACTATATAATATATTGAGTCAACGAGTCGATGACCCAACCACAAATGAAATCGACACCACAACAAACCATGGAGCTCGTGAAATGTGCGCGAAAGCGTGCTTCCCCCAACTTGCACGTGCGGCTTCACTCAATCCGACGTGCTAGACATTACCCAAAAGAAATTACATCCGAAAGTATGGATCCTCCATAGCACAATGGTTAGCGTGCTAGGTTAGCAAACAAGAGGTCCCGGGTTCGAATCCCCCTTTCGTTGTCAACATTTCAGATTTTAAAAAGTGTTAAAAAATATTTGCATTACGTTCTAACGTAAAGTAGTTCCGTGCGTGGCATAAGTCAACAAATCAGAATACAGTTACTACAGCTTAAACCCTAAGTCACCCGTGCAACTGTCCATTACTGGAAAATAATGGAGAGATAGAACAATAGAATGACGTCAGAAGTGTACTTCTGTTTCGCAGCCCATCGTTCTAGAGTTTGCATGAGGTTGGCGAGTAGGGGCTCCCTACCAGGGCTTTGTTAGCGTATTTGAAATCATGTTAGACAAATAAATAATTATGAGATGTGTGTTTGTTACATTATTTGGAGTGAGATAGTCGGTTCTATCAGTGAAATAAACCCTCTATCAAGCTATAGTGGCGATAACCTTTATAACCACTCTACTAAGTGACGATCAACTTTATCACCACTCGCCTGACGTCATCAGGGCGATGTTATGACGTCACATTGTCAGCTGCGAAGGCTTTACGTTTACCGTTGAAATCACTTCACGTTGACATAAAACACAGAAATAATGATATAATAAATAGAATATCTGTTTTTCCTTGATAAATACCTTGTTTATCTCATCTCGTGATGCAGAAAAGTTAATAAATTTCACTCGTGGCTGCGTCTACTTTCCTACCTCACTCGATGAGATAAACATGGTATTAGTCAAGAAAAGACAGACACACTATATACATTGCAATCTCATTTAAATCAGATCGAACTTGACGGAACTGATCAGAGTACTGCACCATAAAGGTCATATCAAGTGACCTTTTACTCCAGCCAATCAGTGACCGACTTGGATTACATATGAAACACCGGCAAAAGAAACTTATCACCATAGTTGGTTTTGATTAATGCAATATTGAATAAAGAAATCAGATGTATTTGACTGTAATACTTATCTGCAGTAGTTTGGATGAATTAATTGGTGACTATGGTTACATTTTAGTCAATATTTCTTTGTTTAATGAAGACAGGGGTAAGAAATGAAATTTCCACCAACATGATCCCTACCATGTTTAAAATGCTGTAAATGTGTGCAGAATCAGGCAAATTTATCAATTTTCACATAGAATATGTCTTATATGTCAATGGACAATTGTGTATCATCAAAAATAATTTTTTGAAGAAGTTTTAAAATTTAAAATTCATTTGTTTTAAATTAAAAACACATGTAGAAGTATTCTTTGACTGGTGACTAAACACATGTACTTTTCAGTTTTAGATTATGATTTCGAAAACTTGAGAGTAGTAAACCGGCCTCTTTTGGCTATTTTTTGGCTATTTCTTGGCTATTGTTTGGCTATTTTCTTGGATATTTTAATTTGGATATTTTTTGGATATTTTTTAATTAGGGCTTGTATAGGATATTTATAGAGTGGACCGAAAATTCGGTCAAACTGATTTTCTCAGACATGTCCAGACCTGTAGCACAGGTGTTCTTAGTGTCGTATATATGGTTTGACCAATTTAATTGTTAATTGAATTGACCGATTTGTTTAAAATTCGGTCAGACTGATTTTCTCAGACATGACAGCGTACAAGTGTCCTTAGATGAACCTGTGAAAGGTTTAACTATAACAAACATGCGGCGATCCACTATGTTTACTCAGTAAACAATGACCGGATAATGGGATCCGAGGATACAATGACCCCCCCGAGTGTGATTCGCCCTCACATTTACACCCCTTGGAAGCCCTAACTTGCTTTGCATTTTCACAGTCTGTTTTAGCTTTGTAAAACACATGCGAACATAGACATTAGTTTTCTAAAATGTCCCCCTGAAAATAAATGTTGTTCTTATTCCATACATCTCTCATATATAATACAGGTAATTTGTTCAGTTATTTAAATGTTGTAAAAGAAAAATCACAGATATCTAACATATATAACATATCACTAGAATGTCAACACTTTGAATAAATTGGGATTTCAGTAGAGTAACTACATAAAACGTGTTAATATTGTGTCAATCTGTTGATTGTCTTATTAAGGAAAACAAAAGCTTAATTATCATGAGCTTTCTTTTCACACTCCTTCACTTATTAAATATTCAATCTGAAATAAAAGACTTGCACTCAGTCTATGCTATTCTAGAGTTGTAGCGGGAATTTCCTGTGTTAGGGATCTTTTACCTGGTCTGCCCAGGACAGTGGAGCGTTAATCCTTAACAAATAGGACAAGCTTTGGCTAAACAAACAGAGGCTCTTGGGCGCGTGTCAGGTGTGTTCATGTTTGAATGAACTTTAGAAAGCTAGAATACCTAAGAGGCCCTTTAAGATAATTTGGTTTACAACTTGCTTTACGTATACACGGTCTGTTTTAGCTTTGTAAATGATTTTTTTTTAGACATTAGTTTTCTAAAATCTTCCCCTGAAAATATATAATAAATAATAAATTGAAATAGAGACATCAACTATGTTTATGTCAGACCATCTGCAGTTGTTTTGAGTATTATTTACTTACTTAAATGATCATTGTATATCAAAGCAAGTTTACATAGACTTAATTCAATTTGTATTTGTTTTATTTGTATAAGATCTACCGCTGCTTGAGTAGTGTTCCGTAGGTAAAATGATTTTTGGATTGTAAAAAGGATAAAAAAAATAAAATAAAAGAGAGATTCATTCTTTCATTCATCATAATAAAAATTATATCTTTATAACCAAATGACAGAAAATAAATGAATATGAAATTATGAAATAAGAACTGTCAAAGTTCAGGTAAAACATCTAGATAGCTTTAGCATTGATATGTATGAATACAGTTAGCGGGAACATCTCTGAGCTGTTTGCTTACTTGAGTAAAACTACGGGGTCTCTGGCCTATTTCCCATATGTGCTGAATATTATCTATTTTTAGGTAACGTCATATCTGTTGCTATGGGTGACTCAACTGAATTAAGGACCTAATTAGGGTGACCCAATTTTCTATTGTATACCCACATACTTGTTTGAAACAAACAAAGGCTCTTGGGCGAGTGTCACAAAGAATAAAAGAGATATTCATTCATTCATAATAATAAAAATTATATCTTTATAACCAAATGACAGAAAAAAATAAGATGAAACTATGACTTTTATCATAAAACTGTAAACTGGTTTTTAGACATTAGTTTTCCAAAATCTTCCCCTGAAAATATATAATAAATAATAAATTAAAAATAGAGACATCAACTATGTTTATGTGTGCTTGAGTAGTGTACTTCTAAATGCTTATTTATATCAGACTACCGCGTGTATATGTGAAACTAGACTTACTTCAGTTTATGATTATTGATGTATATCGGAATTACTCCTGATAAAATTGGTTTGATATATCTCCAACCTTAATACACTTGACAATATGTTTTCCTGTAAGACAGATCATTAAGTTAATAATAAATATTCTATTACAATGTGTTGACGCATGGTATGACCATGAAAAAGGATATTACTTCTAACATGTACTAAAATACTTCAGTGTTGTTTGTCAATTCTCAATATATGTTTTATGTGTAGATGACAATACGTAGCCATTATATTTATAGCAAGTTATCCCGTTTGCAATTCAGAAATGTAAGACAATGGGCAGATGAATGTTAATGCTTGAAATGCCATACACTGTATTTGCTAGAACAATGAATAACATTTTCTGAAATGTCATTTGATAATGGTTTTACATAATTTTAAGACAGTAATACTAAAGTTGAATTTATTCTAATCCTTCAATTAACATACATACACCATTTGAGGTATATATCCTATATTAGAATGAAATGTGTTTAATGAAATTTATAAGATGTCATTATGGTTGAAAAAGGTTGTTTTTGTTGTTGTTGTTGTTGTTGTTGTTGTTGTTGTTGTTGTTGTTGTTGTTGTTGTTGTTGTTGTTGTTGTTGTTGTTGTTGTTGTTGTTGTGCTAGTGGTTGTGGTTGCATTTGTTCATGTTTGATAGTCATATGTCGCTTTAGACTATCTGGCCAAGAATATGTCTTGAAACATACTGGACAGGAGTACATTATGCCTTCTTACTGTAACGATCTGGCTTTCCCTGTTTTGGAAGAGACTTCTTTTTGTGTGATGTGTCTTCTTTAACTTTCTTGTCAGGAATGACACACACTTTCTGTGCTCTCCTTTGTATAGCCCTTTCGCGTTTCTCTTGAGCTTTGGCTTGCTCCACGACTTGTTGTGTTGGAGAGACAAAGTTAATTTTGGGTTGTTCAGAATAAGGCATGGCCAGTGCTTGTTCTTTTCGTTTCCTTTCTTCCAAAATTTTAGGCTATTCTGGATCATAAAGCTCCAGTGTTCTGTCAACAGACAAGTTGCCATGCTGTGCACATTTACCCTATACTTGCAACATATAATAGCGAGTCCATTTCTCGGTGTCTGGGACAAAAAGTTTATACTGACTCATGGTGATGTGTCCTCCCTGAATGTTCTGAAGCAAATGAGGTTAGTCATTATCTCGACCTCATTTGCTTCAGAACATTCAGGGAGGACACATCACCATGAGTCAGTATAAACTTTTTGTCCCAGACACCGAGAAATGGACTCGCTATTATATGTTGCAAGTATAGGGTAAATGTGCACAGCATGGCAACTTGTCTGTTGACAGAACACTGGAGCTTTATGATCCAGAATAGCCTAAAATTTTGGAAGAAAGGAAACGAAAAGAACAAGCACTGGCCATGCCTTATTCTGAACAACCCAAAATTAACTTTGTCTCTCCAACACAACAAGTCGTGGAGCAAGCCAAAGCTCAAGAGAAACGCGAAAGGGCTATACAAAGGAGAGCACAGAAAGTGTGTGTCATTCCTGACAAGAAAGTTAAAGAAGACACATCACACAAAAAGAAGTCTCTTCCAAAACAGGGAAAGCCAGATCGTTACAGTAAGAAGGCATAATGTACTCCTGTCCAGTATGTTTCAAGACATATTCTTGGCCAGATAGTCTAAAGCGACATATGACTATCAAACATGAACAAATGCAACCACAACCACTAGAACAACAACAACAACAACAACAACAACAACAACAACAACAACAACAACAACAACAACAACAACAACAACAACAACAACAACAACAACAACAAAAACAACCTTTTTCAACCATAATGACATCTTATAAATTTCATTAAACACATTTCATTCTAATATAGGATATGTACCTCAAATGGTGTATGTATGTTAATTGAAGGATTAGAATAAATTCAACTTTAGTATTACTGTCTTAAAATTATGTAAAACCATTATCAAATGACATTTCAGAAAATGTTATTCATTGTTCTAGCAAATACAGTGTATGGCATTTCAAGCATTAACATTCATCTGCCCATTGTCTTACATTTCTGAATTGCAAACGGGATAACTTGCTATAAATATAATGGCTACGTATTGTCATCTACACATAAAACATATATTGAGAATTGACAAACAACACTGAAGTATTTTAGTACATGTTAGAAGTAATATCCTTTTTCATGGTCATACCATGCGTCAACACATTGTAATAGAATATTTATTATTAACTTAATGATCTGTCTTACAGGAAAACATATTGTCAAGTGTATTAAGGTTGGAGATATATCAAACCAATTTTATCAGGAGTAATTCCGATATACATCAATAATCATAAACTGAAGTAAGTCTAGTTTCACATATACACGCGGTAGTCTGATATAAATAAGCATTTAGAAGTACACTACTCAAGCACACATAAACATAGTTGATGTCTCTATTTTTAATTTATTATTTATTATATATTTTCAGGGGAAGATTTTGGAAAACTAATGTCTAAAAACCAGTTTACAGTTTTATGATAAAAGTCATAGTTTCATCTTATTTTTTTCTGTCATTTGGTTATAAAGATATAATTTTTATTATTATGAATGAATGAATATCTCTTTTATTCTTTGTGACACTCGCCCAAGAGCCTTTGTTTGTTTCAAACAAGTATGTGGGTATACAATAGAAAATTGGGTCACCCTAATTAGGTCCTTAATTCAGTTGAGTCACCCATAGCAACAGATATGACGTTACCTAAAAATAGATAATATTCAGCACATATGGGAAATAGGCCAGAGACCCCGTAGTTTTACTCAAGTAAGCAAACAGCTCAGAGATGTTCCCGCTAACTGTATTCATACATATCAATGCTAAAGCTATCTAGATGTTTTACCTGAACTTTGACAGTTCTTATTTCATAATTTCATATTCATTTATTTTCTGTCATTTGGTTATAAAGATATAATTTTTATTATGATGAATGAAAGAATGAATCTCTCTTTTATTTTATTTTTTTTATCCTTTTTACAATCCAAAAATCATTTTACCTACGGAACACTACTCAAGCAGCGGTAGATCTTATACAAATAAAACAAATACAAATTGAATTAAGTCTATGTAAACTTGCTTTGATATACAATGATCATTTAAGTAAGTAAATAATACTCAAAACAACTGCAGATGGTCTGACATAAACATAGTTGATGTCTCTATTTCAATTTATTATTTATTATATATTTTCAGGGGAAGATTTTAGAAAACTAATGTCTAAAAAAAAATCATTTACAAAGCTAAAACAGACCGTGTATACGTAAAGCAAGTTGTAAACCAAATTATCTTAAAGGGCCTCTTAGGTATTCTAGCTTTCTAAAGTTCATTCAAACATGAACACACCTGACACGCGCCCAAGAGCCTCTGTTTGTTTAGCCAAAGCTTGTCCTATTTGTTAAGGATTAACGCTCCACTGTCCTGGGCAGACCAGGTAAAAGATCCCTAACACAGGAAATTCCCGCTACAACTCTAGAATAGCATAGACTGAGTGCAAGTCTTTTATTTCAGATTGAATATTTAATAAGTGAAGGAGTGTGAAAAGAAAGCTCATGATAATTAAGCTTTTGTTTTCCTTAATAAGACAATCAACAGATTGACACAATATTAACACGTTTTATGTAGTTACTCTACTGAAATCCCAATTTATTCAAAGTGTTGACATTCTAGTGATATGTTATATATGTTAGATATCTGTGATTTTTCTTTTACAACATTTAAATAACTGAACAAATTACCTGTATTATATATGAGAGATGTATGGAATAAGAACAACATTTATTTTCAGGGGGACATTTTAGAAAACTAATGTCTATGTTCGCATGTGTTTTACAAAGCTAAAACAGACTGTGAAAATGCAAAGCAAGTTAGGGCTTCCAAGGGGTGTAAATGTGAGGGCGAATCACACTCGGGGGGGTCATTGTATCCTCGGATCCCATTATCCGGTCATTGTTTACTGAGTAAACATAGTGGATCGCCGCATGTTTGTTATAGTTAAACCTTTCACAGGTTCATCTAAGGACACTTGTACGCTGTCATGTCTGAGAAAATCAGTCTGACCGAATTTTAAACAAATCGGTCAATTCAATTAACAATTAAATTGGTCAAACCATATATACGACACTAAGAACACCTGTGCTACAGGTCTGGACATGTCTGAGAAAATCAGTTTGACCGAATTTTCGGTCCACTCTATAAATATCCTATACAAGCCCTAATTAAAAAATATCCAAAAAATATCCAAATTAAAATATCCAAGAAAATAGCCAAACAATAGCCAAGAAATAGCCAAAAAATAGCCAAAAGAGGCCGGTTTACTACTCTTGAGATATTTGCAATTGAAAATCATACATATGATAAAGTCAACTGAGGTGATAAGTTTCTTTTGCCGATGAGTTTATAATGCCAGATCTAAGGAGGTATCTTGTTGGCTGAATTTATTGAAAGTGACCGGAGACAGTGACCTGACTGAACCTCTGCTGGGTGGTGCTCTACGAACGAGATACGAGCGTTACGTTCGATCTGATTCAAATGAGATTGGTATGTATCCT
Organism: Gibbula magus; assembly: GCA_936450465.1. Lineage (NCBI taxonomy): Eukaryota > Metazoa > Mollusca > Gastropoda > Trochida > Trochidae > Gibbula > Gibbula magus. The sequence goes on along the minus strand of OW388294.1, from coordinate 40,758,898 downwards.
AAAGTTGCAAGACACATTCAAAGATGCCTTTGTGAGGAAAACAACAGAACAACGTCTTGTTTCAAGAGACCTTTATTCCACAACAACCACCTAGCAACCTCTGAACACTTGGCACTGGCAGCAGACTGGCAGTTCGACGGTGAGGTCTCTGATTTTACCCTCGTATTTCTTCTCATCCTGGACCTTGGATGGTTGGTAGTCGTCATTCTTTCTGTCGAAGTCGTTCCTCCAGATGTTGTCGCCATCGAAGTTGTCCATGCTAACGAAAGCGAAACTTGGCTTTGGCCTGATGATCCTCTTGACGTCGTTGTTTTTGATTGGTCGACAGATGGCCCTGAATTTGATTGGTCGAGTCACTGGAACACATCTTGCCTTGCCCTTTGATTGGCAGTTGTCGCAGGGCTTCATCCTGTGTTGAATGGAACGTATGTTAGAAATGACTCTCAGAATGTATGAGGTTGAGGATGCATCTTCTACAACCCATTGTAAACATATATATTTGATTTTCCCATGAATACAGAACGAATTAACATCACCTATAAAGTATTAAAGGTAGGGTTCTGTCGCCATATTGGATAGTTTGCATTACGTGAAATGAAAACACGCTATATTGTACCCAATTTTGCAACTAAAGACATACACTGATAGAGTATTCACATAGTAAGTTAACATACAATATGTAATAAAACTATTAAACAGGTTACTGTTATGCTGTAGCGAAGACTTGCCGCGCCAATGAATGGCTTCAGTTCTCATTGTTTTAATTTTCAACAAATGTGCGCTTGTGTTTATCAAGTTGTGAAATAAAAAGTCATCAAAATGTTTCATTAATATCTTTCAATTTCACTGTGTTTTAATCATGTATTAATAACATACATATGTGAACAGGAATATCCTCCCGTTTCCACAAAAAATACCCCGATAGAACTCTCCTTTTAATCTGTCATCAAGATCCCAACTTCACTCCAAGTCGTAACTCGCACCTGTCTCTAGTACTGGCTAATTGCTAGCTGAGCGAGGTACACTATGGTTTGCAGGTGCAGCGAGCTGGTATGCAAGCAGCAAGGCCTATATTAGCCAGTGATATGACTTGCGAGTGAAATCATCATGATCCTAGAATAAACAATTTAATTTGCAGTATATAAAAGCTTTGCAGGTCTATATTTCCTAAAACATTTCAGAGACGTGTTCAACAGCATGAGTACTCGCTTGGCGTGTAGGCGCGGATACTTGGGTCGTGAGTACTTTCCAAGATGGTTTCAGAACTTCTTACCAGTTTGAACAAATATAGGTGCCTTGCACATAATTTCAAATGAGGGGTTATCATTACTTTTTAAAGAAAGAAACATGAGGTTATCAACATTCGTGACACGATACTCCATCTTGAATCGTGTATACTGCAAAGTGCTCATGCGGGTATTCGCAGATACTCGAGATCTCATTTGCGTTCAGAAGCAGGTACCCGCGAAAACTGGCGGGTTTTCACCTTGCTGAACACACCTCAGGTTCCTTGGTGTTTTATCTGTTTTATCCTTTACTTACATGCACTTCTCGTATCTGATGTTCAGATCCTCGTCCACCCAGCACTCCTCCCGCTGGGTCTTCTTGTTGTAGCCACTGCCCACTTCAACGTCCACCTCGAGGTCAGTCAGCACCAGAGTGTCGGAGGGACACACGGCCATTCCGTCGTTGTCATTTTGTCTGAATGGTAAGAAAGTCAGAAAAGGTCATTAATTGTTGTCACGAGCTACCGGTTGGGCAAAACACCTTGGTTGTTTTGAAGATCGCCAAATGGGTACAAGCGAAGTGTAGTGTGGGTAGTCACCTCTGTCAAGTCTCTGGTCTGTAATGCGGAAGCTCTTTTTCCCAAGATAGTTGTAAGTTCCATACATTGACAGTATGAAGGATAATCTTAGGTTTCAGAGAGCTATGGGATATGTCACAATTTCTTCAGAAATGATAAGAAACAATGGAATGTGTTTCTTACAATTATTACAGAAATAATAAGTTACAATTTCTTCAGAAATGATATCATAAGAAACACTGGGATATGTTACTTAATTATTTCCCCTCGATGGAGTTAATATAGCAATATTTAAAGCCACAATTATTTAGTTATATTCCAGGGGTGTTATTGGAAGTAACACGTTTGACGTTATTGGGAATGACCCTTGGAGACATCGATCATGCACCCACTGAGTATGGTAAGGCCAGATTGATTTTATTTTTGTGCGAGAAAGACATGTACATGTGCTCAATTGGTGATTTTAAGACAGTTACTAAAATCAAAACGAGAAATGCACATAATTCAACAGTGTCATTAAGAATGTTCCTCGAAGACATCGGTGATATACTATTTAAGGCGGGATTGAATTAAATCTATGTTAAATATGTTTACAGTCTGATAAAATTCGACCTTGTTCCGAGGAATAAAATTTGCAAAATAATGCATCTACCGGGATACGAACAAGTAGATTCCTCGCCTAGAGAAAACCTCCGAAAGATATGAGTTCGTATCCCGATAGATGCACTATTTTTATTCCTCGGAAAACCGTCGATTTTAATCAGACTGAATATGTTTACCTCTCGATGACGTTAACTTTATAAATGAACAATAAATAGTTTATTTACATGGGCGGAATGGAGTGTTACTCCAGATTATTAATTAACTATCAATGTTATGGCATGTATACGGCATTTACGGCCTTAGACCATATGATTCGACAACTGGGCCAATACGGGGAAACTGGGCCAATACGGGAAAAAACTTGGCCAATACGAGACAAACTGGGCCAATATGAGTCTGAGCATGCGCAGTTGCACATTTGGTGAAAGCCCGAAGCTGTCGCTTCACAACATTGACCCGTGCTATTTGTTCACCAATCTTGTTTATAATTATTATTTCAATTTAAATGAGATGTCTAGTGTTGTGCAAATAGAATGAAAAGAAGTTAATTAATAAAATTGTCATTAATTAAGTATTTCCGTATTGGCCGAGTTACAGGTCCTCGGTCCGTTGTATTGGCCCTCGACTTCGTCTCGGGCCAATACAATGGATCTCGGACCTGTAACTGGGCCAATACGGAAATACTTAATTAATAACATTATAATATATAGGGAGATACGACTCACTGTTCCTCGACAGGCATTCCCATCAGTCTGTTGCCACTGGTTCCGTCAGACATCTGACAATTCATAGAGGCAGCAAGTCCAACCCCACACAGACTCAAAAGCTAGAAGAAAAATATAAAAATGAAAACTACGATTCCCCAAACGCATCAGACTTCATAGATAAGACATAGAGGCACACCTCAACAGAGACTCAAAATCTAGAAACAAAATGAAATTAACAATAAATGCTTTGAAATTCAAAATGATATCACACTTGCATTTATCCTAAAACCAACGAACGTGTGCCTACCATATGATGTTACTACGTAATGATTGTCTCGCTGATGTGGAGACGTAACTGTACATAGTTATGTGGAGAACAGTTGGGTAATGGTGTTTAAAGGGAAAGTTCTATCACCGATCCGCCATCTTGGTTTCTTGGCATTACGTGAAATGAAAACACGCTATATTTGATCCAATTTTACACTTTTTAAAAAATAAAACATATACAATGATAGAACATTCACATTGTAAGTTCATTAATATTTTTCCATTTTACTGTTTTACATGTTTAATCATGTATTTATATTGTATATGTGTAAACGAGAACATCTTCTCGAATTTCGTTTCCATCAAAAATACCCCGATAGAACCCTCCTTTTAAGGGTGCACCACTGTTTTGGCTACAGTTTCAATGGTCATTTACTATTACTTGGAACTCTCTTGGGGGAATCAATACTTGTAAAGGCTGGGTGTTATCGGGTAAGCAAGCACTGTGTACCCTTTTCTGAATTTACATGTATGTCCAGTGGTACATTGTATATGTCAATTCCTATCCCTTGAAAATCGTGGATTTCATCATTTTATAGAGATGATTTAATACCTTCACATAGAAAATGGCCATAATTCCATTAGGTCCTTATAATCCAAGTCTAATGAAAAATGATGTCAAAGAGAGTTCTCTCTAATGTGATCTGAAATGGAAACTCTCTTAATGTAATCTTAAATATATTGATATTGAGCCCGCTTATGTTATTGATGATTAATATAAAAAAAGTAATTGGGTTTTTTTCAAATATTTTTCTTAAAACAACATTGTTTATACACCATTTTGAAGAATTTCAATCTGAAAAGTTAGATTGTCTTTTGAGAAGGAATTCGGAGAAAATATCAATATATTATTAGTAACGAAGTATTAACAAAGGTAATTTAAGACAACTAATTACCAGACTGATCCGTTTCAGTGCGTGGTATCACGATAGCAGTTTTTTACAGAAGTAATTCAATTTCAAAATTACTCAGTGAAAAAAGTCGATAATCCCAATGAGTATAAATAATTTTACGATCAACAACTTATTCTACATACCATTGATTGAAATAACTGATTCAACGTTTTGGTGGTACTTTATCATGTTTTTTTTCTTACTTTCAATTTATAAACAAATTAAAGTTATATCTTCATATGAGACATTTGTAACTTTTAGGGTTTCGTTGATTACCCAAAACATATATCTATATTTAAACATTCAGTAGAGAGTGTCCTAGAAAAGAAAATATTTTGTCCAAATTCAACATATCATTTCGCAGCATGTTTAGTAATATAAGGAGCTTATAGTTTCAAAATTACCGAGTGATTCGAAGTCCTGTGCTAAATACATCATCATTTACATGAGAGGGGGGCATCCTCGAATAACAAAACAGGTAGATTACATAAGAGAAAGTTTGATAGACGGTAAAAGCTGATAACATTAACCAAGTGGCTAAACTAAGCGTTCTCTCCCCTATTTCCAAATTCTCTAAAATAATTCGACAAAATATGCTTACCAAAAGTTGAATAGAACAATTCATCTTGTCTCCTTGGTTGTGTGTGTTGAATAGATGAGAATCCACGGATAGTGGGATGAGACCGGGGTGCTCTTTATATACTTTACTGTTTCTATAAGCGGATTAACATATTCACATAAAAAAATAACCATGGATGAATGATATTCACTGTTTTAATCAAAATTCAAATATGATCAAATTAATCACAATAATTCTTACATAAAAACATGGAAATTCGGTCAGACAATGCAATCAAAACACGATTTTACTATAACACTGTGTTTACAAAGGAAGGGGATTATCAACATGCATATGTTATTTTGTTTTAATTTTCAAAGGCTTTGTAACTTTATTTCTTTGACAAACATTGACCTTCTTGTTCGATCAAAAAACAATAAAAGTGGCTGTTGAGGTGTCCTTTCGTTTGAATCGATTTAGGTATGGTTCGATAAAAGACAATTGCAGACCTATCATACACAGTGCATCACCACCAAACCTACATAATCGGACCTTGGTAAGTTGGTTAAGAGAGATGTCGGAATAGAAGGGTATATCAGGAATTTGGACCAAATACATACGTTAGTTTACAGGGAGTGTCACATTAGAGAGATTTTGGTTTATAGCACTGGTTTAAGAATACATTTGTTGAACATGTGATTGGTTTATTGTATATACAAAATAATCAGTTGCTGTAATTGGGAAAACATTTATTTGGCTTTAATATACTCATTGTAAAAATGGTTGACACCACTAAACAGAAAATGCATTTTAGCAAATTAAATGCATTGACAATTAATATTGTTCGATATTAAGGTATTTTCGAAATCAAATGGCACAAACACATGATGTAACTATCTAATACTTGCCATTCATGTGTTATGTACGAATGAGACTCCATGAAAGATTTTTTTTTAATAATTTATTTGGGTTCAGTAGAATTTTTTTTCAAGTACAACTTTTCATAATTTATCAGAACCAAAATGGGAACACTCACACGCTGTAACGATATACCAATGCCAAGATCTCAAGGAGTGAACTCTTTTGAATAAATTTCATTTTTCTTATATTCCTCTTTCTTTGGTATTTTAAAGTACGAGTGGAGAAATAGCAAATGCTCAAGGACACTATTCACAAGAAGTCATCCAGTAGTAACATGTGTTACCAAAAACATTATCGAAACTGACATGTTGTGTTGTTTCCTGTAACTATTCACTTTCTTCTCCAGAACCAGTGTCTCTAGAGAAATGAAATAGTGTGTACAGACTATACTTAATTTGCCAATGAGGATTCTAATTTGTAGATTTGGTGACCTTGTTAGCAAAAAATATGCGTCACAGGGGTCATGACCCTAAAAACCTATTTTCATCTTCTTCTACAGTACCTAAAGCTCTAGAAAGCTGAAATGTTGTGCAAAGACTCCTTTGCCTTGGGGAATCTAAATTATATATTAGCTTTTGGTCACCGTGTGGGCCCAAAATATGGGTCACAGGGCCACAAATTAAAGATTTATACGTTTTGAAATGTATTTAATTTATTGTTTAAAGCCTGATAGGATGTGGGCTACAGAGCCAATGACTATTTTTTACATAATAATTATAGTTTTCAATGAAAATCCAAATCACGTTTGACTAATGGTGCTAACCAGCTGCGAAACCTTGTCCGGTTTTAAATCAAACAAAATCAGGACTTTGCACTAATATATTGTCACTCTATTTAACTGATCAGCATTATAGTTTTAATTTCAGCGACAATCAGTACTTCTCGTTACATTGAAAAAAGGTTTGACATATGTGACTCCTCCATGATAAACATAATCTGTCACGTTAACAAATGCTAGTTGATCGGCACAATTATTTACTTAATTCAAATTCGGTACACTTACAACGGAAAAACATTGCATTTGACGTGAAGCTGTAAAATCAACAGGGATTATGTGACGACAAAATCGTAAGCGTGTTATGCCGGTTAGCACATTTCAGTCAAACCTTTTATGAAGACAGTAAATGTCTGTTTTGAATACAGTAGAGAAAACTTTGAATACAATAGAGAAAACTTTGAAAACAGTAGAGAAAACGTGACGTAGAATATATTATGGCACATAATGACAGTATGTGATTTCTCAGAGTAAGTGCCTTTTAATGTTTCGCATAGAAAGATTGTTTGATTTGGATCTGATATTATGAAATAAGTAATTCTCATTCATCGTCATAGGCTATTAATTAAGAACACTTTAACATCCTCGCTAACCCCTTAAAAGACTAAAAGTCCAATTTTATATTCGTATTCATTTAATGAACATAATTATTCGTTACCTTGCAAAATTAGCAATATGTGTTATTGTTTTCACAATGGGCAATCCCACATATAGTTTTTAAAAATAGCAGAAGATGCAAAAATGGTGGTAGTAGTAGTAGTAGTGGTATTAGATGTAGTAGTAGTAGTAGTAGTATTAGATGTAGTAGTAGAAGTAGTAGTAGTAGTAGTGGTGGTGGTAGTAGTGGTAGTAGTAGAAATAGTAGTGGTAGCAGTAGATAAAATAGTAGAAGTAGTAGTGTCGGTGGTAGTAGTAGCAGTAGTAGTAGTAGCAGTGGTAGTAGTAGTAGTGGTAGTAGTAGTGGTGGTGGTAGTAGTAGTAGTAGTGGTGGAGGTGGTGGTGGTAGTAGTAGTAGTAGTGGTGGAGGTGGTGGTGGTAGTAGTAGTAGTGGTAGTGGTGGTAGTGGTAGTGGTAGTAGTAGTAGTAGTGGTGGAGGTGGTGGTGGTAGTAGTAGCGGTAGTAGTAGTAGTAGTAGTAGTAGTAGTAGTAGTAGTAGTGGTGGTGGTAGTAGTAGCAGTAGTAGTAGTAGTGGTGGTAGTAGTAGTAGTGGTAGTGGTGGTAGTGGTAGTGGTAGTAGTAGTAGTAGTAGTGGTGGTGGTGGTGGTAGTAGTAGTAGTAGTAGTGGTGGTGGTGGTGGTGGTGGTGGTGGTGGTAGTAGAAGTGGTAATAGTAGTAGTAGTAGTAGTAGTAGTAGTAGTAGTAGTAGTAGTAGTAGTAGTAGTAGTGGTGGTGGTGGTGGTAGTAGTAGTAGTAGTAGTGGTGGTGGTGGTGGTGGTGGTGGTGGTAGTAGAAGTGGTAATAGTAGTAGTAGTAGTAGTAGTAGTAGTAGTAGTAGTAGTAGTAGTAGTAGTAGTAGTAGTAGTAGTAGTAGTAGTAGTAGTAGTAGTAGTAGAACTAGTAGCATCAATACTGTAATGTGCGATATTACATGAAACTAGTGAAATGACCATTCGAGGGTTTAGTTTGCAATCATAGATTATGATACTGATATTTTGAATGAGATTCCGTTAAAAAATTGACAACAACAAAATTGATGTTTCGGCCTCTTTGTAATTTTATAATGAACATGTCAATACTTATAACACCAAATACTCTTTCTCTTACAGTATACTCTGAAAGATGATGCAAGTAGGTGCAGTCCCCAGTGCTGCAGACACTGATCTCGGGACAACACACAATCCCACATGAGAACAGATTGACACTCCCCTTCTCTCGGGTCGTTTTCAAGTTTTAGTATCCTTGAGTTGATTGACGTTTTTACACACAGAGGATTAAGGCAGGGTGCAGGATTATCCCCAACTTTTATTATATTTATGTTTAACCTCTTGCCATGGATTCGAAGGGAATAAACTCGTCAGTTTTGACATGAACCTGATTTGACTTAAATCATGTGTATAGGTTGACAAGCGGTGGTGTAATGTCGTGTTGTTGATCTTACTGATACTGATCTTACCCCTTACATTAGAGGACTAAGTGTTTTACAACATTAATTGCGTTTTATCTTAAATGATTTTTAAAATATGCATATGTGTTACATACAATGCCATGAATTCGAATGATTGATCTTGCTGAAACCTTAGAGCACTTGTATGACACCTGTAGGTGTTTTACGACATGAAAAGCGCTTTATCTTCAAGAGTGATTTCAAACATGAACATATGTGTGACATATACAATGTCATGGGTATGGATTCGAGGGGAATAAATACGTCAAGTTTAAAATGTACCCGATATTGCTTACGTATATAGGTTTGCAAGCGGTGTAATTTCGAATTAAGGACCTTACTGAAAACTTTGATTCCTGATAGTTTAAAACTGGTGCAGATGATTTATAACATGGATAATGTTTATCTTTAACGATTATTCCAAATATAAACAAATGAGTTACAAACAGGTCATGGAATCTGATGTAATAAATCGTCAATTTTAAAAGTAACTGATATGGCTTGTGTTTACACGTTGGTGGTGCAATTTCGAATTTTGGTCTTATGAAAGCTTTGATAATGTAAAGGTGCATCCATTGTGTTTCATAAAATTTTATTTGGCTTTAATACGTTCCAACACACCATATGTGCTGTTTACAATACAAACAAATTCACTCAGCTCGCATATTCATCCCCAATCGCCAAACATATCATAATTACTAGTTTCCAATTAAAATCGAGTAACATCATTATGCATGTGCAGAAACCGAAAGTGCACGTCCTATTTACATGCACAGCAGTTATATGACTTATTGATGAGTATCAACCCAAATTTGTTATTTCTGGTTTAAATAAGATTCCAAAATTACGTTTGACTCATTGGCGCGCGCCACACGCGGTGCATTGTCGATCATTAATCGATACGTTTACCTTCATATCGTCAATAAACTAATTCGAGTATCATTAAAATGGTAGTTTTTGTAACAGTTGGTACTTCTCGATCAAATAAGACCATTTATAACGTTCGGCATATTTGACCCCCAACAACACTATGGATGTACCTTTCAGAATTATGTCGGCTTTTTATAACATGGATAGAGTTTTATCTTAAAATGGTCATTTCAAATGCAAATATGTCAATTTAGCAAAATTTCGGACAAGAGCTTCTCAAAATTACGATGACATATTCAGGTCTGAATAAATATGCTTGTTTACAGACAGTGTCAGTTTAGAGGAAGTAAACTAAAATTCAAATTCAAATTAATTTGAATCATTAAATTTGACTGTTAATGTATCCTTACATGTATCCATGTGCCATGATCTCAGGAATAAAACATATAAAAACATTTTTAAATTGACTGTTAATTGCTGGCGATTATTGTTCAATGTTTTACAAAGTTAAAAACACATTTATTATTATTCTTTTACTGTTGGGTGATTTGGGATTTAACGCTGCCAAAATCAGTATTTCACTTAAATCAAAAGATAATCCGCAACAATTTTTTATGATTTTAATTTATGATTATGTGCTAGGTTGGACTAAAGTAAATAAGAATGAACACATATGTCCAGTATTTACGGTATGCGCTTATCAAAAGAAAGAAGAAGTGTTCAACTCAAATAATCAAAATTTATTCACAGACACTATGGTAGTATGACTGTAGGCTTTTTCTCAAATATTGTTAAACAGGACTGGAAGTTTAATGTCTGGTAAGCTTCTTACCGTGGATGATAACTGTATTTTGGTGAATGGATGTGAACGTGGTATCAAATGTTTAAAATTAATTTAAATTTTAAGTTTATAGTGTACAGGTAGTGTTTCTCCTGAGTACCATAATTAACGTGACATTTTCGTTAGAGTTTACATATGGTGGAATTGTATTTCAATGAATTAGTCAATAAATATTTCAAAGCTTTAGTGTGGGGTGTTACAATAATTCACTTTATCATAACATTTCAGTTTACAAACTACGGTGTTTCTTTATTAATTTCCATGTGTTTATTTATTGTAATCAATGAAGAAAGGGACGATATATTGTTCTCCTAAATATATGAATGATAGTGTTATTACGACATATTGAGTATAATCAATAAATTATAACAAGGTTGTTCTATATCAATTAAAACGTAACGCAAGAACATTAACATTGTTCACTTTTTAGTCTAAGATTTCAAATTTCAATTTACGATAATGACATTCTCAGATATTTGGAGTGACATTTATTAATACGATTTTGTAAATTTCCTTTGATCACAGAAATCTCAACAAGAACTCGATTTTCGCAAATCCATAAACAATAGTTACATGCCAGAGAATTGTAGTATGAAGGGGCCCACTATCAATCTGTCATTTGCGTGGCAAATTTATTATATCTTTTCTAACATTAAACACTGACTGTTTAAGGTATTTAAGATTGTTTCTGGTTTTATATTTCATTTCTATAAATACATGAGGAATCTTATTTATTCACGAGTCCTCTTTATATATTGAGACTACTGAACTCAATGCCCTGGATACAATTCATGAAACGAGTGAATGGTTTGGTATTTAACTAGCGAAAACAAGTTACGCGCACAGGCTGGGGAGGAAATATGGATATGGGTATACTGTATATATATATATATATATATATATATATATATATATATATATAAGTGTATACCCATATCCATATTCCCTCCCCAGCATGTGGTTACGCGGATACAAATACTATTCGCGGTTTCATGTTTGTTCTTACATTAGATTAGTTTTGTATCTTATTTTATTTTATAACTCAAACATAACCAAACTACGTGCTCAATTAACAGGAGTTTACGCCGTCATAACTGCGTCCCGTGTTGACAGACACCTGATGCAAATCAAACAAAGCTTATAATATAGTCTGATTGTTACTTTTAACAATGTTGTGAGGTGAGGTGAGTATTTCACTTATATCGTGGCTGCTAGTATGATGTCAGGGAGAAAGCCTGCAACGCCATGTGGCTATGCATTGGGGTGAAACCTGCGAGCATCGGCTGGAACTAGCGAACCATGGATGGTACTACGCTGAAATTCAGTGTAGCATTGCACCCAAACCTTACTGTGTGTAGAACAGTTCTCTACTGCAGACAAAGTTGCCATGCCCCTGGCGGGATTTAAACCCTGGCCCTCTTGATTCGAAGACGAACGTGCTAACCACTCGCTGTCCCACCCCCAAAAAACAATGTTGTAAACTTGCATCTATACTGAACAGCAAAAGAAACTCAAGTCGACTGTGACAATTTCGTAATTACTGATAACGCTGTGTTAATCTAATTTATAATATCAGAGCATTCAAATTTTGTTGACATGATTTTAATAACGTGTTGAACAACACGCAGACATAAGGAAAAGTCAATACTGGTCTAGAACTTCTGCAGAGCATTATCTTCTACCATAGTCATTCTGGGAAAACAGCCACATTCTTGTTCAGGTGATGAATGGCCAAATGTGCTTTTATAATTGGAACTTGTGTAAACACTCCGATGAATTTGTTTGAATGGTTCCATGGGTCTCATTTTGGTAAAGCTTCAAAGTATTGCATTCTTTTTCGGTATCAAGGTGTTCCACGGGCACATTTTCAGAATGCAATCGGGCGATATCCCAGTTTCTGAACATTTCACGTTGTTTTGGCCAAGCATCAACATCTTAAACATTGAGGCTGGACAATTTGGGGTCCTTTTCACAGAGCAAGTCTCAGATTACAGCACAAGTAATTTGAATTTTACCAGGCTCATGCAGACCATGTTACCATGACATGTGATGTGCATTTTCGCGAACTGATACCATTTGACTTTGCAATGGTAACCATCTGAACTCTACAGTACCAAAAACTGAACTTGTTCTCCGACATTTACTAATGATATGACAGAGTGAGTGAGTTATTGCTTAACACCGCTTCGACAGTATCGCAGCCATTATCGGTGGATATGACAGAGCATCGGCTGATATGCAAACAGAAACTATAATCATTAACACTCGTGTTTCTTTTGCTGTTCAGTATTTCTGTCGTAACATGTGGCAGTATAATCAAATAATTCATTCTTCTTATGGAGCAAGGAAACATTGGCTTCTGCTCCGGCTAGGATGTTATACATTGTTAGGATATTGTAAGTTAATAATGTGAAACCGCGCAGTGTCACCTTTAATAGTATCTAGGGTAACTTACAAAAAGACTCCACATATAAGCATACGAGAGTATATTCACCAAGAACGTTTGTGTTATGGACTCTGTAGCTCATTGAAAATGTCTACTTTTAGGCCTAATAAATAAATGATTATCATCTGCCGAAGTCAGCATGAACTATCATCCTGAATGGTGAGATTTATCACTTGATTTGTCCTTAACAGATTTTAATAGATTTTAAACGATTCCTTAACTATAATATCTGTATCATAATTAAAGCATGGAGAAACCATTTGATAAGTGAAATTCAGCAACACCAGATGCAACAAAAACAAAACAAACAAAACAAATTTAGACATTATATTGTAAATTTTCAAAAATACATATTGAGCACATTTGGATAAACTGCATTCACAAGATTATTGATAACATAAATTTCATAATGTTAGCCCTAGAATAGTTATCATAAACCATTGAAGAAATTCCCTGCCATTTTAATTTTCCTCACAACCAATTATTTTGATGTTTTGGAGATCATTAATAACTTTTCAAAAATGAAATTTAACTATCTACATCTAGAGTTACATTCAAGCTCTTGGTTTTGAAGGTAAGATATTTTCACATTTGAAAATAGTGTTTACATAATACTGAAAAAATCAAAATGCCTTCCATTACATTACACCTTTTTCATTCTTCCAAATTGATCATTATTATAATTATTGCATGCTTTGTATATCTTATAACATAGAAGAGATAGGAAAAAGAATATCTCTTTGACACATACAATTCTAAATGCAATATTTACTTCTAGCACTAAAGTGGAAAAAGGCAATACATACATCATACATTTTGTCTCATTAAAATCAGATCGAACATAAAATTCATTGCATGTCTCGTGACTCTAATCAAGAACACAGCGAGGTCAGTCTGATTAAAATCTACCTTGTTCCGAGGAATAAAATTTTTTAAATTATGCATCTACCGGGATACGAACAGGTTCTGTGAGAACATCCCGTATAGGCGAATGTTCCGAACCAGTTTAGCACAGTCAAAGCCCAGTTAAATAGCTGACCAAACAAAACGTAGTTTTTAAACGGCCACTGTTTTGAAAGCATTCGGAACAGACCAAAGGATAGCTGTTTGGAGTTATCTGCCTTTAGCTTCTCACGCCGAAAGCATTTGTTGGGCGTCTTTTGATTTGCTACCTGAATTGCGCTCGAACACGCGAGTCTATGGGCTGTTTTCAGACGGTTTGGCGTGGAACCTACGACTGATATGAGTTCGTATATCCCGGTAGATGCAATATTTTGCAATTTTTATTCCACGGAAAACCGTCGATTTTAATCAGACTGACAGCGAGGTACGAGTGTTGTTTGATCTGATTATAATGAGATTGATAGATTTTTAGATAGTGAAGAAAAGAAGAATAAGGAAAGAAATAAAACATAAACCACTAAGACACATCTCACACCTGGTTAAAATTCTTATCATATTTACACATATATATACATTTGATATATACAGTTGCTTTATTGTAAACAAAATATGCTTTTCAGGTTGATAAACAAAATATAGGGGAAATACATGAGTAACCAAAACCTTTTGTTCAATAATGAAACTTGTTATCAAGTATAGTCACTTCTAAGCAATAAATATTAAATTGAAATCCATATTTCCATACAATGTACACAATGATAAATGATATTTATTTTCTAGAACTAGCATGGCAAGACAAGAACTTAATTCATTTGTTAGACTAATCAAAAAACCTAATGATAATACAATGGATTAGGATGAAAATGACTTAAGTTTTCATCAAGGAATTCTGGATAAAGGGCATTCTCTTTCCAGTTCTTCTACCCTAACCTGTGGCATATCAAGCACTTTCTCAGCTAGAAAAAGAGAATCCTGATTGTTTTCATCAAGAGTTAGTTGTGCAGTCAGCGACTTTGTTTCAAAGTGAGCATTCTGTAACTATGGAAATGCCTCGAGTTGCTTCATCTGTGCTATGTCCACATCCTGTTCGCAACAAAGAATTTGGTCGCAGATGTACAACGATGTTTGATTGGAGGTGAGGTGAGTTTGGGTTTAACGCCGCTTTCAAGAGTATTTCACTTATATCGTGGCTGCTTGTATTATGGAAGGGAGAAAGCCTGCAACGCCATGTGGCTATGCATTGCAGTGAAACCTGCGAGCATCGTCTGGAACTAGCGAACCATGGGTGGTACTACACTGAAATTCAGTGTAGCATTGCACCAAAACCTTACTGCGTGTAGAACAGTTCTCTACTGCAGACAAAGTTGCCGTGCCCCTGGCGGGATTTGAACCCGGGACATCATAATCCGAAGCCGAAAGCGCTAACCACTGCGCTATCCCGCCCCTTTTTTGTTTGGACAAAAATATGGAAGTTAACAGTGTTGCAAACTTTCACCGCCAGAGGACTTTGTGAGTACCATGAGATGAGGTGAGATGAGGTGATTTGGGCTTCAATGCTGCTTTTTAAAGAGTATTTTACTTTCATCACGGCTGACAGTATTATTGCAGGAACGCAATTAATACCATGGTGGGTATACATCGCGGTGAGAACAATGACATTATCATAAGCAAATACATTTAGAAATCTGTAATATTTCATTTTCAAGATTTGAGAAAAATTTGGTTATCCACGTTTAAGCAGAAGTTGCCATCATAATAATACATAGATATCAAGGTAACAATGAGTAAACACAATGACATTATGTTTTATAAGCTAACATGTTGAAATCTTTAACAGTTCATTTGACAAAATTTTATGTACATTGGGTATCAGAATTTAAATGGACGATTCCATCATATTACTTATCGATGTAATAATGGACAAACCAAATGGCAGTGTCATTACAGCATTGAGAAATCTGTCATATACTGATCATAATTTGATGAAGTTTACCATATTAATATAAGGTATTTAATAAGGTTTATCAGAATTTTCAAACACAATACATATGAGTGTGCGCCTGTGCGGTAATAATGCTTTGATCATATTTGAGAAATGAAAATGTAACAAGATAACATTATTTGACAAGAAAAGGATGGAGAGTTAGTGGCGCGGAGTAATATTTTCATTGCTGTTTCCAAGTGGTCCGCGTTTCAGTCGAGATTTAGACGGATCACTGTCAAGTTTTCTCTGCAGCTTCCACAACTGGGATTGAAGTTTTGCAACCTCCTGTGAAAACAGAAACGAGAAAATAGCACATGAATGGCCACAAAACGTAAAAGATGAGACAAATAAATTTGACAACTAATAAATATCCTCAATACCTGCCAAAAACATTTGAGAATATCTATTTCGAGTGGAGAGGTTGGTTGGTTGATTTTTTAGTCAAAGGCAACTTTCAAGAGTATTTTATTTACATCATGATGTTGGTATTATTCCAGGAAGAAAGTCAACACTACCACTGTGATTATTTACCCTTGTGAAACCTGGTTGTGTTGGCCTGAAATCATAAACCATTGCTGGTACTGGTACTAAAGCATTGCTCTAACACTACAAGAATTCGGTACAGCTGACAAAGTTGCTGATATCACAGAACTTAGTAAGCATATCTCATTTAGTGTACGAGATTAAGATTTCACAGAAGAGCCTACCTCTTTCAAAGCATTATTCTCCTCCTTGATCTTGACGACATGTTTGATCTTCTGCCGCTGGTTCTGGTGACCGAGGATCAGAGCGTAATCCTTGCTCAGTTTCTTCAGCTCACACTGGGCGTTCTCACTTTGACCTGTAACAAAACACAAAGATGGAATTATATAGAAATAACAGGATGCTGATGCTTGAAATTATCCTTTATTATGTTTAAATTAATCTTTGTCAATGCTGACTGCTGAAAAACTAATTGCTTGTTACAAATCATGATTAGATTAAATAATAGCCAGAAAAAATGATACAATAATCATACTAACATAAAAGTCATTATGTAGATTAAGTGTAAACATTTAAGCTCCTGAATCAATCAGTTCAAATTCTGTGATGTTGTAAATTTTTCTCTTACTGCTGACTACTATTTCACAAGCATTTTTGTTATCACGTCAAAATGAGAAAAGTTCAATTGCTGTTATGAAAGTTAGAAATACATGCCATTTAGACAGTGAACAAATATAACAATGTTATATTTTGGATCATATTATCTGCAATAGTATAAATTATTATTGTATTCTTTTTATTAAATATTTATTTAATAATAAAAAAATAAAAATAAAAATAATAAATACTCTGTGTGTTAGACTAAAGTGGTACATTGGTCAGTTTTCGGTAATGTCACTTTTATATTACAAGATACAACTTCACCAAGAGTTTGAAAATATAACAAATAAAATATACTGTAAATGACAAAAAATAAATAAATAAAAAAATTATTGTATTTTTTTTGGATGGAGTTCATTGAGGGATTCAAACCCACACCCTCAGAGTCAGGCACCAATTACCAACACTCACAACAGCTTTTCCCTTTCTACCGAAACCAAAAATATTTGTGCTATTGCAAATTGTGAGATCCCGAGTAAAACAAGGTTACATTATGAAAGTGGCAAACAAATCAAAATGTTGAAATATTTTTTTAATATTTGCAATATCTAATAATAATCAGTAATATCAGTAATATTTGTTTGCTATTTATTGAAGAAGTTACATACCAAGAAGACGATGTCTTTCTGCTTCAAACTCCTCGATCTGGGCCATGTACGGAGCTACTTTTTCTCTCAGTTCTTCATATTTGGTGTGCAATCTGAAGAAAACAGTGTTTGCCTCGGTTCACAAAATATTTCAATGAAAACCTGAAATTTCAGATTTTGATTTTGATTGTATGAAATAAGGGCCGTGTTCAAGAGAGGTTTTAAAAAGTAATCGCTCAATAAGCGATTACTTTTAAACCTCTCTTGAACGCGATTGCTCAATGTAGCGCTACACAGCAAAGCGAGCGAACTTTGAGGTTTTTCACCATGTCGTTCGGGAGAGAATGAGGATACTTGAGCGCTACATTGAGCAATCAGTGAGCGATTATATTATATGTTATGGAACGGGGCCCAGGTTCATCAGAAAACCCATAAGCTTGCTATAGCTTGTTTGCTTCTGGCTAGCAACTTTGAGGATTTAATTTAATTTACTTAACTTACTAAAGTTTGAAAAATACCCGCCTGATTCCAAATCTGCACGAATAAATCATAACAAGAACTTAATTTAGCGACTTTTATGGTTTACATAGTTGACTTTCTAGTGACAAAACTCAAGATCAGTCATGGTATTCCTTTTTTACTGGAGAGGACACAGGAGCCTTTTGTATAGAATCTTTATATTGTACTCTGAACTGGTTTGACATATATTTAAAGAACACGATATTGACACGGGTCCAGCAGGAATACTCAGTATAATATTCAGCAAATCCACTCAGATGTAAAGGAAACAGTACATATATAGATTGCTAGCCAACTTTGTATTGACAAGGTAAATAAACATTGATCAATACCTGTCCCTGTCTTCTTTAACGGTTGTCAAGTCACGTTCAGCTTTAGCAAGTCGACTTCTCAACTCGTGGAGTTCCTGGGCTGATGCTTGCTGGTCACTGGAAGAAATGAAGTAGATAATTAAACTTTTCTTTATAAACTGTTAGCACCATAATGTGGACTCCGGTACAAACTATTTCTCATGAATAACTTGCTTGATAACATCTATATTGAAGTATTGTCTGTAAAGAATAAACATGAGCTACATCAATAAAACTTTCCTTCATCTTCAATTCTGAGGACAGTAAAAACAAATTATTTAGATTGGATTGTAAAAATTACTTTACATATGGCTACTTTTGCTATATATGGCTATGCTTGATTCGTTTTAGCGGCGTGTACACCGGTCACGTGTCCGGCGTACCTTGTACCTGGATCAGTCTGAAGTAGAAACAAGTGTATCAGCGTAGAGACAGGAAGTCGTCATCATTCCTCAAACTAGCTTCAATAAACATGTCATTTATATCATACAAGTATTTTTTTTTAATTATTCCAAAACTTGGATTAATATTATATTAGCGTGTAATGCATTGATTTCAAGAAGCAGTAATATTTTAAAATAAATTAGTCAACTATCCAAAAAATAGTTATTGAATAGTGCAAGGGTAACATTTGTCCGCCATTATACGCCGCCTTCGCCGGTGATTCGTGTTTACGCCCCCTTCTGGCGGCGTACGCCGGGTCCCGAATCAAGCATAGCCTATTTGTTTGCCTATAATTCTGGATGGTTTATCTTAATACAACTAACTTTTTCCTCTCCTCTTGTGAGTTGGCTAGTTCCTGTTCTGTTTTAGCTAGCTGACTCAACACCTCGGCCATTTTCTGCATGTACGACAGTTTGCAACTGCAAAGAGAAACGTTTAAGATTTAATGACAAACAAATTTCAAACAAATGATGGTTAAATGAACATTTCCTGCTAATGCAGATTAGTCATTCTTCATAATTTACACTCAGTACACATTCTGATAAATCTCCATCAATACACTGGATGCATCCACATCCCGACAATTACCTCCCTTGGCTAGCCTTTCATCAAATCTGATTTCAATGCTAGAAAGTTAAAGGTTTCTGATATAACTCACTTTCATTTCTTACAGCCTTGCAGCAGAAAATACCTTCTTGGTTAATATTAACAAGTTTGGTGTGTAAAGGCTAATCGGAAAAATGTGGAGCCAGCCAAAGAAGTAATAAAAGTATTATACCCAGTCGTTGATGCATCCAGGGTAGTTTTGGATATTTATCAAAATGTAAAATAAAGGCATTTTGCATTTTACTTGCCCTCATGTGAGGTGAACAGATACTCATTATGACAACGATCAAGCCATCGTTGATATAAGAAACATAAGTTTCACCTATCCCTCTCCTCCCTCAATGCCGCTAGTTCGGTGGACTCCTGCTGAGAGCTTGTTACTTCACCTTCTAGTTTCTCCACTTTCTCAAGCAAACTTTGAGTTTCTCTGAAACAGTTACATGAATACCTCAGTTGCTGGACACTGCCAAACACTTCAGAGTGACAAATTTACAGGAACCATAATAAGGCCCCCCCAAAAAAAAAATATATATATTTCTGGTTTCCACCCGCATCAGTTTCAAACCTACGCCTCTGGTATTTTTTCAAAAATAAGGGGCAGATAACTAATTTTTTAGCCTCAGAAAACATTGGACATAGAAAATGTCACTCGTTTCTTTTGAGATGGAGTGTAGGGGTGAGATTATTGACTGTTTGGAATAGTAACACATATTTAAGGGGGTTTGTGCTTTATTTATATAAATAATTGTAAAAAAAATAATTTTTAATTAGTCATTCAAAAAATGTTGTAAAAAAAATAAATCGCGTCATCGCATCATTTTTGTCAGCAATGTAAAGACCAGAAACTTTCACGGAATCTCTTTATGTATCACCATTGTTCTGTACCAATAAGGTGCTTTCTGAATTTTACTTAATTTTGCTTTTTCTGATGACTACCGGTAATTTAGAAATAAGAATTTTGAAGTTCTACAAGATTACAAAGAACAATTACCTATTTCTCTCCTCCTTTTCTGCCACAAGTTCAGTTTGAGTTTTCTTCAGCTGACTGGTAAGGTCATTCAATTGTTCAGTTGACAACATATTTAATCTGAAAAAAATATGTTATGGAGATTCATTTATTCAGAAAGACTTTAATTGGAATACAATTCATTTTGCTAAAAGTTTGAGTATGCAAACCGTATTTTGAACTACGAGTTTACCTTTCCTTTTCTTGTTTCAATATTGAAATGTCCTCTTCAGTTTTAGTCAGTTGACTTTGTAGTTCACTGATCTTCTGTTCTGAGCATTGCTTTTCTCTGAAAATCAACAAATGGTAATGTTATCCTACTGATAAATAACAAACTCCTTTGTCAAAGAATTGTTTTTGTTTATCATTACGATATAAAATTATATTTGACTGGGAAACTTGTGACAGTTATAAAACCAGAAGAGTTTTACCGTATAGTGAAGAAGCATTCCTTTCTATTCAGATCCTACTGACTGTAAACTTAACAAGGTTGAGCAGAGTTTTTCATCGATTTACTTTTAAAAACTTTATTTAATCATAAGCGATTCCATGGCTCAAAATTTGGATGAAAATATTTTTGTTGATTTTCAATGCATCAAAATACAGTAACTATCACACTAATAACAGTAGATCTGTATTACAATTTTTCAACAAAAGGGCGTTTTGCCCAAAATTCATTGACTGAGTATTAACCTGATTTATCGCTGTTTGCGATTTGTTGTATCCTCACATCAAACTTAGATTATCCATTCATGCAACACGTTACCCATTCAGTGTGAAACATCAACTTTTGTAGCTGAACCCCACTGAATAGACTAAGTTATGCAAAAAAACACTTGTCATAACATTCCGCAAGAATTCAATTGCATTAGTAAAATGTTCTTTAAAATCTTCTTTTTTTCTGAAAAATATTATAGGTTGTTACTACATGACATACGTGTTCTTTTCCTCCATCAGCTCTGCAAGTACAGATTCTGTCTTGTCTAGCTGTGTCTTCAGTTCTTTGTGCTTCATTGTTGACATCTCATTCTCACTGCAGTAGAAATATCTGTTAATAACTCTCAATTTCAACCATAAAGATGGGGTTGTATTCCAGTTTTCATAGAAACAGATGTTATAAAAAGGAACTGTTGTATATTTCTTGCACTTGGGATTTCACGGCGAGAGAACATGAACTGACACTGGACTCTGATAACAGTTGCCAAGAGCATGCACATAATTTTCTAAAGGTCAGTCTGATTAAAATTACCTTGTTCCGAGAGATAAAATTTGTAAAATAATATATCTACCGGGATACGGTATTACGAACAGGTTCTGTAGATTCCTCACCACAAGGTCTGAAAACATCCCGTATAGGCCAGTCAAATAGCTGACCAATCACATCCTAGTTTTTAAACGGTCGTTGTTTTGAAAGCATTCGGAACAGACAAAAGGAAAGCTGTTTGGAGTTATCTGCCCCTAGCTTCTCGCACCAAAAGCTTTTGTTGGACGTCTTGTGATTGGTTTACTGAATTGCGTCAGAACATGGGGAGTCTACAGGCTGTAACCAGGCGTGGAAACCTCCGAAAGATATGAGTTCGTATCCCAGTAGATGCACTATTTTGCAATTTTTTCCCTTGGAATATCGTCGGTTTTAATCAGACTGTTCTAAAGATATTATAGATTGAAGACTAAATAGGGTTATTTTTATTCTCATTTAGTATGTGACTGACACTTCACTGATCATTAATCTAAAGAAAGTGAAATAGTTTTCAGAATGCCTGTTTTCAAATAATTAGTGATGTTTTCCACCTCTCTGAGTGAGTGAGTGAGTTATTGTTTAACGCAACTTCGGCAATGTCGCAGCCATTAGTGGTTCCCTCATTATGGAAAGAATGATATTAACTCATAAATTAAAATACTTGTACCTCTCTTTCTCCTCATGTAATTTGACAAGTTCTCCTTCTGTCTTTTCAAGTTGATTTCTGACAAGGTCAACTTCTATTAGTCTTTCCTCAAATGTCCGCCTTTCACTGAATAAAGAAAAAGTAATGAAAAGATTTATTTTCTGCAAACAAATGACTCACACTCATGTATAACCAGTCACATGAAAGTATTGGTATATTTTTTAAAACTTTTAATAACAAGACATTTTCATAAATGATTTGATAAAAGTACTTTAGCTGATAACTTATTATTTAATTTTTATTAGCTCATCAGGCCTGAAAGGCCCGATGGGCTTATGGCATGGGATGGCGTCCGGCGTCCGTCCGTCCATCCGTCCGTCCGTCCATCCGTCCGTAAACTTTTCGCTTTTTCGACTTCTCCTCCAGAACCAATAACTCCACAGAGCTGAAATTTTATTTGCAGACTCCTTGGCCAATGGGGATTCTAAATTGTAGATTTCGTGACCCCATGACCCCAAATGGGGTCACAGGGGTCACATCCTTAAAAACCTATTTTCATCTTCTTCTCCAGTTCCAAAAGGTCTAGAGAGCTGAAAAGTTATGTGCAGACTCCTTGGCCAATGAGTATTCTAAATTGTAGATTTCGTGACCCCATGACCCCAAATGGGGTCACAGGGGTCACATCCTTAAAAACCTATTTTCATCTTCTTCTCCAGTTCCAAAAGGTCTAGAGAGCTGAAAAGTTGTGTGCAGACTCCTTGGCCAATGAGTATTCTAAATTGTAGATTTTGTGACCCCATGACCCCAAATGGGGTCACAGGGGTCACAGGTTTAAAAACCTATTTTCATCTTCTTCTCCAGTTCCAAAAGGTCTAGAGAGCTGAAAAGTTGTGTGCAGACTCCTTGACTAATGGGGATTCTAAATTGTAGATTTCGTGACCCCATGACCCCAAATGGGGTCACAGGGGTCACATCCTTAAAAACCTATTTTCATCTTCTTCTCCAGTTCCAAAAGGTCTAGAGAGCTGAAAAGTTGAGTGCGGACTCCTTGGCTAATGGGGATTCTAAATTGTAGATTTTGTGACCCCATGACCCCAAATGGGGTCACAGGGGTCACAATCTTAAGAACTTATTTTCATCTTCTTCTCCAGTTCCAAAAGGTCTAGAGAGCTGAAAAGTTGTGTGCAGACTCCTTGGCCAATGAGTATTCTAAATTGTAGATTTCATGACCCCATGACCCCAAATGGGGTCACAGGGGTCACATTATTTAAAAACCTATTTTCATCTTCTTCTCCTGTTCCAAAAGGTCTAGAGAGCTGAAAAGTTGTATGCAGACTCCTTGGCTAATGGGGATTCTAAATTGTAGATTTCGTGACCCCATGACCCGCAATGGGGTCACATGTTTAAAAACCTATTTTCATCTTCTTCTCCAGTTCCAAAAGGTCTAGAGAGCTGAAAAGTTGTGTGCAGACTCCTTGGCTAATGGGGATTCTAAATTGTAGATTTTGTGACACCATGACCCCAAATGGGGTAACAGGGGTCACATGTTTAAAAACCTATTTTCATCTTCTTCTCCTTTTCCAAAAGGTCTAGAGAGCTGAAAAGTTGTGTGCAGACTCCGTGGCCAATTGGGATTCTAAATTGTAGATTTCGTCCCGAATCTAAGTCACGGGGTCATGACCCAAAAACCTATTTTCATCTTCTTCTCCAGTTTATATGTAAAGCTCTAGAAAGGAGAAATGTGGTGTAGAGATTCTTTGGTCAAAGGTGATTCTTGATTGTAGGATTGGTGACCCTGTGACTCCAAATGTGGGTCATGATCTAAAACCCATATTATTTTGCTTGTTAACAATGTATTACTTGAGATAACTTAGATATTCAACCTTAGATAATAAATCAATGAAATTCTGATGAGCTACAGAGCCCATGGCTCTTTTTTTATTATAAATTATATATTATTATTAAATTAATAATTCAATAAACATTCTCAGTGGCCAATTTACAGTAACACAACAAGTGAAGGCATGATGCAGGATTGATCACTGGTATTTTCAAGGACCAACATATGATGGTTATACATATCAATATACCTACTATTGACTATACCTATAACGAACTACTTGATTCTCAAAAACTTGATGTTATTTTTCCCTTGGGACAATTACTTATCATATACCTTTCTTTTTCTTTCTGTAATGTATCAAGATCAAGCTCTGCTTTTGCCAGTTGACTTTGCAAGTCTCCAAACTGTTTTGAAGAAGACATCTTCAAACTGAAATCAGAAATGTGTACTAACAGATAATGGCTTGCAAAGTTATTTTAAATAAATTATTACAAACAGAAAAACAATTTAATCATTCTGTTTGTTGAAAGATTGCAATACTTTGGAATCATTTGAATAATTAAAATTAAAATGGTACAAACAGCATTATAGAAATATGATTTACCTGTCTCTTTCCTCTTGAAGTCTACACTTCAGATTCTCACTTTCAGCAAGCTGTTTTTGCACCTCCTCCAATTTTTGAAGAGTTGATCCTTTCTCACTGAAATGTTGAGAAAACGATTTATTACTCAACCATTAGATAACAATGAGTTGTATACACACATGTGTGATACCACCGCGTCCTGCTGTACCGTAATAATGAGAGGGTGACGTCATAATCGTTTTTGGTTGACGTCACAATGTTAACCACGCGATTGCAATAGCGGGTGACCTATTTGCAAGTGAGCATCGCTAAAAACGATTTTCTTACAATTCGGAGCTATTAACATCATTGAGTAATAAATAAAATACTAAACGATGTCCCGTTTGAAAACATGTTTATTAAACGAGTGGATGGTTTGGAATTTGAAATATTGAACTGAAAGGACATAACTCTGGAAACATTCATCAAGAATCTAATAAAGGTAATTATTACTCAACCGTGGTGAGATCACTCATTAGATAACAATGAGTTGGTTACACACATGTGTGATACCACCGCGTGCTGCCGTAATGTCATAATCGGCGCGTGACGTCATAGTCGTTTTTGGTTGACGTCACAATGTTAGCCGCGCGACTGCAATAGCAGGTGACCTATTTGCAAGTGAGCGTCACTAACAACGATTTTCTTGCAATTCAGCGCTACTTACATCATTGAGTAATAAATAAAATACTAAACTCGGTCCCGTTTGATAACATGTTTATGAAACTCATGAATGGCATCGGTATTTAACTCGCTTTCGCTCGTTAAAATACCAAACCATTCACTCGTTTAATAAACATGTTATCAAACAGGACATCGTTTAGTATTCTATATTTACAATTAAAAATGTCTATTAAAAATGTTGATTCTGGCAAAGCTGCATATTTGGTCTTGCTTGACCTAAGTGCCGCATTTGACACTGTAGACCATGAGATTCTACTGTACATCCTGGAACATCATGTTGGAATTCATGGAGTAGCTTTGACATGGTTTCGGTCCTATCTGACAGACAGGAGTCAAGTAGTATCAATTGCAGACAAACTCTCCAACAAGACCTCTCTGTCATGTGGTGTGCCTCAGGGCTCGGTTCTAGGCCCTGTCCTTTTGCTGATCTACACAAATCAACTTCAATCTGTCATAGATGGTTTTAACATCTCAAACTACTCATATGCAGATGACTCTCAGCTCATGAACGCCTTTTCACCTCAGTCACAATCGCCAGCCATCAAACAACTGGAAAACTGCACTGCTGGAATAAAATCTTGGAAGAATGGCCAAACATTAAAGTTAAACGAAGATAAGACAGAGGTTCTACTTGTTGGAAGAAAACAACATCTTACTCATCTCTGCAAAAAGGTCATCATTGGCACAGCAGAACTGTTAACGTCAGGAGTTGTGAAAGATCTTGGTGTCTGGATAGAATCGGACCTTTCATTGCAGGAGCACATCAATAAAATGTGTCAATCATGCTACTTTCATCTCCATGCCATAGGAAACATCAGGAAACTCATCACAGCAGAATGTGCCCACACCCTAGTCCGATGTCTGGTATTATCGCGACTAGACTATTGTAATGGGCTGTTGATTGGACTCAGTAAACAGAACATTTATAAACTCCGGAAAGTACAAAATACAGCTGCAAGAGTAATTTCGTTACACGCCACATCTGACCATATCTCACCTGTTCTCAAATCCTTACACTGGTTACCAATTCAACAAAGAATCAACTTTAAACTGCTCTGTACCACCTTCAACTGTTTCCAGAACCAAGCTCCAGAATACCTCACAGACCTCATCACAGAATACATCCCATCCAGATCACTTCGATCTCAGAATCAACGCCTATTACAAGTCCCAAGATTCCACCTCGTGTCATATGGGAAAAGAACTGTCTCATATGCAGCAGCAACTCTTTGGAACTCTCTCCCTCTAGAAATCAGACTCTGTGAATCTATCTCAATCTTCAAGTCAAGACTTAAAACCCACCTGTTTCTAAATGCATATAACTGACTCTTTCCATCCTTCCTTCTTCAGCGCGCTGAGCATGCATACGTGTGTGGACATTTTGCGCTATACAAGTGACATTATTATATTATTATCTATTCCGATTCTCAGCTATTACAGTAACAAAATTACTCAAAATATGGAACGAATCAACATACCCTCTTGTCGACAGGGAATAATGACACATCATTTACATTGTTTATATGTTACAAAATAATGTTCTAACCCAAATCTACAATTCTTAATTACAAGAAGTCCATACACAAAATCACATCTTTTGAATCTGGAGAAAATCAAAAATAGGTTTGTAGATCACGGCTTTCTACAATTTATCACCCCATTGGCCAAAGAGTTTGTAAACAAGATTTCAGCTCTCTTTTGCATGTTGTTTTGGAAAAGAAAACGAAAAAGTGAAAAGTTTATAAACATGTGGACAGATGCTATGCTATAAGCCCATTGGGCTTTTAAGTCTAATGAGCTACAAATGGTAAATAAGAACCCTTAATATCTTAAATAGTGATGAATCGCAAAAATGCATTTTTTTATCACCAAGTGGAAAAAAATGCAATAGATACCTGTCTTTTTCTTTACATAAATGTTCAAATTTAGTCTCAGTTTCAGCCAGTTGACTTTGCAGCTCATTTTGAGCTTGCGTGGAAGATTCTATCAACCTGAAATAGAACAGGATTTTAATAGACTGAGATTAAACATTGAATATATGAAAGGACAGTTTTATTTGTTTCAAATGGAATCTTATACTGTTAATTTCACAGACAATAAACAAGGAATACTGTCAATTTATCGAAAAATATAATACATTTATACTATATATAGTATAAATGTATTATATATATAAATATATGATTTGTTTTTGCATAACAAACATATGGATTGGATAGGGATCTAAAAATTAGATTAAATCTTTACATTATTTGAACTTTTCTGAACATAATTAATTTAATTGTGAGCTCTATTACTGCTTTAAAAAAGAAAATTTCTCTTCCATTGTAATTTCTACTTTTGACTAAGGATGAGCAACTGTACAACAACAATACCACTGTGACCATGTTTTGTCAAGATAAATAATGAACCTACTTCATTTTCTCAACTTCAAGTTCAGACAATTTCTGTTCAGTTTCTGTTAAACGCTGTTGCACTGCTTCCAATCTCTTGGTTGATGTTTCCATCAAACTGAAAAAAATAGAGCCATTGGCTCTGTAGCTCATCAGGATTTCATTGATTTACTATCTAAAGTTGAATATTTAAGTTATTTAAGTTATTGTTTACAAGCAAAAGATAGGTTCTTAGATCATGACCACTGTGACCCCATTTGGGGTCACGGGGTCACATAATCTACAATTTAGAATCCCCATTGGCCAAGGAGTCTGCACACAACTTTTCAGCTCTCTAGACCTTTTGGAACTGGAGAAGAAGATAAAAATAGGTTTTTAAGGATATGACCCCTGTGACCGCATTTGGGGTCACAGGGTCACGAAATCTACAATTTAGAATCCCCATTGGCCAAGGAGTCTGCACACAACTTTTCAGCTCTCTAGACCTTTTGGAACTGGAGAAGAAGATGAAAATAAGTTTTGAAGGACGTGACACCAGTGACCCCATTTGGGGTCATGGGGTCAAGAAATCTACAATTTAGAATCCCCATTGGCCAAGGAGTCTGCACACAACTTTTCAGCTCTCTAAACCTTTTGGAACTGAAGAAGAAGATGAAAATAGGTTTTTAAGGATGTGACCCCTATGACCCCGTTTGGGGTCATGGGGTCACAAAATCTACAATTTAGAATCCCCATTGGCCAAGGAGTCTGCACACAACTTTTCAGCTCTCTAGACCTTTTGGAACTGAAGAAGAAGATGAAAATAGGTTTTTAAGGATGTGACCCCTGTGACCCCATTTGGGGTCATGGGGTCACGAAATCTACAATTTAGAATCCCCATTGGCCAAGGAGTCTGCACACAACTTTTCAGCTCTCTAGACCTTTTGGAACTGGAGAAGAAGATGAAAATAAGTTTTGAAGGACGTGACCCCGGTGACCCCATTTGGGGTCATGGGGTCAAGAAATCTACAATTTAGAATCCCCATTGGCCAAGGAGTCTGCACACAACTTTTCAGCTCTCTAAACCTTTTGGAACTGAAGAAGAAGATGAAAATAGGTTTTTAAGGATGTGACCCCATTTGGGGTCATGGGGTCACAAAATCTACAATTTAGAATCCCCATTGGCCAAGGAGTCTGTACACAACTTTTCAGCTCTCTAGACCTTTTGGAACTGAACAGGAAGATGAAAATAGGTTTTTCAGGATGTGACCCATGTGACCCCATTTTGGGTCATTGGGTCACGAAATCTACAATTTAGAATCCCCATTTGCCAAGGAGTCTGCACACAACTTTTCAGCTCTCTAAACCTTTTGGAACTAAAGAAGAAGATGGAAATAGGTTTTTAAGGATGTGACCCCTGTGACCCCATTTGGGGTCATGGGGTCACGAAATCTACAATTTAGAATCCCCATTGGCCAAGGAGTCTGCACACAACTTTTCAGCTCTCTAGACCTTTTGGAACTGGAGAAGAAGATGAAAATAAGTTTTGAAGGACGTGACACCGGTGACCCCATTTGGGGTCATGGGGTCAAGAAATCTACAATTTAGAATCCCCATTGGCCAAGGAGTCTGCACACAACTTTTCAGCTCTCTAAACCTTTTGGAACTGAAGAAGAAGATGAAAATAGGTTTTTAAGGATGTGACCCCTATGACCCCGTTTGGGGTCATGGGGTCACAAAATCTACAATTTAGAATCCCCATTGGCCAAGGAGTCTGCACACAACTTTTCAGCTCTCTAGACCTTTTGGAACTGAAGAAGAAGATGAAAATAGGTTTTTAAGGATGTGACCCCTGTGACCCCATTTGGGGTCATGGGGTCACGAAATCTACAATTTAGAATCCCCATTGGCCAAGGAGTCTGCACACAACTTTTCAGCTCTCTAGACCTTTTGGAACTGGAGAAGAAGATGAAAATAAGTTTTGAAGGACGTGACCCCGGTGACCCCATTTGGGGTCATGGGGTCAAGAAATCTACAATTTAGAATCCCCATTGGCCAAGGAGTCTGCACACAACTTTTCAGCTCTCTAAACCTTTTGGAACTGAAGAAGAAGATGAAAATAGGTTTTTAAGGATGTGACCCCATTTGGGGTCATGGGGTCACAAAATCTACAATTTAGAATCCCCATTGGCCAAGGAGTCTGTACACAACTTTTCAGCTCTCTAGACCTTTTGGAACTGAACAGGAAGATGAAAATAGGTTTTTCAGGATGTGACCCATGTGACCCCATTTTGGGTCATTGGGTCACGAAATCTACAATTTAGAATCCCCATTTGCCAAGGAGTCTGCACACAACTTTTCAGCTCTCTAAACCTTTTGGAACTAAAGAAGAAGATGGAAATAGGTTTTTAAGGATGTGACCCCTGTGACCCCATTTGGGGTCATGGGGTCACGAAATCTACAATTTAGAATCCCCATTGGCCAAGGAGTCTGCACACAACTTTTCAGCTCTCTAGACCTTTTGGAACTGGAGAAGAAGATGAAAATAAGTTTTGAAGGACGTGACACCGGTGACCCCATTTGGGGTCATGGGGTCAAGAAATCTACAATTTAGAATCCCCATTGGCCAAGGAGTCTGCACACAACTTTTCAGCTCTCTAAACCTTTTGGAACTGAAGAAGAAGATGAAAATAGGTTTTTAAGGATGTGACCCCTGTGACCCCATTTGGGGTCATGGGGTCACGAAATCTACAATTTAGAATCCCCATTGGCCAAGGAGTCTGCACACAACTTTTCAGCTCTCTAGACCTTTTGGAACTGAAGAAGAAGATGAAAATAGGTTTTTAAGGATGTGACCCCTGTGACCCCATTTGGGGTCATGGGGTCACAAAATCTACAATTTAGAATCCCCATTGGCCAAGGAGTCTGCACACAACTTTTCAGCTCTCTAAACCTTTTGGAACTGAAGAAGAAGATGAAAATAGGTTTTTAAGGATGTGACCCCTGTGACCCCATTTGGGGTCATGGGGTCACGAAATCTACAATTTAGAATCCCCATTGGCCAAGGAGTCTGCACACAACTTTTCAGCTCTCTAGACCTTTTGGAACTGAAGAAGAAGATGAAAATAGGTTTTTAAGGATGTGACCCCTGTGACCCCATTTGGGGTCATGGGGTCACAAAATCTACAATTTAGAATCCCCATTGGCCAAGGAGTCTGCACACAACTTTTCAGCTCTCTAAACCTTTTGGAACTGAAGAAGAAGATGAAAATAGGTTTTTAAGGATGTGACCCCTGTGACCCCATTTGGGGTCATGGGGTCACAAAATCTACAATTTAGAATCCCCATTGGCCAAGGAGTCTGTACACAACTTTTCAGCTCTCTAGACCTTTTGGAACTGAACAGGAAGATGAAAATAGGTTTTTCAGGATGTGACCCCTGTGACCCCATTTGGGGTCATTGGGTCACGAAATCTACAATTTAGAATCCCCATTGGCCAAGGAGTCTGCACACAACTTTTCAGCTCTCTAAACCTTTTGGAACTGAAGAAGAAGATGGAAATAGGTTTTTAAGGATGTGACCCCTGTGACCCCATTTGGGGTCATGGGGTCACGAAATCTACAATTTAGAATCCTCATTGGCCAAGGAGTCTGCACACAACTTTTCAGCTCTCTAGACCTTTTGGAACTGAAGAAGAAGATGAAAATAGGTTTTTAAGGATGTGACCCCTGTGACCCCATTTGGGGTCATGAGGTCACGAAATCTACAATTTAGAATCCCCATTGGCCAAGGAGTCTGCACAAAAAATTTCAGCTCTGTTGAATTATTGGTTCTGGAGAAGAAGTCAAAAAAGCAAAAAGTTTACGGATGGACGGATGGACGGATGGACGGATGGACGGATTGACGGATGGACGGATGGACGGATGGACGGACGCCGGACACCATGCCATGCCATAAGCCCATCGGGCCTTTCAGGCCTGATGAGCTAAAAAGGAGAATAATTTTGTTTCATCATCATGTCAGATGTAAATGAGCAGATGAGATGAGAAATCAAGTTTTGAATCAGTAAAATCTATCCTGATCCACGGGTGAGGGAAAAAATATTGCATTTACGGGGTGCTGATGATGCTACATAAATTTGCATGTTCATTCAGTGAACAGTTCTTGTGATATCCCACTGGCAAGCTTAAAATGGCTATCTCTCATTGTGACCTTGACATGAAGGTCAAGGTCACAAAACTATGTAAAGAAAATTGTAAAAATTCTAATAAAAAATTTTTTTCTCTCACTGTGGTGCAGGGATGCAGATTCAAAATTGTGCCAGTCGGGACATTTCATCTTTGACCCAAAAAGACGAACCCAGAAGTAAAAAAAAATAAATTATGAGAAAGTATTACTATTTGTTGGTTCTTCATCCATTGCATACTAGTGTGGTGGCCCTATACATAAAGTATGAAAAGAATCCAGTGAATAATCCTTGAGTTTCATTTAAAGGGGTCGTTCTGTCGGCAAAATCCGCCATATTGGATTTTGTGCATTACGTGAAATGAAAACACGCTATAGTTTACCTAATTTTACAACATTTTAATAATAAAAGATATACACTGATAGAAAGTTCACATAGTAACACATAGCGTGTCATAAAACTAATAAACATTTTTCTGTTATGCCGTAGCAAACTTTTCCCAACTCGCAGCGCCGATGAATGGCTTCAGTTCTCATTGTTTTTATTTTAAACAAATGTACGCTTGTCTTTATTAAGTTATGAAATATAAATTCATCAAAATATCACTTTTATTAATATCTTTTATAAACTTGACTGTGTTTTAATCATTTATTGGTAGCATATTTGTGTAAATGGGGATATCCTCTCGAATTTCGTTTCCACAAAAAATACCCCGATAGAACCCTCCTTTTAATTTCTATTCCATTCTGTACCTTGTATGCTAAATGTGCAGAGGAGAACAATTAGTTAAGATAACATAGTTCATAATTCTGACATAGAACTGAAGGGACAAAACTCTATAAACGTCCATCTCAATACTCCGTTCAACCAATATTAGCCCTTGAACTAAAGCTCTTCGGCTAAAAATGACAAAACACCTATGTTTTATCTATATATCATCAATATTTTGATAGCATACCTTTCTTTTTCTAATTGAAGCTCTGATAATTCAATTTCAAGTTTTGATAGTTGATTTTTTAATTCTGTGACTCTTTGATTGGTAACCTGCTTCTCACTGAAATTAAAATTTAATATGTCCATACAAATAAGCATCAAAATTCAATCCTTAACAGATGTTTTTTTAAATAACCAGGAATGACATTTATAGTTTCTTAAGCAACATTATAATTATAAACCAAAACAAATGCATTTGAATTTGCAAGATAAAGATAAATTAAAAATATGTTTAACACAATTTAGCACATTAACACAGTTGCTGAATTGGTCAAAGTGGACTAATTACAGGAATCAATTCATTCAATGGAAAAATCTGTTATTAGCAATTGGCTAAAGATATTCCAGTACCTGCTAATATATTTCAATGTTCAGTGAAAAGACCCACCGTTTAAAATGATCTTCATAGTCAAGTTGAATTCTCTCTTTTTCAGCTTCCAACCTTTCAAGAAAATGTCAATCATGAATGTATAGAATAGTTAATAATGCTAGTGTATTTGATAAGGTCAATAATTGATGACAGTCAATAAGCTGGTTACATATGGAGGTTTGTTTTTGTTAATTTTGCTCTGAAAATTGACAAAATTATATTTCAAGACTCAACTTTCCAAACTTATTTCATGAACTGCTAATGAAAACATTAGCATACCAGCTGAATCTTTATTATACAGATCATTTGATCAGTTTTCTTTGTATGGATCATGACCTACATATAGGGTCCAACTTCCCTCGTAAGTTACAACATGCGCCAGTTCCGATCAGTAGCTTACTTAAGCCTTGCTGCATTTACTTATTTTTTCTGTGCTAGAAAAGCAGAACACACTATGAAGTTAAGGTGCAGCAGCCACACAGAAATGTTAAGGAAATGCATTGAGGCTAAAAGATCTGGTCAAATGCATTTTTCTCAAGAATGACAGATGAGTATCTCTACGTATATTGTATATCGGAATCAATTGAGTATAAAATCGAGACAATATACACTTGCAATTGATTATTAAGACGATCTTAATTTACCCATTTTAACAATACCGCGATTTCTGCTGGGAAATGTTTTGAGAAGAATCATTGAGGCGTGACTGATTAACCACAGACGACGGGTCGTAATCGACACGCTCGACACGCTCCGTGCAGCCTCGTTAATTAATTAATGATGATTATCACTGCCGCTAGATGAATTTATGAGGTGTGTTAAATCGCCAAAAACACATGTTTATGCAATAATTATGTAATTGAGTTGGATATCTAAACATTTGATATATGGAAAATTTAAGTTGTTTGATAGATTGAAGATTTGTTAGTGAAATTAACAATCAAAATGTTGCGAAATTACGTTGAATTATGACTATCGCCGAAAATCCGGTTACTCCAGTGACGTCACAGAAGTCATCCCTTCCGGGGCCACACCCACACAGACTTTCATTCTGGTCGCAGGGACTAAATTAGTAATTTATGGACCAATTTCAGAAATTTAAAATCGAGCAATTGTCAAATTGACAACCCATTTCAATTTCCGATTTTGACCATATGTCATTTCATCTATCCTTTAAATTAGACGTGATAGAAACTGGCGTGAGCTATGCCTTGCAAGGGAAGTTGTATAGGGTCATACATAGTATTCTCAGTCTCCGTAGCCAATTAAAACAATTTTGAAAACACAAAATTGCACCTACTTAGCAACGTCCTCCATAGCATCGTTCAGCTCCTCAGTGACCATAGCAAGACTCTCCTTGTGTGACGCTATCTGTTTTACACCTTCGTCTCGCTCCTTTTTGGCCTCAGCAAGGGCCGACGTGAGCTCTGTAACTTCTTTCTCCATAAGGGCAACATCACACATAAGAGACGACTCTGATTTCTTCACCTCAAGCAGCTGACACTGGAGAGAGTTTAGTTTATCAGAGAGATCATTGATTCTTTCCTTGCTGATACCGAGTCTATCGTCCTGGTCGGACATCATCTGTGATTTGAACTGTACAAGCAGTTGCAGTTCCTCACACACCGCTTTGGACTTGTCCAGTTCACTGTTTAACTTCTCAGTTTCATTCTGGAATGGAAAATGATGTTAAGTCATGAAATCAAGGAAATTTGGGGTTGAAGTGGTGCTTTAGTTTGGTGTAAAGAGTTTGCACCTTCATCCAAATCTTTCAAAACCTGCTTCACAGTTCTACTTGTAACAGACAAAAACAGGTTGCTTAAGTGCAGAAATTTGATACATATCCCATATTTTGGGTGCTCAATATTTAAAAACTTTTGCCCTTAGGACTGACTCTTTTTCCTTTTTTTTAAAAATGTAGATTACAAAGGCTGTGTAAGCTCAAAGATTAAAAAAAAATTTTTTTTAACATTTGAGCTTGAAGCTTACTATTTGATTTTGAACACTTTCACTACTAATGCTATTCTTTCACTCCAATGCTGTAATATTCCTAATGCTTATCTATGGCCACAATCCAAGATGACTCACTTCAAATCATGATTCCTATAAGTTGGCTGCTCAGAATGGTTTGGCCATTCATCTGGTAAATTGATGCAGACTTATTTACAAAAATCTTTTGATTTGCTGTTCTAGTAGGGGCATAACTATTATATCAAGGAGACTAGAGTAAAGTCCTCAAATTTCGTCCACTTTAACGGCTGACCTCGCTCGCTGGAATTTTAACCTTCACTGGCATCTCTCGGCACTTATCGGTCAACAATCAGCCCGAGGCGAAGAGTCTTTGTTATAAGAAAACTGATTGGCTGATATTCTAAGGGGGATAACTCTTATGAATGAAATAGCGTAAATGCAAGGGTATGTGTCGGATTATTTCTTCCACCAATCTCGTAATTTCGTCCGCACAGATTGAAGTATTGGAGATAGTGCATTATAATTTCGTCCACCTGTTTATGTCGTTTTCAAGTCTTCTGGGCGGGAAGGTCATGACATAACAGCTTCGTCACATTGATTGTATCAACCATTTAACATTGCTGTATGTATCATGTGGCTAATATAAAGTGACTGCTATTCTTAGTAAGAAAAATAACAAACAAGACAACGTTTTGAGGGTAGGACAGGCTGTAAATTTGCCTTTATTTTAAAAGTGGACGGAATATCAGGACTGGACTGGACTGGACTTTACTCTATAAACCTATTTACCTGGAGCTGTGCTGTCAGTTTCTGGGCCTCTGCTTGTTTCTGCTTTAGTTCAACTACAAGAACAAATATAATTGTTATTATAACAAATTTAGATTCAACTTTGTAGCATTTGTTAAATTAAATTACAAGCCCTCAATTTAGTGAATGTCTTTACAGTGCTAATAATGTTAATATATAGAGTATTTAAGCCATTAGCAATAAAAGTAAAATGTTAAAATATAGTGCCAAACTTGTTAAAGGACCTAATTTTCAATACCTAATTTTCATAAAGATTATATATTGGGGTGTTTCTAAATAGAGAAAGAGTATGGTTGGACTCCAGCTTATCCAAGTTGTAATGTCCTTACCTGAAGATTGTTCAAGTGTGGAGTTTTCCTCAGTCAAAACTTTGACTTCTGTTGATCGCAATTCTTCTCTCCTAAATACCAACAGAACACTAATAGTACACCAGAACATTTAAATTTGAACATTTCATGCATCTTCAATCAATAATGTTGAGCACTTACTAGATCATTTATATCATATTCACCATTAAATTCATCGAAAATGGATAAGAAATTAAAATTAATACTTCAAATAGTGTACAAAGAACTTAAATAAAACAAGTGGATCAATAAAGTTTTTTGTTCATCTACAAAACACTCTTAATCATAAACTCTACTGATAACTTCAAACCATATCATCAGTTGTTTGATAGTAGATTTATCGAAAAGAGGAAGTTAAAGTATAGACATTTTTTATGTGGTAATCAAGTAAATTCTGAGAAATTTAGTATTCAGAATGTAACAACTGTTATAAAGGGGTCATAAGTCTGGAAATTACTCAACTCTTCTTATCATTACTGATTAAATAACTCTAAATATTCATTAAATCCCCCTGAACTTTCAAAATGTACATCACCGATGTATACCTAAAATATATGCAAAGTTTCAGAAAGATTGATAAAAAAACCTATCGCAATTGATTTTGCAAGACAGCTACCCCTTTTTGGAACAGACAACGTCATGACATAAGCCCCCTTTTGCTTCCGCAGCTACTGTTAAAAAGCAGTTCATTTAAACAAAAAACAATCATTCTCACTCTTCCATGAGTTCAATCCTCTCCATAAGTGTTGCGAGTTCTGCATATGACTCGAATGTCTGCTGTTCATACACCTTGTTCTCATCACTCAGGGCAAACATCTCGCCTTTCAGATTTCTGAAACAGTTCATTGTTTAACACACGTGCCATATTAACGCCAACATCCCACGCAAGGCATAATTCATGCCAGTCTCTATCACTGGCTGATATAAGTCACAATTCATGCCCTCATCAGCGACAATAAATCCTCTCCAATAACCTCCGCTGCCGCAGCTAGTCCGAAACACCATCTATTTGCGTAACAATCAAAATGACTAGGGCTGAGTATTGCACCAAATTTCATATTGCGATATATTGCAATACATACAACCTGTATTGCAATATATTGAGTGAACTCTACATTCAACTATTATACTTCTGTTTGCAATTTAAACATGACACATTTAGTAAAAAGCCTTTCAAATCTTTCGAAAAATAGACCATTAGTCAAAATGTTAAATTAATTTTGATGGCATGTATTTAGTATACATTTGTAATACAGTTCAACACATATTCTTGCACCCCTAAAGAATTTAGTTACAAGTGAAGCTGGTAACTATGCCTAAAAATAAGATATATATCAATAAATTTCACTAAAAAAATTGTTGGGCGATATATTGCGATATTGAAAATCCTATTGCAATAATTGTATTGTAATACATTGGTAATGCGATAATATTGCTCAGCTTTAAAAATTACTACACCTGCAGTGGACTGACTGCAACATTTAGGTCACCATGTTCGTATCGGTCCCTCGGTGTAACTTTGTAATGAAATTTTTTATTGGACCAATTAAAGTTTAAATGCAGCAGGTTGACAAGTCGGAACAGAAAATGTGATGAAATACAGCAACACTTAAATAATCCAATGATAAAGACTGCCTTGTGGGGGAAGTTGCAATAACCTGATTATGCTGTGTTTATTCTATGACAAATCCAGCTTAATGAGGTGTCACTCATGACAACTGGCCACTCAGATAGCCTTAACCAGATCCATAAATCTAATCAAATAGCAGCAATTCCTTATGAACCCATCCTCGGTTACCCATGGTTTTATATATGCTCCGTTACTCTCCACTATATCACCCATGGGAAACCTTATCAGGCGAATCTGTTCTCAAATTACCCACCCTTGGCCAAGTAACCAAAGAAAATGCTCAATGGGATAAGACGGAAATGGTCAAGGGAGATAACCGGTGACGGATGGCCAACACAATGACCTCGCTTGCTTTGAAACGAGGTGATATGGATAGTCATTGGCTCGCAGATCCAAGCTGTGAGCAGTTTGATTGGCTCACGCCGGCCAAGGGCGGGTAATTTGAGTACAGATTCTCCTGATAAGGTTGCCCATGGGTGATACAGTGGAGAGTAACGGAGCATATATAAAACCATGGGTAACCGAGGATGTTATGAACCAAGTTACTGCTGTTTTTACATACAGTTACAATCTTTCACTGTAATTTCAGTTGACATTTAAGGTTTGACTTAATGAGTGGGTGAGTAATTGTTTAACGCAGTATTGCAGCCATTAGTGGCAAAGGTTTGAAGTAACTCATAACATCTTAGTAACAAGACCAACTTGACACACACCTCTATAAGACTAAAGTGCGAGAACGTCAACATTACGACAGGTTACCCACCTGATGGTATCCTCACTCATCCACTGGTCCTGTCTCAGTCTCGACACAAGCTCTAAAAGTCTTCTGTTCTGTGTCTTCAAGGCATTCCTGCATAATGTTTAAACAATATTAAATACTCCCTAAATATATCAGCAACTACATATGGTACAGGATGGGAATTATTTTCGTCAGGTTTAGGAGATGATTTGGAGAGAAATTTTGCAAAAATTGTTGCAACTTAAATTACCATTACAAAAATCTGTAGCAACATAACACGATAAAGAATTTGTCATCTAAATGACACAGAGATGAAGTGGTAAGCATGCTGGCCTCTCAGGCCAAAGAGCGGGTTTGGAATCCAGATGGAGACCATACGTTTGTGACATGGGCCTCATCCTATGTTGTGTGTATGAATATTAGGATATTATTATTCTGAATTATCACATGTTTTATGGTTTCACCTGTATTCAAGCAGAGCTTCATTACAGAGTTTAGAGCTCTCATACTGTTCCTGCATCTGCAATAGTTCTGTGGACATGGTCTGCAGCTTATCTACAGTGCCTGCATGCTTTTCTTTCAACTTGGCTTTGAAGTTGACCACCTGCTTGTCTGTAGTTGTTGAAAGACCTTCCAGAGAACTTCGGATTTTCTAAAGTAGGAAAAAATGTGTGTAGTTCATCTCAAAGCGTTTATGATACACAAAACAGGGGTAGAAATTAACCACACACCAAACCCCATTTAAGTTAGCCTATTCCAAACAATGATCAATGATGTTCTTTGAATGTCAACAAGTTGACATGTTTGTTTTTTTAAGACATAAGGCCATTCACATATTTCAGGGTGAGGTGAGGTGAGGTGAGGTGAGGTGAGGTGAGGTGAGGTGAGGTGAGGTGAGGTGAGGTGAGGTGAGGTGAGGTGAGGTGAGGTGAGGTGGTTTAACGCCATTTTCAAGAATATATCACTTATATCACGGCTACTAGTATTATTGCAGGGAGAAAGCCCACAACGCCATGTGGCTATGCATTCCGGTGAAACCTGCGAGCATTGACTTGAACTAGCGAACCATGGGTGGGACTACGCTAAAATTCAGTGTAACATTAGAAACTAACCTGAAATGGTCACTAGCCTGGGCTAGTAGCTTTCAGATCTTACTAGCCCAGCCAACATTCTTCTAGCCCAGTAACAAACAGACAGGAGATGTAGAAAACAGATGATTAATGAATGATTTGCTTTATTGCTAATTCAGAAAACTCCTTTAGTTTCAAATTATTTACTCATTTCACTTCAACACTATTAAATTCCCATTTACTGGTATTGACTAGAATTTTCAAAGAGGGACAGACAGGGGTCAAAATGGAGCTTTTCAATGCAGTAGCATTTCTAAAAGTACTAGTCCTTACTTGTTCCAGCTAGCCAAATACATATCCATGATTATTTCACCTAAAAAAATTTAACTAGTCTTTTCGGACTACCAGTTTTTACACTTTACTAGCCGAGCTTCTTTCTGTTAATTTCTATCCCTGTTCAAACCTTACTGCGTGTTGAACAGTTCTCTACTGCAGACAAAGTTGCCATGCCCCTTGCAGGAATAAAACCCGGACCCCTTGATCTGTGGCCGAACGCGCATACCACTGCGCTATCTGGCCTCTCATATTTGAGAGAGCTTGGTTGATAGATAAGTCACAGAAAAGAGTTGAGAAGTGTGCTTTTATGTGTTCCACGGTGAAATAAAGTAGCTAAAGTAAGTAGAAATCTACCTGAGCATCTTCTCTTGCTTTGTTAATCATTGTAGATAAGTCCGACACAGACTTCACAGTGTTCACTTTACCTGTAACAACATCAATATCAAATACACACTTGCACAAGCATGCTTTGTGTTTACAAATTTATTTCACAGAAAACATTAAATTAAAAAAACAATGTGTTTAATTACTTATTTACATAATTAACACTGGAAGTTTAACTACTGAATTAGTTGGAAACATTCTGAGTGGTCAGTTTAATTAACTAATTAACATAAAAATTAATTCAGGATAACGACTGGCTAAAGATAAGCTAAAACGACATATTGCTGCATTAGCAGGAAAAGTTTTAAGACTGATGTTACATATGCCGAACAATGAAATGAAACAAATGATATTCTTTAACTAAAATTACAAGCTCAATTTGCAACACCGAAATGATGAGTGGCTTCACATTGAAAATGTTACCTTCCATCACTGTTGAGTCTATGTCTTTGTCGTCAAAGCTTTGTTCTGAAAATATAAGTACAAGTATATATAAGTAGGATAAGTGCAAGAGATAACAAATGCTGGTCTGATCACAATACATTGGAACATGGATGTGTTGAATCCTGAAAAGAGACTATGTTCATAAAGAGATTCAGCTACTCTCAGTAATAAAGTTTGGATGTAAAGGATAGCTCATACTACAGCTGCATATACAGCTGCAACTAAAGAACTGATTTTACAAAATTTAACAACAAAATGAACAGCCATGGGAAATATTCATTACAAACTTAGCTGAAAGATGTTGTTAGAGATTATCAATGAGAAAAGATTAATTCTAATATAATATGAGTAACAAGAAATATTTTGAGAACTGTATGAGAATTTTGTTTTATAATATCATAAATGCGATTCTATTTCCTAGGGCTGAGTATTGCCTTAATTTTTTTTATTGCGATACATATTGTTGAACTATAATGTATTGCAATACGTACCACAATATATTGCAAGATCCTCTGACAATGAGATAATTCTCTAGAAACCACTTTAACTAAATGCCAATGATATTGCAACATGCTAAATGAACTCTACATTCAACTCTTATACTTCTTTTTGCAGTTTAAACATGACACATTTGATAAAATGACTTTCAAATCTTTAAAAAAGATCATGTAATACAGTCCAACACACATTCTAGCACTTCAAAATAATTTTCTTAAAACAAGTTAAGCCAGACATGCCTTTTACAAGATAAATAAATAAATTTATTATTGGTTTGTGCAATATATTGCAATATGAAAATTGTATTGCAATACGTGTAATATATTGCAATATGAAAATTGTATTGCAATACGTGTATTGCACAAACCTGTATTGCACTAATATTGCACAGCCTTACTATTTCCCTAAGAACTAAAAAAAAGTTAATACCCACCAAGGTGAGAGATCTTGTTGTTAAGTTTGTCAGTGAGCGTGATGATGAGAGCTAGCTCCTGAAGAAGAGTGGATACAGACGACTGTAGAGCGTGTTTGATTCCAATGATCTCCTTGTCCTTGTTTGCCAGTTGTTTACGAAGCTCGGTTAGCTCAGATTGAACCTTGTCGTCTCGCTTCTTCGTAGAACCATCGGCTGCTGACAACTACAATACAAGTGCAAGAAATTTATAAATTTGTAAAATATTCACAACAGAAGATGATAAAGGGAGGTGAGGTGAGTTGGGTTGGGTTTAACACCGCTTTCAAGAGTATTTCACTTATATCGCGGCTGCTAGTATTACGGCAGAGAGAAAGCCCGCAAAGCCATGTGGCATTGCGGTGAAACCTGCGAGCAATGATGATAAAGGGAATACAGGGATATAATAGAGAATCCTGATTGATTGCATCAAAATTTTTGCAATTGGTGATGTTGTTTTGAACTAAGAATTTCATGTGTAGAAATGACATGAGTTGTTTAACCTATGTGATGGACACATAATGTTGATTGGACAAAATAAGGACATTACCAGCAAACTTTCACCACCAGGGGATTTTGCCCGAATCGTGAAATATAGCCCATATGCAACAGAGGATAGGATGGAAGAATTGAGTGGAGTAACCTCTTTGGGAAGCGAATAACTACATTAGGGAGACACTGACAAAGAAAGCACAAATGAATGGATTGAGTAGTTCATATGATGCCAACGTCTCATTGAGTATCTTGTTGCACTCACCAAATTCCAGTTGCTTTAACAAATTTCAACTTACTTTTGTTTTGAGAAGATTGTTGCTAACGTTGACATCAGCATTGGTTTTCTTGAGAGTAGCTATCTGGGACATGAGAGTGGATCTCTCGGAGAGTGCATGTTGAAGTCTGCCCTCCAGTTTCTTGTGCTCCTCCTCACGTTGAGTCAGTTCCTTCCTCACGTCTACATTCTCCTGTAGCAGCTTCTTTATCTGGATCAACAGTAGGTGTCAATATATACATCAAGACCAGTACGTGGGTGTAACTAGACATAAAAACCTTGGAGTTAATGGCCTTTTTTTATTTTGACATAAATGTCATTACACGAGGTGAGGTGAGTTGGGTTTTAATGCCTTTTCATGAGTATTTCACTTATAGCGCGGCTGCTAGTATTACGGCAGGGAGAAAGCCTGCAACGCCATATGGCTATGCATTGCGGTGAAACCTGCGAACAACGGCTGGAACTAGCGAACCATGGGTGTTGCTATGCTGAAATTCAGTGTAGCATTGCACCCAAACCTTATGGGTGTAGCAGCTTCTTTATCTGGATCAACAGTAGGTGTCAATATATACATCAAGACCAGTACGTAGGTGTAACTGGACATAAAATCCTTGGAGTTAATGGCTATGGATTGAAGTGAATCTCAAGATTTTTGTGTCAAAAATCAAATGCATTTAGAACTATAAGAGCTAATGTTAAACTTTACTACAGACATAGATACAATTTGTTAGATATGTGACCTCGGACTAACAGAATTAACCACCAACTTATAATCACCTAGTGTAGACCAAGATAGTTACCAAAGACACATTTCTAATGTTTAGAACAATTCAAAGTACAGATTACAAAATGGTTACTTTAAAAAAAAAAGAAGAAAAAAAAAATCATTTGTCATGTGAGAAAAGTATACCTCTCTTTCCTGTTTGCGACATTTGAGCACCATTGTTGAATCTTCAGGTTCTTTTACTTTCTTTTCTTTCAAAGACTGAAATCAAAAGAATTTTTATAAATTTAGCATTAGAAAGACAAACCACAGACAGGTTACTGTGAATGGTTTGGCACTAATTACACAGAAACTGAAGTATTAATTACATGAAATAGTATTTTAGCAACCCTTATCTTTCTCGTATAAGCTGTTAAAATAAACTTTAATAGTGACACATGAATGACACCTGAACTGTTACGTCTTGCTGACACCATACCATATACCATTAATTTTTGTAATAAAATGTTTTTTAAAAAGGAAACTTATCTACACAAATTATTGGCTACTGGACAAACAGTGAACTTACTTCCATGCTGGAAGCTGCTGAGATAGATTTTTTGGGAGTGCTAGAGACAGCCGGCTGTCCTGTACCCGGCACATTGATCCCACTACAGCAGCTGACATCAAAGTCTGCTGGGCTCGGACCTGCATCTGGGAACAACAAAACATCAAGTGCTTCTTCATAGTTCATGCACAGTGACACCCTCAGCCCTATGCTAGATTACTGACCTACCTATCAGTATTGAACTATGAGTTTCTAAATATTATTATGTTATTGTTTTAACGCCGCATCGGCAGTATCGCAGCCATTAGCGGCTCTTAGGCTGCAGCATTTGAGTGTCAAGTTTGCAAATTAACGAATTGAGGGTCATGTCAAGAATGTTAACCTTGATTTTGTGATTTTGACGTAAATGTCATTACGGAAGGATTCGAACCCCGGACCTCTTGATCCAAACGCGCTAATGACTGTGTTATCCCGTCCCGGTCCAAACACGAATTATGAATTGAATATTACATTTTATCAATGCATATGTTATTTACACGTGTTGATAGCTTAGGCGAAATTAGATTCAACACATTTGATTAGAAAAGGCAAGCGTCAATTTTAAGGCTGTGCA
The DNA here is from genome assembly GCA_936450465.1 of Gibbula magus. Classification (NCBI taxonomy): domain Eukaryota; kingdom Metazoa; phylum Mollusca; class Gastropoda; order Trochida; family Trochidae; genus Gibbula; species Gibbula magus. The sequence continues at coordinate 40,714,220 of OW388294.1, read as the reverse complement.
ATATTATTGCAATACAGAGTTGTGCAATACACGTATTGCAATACGATTTTCATATTGTAATATATTGCACCAACAAATATTAAGTCAAATTTATTCATTTATCTTGTAAAAGGCACATTTACTGGCTTAACTTGTACAACGAAAATTATTATAAGTGCTAGAATGTGTGTTGAACTGTATCACAAATGATCTTTATAAAGTTCTGAAAGTCATTTTATCAAATGTGTCATGTTTAAAATGCAAAATGAAGTATAGAAATTGAATGTAGAGTTCATTTAGTATGTTGCAATATCATTGGCACTAGTTAAAATGGTTTCTAGAGAAATATCTCATTGTCAGAGGATCTTGCAATATATTGTGGTACGTATTGCAATACATTACAGTTCAGCAATACGTATCGCAATACAAAATATGAGGCAATACACAGCCCTAGTGAGTAGTCAATTTGACCCTCTTGTAAAATCATTTAAATCAAATGCTACTCTATTGTTCAAGCTCTTCAAGAATTTGCTCTTTGATGCTTTTCATGTTCTTTGTTATTATTATTAGTCTTTTATACCCATCATTAAGTTGTGATAGTTTCAATGGTAAAGAGCCAGTTCAGTTCTATACCTGCAAGGCTGATTTGGTTACTTCCATAACGAAAAAGTAGTCATGTTTTTGAGATGCATAAAAATTATGTCATGTCATACCTTTTTCATCCTGGAACCTGAGAGACTTGTTAAATGCAGACCCTGTCGGTGCCTTCAATCCTTTTGGGTCATAATAGCCAACAGGGGGTGCACATCCTGGAAATAAATAAAGTCCATATTGGTTGAAATCATTGGGCATGTTGAGGTGATTTGGGGTCAATGCTGCTTTCAAGAGTTTCTCAGAAATATTAGGGTGGCGAGTTCTTAATTGCGGTGAAACCTGCAGGAACTGCTGGAACTAGCAAAACATTGGTGATATTATGCTAAACTTCAGTGTAGCATTGCACATAAACCTTTCTGCGAGTAGAACAGGTTTCTACAGCAATGTTAGAGTCCGAGGCAGTATTTAAACCCAGGTCCTCTTTATCCAAAGAAGAATTACTTTGGGTTATCTGTGGACCTCCATCTTTTCAACTTTATTCATGATCAATAGAAAACAGTTATCCATATTTGAAGAAAATGGTGTGACGTATACGACAATTTTGTTGAACTCTTCTGTGTGAGAGGTAAATTTGAAGGTCTCACATCACGGTGGTTGTCCATTCCATCATGGTGCCATATCTAAAACTACTCTGGGTGTTTAGGTATCGCTATATCAGATAGATCACTTATTTACCTTTTGAGAGGCCATTTTAGTGAACACCTTTAAGTCTTAAATGGCCTCTCAATGGGAAGTGGACTCGCATTGCTTAAATGAACCATGTACACTCGTTTAAGAACTCTTTTGATTGATTCAGGAGCATTACTTAGCCATTAGATAACTTTATTTTAGGAAGTATGGTGTGCTGTAGCATTTTTTTGCAAATTTTATTTTTTCAAATTTCCCACTTATAATGATAGTTTAAGTCATTTATATTTACTTTAGAGAGTATACATCTTCTTACACAAACCAATTATCAGTAGTCGTAATAACGTTGTGGCCAAAAATTGCATAGCGGCCATTTTGTGAGAACATATTATTTCGATTGACAAAAACGATTCCAATGGCATTAGCGAAACATGTATACTCCTTTTTTAACTTGGTTTACCAAATAGAGAAGGATGTTAATTGTTTAGATATTAATGACATTAATTTTCAAATACATTTCATCAACCTATTTGAGTGAAAATATGTGCTACTGCCCCTTTAGAAATAATAGGCCAAAGTCTACCAATTATTATCCCCCGCCATGAAGTGGAAGGGGGATATAGGTTTGGGCTCTGTGCGTCCGTCCGTCTCAGAAACCGTTTAAGATAGGATTACCAGATTTGGTGTGATGCTTGAGGGTATAAATACCTTGATGGAGTTCGAAAATGAGAAGCGTGCAATTATATTTTCTGGAGTTATTGCCCTTGTTCGTATTTTTGGACTTTGTTCATGGTATCTCCAAAGGGGACAGCTTTTCTCAGAAACTATTTAAGATAGGATAACCAAATTTTGTGTGATGCTTGAGGGCATAAATACATTGATGGAGTTCGAAAATAAGAAGTGTGCAATTGTTTTTTCCCGGAGTTATTGCCCTCGATCGGTTTTTTTTTTCAACTCTGTTCCAGGTAATGTTAAAGGGGACAGCTTTTCTCAGAAACTGTTTCAGATAAGAGAACCAAATTAGTTGTGTGGCTTGGGTTTTTAAAAAAAATCAGAATAGTGTTATTCAGGTATCTTCAAAGGGGATAACTTTTCATTGAAACTGTTTAGATCAAATCAGTTGTTTGGCTTGAGGGTATCGATACCTTGATGAAAAGAAAATGTGAAGTGCACAATTATCTCTTCTTGAAATATTGTCCATGTTCCAACTTCTTTGGGGGGATGTTGAAGACTATGTCTTCTTGTTTATATTGTCATCTACATCATAGACAAAATTTCACAAATGTTTGATCTCAATCTTTTAATTAGTAGGCTTATGTAATGTATACATAGCTCTGTATATAAATCAATATAAAATATCATCATTTTAAAATACTATAATATTACTACCACTACATATTTTGCACAGCTAGATGACTTTTATGTTTCTTAACTTTGTCAACATTGAACTTCAGACACTATATTTTGATTTTTTTTGTATTCAGTCTATTGTTTTGATGAGAATTTGACGATAGATTGTTATTTAACACAAACCTTGGATTTCATTAAATCTCTTCACACTTGCCCTTGAAAAAGACATCTCTGAGGATGGCAAAACAAGTAAGCAAATGACAAAAGGAGGTGGGTTGATCCGTCAAGACCAATTTCAGCGTTTGAAGCAACCGCTGAACATTTGCAGGTGCGTGAACCTCCAATCAAATAGCACTTCCGGTAAAAAGAACTACTTTCTAAACAACTAAAGAATAAATTATAAATGTTTTGTAAATACCTTTAACAATGGTTAAACATTAGCAGATTAAACTATGTTTAATATATAAGATGTAATCACAAAATAATATTTTATTTTGTTTGATATGTCCGCACATAGATCTTTAGATAAAATTTAATAAATAGTCATTATTTGTTGTTAAGTCTTACAATATATAGCACATTTCTTTAAATCTCGTGCTTGATGAGACCAGACGAGACTTGAAGGGCGAAAACACGAAAAGTGGACGATTATCGTGTTTTGGGAGCTCAAAACACAAATAAACAATTGATGTTACTTTGAAAACAACTGTACTTCGCTTTCCACCGAAATGCCGGACCGTAGGTTCTTATTTTCAAATGCACAATCTATTGTTATATGTTGAGATTGGGTTTTATTTGTAAATAATAACATGAAATGTCAACGTGACTCTGTTGGCCTACACTAGGCCTATATAGGTTCTTGATATCCATCGAACGGAAACTTGACCCGATCGCCAATCGCTTACTTATCTTACGATCGGGATGATAAAAGCCAATTTGTTTTCGTTGTACTCAAACAAGAACTGGGAGTTGTCGCACAGGTGCAAGAACAATTGTTATGAAGTTCCAGACTGTAATTTGTTGACATCATCCTTCATCAAAATTATATTTCTGATTATAAAGATCAATTAGTAATTACCAGTAAATCATAATGAGCATGCATGTTTTGTTTTCAAAAATTGTTTGTCGACAAAGTGACAGATCTTGTTTTTCGAATTCAAGAATGTTTTACTTCCATATTGTTATTTCATACTAGGCCTATTAACCTTTTCTAAAATGGTACAAACACCCCTTGGAATTAAGATTTCTAAAATAAAATCAATCCTGTTAAAAGCCGTTAAAGCATATGACATTAAAGTGGTGGGACTGATAAACATAACATGAAATCACCGCTCACTTTCCATTGCATTAATATGAGTAAAAAGTAAATATAGTAAAGATCCATTGTCGATATTCGTGGATCGCCTGTGAGAAATATTGTTCTTGTTTGATGGTAAGGTTGTTTTGTCATGTCTATTATTTTGATATTATTTCCCCAGGAGAAATGGAGGTGTTCTCCAATCCATTGCCTCCTGTCAATCATCAGCCAGACATAGAGGATGACGATGATCATCCATTGACAAATGATGACTTTCGTAAAATGTTGATGACCCCTCGGGGTCCGTCATCAAGCTACACTGCAACAATTACAAAAGCACAGTAAGACAAATAAACATTGCATCTTGTAAGAATACTCAATAATTGAAAGCATCATTTCTGGAAGTAACTAATATTGTGAAAAATACATTTGGGAATAGGGACTTCATTTTCTTATCAGGCCAATAATGAATAAATGATTACTTAATTTTACACTTTACACTTCATATGCTTGTACATAGCACAGGTCATTTTGGAATTTTCTTAGATAATGATGTAAACATAGTTTGAAACATTTTCCTTAACAGATCTTTTAAGTTGAGTAACTAACATGAAATTGTGTGTAATGAGACATGTATAGGAGTCTAAAGTTAGATTTTGCCTAGTAGTCGTAAATATACCATCTCAAATTAATTAGGGACTGGACATGTTAAAATTATTTTCTTAAATTTGTGATCTTTACTCAACAGGTTAGAAACAAAAGAAGAAGAGGAGGATGAAGACCCTGCAACAAGGAGACAGAAGAAGAAAAGGTTTGTTACCATGGAAATAATTCCTGCAAGATGCAGTTCTTAATCCTTTTCAATTTTTGCAAGTCCTTTAGAGTATTTCTCATGTCATTTAACCTGAACCTGATTTATTTTGCAAAATGTAAATAATTGTTTTATCGATTTTTAGTTACTATGCCAAGCTCAAAAGGCAGGAAGAAGAGAGACAGAAGGAGTTGGCTGACAAGTACAGAGACAGAGTACGTATTGACTTCATTTTGGTAAAATAACTGTTTAAAAATGACTCATCATTCAGGACAATGTTTCCGCTTTAAATCTGTTATTTTTAATGACAAGTAAATAAGATTGTACAAAAAATCTTCAAGTCTTTTTTGACTAATGTTCATCCTAAATTCATTATTTCTTTCATTGCTTCAGGCCCAGGAGAGACGAGAAGGCAGCAACAAAGATTATGCAGAGACAGAAATCATCAGTACAACAGCTGACTACAGGGCTGTGGCTCCTGATGCTAAGGCGTATGTATTTGTTACTGACTGTGTCTAGATATGAGACATTCAGAGTTTGCTTATATTGGAAGGTGTGATCTGTAAACTCTGGGTTGGTTGTTAAAAATTTATTCAATCAACATCCCAGTTTGTAGTAGCAGTTTTTCTTCCAAGACAAGGAACATTTTTGCTCTTACCTTGAGTATTACTCATTGCTAATGAGCAGGACCTTGCTTTATGAGCTAGGATTACTGTAATTCAACCATCTATAAGTTCGTCAGCAAGTATTTCGGCACTTTTGCAAAGTATCTGTTAAAGTTTTATGGATAATACTTTCTCAAAGTTTTGTATATTCATGCATTTCTTTTATGTGTCTTCCACTAAATCTGTTAATGACTGTGTCCAGAGCTTATCTGGTCTGACATCAATGGTTAACAATTGATAATAATAAAACTGTCTCGCATGCAATGACCATATGGAGATCTTTCACCGGCCCAGCCCAGTCTAAAATTAATGTGTAGCAAAACTTAACTTGGGAACCAGTGACTAGTCCAGTGATTTATCCCTCTGCAGATAGTTGGACTAATGTCACACAAACTAGCATTTGGCTGACATACTTGTATAATAATAATGATCAAGATTTATTTATTCTAAGCAGGGAAACTGTCCAGATAAATGTATGACAAGCGTGAATGCATTTGATTTGCCGACTCCAGTGTTGAAGTTGCAATTCAAAGGCAAAAACAGTCAACTCACCTTGAGAGTCGAGTAGAGAACACAGTCTCATTCAAATTGTGACTTCACAGGCATTTTGGTAGTTTTCCAAATGAGTCACATATAAATCACGAATTACATATTAAGTTTGATACATACAAGCTCATTTATATATCATGTCATTTTCTGATTCCTGGAGAAATTGAATTGCATGTGATGACAGGAGATGCAAATTCGTATGCATTCAACGGTTGTGTTGCCAATATATCTTCATTGTCATGTTCATTCAGGGGAGAGAACTATGCAGAGAGGCGTAAACAGCTGATCCAAGAGTCAAAGTATCTTGGTGGTGACATGGAGCACACTCACTTGGTGAAGGGTCTCGACTACGCTCTGCTTGAGAAGGTTAGTAATCACTTTAGGGGCGGGATAGCGCAGTGGTTAGCGCGTTCGGCTTCGGATCAAGAGGTCCGGGGTTTGAATCCCGCCAGGGGCACGGTAACTTTGACTGCAGTAGAGAACTGTTCCACACGCAGTACGGTTTTGGTGCAATGCTGCACTGAATTTCAGCGTAGTACCACCCATGGTTCACTAGTTCCTGCCGATGCTCGCAGGTTTCACCGCAAAGCATAGCCACATGGGGTTGCCGGCTTTCTCCCTGCCATAATACTAGCAGCCACGATATAAGTGAAATACTCTTGAAAGCAGCGTTAAACCCCAATTCACCTCAGCTCACCTAGTAATTACTTTACTTCTCTGATTCTCCTTTCGTAGTACAGATTCATGTATTCCAACACCATCTTCTATCTAAGCTGTATGTAACTGTGTCCAAATAACTGTATGTGGTTCATTTCCTGTCCATACGAGTCTGGTGAGATTGGATCTGTATCCAAATAAAGGGAGGAAATAAAATGTCTTGCTGCTATTTTGTGTTATATACCGGTAATTGTATCTATGTATTGTATCAAACACTGATGATTGTATCCCAATGAAGTGAATAAAAAAAACAACACAGAATATCTTACTGAGCACATCTCTGCATCCAGCTTCAATGTATAGTTCCTCTGAAGATTTTTGAGTATATCATGACAAAAAGAATTCCAGAACAATTAGAAAATCTATTAAATTTATAAATAATGATCATGGCTTCAACCATAGTGTAGCAGTAGTCATGTATCTGCTTGATATGTTAATTAGCGGTATGCAAAATGACGTTGTTAACGTAGAGTTATCTCCCTTCCCTTGCGATAAAATGGATGCATGAAAGCACATGTTACGATGTAGATGGTGAGGAATCATGGTGTTCACGAAGTTGAGTGTTACCCTCCTTTGTATATACACATGTGAATGCGACAACTTCAGTATTGTAACCACCAAATGAAACTACCAGAATGAAGAATAAATCGTTGAACTTTCTTGGAACGTTATATCTGTGTCCTGCATGCGAGATTGAAAATTCAGAAATGTGATTGCCAAACTGCGATATTTATTAGTTGCAATAGACACTACGACTCTAGCGGACTGCCGCTATACAGACATTTCTAAATAAAAGTTTATGACCAGGTTCGAGCCGAAATCACATCGAAGGAGAGGGAGGAGGAAGATGTAATGGAGAATGTGGTCACTGGGAATACTAACAGTACTGCTCCTGCAGCTGTGGTACCAGAGCCGAAGAAAAAGTAAGAGTTTTGAGTAACTTTTAAAAGCTCTTCAAGTAAACACTGGAAATATCTTATTGTGCAGAAGAAATATAATCCATATAACTTTCAGGTGTAATTATTTAAAAATTGGTAAAAAGTACACTTCAAATTTCAATTCCTTTAAAATGTTTTTTTTTTCTGAACTAAAATATATTTTTAAAAGCTCTTCAAGTGAATACTGGAAAAAGTAATATAATCAATATAACTTTCAGGTTTAATTTTAAAAAATTAGTAAATAGTACACTTCAAATTTCAATTGCTTTAAAATGTTTTTTTCTGAACTAAAATATATAAACTTTCTACGAATATGAGATACCTTTTAAAATTATAGCTATGCCAACAGTGAATATTTACATCTTTTGCAATTTGAAAGCATGTTTGACTTTATTTTGATGATTTCTTCAGAGAGGAAGAGGATCCAGAAAATCAGATTCAATTTAAAACAAAAATGGGTAAGTTTTTATAAGAAGAAAAGATACATTTTCAAAAATAGTTTCTCAAATCATGAAATCAATTTGTATTTCAATGGTCATCTGTGACACTTTATTCATTTGGAAGCAGGCATATGCTCTGTTGGTGCCTTTAAAGGTGCATCCATTGTGTTTCATAAAATTTTATTTATTTTATATGTGTTGTTTACAATGCAAATAAATCAACCCAGCTTGTATATTCATCCCCAATCGCCAAATATATCATAATTACTATTTTCCAATTGATATACCGGTAGAGTAACATCATTATACATGTGCAGAAACCTTAACTGCACGTCCTATTTACATGCACAGTAGTTATATGACCTTTTAAACATGATCAACCCAAATTTATCATTTTGTCTCTTATAACAAGATTCCAAAAATTATGTTTTCCTCATTGGCGCGCGTCAATCACGATGCATTGTCCGGTTTTCGATCAGAAATCACTACTTTTACCTCCATATCGTCAATATACTAAGTCGACTATCATCAAAATGGTGGTTTTCGGTAACAGTCGGTGCTTCTCGATAAAGTAACACCATTTATAACGTTTGGAATATGTGACCCCCTAACAACACAATGGATGTACCTTTAATAAACAAACGATTAGAAAATTAAGATCATCAGGACCTATTAGGACCACAAAACTGTTCCAGTATCTAATACTTTTAGTTTACAATCTGAGAAAGGAAATAACATATCTGTTTGTCTCATGAAAAAATTACGATGTCAACTTTCAGCTAGGAATATTTACCGCACTGCTTTCAAGACTAAACTTCCCGAGAGAAATGAGTTATTCCTCCCGAGAAGGATGGCGTACGTTGTGGATCTCGAGGACGATTTTGCTGAGTCTGATGTTCCCACTACTCTCATTAGAAGCAAAGCGGACTGTCCCAGTTTGGAAGTGAGTCCAAATTTGGAAAGAAATTGATCTTAATTCTTGAAAATTCACAGGTTTATGTTGTGTGCTATACTACATTCCACTTCACATTTGATATGTGATCGTATTTGTTTATAAGAAAACAAGACTTGGTGATAAACAACTTCTTTATTGTAAACATACACAACGTTTCTGAGTATATGCTTACGCCTCCATCAGGCAGAATGTGGTTTATAACTAGGTGGGATATTCAACTTTAAATACCCTTCAAAGACTTGCATTTGGTTATGCTATAATTCTTGTGTGTTTTTATTCACATAACAACTTCATGAGATCATTATGGTTCCTCAACTATTTATCCTATCAAATCAACACAATATAACAATTTACAGTCTTAAAGGGGCAGAAGCATCAATGTCACCAATAGTAAAACAACCGAACAAAAGTAAAGCATGTTTTGTTTTTTGTAATTCTAAGTAGTAAAAGGTGTTCACATTAAAATGGCCGCCATGCAATTTTTGTTTTAAACACAATGCTGTTTGTGTAATAAGATGTTTTACCTAACTAAGTAAATTTAAATGACGTAAACAATCATTGTAAAAAGGAAAAAATAAGTTTTACAAAAAAACATACTACAACCCCTTTAAGTCCATAATTTAAAAAACCAAAGACTTGGAGAGTGGTGGTGCTTATTTAAGGTGTAGAGTAGGGGTTACTATACTCACCAGTATATGGATCTATTAAAGGATACCGTGCTGCATGCTCAACATCATATATGTAATCATTTGTTAAGTAGAAGGAGAGAGGGGCTTGTACCATCCAAACATAGATAATTACAAAATGGTTTTGTTACACTAATTTCCGCGTTTCTGATTGGACGAGAGTTCACAAAAAAGATCAATGCAGATAAAATGTGCTACCATACCTCGTGCATTCGTACCTTATGACGTCACAATCCATCAGAACAAACGGTCATGCCGTTGGTTCTTACAACTGAGCTTAACGTTTTGATGCAAAATAAGATGTCATGTCATTTCGTCTTCAAACCTACGCCAATAACTGGAATATTCATTCCTATTCTTTCTTTTTCATCGGGAACACTTCATTTTAATCGATACAAGTCCTCAAGCTTGTTCATCCACTAGCACTTTGCAAACGGTAGCCATGTTCGAACGTCGCATGATGTGCTAATGAGGGGTGAAATACAAATTGCGTAAACCAATAAAACCGAATCCTGATTGTATGCTTGTGAATGCTGGGAATACGAAAATGAATCCTCTGCCGTTTTAGATTAAGGATTTCTCAATTTTGCTTCAGCCATGTATTGTTTTGTGTAACAAGCTGCTGTCTCCCGTGATAAATGACAAATAAATTAAATTTGTGTAAATATTTAAAGAAAAACTTGTTGATTTTGTAATTTTTAGGATTGTTTAAAAATAACTGATAATCAGGTCTGATGAAGGGACTCCAACGAGCCCTGGAAAATAAATAAAGTTCATGCCCTATACTACCTCTCAGTTCTCTATATGAATGGATGGTACAACCCTCTCTCTTCTTCTACTTTGAAAAAAACCATAATAAGAGTCCAGCACAGATAACCATTAAACATATTCTTTATAAATTTTCTCTTCTAGGCCACCACTACCCTCACAACGAATGACATTGTTATCAACAAGCTGACACAGATCCTCTCGTACTTGAGGCAAGGAAAACGAGAAACAAAGAAACTAAAGAAGAAAGAGAAAGGTTTGTCTTATTAAAGTTAGATGAAAACAATCACATTTGTAGTTTTACTTGGATTGGTAATTGCCCATGAATCAGAGCAATTAGAAGGTCAATGAGGTGCACTTAATCAATATTCTTGAATTGAAGTCAAGTTATCTAATTAATCTGATAACAGCAAGAAGTGTTCATGTGCCTTTTTATCCCACCGATATGTAATACCTTAGGATATAAACGTCGCCCTGTCCATCTGTCCGTTTGTAATCATTTCGTTTCCGGAGCAGAACTCGAAAACCATTCATGATATATTTCTGAAACTTCCCATTTGTATTATCCACCTACTGAAGTGGTGCCTTTTGATGTTTTGAGATTTCTGATTTTTTTTAGAGTTTTTTCCCCCATAGAAACGTGTTTGATTTGGACTTTGTTCAGAGATAGTCTGCTTCCGGAGTAGAAGTCCAAAACCCTTCATCATATCTGAAACTCAGCATGTGTATTACCCACTAACTGAAGCAGTAGATATACAATTATCTGTCAAAGATGTGTTTTACAAATGATGTGGGACTGGTGGGATATGTCATCTTCTGATGACTCTTGTTAACTATGAAGGGATTTCCATAAAAAAAGGGGCACACACACAGGTGGTTTTTATTAACTAATAATGTATTTAATTTATTTTCAGGTAATATCTATCAGGCAAACAGTGTATATAAGCCTTTTAATATATAGAAATTCAAAAGTGGTTGTTTCAAATTACATTGGACATATATAACTCACTGGTTTTTTTTTGTCATTGCAGGCAAATTAAAGGAAGAAGACAAACCCAAGGAGAAACTTATTGTTGATGATAGGTTGGTATTAATTTTAAATTGTTGAACCGTTGTTTGATACTCACTGTACTATACTTTTCCTCATTTAGTCATGACAAATCTCCTTATCAAACTCACAGACACATGGTAACATATATCATCTCATTATTCATGCAAGTGATACAAATATATTGTCACTCAAGGGAATGTGAGTAAGTGATATATATCACCAATGCCTTTAGAGTCCATTTGATTTAGATTGTACTTAACACTGGTAACTTCATAATTATTGAATATTTGAATATGTTGCCAATACATTTAATTTTTTCTCTCAATTCTAGCATATACGGAGATATCGGGCAATACGCGCCACAGGTTGGCAAGTCCAAGGACAAGAAGGAAAGAAAGGAGAGGGAGAGAGAGAGTCACCGGGAGCGGTTGTCAGATCGAGACAGAGAGAGGGAGAGAGACAGAGGGAGAGATCAAGGTCGAGAGCACAGAGATAGAGATCGGGACAGAGATAGGAACAGGGATAGGGACAGGGACCGCGAGTTCAGAGATAGAGACAGGGAACGTGATCGCAGGGACCGACATCGGGAACAGGATAGAGAGAGGGACAGGGATCGGGATAGAGAGAGGGAAAAAGAAAAGAGATCCTACTTTGAGAAACCTGCTGAAGAGGTAAGGGTTTTTTTTATGGCATGATAAAGAATTGAACCATTGTATTAACATGGATTGAAAATGAAACTATTCTTATTAAGTGAAATGTGAAAATAAGAATACAAAGGCAAAAACATGAAATGAGGTAGTTTTGTGTATATAAGTTGCTACTTTGACAGCATTGTGATTGTCTCTCTTTAAGTTGAACAGTGGAATATTTCACACTTGTATTGTGTGCAAAATGCATTTTCTTATAAATTTCTCAATAAATTAGAGTGTGTAACTCAGGGATCGACACTCGCACTAGTCCGCTGGCCCGAGGCTAGTGAAAATTCAGAAGGGCTAGTGAAATTTGTTTGCATCACTACACATTAACATTATGTCACTAGCCCGAAGAGCCCTTCGGGCTAGTAAAGATTTCCGGCGGGCGTCTACCCATGGTGTTGCAATTTTGCTATCATGATTTTTAATACACATTGATTTGAACCATGCATATGGCGTGAAGTTTGATTGTGTATGGTTGAATACAATGACTAGTATGTTTGCAAAACATTTGATCAGTACAATGTGTTACATGTTTTTCAGGATGACTACAGAGACAAAGCACCGGATTCGGCCAAGGATCTGGTTAAAAGCATTAATGAGAGATTCAAGGTTAGTTTTAAAAGAAATATTTTATGGGTGCTTCACTAAGAAATTAGTCTATGGTGTGTAAGAATGAATGCTGATTTTGGGGTGAGAATGAAGTACTTACATGTAATGCATGTTTTTGTCCCCCGACGCCGCGAATTGACGAGCAGGGATATAGTATTTAGCTACGTCCGTCCGTCTGTCCGTCCCTTTTCTTGTTACCACGATATTTCATGAACCAGTGGACCAAGAGTCTTCAAATTTGATACCAGTCTTTATTAGTGGAATACGCAGACACCAGTTGATTGGGGTGACCTTGACCTCCTTTTAAGGTCACTACGAGACTTTGATCACTTTTTAAAATGTTCTTAGCCTGACATAATAACAATTGAATCATTACTCGGTACAAGCTGTGCGTCCATACTTTTAGTTCATTTTTTAATTGTGGCTGGGGACATGGTCACGTTTGTGACAATTACTTGTTATTTTACCCTTGAACTTTTCTTGATTGGAAAGGGTACATGCAAGAAAACTTGCTTCAGTTTATATTTTTTTTAAATCTATTTATTGTATAACGTATACATACAATTTTTTTCAACTGAAAGGAGTGTAAACTACCAAATATATGTCATTATGGGATACACTTACCACTGGTTAGCGCGTTCGGCTTCGGATCAAGAGGTCCTGGGTTTGAATCCTGTCAGGGGCACGACAACTTTGTCTGCAGTAGAGAACTGTTCTACACGCAGTAAGGTTTGGGTGCAATGCTACACTAAATTTCAGCGTAGTACCACCCATGGTTTGCTAGTTCCAGCCAATGCTCGCAGGTTTCAACGCAAAGCATAGCCACAGGCTTTCTCCCTGCCATAATACTAGCAGCCTTGATATAAGTGAAATACTCTTGAAAGCGGCATTAAACCCCAAATCACTCACTCCTTTTCTATTGTCAATACCATGGTGTAAAGGTTACTCTAAGTGACAAAGGGAGGTTTAGTGTACTGTTTAAAGATTGCACTTGTATTAAGGTTGTTCAATGATCCCCATGATGTTTAAAATACAAATGAAATACTGTCTTGATACATTTTCCTTTTCAATGTCTTTAAGATAAGTAGAAGAAGACAATTATTTATGGATGATCAACTTCTTGATCATCCATAAATATTTGTCTTCTTCATCACACCAACTTCTAGAATGCCTCTCAAACAGTTTAAGATAAGTAGTTTCTATCAACATTACCTTTTATTTTCCAGAGCTATGCAGACATGGAGGATGAAAAGCAAAAGTGAGTAATGTACATTTCTAAACAATCTTTTATGATTTAATTCACTGTACGTTCAGAGTATTTTTGTTAAAACGAAATCAATTTTGTCAAAATACATCTATATTATTACTGTATAATGACAGGACGTGGATGAAAAGCAATAGTAAGCCATGCACTCGACTGAAAACACATGCACGATTTGATTAACAAAAAGACTAAGGTATTTTGTTTTAGACAACACTTGAGGGGATATCATTTATGCTATTACAATCACTTAAGGTTTTATTCAGATGAATATTACAGGTATAAATACACGGGAGGTTACTTTCCAAGTTTTTATCAACACACGGTCACCCTTAAGTGAAAGTAATATTAGTGAAGTTAAGAGTAAATTTACACCTGTAATCTATTGACAAGAACATCATGGGGAAGTTGCCAATGTGATGATGTTATGCCTTAAAATGGTTATAATTCCGGATAATTGTCCATTGAAAATTATTGTTATTCATAAACCTGATTGACTACATTTACTTTTCAATTTATTATTGCTACTGGTATATTGAAGCATTCAAACTACAGGAAGGGGTTTGTGAGATGTGCCTTGTATTCTGATGAGTATTACTGACATAATTACGCAATGGAAGTATCACATTTTAGCTCATCAGGGCTGAAAGGCCCGATGGGCTTATGGCATGGCATGGTGTCTGGCGTCCGTCCGTCCGTAAATTTTTCGCTTTTTCGACTTCTTCTCCAGAACCAATGACTCCACAGAGCTGAAATTTATGTGCAGATTCCTTGGCCAATGGGGATTCTAAATTGTAGATTTCGTGACCCCATGACCCCATGACCCCATGACCCCATGACCCCAAATGGAGTCACAGGGGTCACATCCTTAAAAACCTATTTTCATCTTCTTCTCCAGTTCCAAAAGGTCTAGAGAGCTGAAAAGTTGTGTGCATACTCCTTGACCAATGGGGATTCTAAATTGTAGATTTGGTGACCCCGTGACCCCAAATGGGGTCACAGGGGTCACATCATTAAAAACCTATTTTCATCTTCTTCTCCAGTTTCAAAAGCTCTGGAGAGCTGAAAAGTTGTGTGAAGACTCCTTGGTCAATGGGGATTCTAAATTGTAGATTTTGTGATCATCAGGCCTGAAAGGCCCGATGGGCTCATGGCATGGCGTCCGGCGTCCGTCCGTCCGTCCATCCGTCTGTAAACTTTTCGCTTTTTCGACTTCTTCTCCAGAACCAATGACTCTAGAGATCTGAAATTTTTTGTACAGACTCCTTGGCTAATGGGGATTCTAAATTGTAGATTTCGTGACCCCTTGACCCCAAATGAGGTCAAAGGGGTCACAACCTTAAAAACCTATTTTCATCTTCTTCTCAAGTTCCAAAAGGTCAGGAGAGCTGAAAAAGTTGTGTGCAGACTCCTTGGCCAATGAGGATTCTAAATTGTAGATGTTGTGAGCCTGTGACCCCCATCAAGGTCACAGGTCATGACCCAAAAACCTGTTTTCATCTTTATCTCAAGTATGTAAAGCTCTAGAAAGGTGAAATGTTGTGTAGAGACTCTTTGGTCAAAGGTGATTCTTAACTCTAGGATTGGTGACCCTGTGACTCCAAATGTGGGTCACAGGGGTCATGATCTAAAAACCTATTATTTTGTATTACTTGAGATAACTTAGATACTCAACCTTAGATAATAAATCAATGAAAACCTGATGAGCTACAGAGCCCATAGCTCTATTTTTATCCACATAAAATACTTGGTCCCGTTTTAATGAACACGATATGAGTGAAGTTGAGTATATCTAAGCCTGTACCATATTATCCAGAACATCAAAATATTATATTGTTAACCTGACTATTTTACAGAGCAAGAGAAAAGGCTGAGAAGGACAGATTGAAGAAACTCCATGCCAAGATGGAAATCGACAGTTACGCTGAGTGCTACCCGGGGTAAATATTCTCTTTGTTATTCATTTTTGTAGGAGATCAAGTTTAGATTAATGAGTATGTTCAGCAAATAAGGAAAGTTGCGATGGCTGAGTGGTTATAGTGTTAATTAAGGCTGCAACGATACACTAAGCAAACGATACGATACGTATCTCGATACTTAGCTCACGATACGATACGTATCTAGATACGCTAAATGGGAAAGTCTAGGGATTGAATAGAAAACGATAATCTTCGTTGTTGGCTGCCATGACTGTCAAATACTACGCTAAAATACTACGCTACTTGTTCGCACAATTTGATTGGTTGCTGCTACTTGTTCACCCGATTTGATTGGTTGCGTATTAAACTTAGCAGTTGTCAAGCATAGTCGAAGTTAACCGAAGATAAAGATCGGAAAAATTAACCAATGCGATAGCTCGAAAGAACTGACCTATATCTCTCGGACCAATGAGCTATCAGGGCAGTCGCAAATTTGAATAAATTATCCTTCGGTTGTGAAGCGATTACTAAAGGGAAGCTACTCTTGTTAGTTTCGTTTTCAAGCTTGAAAGCAGTCGAGTAAAAACGATTATTTTAATACGTGGGAAAAATTTATTGTCGTATATCAATGGAATTAATACTGGTACAGTGCTTGATTTATCTAGTGTTTATTTAGATTGAAATAACTATGTGTATCGTTTTTATCCGATATTCAAATGTAATTGTATCGTGTATCGTATCGTGACTGTCGCATCGAGATGCATCGATATTTCAGTGTATCGTTGCAGCCTTAGTGTTAATACATTCAGTGCTGATGACGTGGGTCTGACTTAGGAGGTTTGAATCTTGCATTGAGACTTCAAAACAGTAACAAGTCTCCAATGCAGATAGTAACGAATCTATTTATTATATTTTCTTTTGCCTATCTTATAAAATATCTAAATTTACTTTTGTCTAGGATGGTATTTCTTTTTAGGATGTCAAATGTGGTGCTTTTACAGATTAAATTATAATTTCTGCATTAACAGAAAGTGCAATTCTAAACTTATCCTTTTGTTTTTATAACATGGAATACGATATGCCCAAAGTTTTCAAGTATGTTTATAACACTTCATGGCATGGACAATGACATAGTCCCTTAATTGTTTAAACATGTTTATTTATTTTGAAAAACTGGATTGGGGAACAAGCTGAAAACTTATCCGAATACGGCTCTGACTTGTCCTTTTATCAATATAATTCTTGGTGGTTCTGTCAAAAGATTGAAAAAACTGTCCTATCGTTTCACCATGGTTTCAAGGGAGACAATTAAGATTCAAATTCAAGTTGTACATGATGTTGATTGTTCTGTTTCTCTACAGTATGGTTGAAGCATTTGACGCTATCGACGAGTCTGACGATGAAGTCGACTACACAAAGATGGACCAGGGCAACAAGAAAGGACCGATCGGCCGCTGGGACTTCGACACACAGGAGGAATACAGTGACTATATGTCTAACAAGGAGGCTCTACCAAAGTGAGTGTTTTACTTGGTATTAAATGTCATTTTAGTTAAAGATGACAAATTCATTGTGTCGCTTTTTTTTGCAGTAATTTGTAGAGTTGTGTATGTGATTCGGTTTGATTTAGTCTTTTTTGTTGAAATCTGTTGATGTATTTGATACAAAGTTTTTTAATATTTTTATTCTTTTATTTTTATCATATTCCTTGT
The DNA here is from genome assembly GCA_936450465.1 of Gibbula magus. NCBI lineage: Eukaryota > Metazoa > Mollusca > Gastropoda > Trochida > Trochidae > Gibbula > Gibbula magus. The sequence goes on along the minus strand of OW388294.1, from coordinate 40,696,537 downwards.
GTTTTCATAGTTGTCTTTACTTAAATCATTCATTCTAATGTCACTTCAAGTTCATATTATTGCACAATATTATAACATGTTTTGAGGGCCTGTACACATTTCATTTACAATTACAAATGGTTTCTTTTAAAAAATCGACTATTTGGACCCATTTTGGTTAACCTGAAAGAACACTTGGGATCTGATGTGTAAAGACTATCGGTAATTATCTGTTCAAGTCCAACTATGTGTTTGTGTTTGTAGGGCTGCTTTCCAGTATGGAGTCAAGATGGCCGACGGAAGGCGCACTCGACGGACAGGTCCTAAAGATGAGAAAGCGAAACTAGACCGAGAATTGCAGCAAATTAATAGGATCATTCAGAAGAGGAAAGTAACAGATTCAGATGATAGAGAGAAGCGGATTAAATACTGATGCTCTGTACTAGTCACACCTTTTATGTTGGATCAGTCTGATTAAAATCTACCTTGTTCCGAGGAATATAATTTGCAAAATAATACATCTACCGGGATACAAACAGGTTCTGTAGATTCCTCGCCACAAGGTCTGAGAACATCCCGTATAGGTGTGTGTTCCGAAACAGTTTAGCGCAGCCAAAGCCCAGTCAAAGCTGACCAATCACATCATAGTATTTAAACGGTCGCTGTTTTGAAAGCATTTGGAACAGACGAAAGCATTTGTTGGGCATCTTTTGATTGGCTACCTGAATGGCGCTCAAACGCAAGTCTAATCAGACGGTTTGGCGTGGAACCTACGACTGATATGAGTTTGTATCCCGGTAGATGCACTATTTTGCAATTTTTATTCAATTTTAATCAGACTGATGTTGGATTGTCTTATTCAGCAACTCTTATCTACATGATAGTTACACCATTGGCAGTTTTCCCTAAATGTATACTGTTCTTGGGGTAAAAAAACAACCCGAGTATTAAACTAAATAAACATAAACGAGATGCTTAATGATAATATAAAATGGGAAAAGCAAGAATTAATTTGGTGGAACAAAAAAGACTATTCAGTTATATTCTTCATCCTTCATATGAGTGGGTTTGATATTTATGTTGACAGAGAACCTATGTTTGTTACATTTTGACAGTGAAATACAAATAAATCTGCTCTGATTTTGAAACTTCAACAATGAATATCTTTGAACAGATAAGATAAAATATTGGTATCAATGGACATGGGGGAGGGGATAGGTGTTAAGGCTTTGTGATTTAAACCTTTTATGTTGGTCCGCTTTCTATGGAAGTGGCACTAATTATGTCTATTTCTAATCAGATTTTGTTCACTCTAAGTCTATGTCATGTCAATTTGTCCTCTCTGATGCAGACTGACATTGTTCTCTTAATTTGAAAAAGTATGCTTTTATTGTACAGTTCGATTCTTATTTGAATTTCTTGTTTATCAGAAAAATCATGATACAACATTGATTGTTGAAAATAATTTCAACTTGAAAACTAAACAATTTTAAAGTGTAATTTTGTCAATTTAAAGGCTTAATTTAGTAAACACCTCAAAGTTACCAGTCTTTGGCTGCTTTCTCAAAGCAACCTTTAATAAAGTTAATCTTAGCTCCCATTCTTGAACACAAAGTTTACCTCAGTGACCAACTATCACTATTTTGCCTTGTGAAAGGAGGCCCCAGATAGAATCCTCCATGTTAGGAGTAGTTGGAGAGGCCTTGTTTTTTACTCTGCTTTAACTGATGATTATGTAACCATTGGGTAATCTTAAAAAATGGGAGTTTAGGTTAACTTTAATGAAGTTTGCTTTGTGAAACTAGACCCAAGTGTGAGCAAATAAATGGTTATGGAACTTGTGATGACCATTATGAGTAAGTTCTTACTAATGTAAGAAAAACTTTATTCATTATTTGCTTCAATGACGTTGATTAACATCTAATTTGTATGTAAATATATTGTCAATACAAGATAATGTATTAAAGTATGTCATCATAATAAAATAAAATTTTTGTTCTTTCTGAGTTGTTCAAATAAGAAGAATGTACCAAAACAACCTCTTTGCCATTTCCTGCTGTAGAAATCTGTTCTCTTCCTGCGGTTTGAAGACCCCCCGGCAAGTTTCTCGTTCATTCAATTCTTATTAGCTCATCAGGCCTGAAAGTCCCGATGGGGTCACAGGGGTCACATCCTTAAAAACATAATTTCATCTTCTTCTTCAATTCCAATAGGTCTAGAGAGCTGAAAAGTTGTGTGCAGACTCCTTCGCCAATGGGGATTCTAAATTGTAGATTATGTGACCCCAAATGGGGTCACAGTGGTCATGATCTAAGAATCTATCTTTTGCTTGTAAACAATAACTTAAATATTCAACTTTAGATAGTAAATCAATGAAATCCTGATGAGCTACAGAGCCCATGGCTCTATTTTTTATGATATTCTTACTGATAATGATTTTGAAACCTTGGGGAACTATTTGTATCCCACGGGTATCATTGTATGTATTCATTTCACAGAATTGGGATTTGTGAGAATAGAGAAAAATGGCCAATCGTAACAGAGCAATCAAGAAATGTCTCTTTATCTTCCACTTGATGGAAATAGGTCATGGATATGAATTTATTGATATGGAACATCTAAAAAATGCTTCAGATGATATTACATGACAATATAACAAGAAGGCATCCCTCCATAATGGTTCTCATTACTTGTAACCTTCTCCTAAACATAACAGCACTCTTCTCACATTGGAACAACATAAAGGTATTTATATCCTTGAGTCACACACGATTTGGTTACCCTATGTGACAGTTTCTGAAATAAGCTGACTCCTTTGAAGTTCCAAAAACAAATAGGAACAAGGACAAAAATAAGTGATCTCTTCTCATATTCAAACTCAATCAAGGTAAATAATGCACTCATTTTGGAGTCTTAAAATCTATACCAAGAATAACACTGTGCCTCTTAAAAGTTCTTATTGATACCCTCAAACCACACATCAAATTTGGTTATCCTATCTTAAATGGTTTCTGAGAAAAGCTGTCCGTTTGTCCCTTTTATCGTGGATGGATGGACAGAGCTCAAACCTATATAACCCCTTTCCACTTCATGTTGGGCGCTAATGTGACTTCACTGAGGGAGTGTGTAACCCAAACTGCCTTCACTTTCCAACAAGGTTTCCAACTGTCCTACTCGCCGCAAATGGCTGCGATACTGCCGAAGCGGCATTAAGCAATAACTCACTCACTCACACCCAACTGTACTACTGAGCAACAGAAATACATTTATTATCGTCAGTCACCCATGGCTGAATGTTCTGATATTCAACCCTAGGACACCAAACTCGTACTGTCAGTCCAGTTGAGAAAAATGAAAATCCAAACATTGACAGCCGGGAAAATATTTTTTACAATTCATCAGGTCGATAGTTTGTTTGCAGGTCCCATTGGCTGAGCAGTCTCATTTTAAACATCAATGACAGATTTTCCTGAGTCCCAGGGATGTTATAATTGTAGAGAATCATGTTTTTGTTTGCTTGTTCCTAAATTTGACACTTGTTCCTAACTAATTTGAATCCAACATTGAAACCTCAGAGAGTACTTCACAAAGTTAATTGAAAAATATTATCTCAAAAGTGCAAACAGGACTGGAACCCACAAAAACTTGGTGCTTATGAGGACACTCTACACCAAAGCCATGGAGTCATAATCTAAAAAAATTTCAACATTTTTGGTAATTTTATCTCCATATTAAAATCGTTAAAGCACATTTTCGACTACTCCTCCAGAACCGCTGCACCCCCAAAGCTGCAATTTTGTGTACTTCGGGATCAAAGTTTGTTCATTTTGACCTTGCCCCCTGTAGATTTGGTGACCTCATGACACCAGTTCGGGTCACATGGGTCATAACCCTAACAAACCTTTTTTCATCATCTTCTCAAATGCCCAATGACTCTAGAGAACTGGAGAAAAAGATGAAAACAGGTTTTTAAGGTCGTGACCTATATTGGGTTACGGGATCACCAAATCTACAATATTGAATCCTCATTGGCCAAGGAGTCTGCACATAAAATTTCAGTTTTTCTGGGGAAGAAGATGAAAATAAGTTTTAAAAGTTGTGACCCTATTTGGGGTCATGGGGTCACCAAATCTACAATTTAGAATCAACCATTAGCCAAGGAGTCTGCACACTTTCTTGGTTCATAGTAAGCAAGGTAATGATCTCTTTGTGCACAGCACACTGCATGGAAAGAGTCGCCGAGACACTCTGTAGAATTGCCTTTAAGCCGATCGATAGTGGCTTCCAGAGGGATAAGCAGGGTCTTCAGTATCATCTGTCCGTTCCACCATTCACTTGGTCCAACCGACTTGCCGATCCACTGTACGGCTTTAATACTGTTAGCCCATGTGGATCAGAACTTAAAATTCTGCCATTACAGAGTTCGATCTGATCCTAATGACGGGATTGCCGTGGATGTGGCCATAGACAGAGCCAATGGACGGTTATGTAACTTCCGTAATTGAATTGAGGGCCAGCGGCAAGCGGATTTCTTCGTAGCTCCGTTGATCACGGTGGATTGTTGGGACTAGCAGTGGACAGAGCCATAATATCTGTTATTTCTGTATTTAGAAACAGGGGCGATCGCTGATCGGGTTTCTCGGTAGCCTCGGGGATCGCTGTGGATACCGTGACCAGCAGTCTCCCTGGTCTTCATTGGCTGCCTTGAGCCAAAGAAGCCCTAGGGACTGAGAACAGCGGGAAGATTATCCTTGTTTACTTTTCTCATCCTTGTTTACTTTTCTCATCCTTAACCTCAGACTTTTTAGTCTCTAGCGCTATAAAACCAACAGGATTTATTCCTTGAAAGATTTCATTTCATTGGCAAATCAGATTTGAACGTGGGCAAAATAGAACTTAATTATTCTGCTTTAAAAGGTTGTGCCTCTGAAGAAGATGATTTAGGAGTCTTAGCCACGGGTGTAGAATCAGAAAGAATAGAAAAAAGTCTCTTCTTAATTTAGTCCTAGCTTCATTCATGGACTCATTTCATTCCTACTCAATCAGACATGTCTGGACACATAAGACAATGAGAATCCAAAGTGCAGTGTAGCTTTATATGACAATATAATACATTCAGAATGAGGATCGAGCATAGACATGTACATGAAAAGAGATACATTTGGTTGGAGTCTTAGGCATGATGATTAAAGGTCTGTAAATCAATGACAACCATGCGTTTACGTAACATACCCAAAGCGTATAATATTCAATTCATCAGCAACAATTTTCATCTGCATGTGATGGTAATGTAATTCCGAAACCAAAACTAAAACGAAGCAAATTTCTTAAAATAATCTACGAAAATGAAGGTAAAATCGATAAAACATCAGGAATATATCATATACGACAGTTCACGCTATGATATTTTTATGAGGCGCGATTTGATATTTTTTAGTGTGAATCGCGCATCCTAGATTGGACATCGCAGAGATGATTTGAGGGTTACGTTCAAATCATAACAAGGGCAAAGGGAGGTAACTTGTGGGGAAAACAACAATACAGACCACTAAAAAATTAATTTTTTTTTCCTCTCTTTTTCTATATACCTCTCCTCAAGTTGAGATTAAGGCAATCCAGAGGGAATGTTTTGCTGATGACATGGTCATTTCTTTTTGGTACAGATCATCATACCACCAGTCTCGAAATCTCTCTGGTCTGTTGCCCTCAATGTTCCCCTCTCACTCAGGTTGACATTGTCTACCAAAATATTGGAGGCATCCTTTCCCCTTTATTTACAACACGCAAAACATCAATAATGACAGAAAACATTTTCCTGTGGAAGCAAAATTTATTGACGAGTACTGTACAGTGATTGGTAATGATCTGATAGGTTGAATATATACAAGTGTCACAACACCACAAATATGATCAATGGATAAAAGTCATTAAAAAATGTCTAAACTATAAAGTCAAGGACAATGACTGGACAATTGCAGTCACAATAGGTACACAACATTATAACTAAATTTCCCTCGCATACCAAAGCATGATAATTTTATTTATCAAGCAAATGTGAAGTTGATTGTACATCTTGGGCAATTTTTGTGAAAACGTTTGTGGACATTCCAATTTGCACATAAAACCCTATACAGACTATTTTAATTGTGAATGCACAAAAGGGCTATCTCCTGAAATTCATTTTCCACAAAAAATATCCTCAACAACCATGGCTCCTTTGTAACAACGAAAGCAACGTTGCGAACGACACTGACAATAAAACATTGATTTCTGGGTAACCAAACCACTAAACAATATTGGTTTCAACACATTTAATAAGCATGTCACCATTGATATGAATGAAACTATTACACCAAAGCTGATGTTCAATTTCAAATTAAAGAGAAAGATCAAAGATAGGAAGACAGGTACAAGGTACAAATCGATCTGGATAATCAGTAAAAGAATTTAATAAAAATACAGAAATGTTAAAAGTAATTCTAATTGTTGAAATTACTTTGGATGTTGAATTAGTTTACAAATTTGACAGATAATTATAATTTTTGAAAACTTTTAAATCATTTAATAAGCTGATTTATTGCAACCAGATTCAAACTGTACCTTTGAATTAGACAGTCAAGGAGAAATATGATATTGATAGTGTGCATGTGTTTAAAGAGTAACAATATTTATTTATGTACAAATATACATACATAATATACACAAATAAAAGCACCTTTTCCGTTTGTTGATATAAATGAGACAATGACATTGCTATACACAATGATACTGATGATACACAATTAAAGTAAATATGTAAAAAAAACTTTCTATTTTAATGGAATGAATTCTTGTTAATCAGTTCATCTACATGTCTTTTCTGCAAAGTTGAAAGCTAGCTAAAATAATTATGAATGTGCCATTTAGATAGTGAACAAATATACCAATGTTATATTTGGGATCACACTATTTGCAATAGTACAATTTGGACAAAAGTGTGATCCAAAACTTAACAATGTTATAGCAAAATACAAAATAATTGATACATTATTTAAATGTTAAGTTTAAGGACACTTCAATCACAGTATCATCCAGTAATGTTCAAATATTGTACTCTATTTAGCGTCAACCCTCAACCTATCTTACTCGGAACACATCAAAGCTCTTTTAGCTTAGAAAGGTAAAACCAAGACTTCATATTACAGGACAGGACGGCTTAGAGGAAAGTACTATCAGTTTTTAGCCATAACCATAACCAATGAATGTTGTATATGACAGTACAAAATGAAATGTGCATAAATCGATGTATCACCCATACTAAGTCAAGATATTTCATACAGATATTAATTTTCATTATGTATCAACTATCAAATCAAATATTAAAAGAAAAACAATTTACCAATGTTGCCAAATAGAAGTATCAAATCTCTCGCTCCCAATGATTACCATCCTCGGTTACCCAGGGTTTGAGTTTGACCAAGGGTGGGGAAATTGAATACAGATTTCTCGGATAGAGTGTCCCAGGGGTGATAAAGTGGAGAGTAACGGAGCATATATAAAACCCTGGGTAACTGAGGATGAAGCATAACGTAATCGACTAAATAAATGCCCAGGACGCTTAGTTACAAAACAGTAGAAGGCAACACCCCAAATATCAAAAGGCATGTTAATTAGGACACCCCAATTGAAGGGGCATATTGAGGAGAATTCTAATTAAGCTGTCATCAATTTAATATAGGCATCGGTGGGGAGTTTTTCGTATTATGAACATCAACTGACATTGGATTAAAAGAATAGATAAATAATAATACACATGACTTCCTGTTTGAGGGGAAGCGGGCGTTGCAGGCTTAAACTTGTAATGATGGTGCTTATTGGGTCGATTACGGTATGTTGGGATATCAATCAAATCTCAACAGTGCCACACGGCCTGAATCTGTTTCCAACTCTAAGCTAATGTAGTAGTCAATGTTTCTTTTCTTTACATTCTCTATCAAACATCACCCTTGAATCAAGTACCTCGTTAAGTTTGCACTGATTAAAAATAGTGCCCTAGAAACATACTCTCATTTTAATATGGGTTTCCTGCTCAATGTTATATAAGTGAAAACACTTAACTTTCATCATTAAAGAATGATAGCATATAACCAGGGCACTGTTAATGAGTGACCACTCACTGAGAAGAGAAAACGTACAATACCATTGTGCCTACATATTGCAGTGGAACTTTCAAGCTCTAACAATCAAATGTACATAGTACAGCATTGTTAGAATGCAAAATGACAAAGGCAAGATGTCATAGATTCAAGGATGAAACCATCTTTCAAAAACTCATTCTTCTACACATACAGCAGTCAACTTTGGAACAGCCAGGCAGCCTTCAGACATCGACATCTTCTAAACTTTTCTCATTAACCTCTCATTGTGAAAGTACAAGATCTTTGGATTTACTGCTTTTTATAAATGCCATTTTTCTCTCTATAATTTACAAATTATTATTCCTTTCCAAGGAGATGTCAATGCGCTTATAAAGAGAGAGCATAATCTTTAGTGTAATTACTGTTGATAACTTAAGAGCCAATTTTCAGAATCATTTACCAAATTTGTATCACTTTCAAGGAAACAATGTCTCCAAAGCTGACTGCACAGCTGTTCATGCCAGAGGTGTGAAAAGGCTGGATCTATTTTTCGGCCCCAGTTTTCTCTTCTTCTTCACACCGCCATCTAGCACCGAGGCGTTTGCACTCGAATCAGCACTCCCTGTTTCACTTCCCCGCTTCTTTGCTTTCGGGACTTTTGTTGGCTTTTCAAATTCATCTGAGCTTCTCCCAATGTTTTCGGCATCATCAATCGCTTTGAATATTTTCCTTGACTGCTTTGTCTTCTTCCCTTTTGGAATAGGAACACTGGGTGTTTCCTCTATGCTTTTTGACTTGTCATCATCAAAGCTGTAAGTGCTGTTTAATGATGATTCCTCATTCTTCTGAAAATAAAATCCACGATAAAATTGGTAAGTGAAGAAATATTTTTATATAATCACAACTGAAAATCTGTGACTTCTTTTAAGCAAAATCATTAATACTGAATGCTTTTGATCGACAAATCTTGACTTAATCGTAGTTCTATACCTTAAAGAGCCATCACGGATGTTAGTATTTCAATTTTTTGAAAAATATACTTAGGTATAACGTCATTCGCCAGAGAAATCTTTTATCTACAACATGGCAAATGTTAAATAATTTTCATATCACGACAATGTATTGCAATTTGGTTTCAAAGATAAGTATCACTTCGACTAGCGCGCGCTAAGGGTATCTGACGTATATAAACAGAATCCCCTTTTTTGCGTAATACGTACTACACAAACAGCAAGCGCTTCCGAAGCGTGAAGGCTCGTCTCTAGCGCAAGTCGCCATAACAACCCATATGCTGCACGTGCTTCACGTGTCTCTCTTTTTCAAGTTACCCTTGTCACACATTACTGAATGTGACGATTGCTTTACAAACAATGTTTCTAAATGTCCTGAGAATATACAAATTATTTCCTGTTTAATGTTCTTTTTATTGAGATAAGACCAGCAAATTATGACAAATTTTTACTCTCATTAATTATAAAATTCAAGAAAAATACCTAGTTGGGTAAAACAATTATTCCAATATCTGTAGCAAATACATAATTAAATAAAATAGTAAATAAATCCCCGCCCCCAAAAAATATATTTCGATATCTTTCATTGCTCATATTTTTTGTTATTCTTTCGTGTCTTTGTTTACTGTGTGTGAGCTAGACCATAATGCTTTGCGCTTGAAAATAATAGACTGGATCTATATTTAGACTGGAAAATCCTTTACTAATTAATGCAATTTCTCGGCTTATTTTAAGTTGGAAAAATTAGGGAAAAATTAAGTATTTATTTCACGGAGATTGATTTTTGCAATTTTATTGATATTTTCATCAACATCCGTGATGGCTCTTTAAAGTTAACAGATCAAACAATGTAGCCCTGTGGACCTTCTGAAACTTGTATGCCGTGGAATAACAGTGGCAAAATGTGCATCTACCAGGATACGAACTCCTATCACTCCTCAGCTAATGGTCTGATGAAGGCTCATATATCTTCTGATACAAGTTCACAATCACAATCACAATCACAAGTGCTCCAACAAAAGCTTACGGTGCAAGAAGCTAAGGGAACGTAACTTCAGGCAGCCATCCATTCATCATTAATACTAAGAATGTGTACACAAAAGATTCTGAATGCATTCAAAATGACAATAATTTAATTATCTATGATGTGATTGGCCAGCTTATGAGAGGGTTTTGTCTGCACTGGACTAGAACAGAGTCTGCGCCTTTACCCAGTGCCTCAGTCTAACTATCAAAGCAGTTTATATCTCAGTAGATGCACTATATTTGCAAAGTCTATTTCAAAATCAGTTTAGTGTGGAAAGCAACCTAAAATGTATTGATGATCACGTCAATATTTTGATTATTGTATAAAAGAGTCTACCTTTTGAATCTTCTTTCTGGGTCGATTGTACAGTGGAGTTTTACTCCAGTCTGTGTCATTGGGGTCATCATTATCTTCCAACTCGTCACTGTCAAAATCATACACAAATTCTTCCCCTTCAACTTCTTTTGGTGCTTGTTTCTTCTGGAAAAGATATTAATGTATAAAAACAAGAGCTACCAGGAGAGATTGCTTATCCCCCGGCCCCACATACCTGTAAGTTGAATGATCAGTTTTAATTAGCAGTACATTTTTAAAACTATAAGGTATTTTGCTCATAAAAATAGATGTCTCCTCCTTCCGCCAATTCCACTTGAATTATTACCTTTCTAAAATACAATGTTGAAAATGTTACCATTGAAACAGAAACAAGATGTGTTTGTTAAACACAGATGCCCCCGGATGTACCAAAGTTATGGCCAAGGTTAAAGTTTTCTGAATATTGTCCACTGCGGCAAGGTCAAGGTCACAAGGTCAAATATGATGACCTCATCTGAAAGGTCTCATCACAAGGTATGCACATGCCAAGTATGAAAGCCGTAGCTCTGAGCAATCCAAAGTTATGGCCAAGGTTATAGTTTTTGTGGACAAACACACAAACAGACGGACAGACAGACAGACAGACAGATGAAAAACAATATACCCCCAGAATCTCCAATTCAGGGGCATAAAAAGTTTAAAAAACCAAAAGTCACATCTATATGACATGGGGAATTAGCATATATACTTTGGTGATGATTGGTCGAGAAGTTTTAAAACATCTGCTCTACCCTTCAAATAAACAAAGTCAAATTTTTGCCATTAGAAAAGAATAAAATAAAATAAAGTTCATATCCCCAAAAAGCATATCTACATATGGGGTGGCAGTATACCAAATTTGGTATGGACTGGTCAAGGAGTTTTAGAGATCTACTCCAGAAACAAGCCCTACCCGTCAAATAGACAAAGTCTAAAATAACCATGGAAAAACAAATTTTAAAGTTGAAATCCCCAAAAGGCACATCTACTTGATATGGGGAGGCAGCATACCAAATTGGGTGAGAATTTGTCCAGTAGTTTTGGAGATCTGCTCCGGAAACAAACCCTACCCTTCAAATAGACAACGTCCAAATTGTTACCATGGAAACATAAAACAATATTTATTTATAAAACCTTTAACCCCCAAAAGGCACATCTGCTTGATATAGGGAGGCTGAATACCAAATTTGGTGAAGATTGGTCAAGTTGTTTTCAAGTACTGCTCCGGAAGCGATGTGATCACGGTCAGTTGCAGAGGTCATGGTGGGATTCAAATTCCAGATCTCGTGATTAGAAGTCGAACTCTCTAACCACTACATTATCCCTTCCTGAGTAAACAAGAGTCACCCTATAAAGAACACATGTAACTGTAGAGCTATGAGGGTAATGGATGAAGGCAACATATGGCAAATACCTACCATGGCCTGTCGCTTGGGTTTGAGGACAGGAGTGAGGAAGGGAGAGGAGCCAGGTTCACTGATACTCGGCATCAGCGCCATCGTCTTGCCCTGGTACATCACACGGGTCAGTTGCTGCAGTGGAAATACATGCGAGGTGAGGTGAGTTGGGGTTTAATGCCACTTTCAAGAGTATTTCACTTTTATCGTGGCTGCTAGTATTATGGCAAGGAGAAAGCCCGCAACACCATGTGGCTATGCATTGTGGTGAAACCTTCGAGGATCGGCTGGAACTAGCGAACCATGGGTGGTACTACGCTGAAATTCAGTGTAGCATTGCACCCAAACCTTACTGCGTGTAGAACAGTTCACTACTGCAGACAAAGTTGCCGTGCCCCTGGCGGGATTCAAACCCCGGACCTCTTGATCCGAAGCCAAATGCGCTAACCACTGCGCTATCCGCCCACGGAAATACATGCCATTATATTAAGAACACGTTATATTTAACTGTTTGAGAGGCATTCAAGTTGGTGTAATGGAAAGACAAGGATATTTTATGGATGATCAACTTCTTTATTTATATATTTTAATGTTTTTATTTTACAAATAAAAAAAAAGAAGTTGATCATCAATCAAATATCCTTGTCTTTCAACTTGTAAAATTGTTTATAGTTTGATCCCAAATACATATGCAGTGTCCAATCTAAGAATTACAATCACAGGAATTACGCTGGCAAAGTTGCCTCAATAAAAATAATAACACAAACTGTCTCTCACAGAAATCTTATCTTCTCATTTGAAAGCAATACTAATTTTCTATACAACTTCTTCTATTCATAATGGGTGGGGGAGGGAGACAAATCCCCCCTTAATTTTGGTTCTAGATTAGCCACTGATTATGTTATATTTGCAACAGGATAGTAATGTGAAGATAATGTAAAAGTATTTCTTCAACAAGATACTTGAAAATTCTCTTTCATTCTTGACTTGAAATTTATTGTTAAAAGTTCTAACCTTCTTGAGAGCCTCGTTCTCTTCCTTCATCTGCTGAAACTCATCACTTAGTTTACTCATCGAATCGATGGTTTTCTCCTGGAATGCCAATCACATAGTGTTAATCAAATAATCAACAATTTTTGGTCAAGGGAGATAATTGACCTTCAAAAAGCAAAATGATAATTGCTAAGGTGCAACATGAGGGAAGATTTATGCAAATAATTGTTCATAAATTCAAAGGAAAACAAGCAGACAGAGTCGGCCATATCCCCCGCCATGTAGGAATTTTGAATATATTTATGCATTTACTTTCTTGAAAATTGTTATAACTCATAAGTGATAGTTCTAACCTCAACACGTTGATAAATGTATATATATTGTATCGCAACCGCTCTGTATCGTTACACCTCTAGACATCGCTCAGGAAGAATATTGAATAGTTTTGAAGTTTGAGGCCGGAATATAGAACCAAGAAGAGGGAAAACTAAGTCCAGACTGTTTGCATTCGTTTAAAAAAAAACAAGCAGACAGAGTCGGCCATATCCCCCGCCTTTGGGAAAATTTATTGAAGAATAGTTGTTGAATAACAGTGACTATGAACCTTTTTTCAACTTAACACAACACAAAAAATTTCAGCTCCTTAGACAAAGTGGTTCTGGAGAAGAAGACAAAATGCGAAAAGTTTACAGACGGCTTGATACTGTGCAATGCCATAAGCCCATTGGGCCTTTCAAGCACATCTACTCATGATGATTGTCTAAGTTACATTTCCATGGAAACGGTCCAAAAATATAACTCGAAGAAGTTGAAAACCCCAAAAGGCACATCTACACATGATGATTGTTCCACACACCAAGTTTCGTTGAGATATGTCTTATAGTTTTCGAGTTCTGTTCCGGAAACGAAATTCTAGGTTACATTTCTATGGAAACGGTAAAAAAAATATTTCTAAGAAGTTGAAAACACCAAAAGGCACATCTAGACATGATGATTGTTCCACACACCAAGTTTCTTTGAGATATGTCTTATAGTTTTCGAGTTCTGTTCCGGAAACAAAATTCTAAGTTACATTTCCATGGAAACGGTCCAAAAAAATAACTCGAAGAAGTTGAAAACCCCAAAAGGCACATCTAGACATGATGATTGTTCCACACACCAAGTTTCGTTGAGATATGTCTTATGGTTTTCGAGTTCTGCTCCGGAAACGAAATTCTAAGTTACATTTCCATGGAAACGGTAAAAAAAAATAACTCGAAGAAGTTGAAAACCCCAAAAGGCACATCTAGACATGATGATTGTTCCACACACCAAGTTTTGTTGAGATATGTCTTATAGTTTTCAAGTTCTGTTCCGGAAACGAAATTCTAAGTTACATTTCCATGAAAATGGTCCAAAAAAATAACTCGAAGAAGTTGAAAACCCCAAAAGGCACATCTACACATGATGATTGTTCCACACACCAAGTTTTGTTGAGATATGTCTTATAGTTTTCAAGTTCTGTTCCGGAAACGAGATTCTTAGTTACATTTCCATGGAAACGGTAAAAAAAAATAACTCGAAGAAGTTGAAAACCCCAAAAGGCACATCTACACATGATGATTGTTCCACACACCAAGTTTTGTTGAGATATGTCTTATGGTTTTCCAGTTCTGCTCCGGAAACAAAATTCTAAGTTACATTTCCATGGAAACGGTAAAAAAAAATAACTCGAAGAAGTTGAAAACCCCAAAAGGCACATCTACACATGATGATTGTTCCACACACCAAGTTTTGTTGAGATATGTCTTATGGTTTTCGAGTTCTGCTCCGGAAACAAAATTCTAAGTTACATTTCCATGGAAACGGTAAAAAAAAATAACTCGAAGAAGTTGAAAACCCCAAAAGGCACATCTACACATGATGATTGTTCCACACACCAAGTTTTGTTGAGATATGTCTTATAGTTTTCGAGTTCTGTTCCGGAAACGAGATTCTAAGTTACATTTCCATGGAAACGGTAAAAAAAAATAACTCGAAGAAGTTGAAAACCCCAAAAGGCACATCTACACATGATGATTGTTCCACACACCAAGTTTTGTTGAGATATGTCTTATAGTTTTCGAGTTCTGCTCCGGAAACGAAATTCTAGGTTACATTTCTATGGAAACGGTAAAAAAAATATTTCTAAGAAGTTGAAAACCCCAAAAGGCACATCTACACATGATGATTGTTCCACACACCAAGTTTTGTTGA
Source organism: Gibbula magus (assembly GCA_936450465.1). NCBI lineage: Eukaryota > Metazoa > Mollusca > Gastropoda > Trochida > Trochidae > Gibbula > Gibbula magus. The sequence continues at coordinate 40,681,425 of OW388294.1, read as the reverse complement.
GATATGTCTTATGGTTTTCGAGTTCTGCTCCGGAAACAAAATTCTAAGTTACATTTCCATGGAAACGGTAAAAAAAAATAACTCGAAGAAGTTGAAAACCCCAAAAGGCACATCTACACATGATGATTGTTCCACACACCAAGTTTTGTTGAGATATGTCTTATAGTTTTCGAGTTCTGTTCCGGAAACGAGATTCTAAGTTACATTTCCATGGAAACGGTAAAAAAAAATAACTCGAAGAAGTTGAAAACCCCAAAAGGCACATCTACACATGATGATTGTTCCACACACCAAGTTTTGTTGAGATATGTCTTATAGTTTTCGAGTTCTGCTCCGGAAACAAAATTCTAGGTTACATTTCTATGGAAACGGTAAAAAAAATATTTCTAAGAAGTTGAAAACACCAAAAGGCACATCTAGACATGATGATTGTTCCACACACCAAGTTTCGTTGAGATATGTCTTATAGTTTTCGAGTTCTGCTCCGGAAACGAAATTCTAGGTTACATTTCTATGGAAACGGTAAAAAAAATATTTCTAAGAAGTTGAAAACACCAAAAGGCACATCTAGACATGATGATTGTTCCACACACCAAGTTTCGTTGAGATATGTCTTATAGTTTTCGAGTTCTGCTCCGGAAACAAAATCGGGACGGACGGACGAACGGACGGACGGACGGACGGACGGAGCTCATTTCAATATCCCCCCCAACTATGTTGGCGGGGGATAAAAAAATTCTCAAATTTCTATATAGCAAAAGGCACATCTAGACTACTTGGTTGTCACCTGTACAAAGTTTCAGCAAAATATATTGAATAGTTTTGAAGTTTGAGGCCGGAATATAATTTTCCCTCTTCTTGGTTCTAAGTCCAGACTGTTTGCATTCGTAAAAATAAAAAAATTCTCAAATTTCTATATAGCAAAAGGCACATCTAGACTACATGGTTGATACCTGTACAAAGTTTCAGCAAAATATATTGAATAGTTTTGAAGTTTGAGGCCGGAATGGAAAAGCCCGGACGCACAGACGGACAGACGGAGCTCATTTCTATATCCCCCGCCAACTTCGTTGTGGCGGGGGATAATTAGCTACAAAAGTGTGCATCTCAAACAGAATCCTACCTGGAACTCTAGTCTATCCCTGGTATCCTTGTCCGTTGATTTGTTGGCATCGGTTGATGCTGCGTTCAGCTTTTGTAGCAGGAATAGGACCTGCAAGGGAATAGTATATTTTAGAATGAAAATGTTTCATGCTCTCTGTAAGGTCATCTAAGACTCATTTAATCTCACAAGACAAATAGATTAGCTTTCACCTGTGACATCAATATGTACATTGCCCTGTCAATTAACAGTGTGGTTAAAATCCAAATGAATCTACTTATATCAGAAGTTATGTCTAGCAGCAGGAGTAGTTGTACAATGCAAAAGGACATTTGAATCCAGGAAAACAGCATCACTGGCAGTAGTCAGAGACAACTTTTGGCAGGGATTTAGCAATCAGACTTTTATTATTTTCATACATTGATGTAACAAGATAATCAACTAACAACACTGCTAAAGGGAAACAATTCCACAAATACAAACAAAAAACCCCGCCCTTTTCATTTTGAAAAATCACATTTATTTGCTAACCTTTTTCTCTTTGGTTTCATTGTTAGTTTTCTCCAGGATGATGCTAAGGTTACCTCACTGGATACTAGATGCTATATACACATCATCTTATCATTACTAACCTTGGCTTCGTGCTCCCGCTGTACGGAGGTCATCTTAGACTCGTGATGTTTCTTGAGAGCGGTAATCTCCTCCTCCATCTGTTGGTAGTTGTGAGTCGTGTCCTCAGTCTCCGCCTGCGCTTCTTTCAGCTCCGTCTTGGTGATTCCCATGTCAGCCTTGCACGACACCGCCTGGAATTGCAACAACATACAAGCTAGCTATTTGACTTGTACTTTTATTTCATCGTTTAAAAGGCGGTACATGGGGAAATAAGAGGGCATGATTGTGCAGGGGTGGCATGTTTGGCTACGGATTAAGAGTCCTCCATGGAATTGTGTATGCTGTAAAGAACTGTTCTCATGCAGCAGGGTTTGGGTAGAGTGTTACATTAAAATCTGGTGCATTATCACCCATGATTTGTTAGTTCCAGCTTGAAGCTCCCAGGTTTTACTCCAATGAATAGTCACAGTATAATTTTGGGATATATCCCTGTAATACCACCACCTGTTGTGATGCAATTGAAATACTCTTGAAAGCAAATGTAAACTATGATAAACTATGGGTTAAATGGTACACTTTTATTATATGACAAGCAGTGAAATACCGAGATTTATCAGTGAAATAAACCGTCTATCAAGCTACAGTGTGCGACCGGTGACTGATATAATTTGACGTCATAAAACAATGGTCTGACGAAGCGAATTGGCTTATGACGTCACAGTGTTACTGTGTCACGCTCGGCGTGAAAAAGACAGTTCAGACGTAAATACAAGGATAACATAATAAAATAAATAGAATATCTGTCGATTCTTGACAAATACCATGTTTATCTCATCGAGTGAGGTAAAAAGGTATATTTTAACGAGTGGCGCAGCCACGAGTGAAAATATATAACTTTTCTACCTAACGAGAAGAGATAAACATGGTATTTGTCAAGAATCGACAGATATCCTCTATGCATTACGTCACATGTATGATATTTGGTTCAGTACTGTCATCTCACCTGTTCCATGAGCCACTTGAGAGCACATTTAGCTTCCATCATCGTGTGAAGAGCTTCCCACGCGGATTTGCCCTTGTTCTCTAAAATGAAAATAACAATATATCACTTTCTGTGACAATAGGTATAGAAAGTGGTTTTACTTAGCCAAAGTTAGTTTCATGTGACTGAAAGCAGTATTTGAAATGGCTTGAAAAGTTGACAGGCCCAAACTTAACTTTGACAATCTGGGCGTTGATCTCAGACCTCTCTTAACACTATGATAGTTATAAAGTACCATATATTAAAGGTACATCCATTGTGTTTCATAAAATTTTATTTGGCTCCAACTCACCACATGTGCTGTCTACAATACAAATAAATTTACTCAGCTTGCATATTTATCCCAAATCACCAAATATATCATAATTACTAGTTTCCAATTAAAATTGAGTAACATCATTATTCATGTGTAGAAACATTGACATGCACAGTAGTTATATGACCCATTAAACATTATCTCAACAAATTTGTCATTCTGTCTGTTATAAATAAGATTCCAAAATTACGTTTGACTCATTGAAGCGCGCCACACGCTGTGAATTGTCCGGTTTGTGATCAGAAATTACTACTTTTACCTTCATATCGTCAATATGCTAAGTCGACTATCATTAAAATGGTAGTTTTCGGTAACAGTCGGTACTTCTCGATAAAGTAACACCATTTATAATGTTTGCAATATGTGACCCCAAACAACACAATGGATGTACCTTTAACATTAGCTTATTGCCATCTTTGAGTAAAGAGAGTTTCAACTATCTATATCCTGATCGAGAAACACACTACGGTTGGGCTGGATTTTATTTCACTGTTGAATAGTATCAAAGGTATTGTTTATTTCTCAACATACCTTGGTCAGCGTCAACAATCTTTTGTTGCAAATCAGAAATTTGGATGTTTCTGAAAAATATGGAACAAACATTAAATTCACAAATGTCAAGGCTTCACCATAGACACATTTTAAGTAATAATATGATTATATCAAAGGTCAAAAAGAATCAAAGATAATTGGTAAAATCATAAAAACTAGGGAAAGAATTCAAGTTGTAATCTTATTTTATATCTGAATTGTACTTTATATAATACAAATACATTTCTTTTCTGAATAAAAAAGCCCAAACTGGATAAAAGTGTACATTGTTACCTCAGTTCGATCTCGGTTTCCAGCGACTCTATTTGGTTCTTAAGACCCTCTTCTTCAAAGCTGACATCTTCAGTGGATCCCTCTGTATTAGTCCATGCCATTCTCTGTTGAAGAAAATCATAAAATAGTATGATATTTTAAAGTTTCAGGTTTGATTTCAACATCAAAGCTTCACTATCCGGTTTTTTAAACTTTGAAAATACGCTCAATGACACTTTGTAATCGAAAAGAAGTATGCATGAGTTTATTTTCAAGTCATAAAACTATTTTGTTTTTCAAAGGAAATGTACAATAAAATCCCTAACTTTTGTATTACCATGTTACATGCTATCAGTTTTAGTAAAAAAAAAATGCAGCTAATCTGTAAACAATAAAATACAATTAATAAACTCATAAAACTAGAGTCACATTTAAAAAAACCAGGATAAAGAACAGTTATCAATCCTCAAACTTGAGAAATATGTTCTATCAGAGAAAGATCTTTCAACCTACAAATACATCAAAATGATTATGACTATATGGTAAAATTAAATTCTCGCTGGCTACTTAATAAAATTCAAGCTTAATTCATACAGTGATAACTTACCTTTTTGGGCGGTCCATCTTCAAGCTTGTCCTTGAGAGCAGTGAGCTGTGATGTGAGAGTCTTGCGGTCCGACAGAAGACTTTCAAGATGATACTTGGCCTCTCGGATACTCACTCGCACCTCCAAATCCTGGCTCAACCATGACTGCAGGGAAAAGAGATAATTTTTACAAATATTTGTTTATATCATGGTGAGAGGAACACATATATTTAAAATATCACTCCAAACTAGTTCCTTACAAATCGAAAATGAAGCACAGGGTTTTAGAATTTGCATTGCCCAATGCACAGATAACTTTTCATGTCAACTACAGTGAATTTTCCAGGTCAGGCAACTAAATTACCCACACAATTAAACATTATTAAGTATCTTTGTCAAATTATGTAACATCACGTTTTCCCAAAGGCAAGTGTAACAGAAATAGGTAAAGTGAAAACAATAACAACACTTGCCCCTTGAATACTTGAAGCCCTGTAGCAGAAATTACATTTTGATTTTGAATACCATAATCAATTGATTAACTCATCAACTTACTCCTGTGTAATCAAAGAGACTTGCAGTTCTGCACTTATCTCTTAATATTTCATGCAGAGAAGGCGTCTCTGGGTAGAAAAATATGTAAATAGAGCCACTGGCTCTGTAGCTCATCAGGCTTTATATAGGCTACATTAACTAATTCAAAATGTCAACTTCTAGGTGAAAGGAAGCACTTTAAATGGAGAAGATAAAATAGGTCTTAAGGTCCTTACGAAATCTACAATTTAGAATCCCAATGGGCCAAGGAGTCTGTACATGAAATTTCAAGTCTCTAGGGTCAGTGGTTCTTGAGAAGAAGATGAAAATAGGTTTCAGGTCATGACCTCTGTGATACATTAACTTATTAAAAATGTTAACCTCCAGAAAATGCGAAAAGTTTACAGACGGACGGACGCCGGACACCATGCCATGCCATAAGCCCATCAGGCCTTTCACAGGCCAGATGAGCTAAAAATGGAAAATATTACTTCAGTAACCTCTGTCTGGAGAGAATAACATCCTGTAACTTTCCTGTAACTGTTGATCCAGGCAAGTCATAAATATATGAACACTTCTCCATCAATGTTGACCCTTCAATGTAGAATTCTACCAGTCCTACAAGAGTTACCTACCCTGACCCTGCTGCCGATGCTGGTGTTATCACACTTCTCTAACTGTTTGTTTCGCTCCGACATCACAGCCTTCTGTTTACTCAGTGCATCCTTCAGTCGCTTGTTGGCCGCTGCAGCCTCTTCAGCCTTCCTCCTCAGAACACATGACTGCTTCTCGTGCGTCTTCTGCATCTTCTGCATCTCACACTGACGCTTCCGGTCCTGAAGATGAAATATCAATTTAATTAAGATCATAACTACCTGACGTATAACATATCAGTATCTTTATGACAAATATCTGTTTAATACACTTCTTGACTGCTTACGTCACATGCATCTGTGCATTTAAAAGGGCAGTGGCACGTTTTTTCGCTCAAATAAGTTGATAAAATGTATTTGAAAAATAATTTCACCAATAGTAAAACATCCTTCTCACTTCGGAAAATAAAGTTTAAAATGAGTGTACATGTTTCGGTACAGCCATGGGAATCGTTTTTGTAATACAAAATAATAAATTGTGTTCACAATAAAATGGCCGCCATGCATTTTTTGCTTTATACGCAACATAGTTTTTACCACTACAGATAATTGGTTTGTGTAATAAGATGTTTTACCCTCTAAAGTTAATTTAAATGACATAAACTATCATTATAAAGGGGAAATTTGAAAAAATAAATTTTGCAAAAAATGTGCTACTGCCCCTTTAAAGTTATTGGTTACTTTCTGATGAGTACAATATGCAAGCTTTATGACAGAAATGTCGAATCAAAGATGAACCTGAGTAAAAGGATGAGCCCCAAGTTAAGTATCAGCATGAAACTCAAGTTCAGTGAAGGGCTGAACCTAAATTTCTGCAATATTATATTATATATGGAACAGCATCCCACACTTTGAGCATACACATTATAGCATCAACATTAAGCTTCAACAAATGGTTCACACCATGAGCTAGTATATGTATCACTGGATAATCAAAAAGTCATACATTTTAAAGTCATACAAGTCTACAAGAGGATCAAGTTCAAGTTACTTATCCAGGACCCCACCTTGAGCTGTAGCTGCAGCACCTCCTTGTCCTTCTGCTGCCTCCACTTCCTGAACGTCTCCGCGTCTTCCTTCAGTTGCTTCATCAACTTCACACGCTGCTGCTTCATGGACTAGAAGAACAAGCAAGATATAGCTAAAGTACTTCAGCTTCATGGACTGGAAGAAAAATCAAGATAAAGCTACACTACTTCAGCTTCATGGACTAGAAGAACAAGCAAGATATAGCTAAAGTACTTCAGCTTCATTGACTAGAAGAACAAGCAAGATATAGCTAAAGTACTTCAGCTTCATGGACTAGAATAACAAGGAAGATATAGCTAAAGTACTTCAGCTTCATGGACTAGAAGAACAAGGAAGATATAGCTAAAGTACTTCAGCTTCATGGACTAGAAGAACAAGGAAGATATAGCTACACTACTTCAGCTTCATGGACTAGAAGAACAAGCAAGATATAGCTACACTACTTCAGCTTCATGGACTAGAAGAACAAGCAAGATATAGCTAAAGTACTTCAGCTTCATGGAATAGAAGAACAAGGAAGACATAGCTAAAGTACTTCAGCTTCATGGACTGGAAGAAAAATCAAGATAAACCTACACTACTTCAGTTTCATGGACTAGAAGAACAAGCAAGATATAGCTAAAGTACTTCAGCTTCATGGACTAGAATAACAAGGAAGATATAGCTAAAGTACTTCAGCTTCATGGACTAGAAGAACAAGGAAGATATAGCTACACTACTTCAGCTTCATGGACTAGAAGAACAAGGAAGATATAACTAAAATACTTCAGCTTCATGGACTAGAAGAACAAGCAAGATATAGCTAAAGTACTTCAGCTTCATGGACTAGAAGAAAAAGCAAGATATAGCTAAAGTACTTCAGCTTCATGGACTAGAAGAACAAGCAAGATATAGCTAAAGTACTTCAGCTTCATGGACTAGAAGAACAAGCAAGATATAGCTACACTACTTCAGCTTCATGGACTAGAAGAACAAGGAAGATATAGCTAAAGTACTACAGCTTCATGGACTAGAAGAACAAGCAAGATATAGCTAAAGTACTTCAGCTTCATGGACTAGAAGAACAAGCAAGATATAGCTAAAGTACTTCAGCTTCATGGACTAGAATAACAAGGAAGATATAGCTAAAGTACTTCAGCTTCATGGACTAGAAGAACAAGCAAGATATAGCTACACTACTTCAGCTTCATGGACTAGAAGAACAAGCAAGATATAGCTAAAGTACTTCAGCTTCATGGACTAGAAGAACAAGGAAGATATAACTAAAGTACTTCAGCTTCATGGACTAGAAGAACAAGGAAGATTAAACTAAAATACTTCAGCTTCATGGACTAGAAGAACAAGCAAGATATAGCTAAAGTACTTCAGCTTCATGGACTAGAAGAACAAGCAAGATATAGCTAAAGTACTTCAGCTTCATGGACTAGAAGAACAAGCAAGATATAGCTACACTACTTCAGCTTCATGGACTAGAAGAACAAGGAAGATATAGCTAAAGTACTACAGCTTCATGGACTAGAAGAACAAGCAAGATATAGCTAAAGTACTTCAGCTTCATGGACTAGAAGAACAAGCAAGATATAGCTAAAGTACTTCAGCTTCATGGACTAGAAGAACAAGCAAGATATAGCTAAAGTACTTCAGCTTCATGGACTAGAAGAACAAGCAAGATATAGCTAAAGTACTACAGCTTCATGGACTAGAAGAACAAGCAAGATATAGCTAAAGTACTTCAGCTTCATGGACTAGAAGAACAAGCAAGATATAGCTAAAGTACTTCAGCTTCATGGACTAGAAGAACAAGCAAGATATAGCTAAAGTACTTCAGCTTCATGGACTAGAAGAACAAGGAAGATATAGCTACACTACTTCAGCTTCATGGACTAGAAGAACAAGCAAGATATAGCTACACTACTTCAGCTTCATGGACTAGAAGAACAAGCAAGATATAGCTAAAGTACTTCAGCTTCATGGAATAGAAGAACAAGGAAGACATAGATAAAGTACTTCAGCTTCATGGACTGGAAGAAAAATCAAGATAAAGCTACCCTACTTCAGCTTCATGGACTAGAAGAACAAGCAAGATATAGCTACACTACTTCAGCTTCATGGACTAGAAGAACAAGGAAGATATAGCTAAAGTACTACAGCTTCATGGACTAGAAGAACAAGCAAGATATAGCTAAATTACTTCAGCTTCATGGACTAGAAGAACAAGCAAGATATAGCTAAAGTACTTCAGCTTCATGGACTAGAAGAACAAGCAAGATATAGCTAAAGTACTACAGCTTCATGGACTAGAAGAACAAGCAAAATATAGCTAAAGTACTTCAGCTTCATGGACTAGAAGAACAAGCAAGATATAGCTAAATTACTTCAGCTTCATGGACTAGAAGAACAAGCAAGATATAGCTAAAGTACTTCAGCTTCATGGACTAGAAGAACAAGCAAGATATAGCTAAAGTACTACAGCTTCATGGACTAGAAGAACAAGCAAAATATAGCTAAAGTACTTCAGCTTCATGGACTAGAAGAACAAGCAAGATATAGCTAAAGTACTTCAGCTTCATGGACTAGAAGAACAAGCAAGATATAGCTAAAGTACTACAGCTTCATGGACTAGAAGAACAAGCAAGAAATAGCTAAAGTACTTCAGCTTCATGGACTAGAAGAACAAGCAAGATATAGCTAAAGTACTTCAGCTTCATTGACTAGAAGAACAAGCAAGATATAGCTAAAGTACTTCAGCTTCATGGACTAGAAGAACAAGGAAGATATAGCTACACTACTTCAGCTTCATGGACTAGAAGAACAAGCAAGATATAGCTAAAGTACTTCAGCTTCATGGACTAGAAGAACAAGCAAGATATAGCTACACTACTTCAGCTTCATGGACTAGAAGAACAAGCAAGATATAGCTAAAGTACTTCAGCTTCATGGACTAGAAGAACAAGGAAGATATAACTAAAGTACTTCAGCTTCATGGACTAGAAGAACAAGGAAGATTAAACTAAAATACTTCAGCTTCATGGACTAGAAGAACAAGCAAGATATAGCTAAAGTACTTCAGCTTCATGGACTAGAAGAAAAAGCAAGATATAGCTAAAGTACTTCAGCTTCATGGACTAGAAGAACAAGCAAGATATAGCTAAAGTACTTCAGCTTCATGGACTAGAAGAACAAGCAAGATATAGCTACACTACTTCAGCTTCATGGACTAGAAGAACAAGGAAGATATAGCTAAAGTACTACAGCTTCATGGACTAGAAGAACAAGCAAGATATAGCTAAAGTACTTCAGCTTCATGGACTAGAAGAACAAGCAAGATATAGCTAAAGTACTTCAGCTTCATGGACTAGAAGAACAAGCAAGATATAGCTAAAGTACCTCAGCTTCATGGACTAGAAGAACAAGCAAGATATAGCTAAAGTACTACAGCTTCATGGACTAGAAGAACAAGCAAAATATAGCTAAAGTACTTCAGCTTCATGGACTAGAAGAACAAGCAAGATATAGCTAAAGTACTTCAGCTTCATGGACTAGAAGAACAAGCAAGATATAGCTAAAGTACTTCAGCTTCATGGACTAGAAGAACAAGGAAGATATAGCTACACTACTTCAGCTTCATGGACTAGAAGAACAAGCAAGATATAGCTACACTACTTCAGCTTCATGGACTAGAAGAACAAGCAAGATATAGCTAAAGTACTTCAGCTTCATGGAATAGAAGAACAAGGAAGACATAGATAAAGTACTTCAGCTTCATGGACTGGAAGAAAAATCAAGATAAAGCTACCCTACTTCAGCTTCATGGACTAGAAGAACAAGCAAGATATAGCTACACTACTTCAGCTTCATGGACTAGAAGAACAAGGAAGATATAGCTAAAGTACTACAGCTTCATGGACTAGAAGAACAAGCAAGATATAGCTAAAGTACTTCAGCTTCATGGACTAGAAGAACAAGCAAGATATAGCTAAATTACTTCAGCTTCATGGACTAGAAGAACAAGCAAGATATAGCTAAAGTACTTCAGCTTCATGGACTAGAAGAACAAGCAAGATATAGCTAAAGTACTACAGCTTCATGGACTAGAAGAACAAGCAAAATATAGCTAAAGTACTTCAGCTTCATGGACTAGAAGAACAAGCAAGATATAGCTAAAGTACTTCAGCTTCATGGACTAGAAGAACAAGCAAGATATAGCTAAAGTACTACAGCTTCATGGACTAGAAGAACAAGCAAGAAATAGCTAAAGTACTTCAGCTTCATGGACTAGAAGAACAAGCAAGATATAGCTAAAGTACTTCAGCTTCATTGACTAGAAGAACAAGCAAGATATAGCTAAAGTACTTCAGCTTCATGGACTAGAAGAACAAGGAAGATATAGCTACACTACTTCAGCTTCATGGACTAGAAGAACAAGCAAGATATAGCTAAAGTACTTCAGCTTCATGGACTAGAAGAACAAGCAAGATATAGCTACACTACTTCAGCTTCATGGACTAGAAGAACAAGCAAGATATAGCTAAAGTACTTCAGCTTCATGGACTAGAAGAACAAGGAAGATATAACTAAAGTACTTCAGCTTCATGGACTAGAAGAACAAGGAAGATTAAACTAAAATACTTCAGCTTCATGGACTAGAAGAACAAGCAAGATATAGCTAAAGTACTTCAGCTTCATGGACTAGAAGAACAAGCAAGATATAGCTAAAGTACTTCAGCTTCATGGACTAGAAGAACAAGCAAGATATAGCTACACTACTTCAGCTTCATGGACTAGAAGAACAAGGAAGATATAGCTAAAGTACTACAGCTTCATGGACTAGAAGAACAAGCAAGATATAGCTAAAGTACTTCAGCTTCATGGACTAGAAGAACAAGCAAGATATAGCTAAAGTACTTCAGCTTCATGGACTAGAAGAACAAGCAAGATATAGCTAAAGTACTTCAGCTTCATGGACTAGAAGAACAAGCAAGATATAGCTAAAGTACTACAGCTTCATGGACTAGAAGAACAAGCAAAATATAGCTAAAGTACTTCAGCTTCATGGACTAGAAGAACAAGCAAGATATAGCTAAAGTACTTCAGCTTCATGGACTAGAAGAACAAGCAAGATATAGCTAAAGTACTTCAGCTTCATGGACTAGAAGAACAAGGAAGATATAGCTACACTACTTCAGCTTCATGGACTAGAAGAACAAGCAAGATATAGCTAAAGTACTACAGCTTCATGGACTAGAAGAACAAGCAAGAAATAGCTAAAGTACTTCAGCTTCATGGACTAGAAGAACAAGCAAGATATAGCTAAAGTACTTCAGCTTCATTGACTAGAAGAACAAGCAAGATATAGCTAAAGTACTTCAGCTTCATGGACTAGAAGAACAAGGAAGATATAGCTACACTACTTCAGCTTCATGGACTAGAAGAACAAGCAAGATATAGCTAAAGTACTTCAGCTTCATGGACTAGAAGAACAAGCAAGATATAGCTACACTACTTCAGCTTCATGGACTAGAAGAACAAGCAAGATATAGCTAAAGTACTTCAGCTTCATGGACTAGAAGAACAAGGAAGATATAACTAAAGTACTTCAGCTTCATGGACTAGAAGAACAAGGAAGATTAAACTAAAATACTTCAGCTTCATGGACTAGAAGAACAAGCAAGATATAGCTAAAGTACTTCAGCTTCATGGACTAGAAGAACAAGCAAGATATAGCTAAAGTACTTCAGCTTCATGGACTAGAAGAACAAGCAAGATATAGCTACACTACTTCAGCTTCATGGACTAGAAGAACAAGGAAGATATAGCTAAAGTACTACAGCTTCATGGACTAGAAGAACAAGCAAGATATAGCTAAAGTACTTCAGCTTCATGGACTAGAAGAACAAGCAAGATATAGCTAAAGTACTTCAGCTTCATGGACTAGAAGAACAAGCAAGATATAGCTAAAGTACTTCAGCTTCATGGACTAGAAGAACAAGGAAGATATAGCTAAAGTACTACAGCTTCATGGACTAGAAGAACAAGCAAGATATAGCTAAAGTACTTCAGCTTCATGGACTAGAAGAACAAGCAAGATATAGCTAAAGTACTTCAGCTTCATGGACTAGAAGAACAAGCAAGATATAGCTAAAGTACTTCAGCTTCATGGACTAGAAGAACAAGGAAGATATAGCTACACTACTTCAGCTTCATGGACTAGAAGAACAAGCAAGATATAGCTACACTACTTCAGCTTCATGGACTAGAAGAACAAGCAAGATATAGCTAAAGTACTTCAGCTTCATGGAATAGAAGAACAAGGAAGACATAGCTAAAGTACTTCAGCTTCATGGACTGGAAGAAAAATCAAGATAAAGCTACCCTACTTCAGCTTCATGGACTAGAAGAACAAGCAAGATATAGCTACACTACTTCAGCTTCATGGACTAGAAGAACAAGGAAGATATAGCTAAAGTACTACAGCTTCATGGACTAGAAGAACAAGCAAGATATAGCTAAAGTACTTCAGCTTCATGGACTAGAAGAACAAGCAAGATATAGCTAAATTACTTCAGCTTCATGGACTAGAAGAACAAGCAAGATATAGCTAAAGTACTTCAGCTTCATGGACTAGAAGAACAAGCAAGATATAGCTAAAGTACTACAGCTTCATGGACTAGAAGAACAAGCAAAATATAGCTAAAGTACTTCAGCTTCATGGACTAGAAGAACAAGCAAGATATAGCTAAAGTACTTCAGCTTCATGGACTAGAAGAACAAGCAAGATATAGCTAAAGTACTACAGCTTCATGGACTAGAAGAACAAGCAAGAAATAGCTAAAGTACTTCAGCTTCATGGACTAGAAGAACAAGCAAGATATAGCTAAAGTACTTCAGCTTCATTGACTAGAAGAACAAGCAAGATATAGCTAAAGTACTTCAGCTTCATGGACTAGAAGAACAAGGAAGATATAGCTACACTACTTCAGCTTCATGGACTAGAAGAACAAGCAAGATATAGCTAAAGTACTTCAGCTTCATGGACTAGCAGAACAAGGAAGATATAGCTACACTACTTCAGCTTCATGGACTAGAAGAACAAGCAAGATATAGCTAAAGTACTTCAGCTTCATGGACTAGAAGAACAAGGAAGATATAGCTACACTACTTCAGCTTCATGGACTAGAAGAACAAGGAAGATATAGCTACACTACTTCAGCTTCATGGACTAGAAGAACAAGCAAGATATAGCTAAAGTACTTCAGCTTCATGGACTAGAAGAACAAGGAAGATATAGCTACACTACTTCAGCTTCATGGACTAGAAGAACAAGGAAGATATAGCTACACTACTTCAGCTTCATGGACTAGAAGAACAAGCAAGATATAGCTACACTACTTCAGCTTCATGGACTAGAAGAAAAAGCTACTTCAGCTTCATTGGCTTCAAGAACGAAGAGCAATATTTGGTCATACAGCTGCATGGACTAACAGAGCTGAGCGTCAAGTGTTAAAATTGCCTCACAGACTGTTGTTCCATAGAGTATAAGAAGCACCTTCATACCTTTAACATCATCATGTATGACTACAATTATTTTGCCTGAGTGACAGCCATTACCGTATATTACCGGGTATAAGTCGAGAATTTGATACCAAAAATTAGGGGGTCAAGGAGGGGGGTCGACTTATACACGGGGTCTATGTTTCAGCCCCAAAAATCTAGAGGCCAGGTAAGTATCTGCCAGCCCAGCAAGTCGAACGGACGATGTTTACACCGGAAACAATTCACAAACATCGATGTCCAGTCAATAAAATCATTGAATAAAAAACATATGCTTTATTGTTGTCTTTTTAAAATACAAATAAAGCGCGATATATGAATAAAAAATAACATTTCAATCACGAAAGTTTATTAAAGTTTATATTATAATCTTCACTATTACCTGACAAACATCGATCGATATCTAGCCTTGATGCAAGTCGTGTGACCCGATAAGGTCACGTGGACCAATGAGATTCTACATAGAAGCCGGTGACATGCGAGATAGATACTCATGAAAAAATAATCAAGTGTTTACGCAGTGAGAAGTGCAAATTACTGGTACGAGTAGACGTATAATTCCTGAGGTGTTCTAACATAATAGCATATATTAAAAAATATTTAGAGAAATGTTAATTGCCGATTGTCATTGTATTGTTACTGAGATGTTCACCATTCATTTTGTACAGACGTACGTGTGATTAAGGTTGTGAATAGATTTGTTAATTGCCAGTCAGGGTAGTGATTCATTAGCGCATCCGGTAATTATCTAAGCTTTGATGTTTAATTAACATTAATTGATAGTAATTAACAGTAATTAAAGCCTGTCACTTCTCATCTCAAAAGTAAAAGCAATGTTTTTTTACGTCTTTTTCTACTAGGTAACAATTTAACTATTCACCGGTTATCTAATAAAGTTTTGTCAACATGTTGGTCGTAGTTTATTCGGCTTGATGAGAGGAAAATGTAATTTGATTGAAACAAATAATAACAGACACCGTGAGTCACAAGTTGTATTTTTTTATTGGTTGTTTACAACGTCTGAAAAATAAATTATCATTTAATAATATTTAGGGCAAAACAATTGATAAGTCGATCGACATCACTGCTTACCAATCGCCGCTGTGTTGACTCTTGTGCATGTCGACTTGTCACTCGGTGTCAGTCAGCAAGTGGTAAAAGGGGGGTCGACTTATACATGAGATATAGGGTTTTGACCAGTATTTGGGCAGTTGAGAAAGGGGGTCGACTTATACGCGGGGTCGACTTATACCCGGTAATATACGGTAAGCTATTTAAGATTACATTATCTTTCAACACATGTTTTTTAATAATCTTTTGTTGTATTTCATATCATAATGATAAACTTGATGATTAATTTGCCTAAAAAAACGGCACCTGTATCTTATTCTGGACATAATATTTCAGGGTACATATCACATATTTCAGCCTTCAGCATAAACTAAGCTGCACTGTCAATATTAGAGAGTATAGATTTACGAAGCTCTCTTAGCATTAATACAGGCATATGTAACATTCATTAACATTGGCTTACGACTTTCTTACAGCGAAGAGAGCTTAGAAAATCAAGTCTCTCAGCCGGACCAAATGAAGTAAGCACAGTACATTTCTTTAAGATCCTTCCTGTCGCAGTTTTGGAGATCAATGTTTTTAATGCACTGTTTTTAGTGCAGCCAAAGAAGTGACTGGCATTACAATTTTCGACTGCACCATCGATTGAAAGTCGTATCCAGTATTTTGAACAATGCAAGTGAACTCACCTGTATATCGGTGTTGAGCTTGCAGACCTGCTTCTCCACGGTCTCCTTCATCTTGACCATCTTAGTCTTCTCCTGCATCTTCTTCTTCAGCCCCGAGATCTGTCCCTCCAGCTCCTGCAGGCGGCGACGTCTCTGCTCACTGATCCTGGGGGTGATCAACAAAACATATCTCTGTGAACGCTAACCGTTATACCTGCCGATCTCAGAATATTCCTGACTTTAGCCCTTTAGTTCCTGTAAATTGGTTATTTCCAAAGATTTGGCACTAACAACACCTGGGTCAAAGACAGAACAGAACAGAACAGTCTTCCCTCCTTTCCATTCATAAGTCTCAGTGGATATCTGTATTCAACTCTTATATAAGTACTACAAAACTTGTCATATTGTCTCCCTGAGAATTTACCCATCTCCATGGTATAATTTCAACCCCCAAGTATGTTTCTTTAAGGCAATTATATGGGTAATGAATGACAATTGTCTGCATGATACAGATGAAAGTGAAGTGCATAGTTTCAGCCATAGACTTCAGCCAGGACAAGATGAAACGTTAAACCCATACTGATAGTGCACTGATTCATGTTTCTATGGAACCTCAGAAATAAAATCCAAATATAGGTCTAACCCACAAGAGGTACATATACATCTAGGATCATGATTGACAAGTAAAGTTTGGTGAAACTATTCTAACAAGTTTGGGACATATGCTTACGACAAATTTCATGAAGGACGGAAAGACGGGAAAATGAATGTCATAACAGATGGGGATTAGGATATATTTTCTAACTTTCAGGTCCAGTTAAACTTAATTGAAAAATTTCCTGAGATGTAATGCTCTACTGCCCTTCAATTTAGTTTTAGTTTGTATTTTGTAAAATTGTATTTAGTAATCTCCTTATCTTAGTGTTGAAAATGATTAGAAAATATATGTCCTTGAAGTATATAAGATGATCCTACTTGTTTGCAGCCGAGTTAACTTTGGCATCAGCTAGAGCCTGGGATAGGTTCTCTCTCTCCTTCTGTAGACTTGACACCTCACACTCAAGCTCCTTCATCGTCAACTAGAGAAACAACGCACATATTATAGAGTACAACTCACCTCCAACTAATTAGATAGAATCTGGTAAGGGAAACGATTTCACTTGCCTACCAAAGATACAATTTCCAGCTGTAAATATTCATAAAGTAGGATGTTTGTTAGTGAGTATCTTCCCACGGCAAGGTGAAAATGTATCGAGATCTCTCTATTTTTTACCTTGCCTTCAACCTAGCCAGAAGTGGTGAAACGAATCAGCGACACCTATCGTGATCATGAGTTACGTCCCTTACCATCTGCTAACATACAGCCAATGAAATCATCGTTTACATTCGGAACCAATTCAAAATAAGCGACGATCGACACAGTCACAGAGGCAATACAACTGTCTTCTGATTGGCTTATCCGATTAGCCTGCAGTACGTTAACATCTTAGCACTGAAAATGCGACTGTTGAGGTCAAGGGCGGAAGGAGAAGATATGGAAATCTTTTCGTTACGCCTGTGACGTTGTGAAGATGGTTAGTGAGGTCACATCTGGGATATCACAGTATTTTTAGACAAATATAATACGTGTAAGAATAGTTAACAGACATTATTTAATTGAACTACAGCATAATACAAATATAAATATCATAATTTTTACATTCACTATAATTCTTATAATAATGAACATTATATTATTGAATTATTATCATCACCATCATGCCAATCATTATAATTCCCAAAGCCATTCTTACAATTATCAACAAGATAACTATGATCATCAACACTGATACTCTCAGTATTTTTATCATGACTTCTGTTTAGTGTTATCGTTATCATCATTGTATTTATCATCAACAATTTTATTACATATAATCATTCATAAATATCAATGTGATCTTTTATTATTATCACAATCTTGATTTTCATCACTTATTATCAATACTATAATCATCATCATTACCTCATACTGCACCTTCATGGCCTCCATCTTGGAGTCGTTATGAGTGAGCTCGCTAGCGAGCTGCTCCTTTTTGGCCAGGAGTCGGTTCAGCTCTAACAACTCCTTGTTCATCTTGGCCTGGCTCAGTACATGCTGTTTGGAGATCGCTCGACTATCCGGGGTGGCAGGGAGTGCTTCTGAATCACCATCCTGGGAAAAATATTCATTACATTTATTAGGATATTATATGAGTGTCTATGTCATATGTTTATGATCAAGTGCTGATATCAGTATTTCTCCAGTGAGAGGAAGGTTAAACCAATATTCATGAATGAAAAGAAATAAATTTTGAAAACTAACACACATTGTTCCCTGTTTGAAGCCTGGGTAAAGGAGTGAGTAAAAAGAATGCCTTGGCAATTTTGTGAAAACAGAATTCAAGGGGATGATCCCATATATGCAATATTCTCCTGATGCATGATTTGACTGAAAGCATGACATTTTTTATTCAAGCCCACAAGAATTATTATGATCTACAGTGAAAGAACAAAAAATTCAACTTTCAAAATATTTTTACATAGAAATAGAAAGGTTTAACTGACCGTTTCAGATTCTGTTAGATCGTCAATTAGATCATCGCTCCTCTCCTCTTCGCTCTGTGATGAACAAAAGAGACCATTTGAAAACCTTGCATTATTGAGGTAATGATTTGTAGAATACTTTAAATTTATTTGTGCAGATAAAAATATTGAAGCCTGTCCATTTAGTGGTGTCATTCAAATCCATTAAAAGAAATTTGGATCATGAAAATAGTGAGTTAGTTTTTTCAACACCGCTTGGGCAATAAATTGCAGCCAGTGCCGTCGAAGCATGAAAATATATTTGGCAGAGCAAATCAAAAGACACACAATTTCAACAGTGCCTAGTGGGAACTTTTCCCTTGATGAAATGAGAATTAACCCCCCAAAATTATGAAACCGGCTATTCAGTTGAAAAAATCTCATCCTTAGAAACAGAGCATCTTGATTTGCAAGTAAGACCAATACTTGTCAAATGTACATACATCAGTTTTGATGTTGTCTGCGAGACGGCGAAGCTTCTCCAGTTCTTCTTTCATCTCGGGACATCTGTCTATGTCAATACTCTGGCCCAACAGCTCAAAGTCAACTCTGGACACAGAAATGTTATCTCATATAAGGTAATTTGTAAATGGCAATTAAAAGATATGTAAAATCACCATATTTTAGTGGACCTTCTGGGGATATTGATTATTGAAAATTGAAAACATTTTACCAGTATTCGGCAACAGGAGCAACCATTACACCCCGCCAATGAGATGTATCGTCAATATTCAGACATTGCATGAAGCATGTAAGATGACACAGATTCATTTTGTTATCCCATGTCATGGGCAAAATATCAAATAAATATCGGTGCCAATATCCCTCGCAAGTCATAACTTTCACCAGCTGCTACCTGTGCACAGAATTGTTACGAAATGCAGCCGGGTTAATTACAGGGTTCATACACTTGAAAGCAACACAAATTCCATGACTTTTCCATGGTTTTTCGAGGATTCTTCCAGAGTTTTCAATAACAAACCAAGCATGGTTCAAACAACAAAGAATGCCTATCGACAATTTTGTTGCAGGATTTTTATATATTTTTTCAGGAAAAACAATTAAGAGGGGAGAGTAAGAGTGAGTGAGTGAATTATTCTTCAAAGCCGCTTTGGCAATATCACAGCCATTTCTGGCGAAGGAGAGTAAGAAAATAAGAAGAAATACCACAAAAAATATAAAAAAAAGAAGATTTTTCCATGACTTTTTATATTTATGTAGATTTTCCATAGTTTTCAAGGCCTGGAAACTTATTTAAGAATTCCATGGACCATGTTTTCAGGATTCCATGACCCGTATGAAGCCTGTAATTAGCCAGTAATGGGAACTGGCGCGACTTATAACAAGGGAAGAAGTAGATAAAGTGGACGAGGTAAACTGGAGTAACCTACCCAGTCTGTGACTTGAACTCTCTTAGCTTGGTCCTGAGTTTGTCCCGACTTATCTCCAGCTTGATGGCTCGCTCCAAGTTGACAGTATTCTGATCCACGGACGACTGCAGTTCTCTAGTCAGCTTCATGTTCTCATCCTGTTAGGTTAGAATTTGGAAATTGTAGTCCACAGTAATGGCAGATTGAATGTTTCAGAGACCTATTCTCTTGCTTAACTTAATAATGAGGATACTTATACCACACCAAGAAGGGCAAGTTCAAAGAGCACACACACAGGGCTCTGTAACACAACACATACTGAACCAAACCAAAAATATTCTGAACAAAGGGCTCTGTAACACAACACATACTGAACCGAACCAAAAATGTTCTGAACAAAGGGCTCTGTAACACAACACATACTGAACCGAACCAAAAATGTTCTGAACAAAGGACTCTGTAACGCAGCACATACTGAACCGAAGGGCTCTGTAACACAACACATACTGAACCAAACCAAAAATGTTCTGAACCAAGGGATCTGTAACACAACACCTACTGAACCAAGGGCTCTGTAACACAACACATACTGAACCAAGGGCTCTGTAACACAACACATACTGAACCAAACCAAAAATGTTCTGAACAAAGGGCTCTGTAACACAACACATACTGAACCGAACCAAAAATGTTCTGAACAAAGGACTCTGTAACGCAGCACATACTGAACCGAAGGGCTCTGTAACACAACACATACTGAACCAAACCAAAAATGTTCTGAACCAAGGGATCTGTAACACAACACCTACTGAACCAAGGGCTCTGTAACACAACACATACTGAACCAAGGGCTCTGTAACACAACACATACTGAACCAAACCAAAAATGTTCTGAACAAAGGGCTCTGTAACACAACATACTGAACCGAACCAAAAATGTTCTGAACAAAGGACTCTGTAACGCAGCACATACTGAACCGAAGGGCTCTGTAACACAACACATACTGAACCAAGGGCTCTGTAACACAACACATACTGAACCAAACCAAAAAAGTTCTGAACAAAGGGCTATGTAACGCAACACATACTGAACCGAACCAAAAAAGTTCTGAACAAAGGGCTATGTAACGCAACACATACTGAACCAAGGGCTCTGTAACACAACACATACTGAACCAAGGGCTCTGTAACACAACACATACTGAACCAAGGGCTCTGTAACACAACACATACTGAACCAAACCAAAAAAGTTCTGAACAAAGGGCTATGTAACGCAACACATACTGAACCAAACCAAAAAATGTTCTGAACAAAGGGCTCTGTAACACAACACATACTGAACCGAACCAAAAATGTTCTGAACAAAGGATTCCGTAACACAACACATACTGAACCAAACCAAAAATGTTCTGAACCAAGGGCTCTGTAACACAACAACTACTGAACCAAGGGCTCTGTAACACAACACATACTGAACCGAACCAAAAATGTTCTGAACCAAGGGCTCTGTAACACAACAACTACTGAACATAGGGCTCTGTAACACAACACATACTGAACCAAACCAAAAATGTTCTGAACCAAGGGCTCTGTAACACAACACATACTGAACCAAGGGCTCTGTAACACAACACATACTGAACCAAGGGCTCTGTAACACAACACATACTGAACCAAGGGCTCTGTAACACAACACATACTGAACCAAGGGCTCTGTAACACAACACATACTGAACCAAGGGCTCTGTAACACAACACATACTGAACCAAGGGCTCTGTAACACAACACATACTGAACCAAGGGCTCTGTAACACAACACACACTGAACCAAGGGCTCTGTAACACAACACATACTGAACCAAGGGCTCTGTAACACAACACATACTGAACCAAGGGCTCTGTACCACAACACATACTGAACCAAGGGCTCTGTAACACAACACATACTGAACCAAAGCTCAAGTGCAACACATCTGTGGTAAGAATATAGTGTGGAATCTTCGCCTCCCTTGAGGCCTGTTCAGATCATTACCTCACCAGAACAGAAACATACATACCTCCACCACTCGCAGTCTGTCCAGCAGAGACTTGCAGTTTTCTTGTGTTGTGTTAGCGGGACTTGAACTAAACAAAACAACAGTGTGTTAGTTATTAGTAAATACACTAAACATCATTCAACAACTAAAACAGTTATATGACTGATATTTCTATTTTAAACCTATTTCAGCCTAAAACTGTCTGATAACTTACAAACTACATGAAAAGTTGGTAAATATTTGTCATTAGTCTATGCCGTCAGTAAAAAATTGCCATGACAAATTTGTGGTAAATACACTTATAGGTATTAATCAACTGTCAAGTCATAATATCAATTAGCTTGAATACACAAAACAAATCAGTTTCAAAATGCTCATATTCAACCTGCCTGAAGGCCAGGTGAAGAGTGCTGATTTAAATTGAGGGTTCTATTGATTTAAAGCTTTAAAAGTATTCCTTTGATACCATGATGGCTAGTATTATTGCAAGGAAGAAGCTTGAACTATGAACTGTGTTGAAACCTGAGAGTGTTGGCTTGAACTAGTGACTCATGGGCGATACTGCACTGAATTTTGTGAAGCATCAAACCAAAACCTTACTGCATATAGAACAGTTCTCAACAGCAAAAAAGTTGCAAAGCCTCTGGGCAGATCTGAATCCTCAAATCCGAAAACTCTGACAACCGATATCATATATCCCCTGTGCTATCCCACCCCTACACATCACTTACCCAGTCTCTTGTTTGACTGTGACTGTAAAGTCCCCTGGACCGCCCTGAATCAGTTGAACTTGCAGCTGTTGTACCTGCAACAAAAACATAGTCAACTTTTTGATGGGCACTTAGAAGTTTGTAGGTGATATATATATATATATATATAGAGATTAATAACTTTAGTATAATAAACAAGTTGTACATCCATCTTATTAGGCCTGTCTGAGGGCCTGTAACCTGGCTTGGTTTGTTTGGAAACTTTTAGGTTTTAGTCAGATTTCACTACTAAAATGATCAAAGTTATAATTTTGGGCTGGTAACGCTTAATTTAATACACTGATAATACATAACAGTACATAACAGTAAGTAATGTATTATGAATATGCTAATCATATTTCTGTTCTTTTTTATTCTATCTAAATGTCCAACCCACCAGATTCTTCAACCTCATTATTTCCATTTGTTGAGGGTCTCTATTGATAATGGGTTTATTCTTGATCTTCCTGGCACGGTCAGCGTAACGTAGCGAGTTCACAGTCTCTTCCATGTTAGAGTCTGCCGGACTGACACAAGCCACCATCAGGGTATGACTGTTCCCACCAAGTGAGTCTGTAACAAGATAACATCCACATCAATCTCCACCAACATGAAGAACTTATGTATTCTTCTCAGTAAGTGTATTGCACAACGTAATTAAATCAATGTGTTACATGTTGTATGAGAAATGGTTGACAGTCCATCAACATCAATATATCACGCAACATGAAAGACTTTTTATATACTTTTCTTATTATGGTTATTGCACATTGTCAATTTCATACATTGTGTTACATGTTGTATGAGAAATAGTTGAAAGTCCATCAACATCAATATATCACGCAACATGAAAGACTTTGTATATACTTTTCTCTGTATGGTCATGGCACATTGTCAGTTTAATATGATGTGTTACATGTTGCATGACAAGGCTCCAAGGAAAACATTTACATCTATAACATGGACTTTTTAAAATAAATATTTCTTTCACAATATTTGTTTATCTTTTAAAACATTTTTGGTCAAAGTTAGAGCTATGACAGAAATTACATCAGGCTGAAATGTCTGATCCTAAAATCCCACCCATAACCATGAGCATATACATTTGATATCCAGGTTCTGGGGATAACATGGAACACTCTTCACATTCTCGATGGATGCAATACCTGCTGCATTCAATTTAATTTTTGTATGTCTTTTCAACTTCTGCCTCATATCGCTGAAGGTTGGTTTAATTTTGCAAGCCAATGAAATGATTTGATTTGAAATTTGACAGTTCTCATCATTCTTCTCATCTGAGCACTGTTAATATTGCTTGATTTACATTAATTTAATTTGCTGGTTATAGATACAAGGCAATAGTTATGAAGACAATAATGGGATGGAGGAACCTTGCGACTACCAAACTGAATACCCTGTCCATGTTGGTCGAGTGAGTTATTGCTTATCGCCACTTCAGCAGTATCGCAGCCATTAGCAATATTTACATATGGTTGACACTATTATTTATGAATAAACATACCTTGAAGAAGGCGGGTAAGTTTGGAGTCTCTATATGGAATGTGACTACGCTTTTGATTCTCGTCGCCCAGAGCACTGATAACATTCCCGAGGGCTAACAATCCACGGTTGATGTTTATACCTGCACATAAACACAATGTGTAAGAAAAAGAATAAGAATGCGAAAAGGACTAAGACTGAGAATAAGGATGACGATGATCATGATCAGATCATAGATTATTCTTATCTTCTGCTGAAGGCTCTACCCTGATATACGAAATGTGTCATTCCCGGCTCCATGAAGACTACAATCCAGCCGTCAGTTTAGGAGCTAGAAGATTATCATTCAAACGAGGTACCTACAGTAATTTAAAGGTACATCCATTGTGTTGTTGGGGGTCAAATATGACAAACGTTATAAATGGTCTTTTTCTATCGAGAAGTACTAACTGTTACCAAAAACAACCATTTTAATGATACTCGACCTCGTATGTTGACAATATGAAGGTAAAAGTAGTGATTTCTGATCGAAAACCGGACAATGCACTGTGTGTGGCGTGCGCCAATGAGTCAAACGTAATTTTGGAATCTCATTTACACCAGACAAAATAACAAATTTGGGTTAATAATGTTCAATAGGTCATGCAACTACTGTGCATGTAAAAAGGACGTGCACTTTCGGTTTCTGCACATGCATAATAATGTTACTTGATTTTAATTGGAAACTAGTAATTATGATATGCATGGCGATTGGGCATGAATATGCAAGCTAAGTGAATTTGTTTGTATTGTAAACAGCACATGTGGTGTGTTGGAACGTATTAAAGCCAAACAAATTTTTATGAAACACAATGGATGCACCTCTTTAAGTACTGCTTTGTAAATAGAGGCACATGACCAATGTCTTAATGCCAAAAGTCACACCTTAAATTTATCAAAGTTTGGGGCAGGGATTCTATAATGTCATATTTATATTTTTTGTGTTTCTAATCTTCTGACCTCTCCAAATTTCTTCCTGACCAAACTTTTTTTCCCTAGATATATTGCCAATCAGATTAATAAAAGGCATGTGAAAATGAACAACAATATTTTGGGAGAGACAAAATAAAACTTCAAATTCACACCTTCCTTCAACCTTTCCCCTTCAGCGTGTGTTCTCTTGACCCTTTCTGACCCAGCGAGATCCACTAGGTGAAACTTGGCTTTACAGGTGTCCTCTCTGCAACAGCAATCAAATGTCATCAACAGAATGCATAATGTGAAGTAATGATAGTGTCTGACCACACGTGCAGTTCTCTTTCATTCACTCCCATTCACCTGTACGTAAAAGTTTCTTGTGTCTGCAATAGAGAATCCTGATTGCTTGCAGAGGTTTCATTAATTTATAAGATAAGATTATAATTATTAGGTAGGGACAGCAGGCCATTAGATAGTGTTAAGATTGAATTTTATTGGGATTTTTTATAACCAGGTGATTACAATTGCACATGTGGGGAAGTTTCCCCTGTACCCGGCCAATAATGAAAACCCTGTCAGCTTGAAATGAAAGTTTGGTGTGAAATCAGCGATGTTGTTTCAAACCAAGTATTCTGTCTATTCCGTAACAGTCAACACAAGACTACAGAGTTCCTATACCTGCGATATGCACATGATTCTTACAAGACAGAAGTCAGTCAGAGATGTAAGATGACGGTTTGAATGGATTTAAATCAAGATGATATCCATGTTGCTAATTTTGTCATTAGGGGATTTTCTGAGGACTAGGAACCCACGTTATGTGAGAATATATCTTTGGAGGGAATGATTTGATGGTTAACAGTGATGAATAATGGCTGAAAAATAGCATGTTGATTCTATGTCACTTGTAGATACCAATGTTGATTGAAAGTTCAAGTTTCACTTTAAGTATCAATAAGCCTGATACATAATTTTACTTACGGATCATCTATTTTAGTCCTCTCCACCGTGATAGTAAATATAGCGTGAGATCTGCTTGAAGTTTGGTTCATCGCTGTCGACCCTGTTGTTCTACCTGCCGAACCCTGCGTCAGGTATCTCATTGTGTCCTCAAATGAACTGACGCTAACTTCATTCAACCCTGATATCTGTAACAGAGGGATATTTATTGAATGATTTTTTAAGGAATGATCTACTACCATTTACCTACCTTTGACCTTCAGATTAATTTCATTTGCTTTAACTTAATGGAGTAATTCAATCTCCCAGTGAATGATAAAATATATTACTAGCCTCCTTGTAATCTCTTTTTGATAGTTTCCACAGAGAAATCATGTTGATGATAACATGAAAGATGTCATAGTTTCTGTATTCCTATCAGTTTATAATAGTTGTTTGATTGGCATAGAAGTTGATGTTATGAAGAATAGAGACGATTTTATGGATATACAACTTCTTTATTCTTTGAAAGCGACGTTTCGACATAGGTTCTAATGTTGTTGTCAAGCAAGTGGTGAAAGCGACGTTTCGACATAGTTTCTAATGTCGCTGTCAAGCAAGTGGTTGACAACGACATTAGAACCTATGTCGAAACGTCGCTTTCAAACAATAAAGAAGTTGTATATCCATAAAATCGTCTCTATTCTTCAGTTTATAATAGATTTAATTAACAATTATTTACCGTTATTCCTCCGCTCTGTTCTTCTCTGATAGCCAGATTGTCTCGTTTGGAAGCGGAAGTACATAATAAATCATGTAGGTCCTCTTTGTGAATCTGAAACAAATACAAATACATACAAATTAGGACTTCATTACCTCTTATCAGAATACTTCACATCTGGCGCAGATGCGGTTAGAGAGAGTGTTCCCTAAAAAAAGTAGTGCAAATCAAATGTATGACAACTGTCAACGCCACTTACTTCCTTGTTCACAATAGGTTTTCTACCAATCAAAGTGCAACCCAAACATATGACAATTGTCAACGCCCCTCACCACTAACTTCACAATAGGTTTTCTACCAAAGAACATGTGCAAAACAAATGTATGACAATTGTCAACGCCACTCACCTCCAAGTTCACAATAGGTTTTCTACCAAAGAACATGTGCAAAACAAATGTATGACAATTGAAAACGCCACTCACCCCCAAGTTCACAATAGGTTCTACCAAAGAACATGTGCAAAACAAATGTATGACAATTGTCAATGGCACTCACCCAAAAGTTCACAATAGGTTTTCTACCGAAGAACATGTGCAAAACAAGTGTATGAAAATTGTCAATGCTACTCACCCCCAAGTTCACAATAGGTTCTACCAAAGAACATGTGCAAAACAAATGTATGACACTGTCAATGCCACTCACCCCCAACTTCACAATAAGTTTTCTACCAATCAACAGAGTGCAAAACAAATTTATGACAATTGTCAACGTCACTCACCTCCAAGTTCACTATAGGTTTTCTACCAATCAACATAGTGCAAAACAAATTAATGACAATTGAAAACGCCACTTACCTACATGTTCACAATAAGTTTTCCACCAAAGAACATGTGCAAAACAAATGTATGACAATTGTCAACGCCACTCACCTCCAAGTACACAATAGGTTCTACCAAAGAACATGTGCAAAACAAATGTATGACAATTGTCAACGCCACTCACCTCCAAGTTCACAATAGGTTCTACCAAAGAACATGTGCAAAACAAATGTATGACAATTGTCAACACCACTCACCTCCAAGTACACAATAGGTTCTACCAAAGAACATGTGCAAAACAAATGTATGACAATTGAAAACGCCACTCACCCCCAAGTTCACAATAGGTTCTACCAAAGAACATGTGCAAAACAAATGTATGACAATTGTCAACGCCACTCACCCCCAAGTTCACAATAGGTTCTACCAAAGAACATGTGCAAAACAAATGTATGACAATTGTCAACGCAACTCACCCCCAAGTTCACAATAGGTTCTACCAAAGAACATGTGCAAAACAAATGTATGACAATTGTCAACGCCACTCACCCCCAAGTTCACAATAGGTTCTACCAAAGAACATGTGCAAAACAAATGTATGACAATTGTCAACGCCACTCACCTCCAAGTACACAATAGGTTCTACCAAAGAACATGTGCAAAACAAATGTATGACAATTGTCAACACCACTCACCTCCAAGTTCACAATAGGTTCTACCAAAGAACATGTGCAAAACAAATGTATGACAATTGAAAACGCCACTCACCCCCAAGTTCACAATAGGTTCTACCAAAGAACATGTGCAAAACAAATGTATGACAATTGTCAACGCCACTCACCTCCAAGTTCACAATAGGTTCTAACAAAGAACATGTGCAGAATACATGTATGGCAATTGTCAGCAAAAAAGGTGACTCACCTCCAAGTACGAAACGGCCACTTTAAAGTTACTCTCAGTCCTCTCCTCAATGCCCTGGAACAGTTCCCGCAGCACCCTGGGGATTACCCCCATCTGTTCCTCGTCCTGACCCAGAGAAGCTTCATAGCATCCCCCCATAGTGAACGTCTTCCCGCTCCCTGTCTGCCCATATGCAAGAACTGTAGCATTGTAGCCTGGAAAAGAATATAATACATAGTTTCTGCAGAGGGATAGTATGATTGTCAGTGTTATTCCTAGGTGATCTCCTGAGGGGATCATTATGGCCATTTCTGAACAAGTGGGACCCTTTGCAATGGTAAAAGTATCCTTCTACTCCAAATTTTAAGGGACACCAAACCTAAAAGGTGGGCAAATGTCCCCAGGACTCCCTCTCGGAACAACACTGATTGTCATACTTTATGGAAAAACAACCTCAGGATTGAGAGTTCATTTCATGGTAATATACCTGCGTATTCATGATATCATGTGTAAATGGTCATCAAAATTAAATTTAAATTTTTTTTGTGTATATTATACCTTTGACACTCTCAAAATATCACTGAAAAGTCAACTAAATCAACAAAGTCAAACAAGCCCTCTTACCTTTAAAAAAACTATCAAGCAGAGGTTTAACAGCTTGTTCATAAACCTCGTTCTGATAGTTGGTAGGCGCAAACACAAAGTCGTACGTGAAGGCACGGTCCCTGCCGATCACGATTTGGGGCTCATTGGGGGTGAAATTAACACATTTTTGACAACCCTCGTTAATTTCCTTGGCAATCAGCGGACGGCACCTGACCGCCACCCTGACTGGTATCACCTTGTCAGACGGCATCGTTAACCTGAAATTAACAAAATGGCTATGCAGAGTTCAATTGGGCATATAGAAAACTTCAACCAAGTGTCATATTGATATCAAATACATGAAGATCAACATTAGTTGATGAGAGTAACAGGATTTTTTAATTTAATCAACATTTTCATATCTGAAGATTATTGCCACTAGAGTAGTGACCTCAGTGATGTTACAGCATTGTGATGATTCAACTGTCACGTAAATAT
The DNA here is from genome assembly GCA_936450465.1 of Gibbula magus. NCBI lineage: Eukaryota > Metazoa > Mollusca > Gastropoda > Trochida > Trochidae > Gibbula > Gibbula magus. The sequence continues at coordinate 40,651,781 of OW388294.1, read as the reverse complement.
TATATAACGTAAATATTGTTGTTACCGGTAGACATGATTGATTTCACATAAATAATATCTGCAGTAGAACTTGAAGCCAATTTTAGACACTCCTCAGGTACCTAAACCTGAGGTTTCTGACACTGTTCACATTTATCTCCTCTCTGGGACCTTTTATCAGGAAAATCTAAACTAAATAAATAAATTTCAAAATGTAAATTTTCCCGGAGGATTTTTTTCAGATATAACAAACACTATGAGTGCATTAGTACATGGGAAGAGATGACGTGAGGTGACTTGGGGTTTAACACAGCTTTCAAGAGTATTTTACTTATAACGCGGCTGCTAGTATGATGGCAGGGAGAAAGCCTGCAACGCCATGTGGCTATGGATTGCGGTGAAACCTGCAAGCATTGGTTGGAACTAGCAAACCATGCGTAGTAGTGACCTAGAGATGGGTGGTTTTACCGGTATACCGGAAAACCGTGGTTTTTTAATGAAGTGGTACGTACCGCGGTACGTTGGAGAAAACCGGGGTTTTTTTCATTAGAAAGCATTACCTTTTTCAGAATGATATTTGTCAGAAAGATTTAATATCTTACTATTCTTTAAATCATTTTTAAAACTGTTGTTATCTAATGTAGTTTGAATGTAATACATCTCTAATGAAAGTGTCTGCAATTTGCTAACTGATTGGTTGCATGTTGATATGCTGATATTCCTTTAAATAAACTTGAAATGATTGTTATGATTTTATCTTCTCTTGAATTCTTCATCTTTGGTATTCTATTATACTGAGTTCTAAATAAAAAGACATCTGGAACAATTTTACCTGTATATTATACATAACCTGATCCTATTCATTTCAAGCACGGTATATCGTGGTAAAAACCGTGGTACTTGGGGGAAAAAATAGGTTTACCGCGGTACTGAAATTTTCGTGGTACCCAACCCTACGTAGTACTACGCTGAAATTCAGTGTAGCATTGCACCCAAGCCTTACTGCATGTAGAACACCAAGGAGGTGTTAGGTGTCAGAAGAAGGTCACTCATTCGGGACGGCCCATTTTAAGTAACAACTTGCTAAATGCAGGGCTCCAGATAATTATTTTCACCAATGAGTATTTCACTCATAAAAATCAAAAGTGAGGAGTAATTAGTTACTAAATTAAACAAGATGTGTTTGTTAAACATGGATGCCCCCGGATATACCAAAGTTATGGCCATGGTTAAAGTTTTCTGAATATTGTCCACTGCAGCAAGGTCAAGGTCACAAGGTCAAATATGATGACCTCATCTGAAAGGTCTCATCACAAGGTATGAACATGCCAAGTATGAAAGCCGTAGCTCTGAGCAATCCAAAGTTATGGTCAAGGTTAACGTTTTCTAAATATTGTCCACTGCGGCAAGGTCACAAGGTCAAATATGATGACCTCATCTGAAAGGTCTCATTATTAGGTATGCACATGCCAAGTATAAAAGCCGTAGCTTTGAGCAATCTAAAGTTATGGCCAAGGTTAAAGTTTACTGAAGATGTCGACTGCGGCAAGGTCAAGGTCAAGGTCACAAGGTCAAATATGATGACCTCATCTGAAGGTCTCATCACAAGGTATGCACATGCCAAGTATCTAAAGAATCAAAAGTTATGGCCAAGGTTAAAGTTTTTTGAAAATTTTCATTGCGGCAAGGTCAAGGTCACTGAAATATGATGACCTCATCTGAAAGGTCTCATCACAAGGTATGCACATGCCAACTATGAAAGCTCTAGCTCTGAGCAATCTTAAGTTATGGCCAAGGTTAAAGTTTTCTGAAAATGTCAATTGCGGCAAGGTCAAGGTCACAAGGTCAAATATGATGACCTCATCTGAAAGTATGAAAGCCCTAGCTTTTAGCAATCCAAAGTTATGGCCAAGGTTAAAGTTTTTGTGGACAAACACACAGACAGACAGACGGACAGACAGACAGACAGACGGACAGGTGAAAAACAATATACCCCCGGAATCTTCGATTCGGGGGCAAAAAAAAAGCCAATGGGTATTTCACTCATGAAAATAAAAAGTGAGGAATAGCATTACTAAATGACAACAATCTAAAGAGTATTTCATTCTTTCAATGTTTAATCATTGGTTATTTGGCAAGTCAACTCATTTTTCATCACCAATATACTGATTGGCCAAAGCTTTCACAACGTATGTAAAATATCCACCTGATCTTGTCAATTACTTCATAAAATGTTATAATTTGGCTGTAAACATAAATGACATGCATTTATTTGAGAGAAATTCTATATGATGCTTACTGGGGGACAATAAAAGTAACGCTATAAATGGGCTTGCTTTTTGAGAATGTGTACCCCGAACATGGATTATAATATTAACAAGATCATGCGGAAAAATTTGGTAATCTTTGCTGATATAGAGGGGCAACCAATGCTATTCGAGACATAAAGATTGGACATGAAGGACTTAACCACTATTTTTACAGTCACGTTCACGCATGTAAACGAAAAATGACTCGTATTCTGAGAGACTCTTTCGTAACTTTCACTCATTGATTTAATTTTTCATGCGTATATATCTGGATAATTCATGCGTATTCTACGCAAATACGCATCTTATCTGGACCCCTGTAAATGTTTAATAACAATTCTTTGCTTATCTTAGCATTTAACCTGCAGGGATAAACCTAGTAGGAATGCCCCACCACGCATCCAACTCTTCTGTCTGCGGGAATTTATATTTGTCATATATATTTTAAGAAATAAACAATTTATTCGAAAACATAGTTCAAGTAGTTCCAGATCACCATAATTAAGGGGCCGTTATAACTTCCAATGGCCGGAAAAAAGTTAATAACTTTTTAATTGACGAAATATATTAATAATGTTATGTAATAACTAATTTTCAAATATCTAAAAATAAATTATAATAACGTCTTTGTGGTCCGAGAACGCTATTTAGGTCAACACAACAGTAATGTTTACAAGGTATATATGGTATGTTATGGCTTCCAATTTTTTTTATTTCATAATGTAGACATCACTGTGTGAGTGAGTTAATATTTCTCATGCATGTGTGTAACTAAACTTGTGTTTCTGTTTGACACATCCCCCTTTTTTTCCTGAGAGGCAACATACTGTAGCCATACTTATCCTCATTATGTCACATGATCTGGAATACACTAAAATGATCTGGAAATGCGTACAACGGCAGGGCATTTTATTTGTCAGTTTTCATTATTAAATCATGATTGATCACTCTCGTTTTGATAGAAGTTAAGATGAAAAATTGCTCATAAAGAAATTGTCCTTGGATTTTAAAGTGGCTTTGGGTAAGTGCATGCAGTCACTCTTTCAGAAGTGATCCGGAATACCCCAATGAACTGGTAACTCTAAATGGACCTCGTTTTGAATAAGTATAAATATATTTTGATAGAATATCCATAAATTTACAAATATTATAATTCAACCATATGTCTTGTCACAGCTGCGGTGACTATGTTATCATGAATGATGCATTGTTTTTCTTTTTTTATGAATGTGTACGTGCTATTCTTTGTCAAATTGTCAAATCAACTGTCATACAGGCTACTGTAGGCTAGAGTAACTTATAGGCCTAATATTCATCAGTCATTTAATGTGTTAAAAGCATGTATTAATATTAATAAATTATATAGGCCGACATAAGAATGTTTCCACAAATAATGATCCAATTATGGCAATGGAACAGTAGTTTTAATGTCAATGTTTTTCGTAGGGCTGTGTATTGCCTCAATATTTGTATTGCGATACATATTGCTGAACTGTAACGTATTGCAATACGTACCACAATATATTGCAAGATCCTCTGACAATGAGATATTTCTCTAGCAACCATTTTAACAAGTGCCAATGATAAATGAACTCTACACTCAACTTGTATACTTCCTTTTGCAGTTTAAACATGATACATGTGATAAAATGACTTTCAGATCTTTAAAAAAATCATTTGTAATACAGTCCAACACACATTCTAGCTCTTCAAAATACTTTTATTAACACTGGTTAAGCCAGTAAATGTGCCTTTTACAAGATAAATGAATAAAGTTGACTTAATATTGGTTGGTGCAATATTGCGATATGAAAATCGTATTGCAATACGTGTATTGCACAACTCTGTATTGCAATATATTGGTATTGCAATAATATTGCGCAGCCTTATTCAACATTGTGAATTAGGCCTAGATCTACTGCATAATATATAAAATGTATGAAATACTTCAAATAGTAAATTGGACCAGGTTGAAAATGAGTCATCGAGAAGTGATCATGCCACAATGACATTAAAATAAATCATTTTGGCACTATTGCAATCAACATGTCTCTGCATACTTAATTCTAAACTTTTCTTACCATAAATATGTAAATAATAATACATAAGATTCTGGTTAGTATCCAGCTTCACAAATCGTCAAAGAGGAGGGTTTGAAATCAGCGCCAATGGCCGTACGACCTTTATGTTACTCTCCTTTTGATTGGTCAATTTTCTAACAACGCCATCTACCTTTAAATGTAAACAAACAAGAGTGATCTCCCTTTGAAAGACGACAAACCAAAGAACAAAAGAGTGCGATTGGAAATCGGTCACAAATATTTGTGAGTTTGGGGCTGAAATAAATATATTTTATGGTCATTTACTCAGATCGTTGGTTAAACGTTCCTATTGAATGCACACAGGGAATGCAATTTCAGTAAAATTATCTCTGATGTAAGCAATTTGCTTGGAACAAGAACACCATAGACGAGTCGATTGGTAGATTGTAACAGTTTGTAAGTGGACAGACCAGGAAGTGTGCTTAGAAAGTGGACTGATTTTATTCTGTTTTAAACATTGTGTAGACTACATCATGTATTTGATGTCAATCATATTATGATATTCATGTATTCTGTAACAATATAATAATAAGTAATTAATTGTCTAAATGAGACAAATCAGCTAAAAATAATAGGCCTATATGATGATGTGATTTGTCAATTAGCATTAAACATTGCAATATTTTCTCTTCAAGATATGTAATCTATCGTCACATAAAATTTATAATTTATGTACCAAGACTAAGGAAGTTTGATTTTATATTGTGTAAATAAATAATGAAATATATTATGCATTCGTAATTTGTCATAATTTGATTTTTGTTTTCTTACAGAATTCTGCAAAAAATACCCAAACGACAAAAATAATCCTGTATATCTACATATAGCATGCAGTATGTCTGGGAAAAAACATTTTTGCCATCAATGCCAAGTATGTGGAAAATCTTTCAATCGCAGAGATGTGTTCCGATGTCATATGCGAATCCACAGAAATGAGAAACCATATGCATGCAACTTTTGCGGTAAGACGTTTGCACACAGGGGTAATAGAAATCAGCATGCCGCGTCGCATCAAGAAAAGAAGCACTTCAAATGCGATTATTGTGAAAGGATGTTTTCATTGAAAATATTTCTGAATAGACACATCAAGAATACTCATCCTGAAAACTATACGCCATCACATATTGGACATGTGGATTATAATAGGAGAGCTGCAAGAAATGATGTTTTTATTTTGAACCAAAATGGTCAGGAAAGGATGAGTGCTCAACACTCCCAGACTAAAAGTTGTTCAGTGTCACAAACCCAAAATATGGAAGCTAATATTCGACATAACCAGACCATTTTGAAAAATTTGCTTTCACCATCAGAACGCATGAAAAGTGTAGTTCCAAACCATCAGAGTACCGACAATGCTTTATTTATTGGACAATCCATGAACCCCGACACCATGGGTATGAGTGTTTCTAACTACAGTCATATTGTACAGAAAGTGCCCACACCTGCTACTGAATCAACCAAAGAAGAGAATATATATATCCCTCAAATACTTCATGCTAATACAGCGAACTCTGATGATCAGCTTGAATGTCATTTGTGCCCTATGATATTCGATAAACGACATAAATATCAGCTTCATATCATGATGCACGAGCTCAAACAAAACGAACCAATGCTTGAAGAACGGAAGACCGATATTCATCAAACGGATCAAATGTCATCACACTCTGGGAAAGACAGTGGAAATTGTGGTGGGTTTCTTGTTCCGAAATTGAAAGGATTTTCTGAAGAAGATATGCAAACAGTTCAGATGATTTATTCAAAGACTGCAGCGATTCATACAAAAATTGAACCTGATGAGAATCCTGAAGTTGTGTTTATAAAACATGAAGACATTGATTGAAATTTTGTTCTCTTAAATTCAAGGGCCTGGTTGAGAAGGGTATTGCTATTTTTGTAAGGGGAAATAATTCAGGCATTATGTGAAATTTGAAAAAATGCTCTATATTCACCAATTTGTACAATATAAAGAGAGGGTGCTACTGAATTATACACCATTTTTTGCTGTAATTTTTCCAATTTTAAAACTTTTTGATAATAAATTTGATAGAATATCCACAAAGTAACAAATAATGTATTCGAGACTGATCATCATTGTCTTGTTATGCCGTAGCAAATCTTTCCGAACTAATAACAATGATAAATGGCTTCACAGTAAAACACCAACAGTAAAACACCCTTCTCTCTTTGGAAAATCAAGTTCAAAAATGAATGTACAGGGTTCCATAAAGCCATGGGAATTGTTTTTGTCATTCAAAATAATAAAAAGTGTTCACAATAAAATGGCCGCCATGCAATTTTTGCATTATACGCAACACCGTTATTACCACTATGGCTGATTGGTTTGTGTAATAAGATGTTTTACCCTCTAAAATAAATATAAATGACATAAACTATCATTATAAATGGGAAATTTGAAAAAATAAAATTTGCGAAAAACGTGCTACTGCCCCTTTAAGTATAATGTGGTCTTGTTTCATCAGGTCATCAGACTTATCAAACAAATCTGGTGATCAAGTTTGTTCAAATGAACAATTAAATTTCTGTTGATCTTTTCATAGTGACAAATCATGTCTTTTAAAACTGGTGATCTAAATAATGTCTCAAAATATCACCAATAGTTTTTTTCATAAGTTTATAGATTTGATGGTGAGAAGTTGTAGGTCTGGTAGATGTATTGAACACAATGTTTCTGCTTCAGTGATAGGTTGGGTGTTGTTTGATTTGTAGAAAATTAAAGGTACATCCATTGTGTTGTTGGGGGTTACATATTCCAAACGTTAGAAATGGCGTAACTTTATCGAGAAGTACTGACTGTTACTGAAAATTACCATTTTGATGATAGACGACTTAGTATATTGACGATATGAGGGTAAAATAGTGATTTCTGATAAAAAAAAGGACAATGCATCACGATTGACGCTCGCCAATGAGTCAAAAATAATTTATGAATGTTATTTATAACAGACAAAATGATAAATTGGGGTTGATCCTGTTTAATAGTCATACTACTGTGCATGAAAATGGAATGTGCAGTTTCGGTTTCTACACATGCATAATGATGTTACTCGATTTTAAATGGAAACTAGTAATTATTATATATTTGGCGATTGGGGATGACTATGCAAGCTGAGTTAATTTATTTGCACTGTAAACAGCACATATGGTGAGTTGGAACGTATTAAAGCCTAATCAAATTTTATGAAACACAATGGATGCACTTTTAACACAGACACCAGTCCCAAAGTATTAGTATACCTACCTCTCTGTAAGTTTGTAACACATAACAAAATGGAGAATTTCATTGAACTATCCCTTTAAAATCAACACAAGAATGTACTGTAGTAAAGTAGATAAATGTGCTGATGTAAATCGTCAAAATTTAGCTTATTAGCATGTTACATGTTGTACCCATTGGATACATTATAGATACTAGTTGTTTGTATACAATTGCTTACAGTCAGACCCTGTTTATCCGCACAGTTTAATTACATTAGAAAATCATCCGGAAGCAAGTGTAACGGTTAATTGAGTCTTAATCCATGGTCTCGACGTCATTGTGTTATCAGTTGATTATTATTTAGGAATCTACTGGTCGTTGACTGTCCCAGTCAGGAGGGGTGTAAGGTTTTGACATTTTCAGTAATTGCTAATCGAGTACATTTTTCGAGACTGATGTATTTTGTTTTGGTGTATCTGAATAGGATCTTAAAATATTTCTCAACTAGACAAATTATTTTTTGTAATGCATGATAGGGGTGTAACAATACATCGAACTATCGATGCATCGCAATAGTTGGCTTTGCAATAGTACTATATCGATAGTATATACAAAAATACTATCGCTATCGCAATAGTATGGTTAACTATCCATACTATCGAAACTTTTAAATTTCCCTTAATTATGAATGATTTACACAAGCCTCACTGCATTAATTCATGATTTTCCATTTTAAAAGGTCAATAGGGAAGAACTAGAGATAGGAAATAGCAAAATGACAAAAAGTGTTTTCATTTATGATTTCTTTACTGATTTTGGTTCCATAGTCCTTAAAATCAATTAAACATGTCAACTAAAACCTATAAGAAATCTAGCTGATTATTGCGTATTTGAAAAAAAAAAAACTATCGCAATAGTTATTGCAATAGTGAGTTACAATAGTCTATCGCTATCGCAATAGTAAGTGGCAATAGACTATTGCTATCTCAATAGTCTCTTTGGGTCAATAGTCACCCCTAATGCATGAACCTTGATTTGAACATGCAACCCTTCACTTGGTAGTCAGTGCTTCTAACCATTAGGCCACAAGATGCTGTTAGAAGCCTTAGGATTGTTTGTCAGTAAGAATCCCGCGTTCTATTCAAGACATGTAACGCACGGAGAGACCATGGAAAGCCAGAGTTTTAGGTGTCATTTACATCGCTTCGCGTGGAAGTTTTGCGCTGAACTTGCATGGAAGAATCCATTTCATGAGGGTCGTAGCTACTTGTACCATATCCAATGAATGAGCACCAAATATGCAAAATAATTGATTTTGGTGTACCATAATTGAAATTTATTGTTTCAAATGTAAAATAATAATTCGGGGCTCGTTGATTATTTTTAACGAATCCACAGCTCCTCATGCATTCTCCATTACATCATTTGCATAGAAATGCGTAGGTAATATTCAAACTACTCCATGCGGATGGCCGGTTGTCCTGATATAAGTCCTCTGGGTAAATGAGGTCTGATTGTATATTGACTTTCATGATATATAGAATGAGATTTTGATAATACTGTATGTGTGTGTTTGTGTGTTTAATGTATTGTGTTTTCATGTTACCTCATTTAAAATTTGTATGAACATTCTTTGTCCAGAGAATCTTTAAAATTAGTGATGTCCAATTGATCAATGCATTTTACTGAATAATACACTTGTCAACCAAAAATGTTTTTTTTATTTTGCTTTTAGTTATTTTCCTTTTATAATTGTACTTAAATTGATCGTGTAATTTTCATACATGAGTGACAAATGTTGACTCATTTTGATTAATAAATTAAAACTAGATGAAATGTTGTACTTCCCATCATGACGGACTTAAAGGTACATCCATTGTGTTGTTGGGGGTCAAATATGCCAAACGTTATAAATGGTCTTATTTTATCGAGAAGTACCAACTGTTACCGAAAACTACCATTTTGATGATACTCGATTTAGTATATTGACGATATGAAGGTAAAAGTATCAATTTCTGATCGAAAACCGGACATTGCACCGCGTGTGGCGCGCGCCAATAAGTCAAACGTAATTTTGGAATCATATTCAAACCAGACAAAATAACAAATTTGGGTTGATTATGTTCAATAGGTCATATAACTACTGTGCATGTAAATAGGACATGCACTTTCAGTTTCTGCACATGCATAATGACGTTATTCGATTTTAATTGGAAACTAGTAATTATGATATGTTTGGCGATTGGGGATGAATATGCAAGCTGAGTGAATTTGTTTGTGTTGTAAACAGCACATATTGTGTGTTGGAACGTATTAAAGCCAAATAAAATTTTATGAAACACAATGGATGCACCTTTAAGGGACGTATAACTTTACAGCTAGCCTAGTTTTAACCGGATTGCTAAAATTTCAGTATCATGCTCTTTCAATTAAATAACAATAAACAGAATGACTAAGAAACTCTTTTTTATGATAATTTTGTGACAATATTCCTCAGTTCAATCTGTAAATATTTTCCGGATACCTTATACTACTTCAGTATATTTATAATTACACAATTTGAAGTACCAAAATGACAGTCACATTTAAGAGGCAACATATGCAGGATCAAAATGTTTTTTCTGTTGAATGAATCTAGTTTGATGCTAACCTGTAATTAAGAAAACCTTTGATACCTCCTTTTTAGATCATCAGACCTGAAACGTCAGATGGGCTTATGGCATCGATCGTCATCCAATGTCCGTCTGGTATTCCGTAAACTTTACACATTTTCAACTTCTCCTCCAGAACCCCTGAGCCCTCAAGCGGAAATTTTGTGGGGTGGTACCTTATACCCAGAGGATAAAAATTTGTGCATTTGGTCCTCACTCCCCCCTCAAATAAGGGCGTGGCAGGCATTCTTAGTGAAACCTTTCGAAAACTTCTTCAAAATCTTTTTACATATGAAGGTGAAATTTTCAGATTTACAGTTTTTCCCCATAAAGAGTTAAGTTTGTTCATCTGGACTTCACCAGTGGCAGGGAGTCCATAAAAAAAATTAAACCACTTCTCAAGAACCAGCAATGCTAGAAAGCCCAAATTTGGGGGAAATGATTTTTGTTGGATGGAGATTTGGATTTGTAACTGTCATTACCCTATCCAAGGATTTAGATAGTATTCTATCTAAATCCTTAATTCCATACCCTATCAAACTAATTACTATTAAATGTCCATATTGAGTCAAGACCACAATATGAATTTCTATAAATACTCTACTCATCCAAGTGATTGTATTTCTTGAAACTTTCAGTTACTCTACTTTAATCCATGTGATTATATTTGTTAAGCTTTCAGTTGTGTATTCAGTTTATCTAGACTTGTCAAACAAAGACCTCGACCGATTAAAGGTTGTTATTTTGCAGACAGTCCTGGGGCAGGTCTACGAAGTGTCCCTCAGGGCTGGTTTGGGAGGAGGCTTAGTTGGACCCGGAGGGAGGATATGCTTTTGGCACAGACATATCTTTGGTGACCATGAGATTTTTTAAGGTCATGTCAAGGAATTGTACTTCAGTCTTCAACATCGAACAATATGAACCCTGATGAGCAACAGAGCAACAGAGCCCATGACTGTATTTTATTTTTAAAGAATTGAAGTTGGAAGTGGATGAATAATCAAAGCAATACACTTTAGTGAATGTACTGTTGCACATTATATTTAACTATATCTTGTAGTTTCTTAAATTATATTTACCTTTTACAATGGTTTATTTTTCAATTTATTTCACAATAGTACATGAAACTGTCATGTATTTGACATGGAGTCTTTAATAAAATCGATGTATATGACAAAGCATTTTGAATGTTTCATTTCATGGTCTAAGAATGTAACATGATATATAGGGGGTCACAATTCACAAAATATATTTTCTTGCACTTCTTCGGACCAGTCCATTGCTTGATTCAAACTCTCCCCAGCTCTCATTGTTGTGCCACCACTCTGACACTAGTGGGCCCATGCCTATAAGGCCAGACATTCCTATGACATGGCCCATTGTCTGTAGATACTTTTCACATCTTTAGCTCATCAGGCCTGAACCATGCACATGGGAGACCAAAGGTTGTACATTGCCTTGGTCCTCTTGGCAGGCATTATTCCCTAAATTATTTAAAAGACTTCTCCAAACCCAATTGGCAAAAAAAAACAATTTGGAAGCTAAAAGTTTCAAAATATCATTTCTGTTACATGGAAAAAATCAAGTTTGTACATTTGATGTTGAATATCCTTAAATATATGTGTGGCATCGTGTAGTCCCTGAAACTTCTTTTTACTTCTCCCCAGAAAGTAATTGTAGGAAGCTCAGCTTTGTTAATATCATCAAGTTGGATGAAGACAAAGATATGTATATTTCTTTGTTATATTCCAAACAGCTGTTAAGTAAGAGTTATTGGTTCATTCCTTTAAGGGATATAATATCAGAAGAATCTGTACTCAAATTACCCGCCCTTGGCCCGGCGGGTAATTTTAGTACAGATTTCTCTGATAGAGTTTCCCATGGGTGATATAGTGGAGAGTAACGGAGCATATATAAAACCATGGGTAACCGAGGATGCACACAGCCATGCCTAAATGTATTGCCTAAAGTCGTGCAGATTGGTTTGTGCCATGGCGGGGCATGATTTTACGTAGGTTTAAATTGGTCATGCAAAAACTGAAGGGCTACAGAGTCAATGGCTCTATTTTAGTTCAAGTCAAAGTTTTAATATAACAAATATGATATTCTAAAACTTTAGCATTAGTCGATTCTGATTTAAGCTTCATGTGCCAACTGGTTTCGGAGAAGAAGTCGTTAAAAATTATTTGCCAAACTGCCTGCTTTATGAGCTTAAACTTAAAACGCCGTGAAATTGGAAGAATTGTGATTTTAAATAAATATTCATTCATAATTAATTGGATTAAACAAATACCGGTTGGTTACTTTCAGACACTACAATGACGAGTAATCGGAAATGTTACTTTTAGTGTGTTGTTTGAATCACATATATTATGTCTAAGGTGACGAAATACAGCAAGGCATATTAAAGAGACAGTAGCAGGTTTTTTCGCTCAAATAAGTTGATGAAATGTATTTGAATAATAATGTCACAAATAGTAAAACACCCTTCTCTCTTCGGAAAATCAAGTTAAAAGATTTGTGTACATGGTTCCGTAAAGCCATGGGAAATTTTTTTGTCATTAAAATAATAAAATGTGTTCACAATAAAATGGCCGCCATGCAATTTTTGCTTTATAAGCAACATCGTTATTACAACTACGGATAATTGGTTTGTGTAATAAGATGTTTAACCCTTTAAAGTAAATATAAATGACATAAACTATCATTATAAATGGAAAATTTAAAAAAAACGTGCTACTGCCCCTTTAAGTGCATGTACGTTATAGACTAGCAACACTTATGTCTAGCGGGGATAGTTGATGTAAATAATACGGAGTTCTACGGTTGTTTCTTGAAAGATGACTACACCGATAGTTTATTGTATTGTTTTGAAAGTGACGCTGAAGCAAATACGACAAACCTAAATCACGTAAGAGTAATGACATTTGATATTATCGTATTTTTATCTGAATATCTAATTATAAATCTGATTACAACCTTACAATATTTTGCCGCGTTTTCTATTTGTTGACAACTTTTGCTACGAAACTGGAAACAGTTTTACTTGTTACATATACCGGGTTGAATATATAGAACGTTTTGGATTTTGTTTCAAAGTGTACTACATATCAAATATCGCATAGCATGCAAGGGAAGTGTCCGTTAAAGGGAAAGTTATATCACTGATCTATAGGCAGCATCCGCCATCTTGGATTCTTGGCATTACGTGAAATGAAAACACGCTTTATTTAACCCAATATTACAATTTTTTAAAAATAATACATATACAATGATAAAAGATAAAAAAATTTAATTCATATAGTAACACATAACATACACTAAAACTAATAAACAATATGCTGTTAGTCCGTAACGAAGTTACCCACTCGCAGCGCCGATGAATGGCTTCACTTTTCATTGTTTTTATTTTTCAACAAATGTGCACTTGTGTTTATCAAGTTGTGAAATATAAAGTCATCAAAATATTAACTTCATTAATATCTTTCAATTTCACTATGTTTTAATCATGTATTAAAAGCAGATAAGAATATCACCACGAATTTCGTTTCCACAAAAAATGCCCCGATAGAACCCTAGCTCCTTTTTTAAGAAGGATGAGGCACATGCTGGGGAGGAAATATGGATATGGGTACCGTATACTACGATGGCCAGGGGGACATCGCTCTTTCGCCCTCTGGTATCACAGGGGCGGATCCAGGATTTTTGAAAGGGGGGGGTCCCAAAACAATTTTTCTCCACTCAGTGGGGGGGTTTAAAAGTATATCCCAACTTATACATGGATTTGAAAAGGGGGGGGTCCGGACCCCCTGAACCCCCCCCTTGGATCCGCCACTGTATCAACACGACAAAGCGATAAAGCGATATAGTCACACGACAAAGCGATAAGGCTGCACGACAAAGCGATAGAGCAACACGACAAAGCGATAACGCCGCACGACAAAGCGATAGTGTCGCACGACAAAGCGATAGTGTCGCACGACAAAGCGATAACGCCGCACGACAAAGCGATATAACAACGCGCTAAAGCGATAATAACAGCACGATAAAGCGAAAGAGCGATAAAGCGAAAGAGCGATAAAGCGAAAGAGCGATAAAGCGAAAGAGCGATAAAGCGAAAGAGCGATAAAGCGATAATAACAGCGCGATAAAGCGATAATAACAGCGCGATAAAGCGAAAGAGCGATAAAGCGAAAGAGCGATAAAGCGAAAGAGCGATAAAGCGAAAGAGCGATAAAGCGAAAGAGCGATAAAGCGATAATAACAGCGCGATAAAGCGAAAGAGCGATAAAGCGAAAGAGCGATAAAGCGATAATAACAGCGCGATAAAGCGAAAGAGCGAAAGAGCGAAAGAGCGATAAAGCGAAAGAGCGATAAAGCGAAAGAGCGATAAAGCGAAAGAGCGATAAAGCGAAAGAGCGATAAAGCGATAATAACAGCGCGATAAAGCGAAAGAGCGAAAGAGCGATAAAGCGAAAGAGGGATAAAGTGATAGAGCGATAAAGCGAAAGAGCGATAAAGCGAAAGAGCGATAAAGCGATAGAGCGAAAGAGCGATAAAGCGAAAGAGCGATTAAGCGAAAGAGCGAAAGAGCGAAAAAGCGAAAGAGCGATAAAGCGATAAAGCGAAAGAGCGATAAAGCGAAAGAACGATAAAGCGAAAGAACGATAAAGCGAAAGAGCGATAGAGTGAAAGAGCGATAGAGCGAAAGAGCGAAAGAGCGAAAGAGCGATATTGACATGTCGACCTTAATCTTTTACATAACAATAGAATACTGGTTTCATTCAATTTCTTTTCATTTCACTTGATATTTGATTCACATAACATAAGAATGATTTTGATAAATGATTCCACTTTAAATCCCCAAAGGTCGCCATTATATAAATATAATTAATACAAGTTTATTTGGTATTAAGAATTTGAATAAACATCTATAAAACAACTTAGGGTGAATAATTGAGAAATCCATGCTAATTAAAACAGACATCTGCAACTCTAATAGATTAATTCAAAACGCTGACATGGTGTGTGTAAACCTGTACATAAATACTAACTTAGACATACTTTATGTGACTGGTTATTATTGATTTAATTGAGCAAAACAAAGTTTATATAAATTTAAATCGGCGCACTCTGATTTCTTCTGCTTACTCTATATTTTTACTGAAAAAGCTGTCAAATATAGCTTAAAATCATTAAATATGTCTGACACACGGCATCCCAAAAAATGTTATATATGATGTTAAAAGGTATAGAAAATAATAAAGTTAATTGGGCTTCGAAGTTTCCAGATTTATTGTACAGTTTGGGCTTCATCTTCCCACGCAAGGCCTAACTAGCGCCAGTCTCCAAACTGGCTAATTAGCTAATTGGCTAATTGGGCTTTGGTTTTGTTTGGGACCAACAATTTGTTTATCTTCCTACTTCGTGTTTCTCAAAATTTCTGTGTCGTCTAAAATGTATTCATGAACTGAATTGGTATAGTTCACTTCAAAACGGCACCAACTCCATATCTTACTCTTATTTTAAAGCTTCACTGTCTAAAAAATTATATTTGAATGCGGTTGTTGTTAAAATGTTTAGAGTATTCGGGCAATTTACGTGTTTTTCATTTAAGAATTGAAACGGGTCGGTTTTATAATATAGATAGAAATGATAGATTATGTTTACAATGCGACGACGGCTATAATTGAGGATGAAAACCATTTCCTTCTTGTGTGTTCCAAATTTAAAGAGCTCCGCCTGAATCATTTGCCGAAAACTGTTTGTACAAACCCAAATAAAACTAAATTTAAAATCCTCATGTCAATATCGAATTGTAAACTTGTAATTTAGCAAGCTTTATTTTTCATGCCATGTACCAAAAATGTTAATTGAATGACTGTTGCTGTACACATCATGTCTTATCATATATACGATATGTAGTTACGGGCCGATGACCTACACTTCAGAAATAAAGAATTGAAATTGATAACTTCTGATATATATTCATCAACATAATGTAAGAAACAAGTTTGGAAATATATTGTAACAACACTGGTATATTATTTAGACATTCACTAACAAATCAAAGGAAAGGATAAAATAATCTATCATTATCAAAATAAAATATATAAATTTGTTTACTGGGTTACATTGTGCACATCATAACGTATAAGACACTATTAGGCTATATCACAGTAGAATATTTGTGTGACATTGTGTATTAATATGTGCGACAGGAATAATTCTAAAGGGTATGATTCATGAAAAAGCACGTTTTGGGTAAATTTATTGAAAATGCGAACTCCGCGCATCGCCATGAATCATTAGTATGATGGTAATAGGTTGTACGCCTTCAGTGCATGGAGCTCAGCGACATTCGAATGCGTATTTGAGGTTACAAAATCGTCTCTTTCACACTTGAATGGCTTCATTCTGCTCACATAAAGAGATAGTTTTAATCAGAAAGGAGGCCCATGGCATTATACAGTGCATAGTAGTAAAATACATTTTCCTGACTGTTGAGGACATCCTAGTTGTTTACATCTATTTCGCTAAAGAGTTAAACAATTGAATATATTTTTCATAACCAGGAATTCAATGTAATATATGGGTAAAGTCTTTCTTAAAACATTGAGAAATGGATAAATAATACAAAAGGGTATTCTGACTCAGTGAAAAGTATATGTTCTTGATAAAAATGAGACGTTTTGACCCTGTCGGTAGTGCTTGTAAACACATAAATTTGCAAACTGATTAATACGGAACAACCAAAGAGTCAGCTTCTATTTTTTGTTAACTTTTCTGTCAAACGTGTTTCAATACCCATGAACTTTGGGTTTTATCCGAGCGTGGGTAATTTTCCCGTTTCATCATAATTCAACAATTATTCTTGTCGTGAAAAGGGATTTTATTATATGTTTGGTGTGACGTTCATCACAATGATAATTGCGGACATTGAACGTCAATCATTATAACAAAATAATTCTCTTTATTAATATCATTTAGTGATTGGCGCTTAAGGGTTAATTTTCAATAACAGTCAATACTTCTTGATAAAATACTACAATGCAACACTGAGTGTTCCTTTTAAAACCCATTGAGTATGTTGTTGGAGTCACATTATGTCAAACGTAATAAATGAAGTTATTTTATCGAAAAGTACTGATTGCTGATGAACATTATCAATTTAAGGCTAGTTCATTTAGTAGTGATATTATAAAGGTGAAAGTCACGATTTATTATTGAAAACTTGACAAAGATGCGGGTTAATTGGTTAAATGTAAGTTTGGAAACTTACCTTTAATAGACAGTCAGATGTGGGTTGGTAATATGTAATTGGTCATATAACTACTGTGCACATATAGGAAACGTATACATTCGGCTTCTTCACGTACAAAATGCTGTTGCTCGACTTTATTTGATTAGCATACATTTGGCGTTAGGGAATGAATATGCAAGTAAAGTGAAATTATTTGTACTTCAGAATAAATCAGAATATCTGGTCTGTCGGCATGCATGAAGGCAAAGTAAATATTCCTATAAATTTTTAATGGCTCTTTAAAACATATTTGTAAATGTTTTATCCATATGCATTATTTTTACATTTTATCTGTAAATAAGTTTTTTGGATATAATATTATTCAACCAAAAGCGTATATATTTCAGCATTTAGTGGATTCACATATCGTTATCAAGTAATGAATAACTAAATACCGGAAACCATTTTATTTTAATTCGTGTGAGTAACTTAGTTTTGATGGTTAAATCACCATATCACAAAAAATACCAGTATTGACCTGTATTAAGAACATGACACACTATAAAGTAATTAAGTATGTGAAATAAATATTCAAATTTCATACTACGTATCTATAATATATTGATTATAGTTTCTGTTTGCATTTAAACCTATGGTTTTTCATATCATTAGTAAATGTCAGAGAACATGTGGAGCTATTGATACTGTAGAGTATAGTTGGTTACCATTGCAAAGTCAAATGGTATCAGTTCCCTAAATTGCACGTCACATGTTGTCATAGTAACATGATCTGCATGAGCCTGGGAAAAAATCAATTATTCGTGCTGTAATCCGAGATTTGCTCTTTGAAAAGACTCAAAATTGTGACTCTTGCCTCAATGTTTAAGAAGTAAATGCTTTGCAAAATAAAAGTGAATTTTTTTCGGAAACTGGGATATTGGCTAACTGCATGCTGTACAGTTTCGATTACTATAAATGTGCTCGTGGAACACCTTGGTACCGACAAGGAATACAATACCTTGAAGTTTTACCAAAATGAGACCAATAGAACCATTCTGAATGAAATTCATAAATGACGCCATAACGTCAAATCAACATCAGCAAAGACAGGGGTTTTGCATCAAACAACTTCACGGGAGTGTTTGCACATGTTCTAATTGCATTTAAAAGCACATTTTGCCCTTCATCATCTGAACAGAAATGTGGCTATTTTCCCAGAGAATGATTATGGCACAATATAATGTTATCCACAAGTTCTATACAAGTATTGACTTATCGTTACGTCTGCATGTGTTCAACACGTTATTATTATGATGTCATCAAAATTGGAATGCTGTGATGTTATAAATTTTCTCATTACAGCGTTATCAGTAATTACGAAATTGTTTAGTGGACTGGCGTTATTTTGCTGTTCAGTAGATATCCAAGTTTGTACGTCACCTTGTTGAGATTACTATTCATCTACATAGTAAAGCTTGCACAAGAAACTTACACATTGACTTTCAAGGTGTAAACTCTACATAAATGCTCATAATAATGCAGATGTTGAGTGTACTTCAACCGTCTATATAATCTCGGAATATAGTGTCAATATTTTAGCATTGTACGTGTAATCTTGGTTTTCATTCTTGACATGGTTTCTATGATTATTAACATAAAGTTAATGAATTGAGTTTGGCTATTCGAAAGGTTGTCTGCTCGGGAAAACCACACTAGAAAACTACAAATGTCGCGAGGACCACACGACATGTAAACTCCTCGTTGCCGAGAAAGCCACACTAATAAACTACAGAATGGCGCGAGGGCCACACGACATGTACTCTCCTCGTTGCCGCGAAAGCCACACTAGAAAACTACAGAATGTCGCGAGGGCCACACGACATGTACACTCCTCGTTGCCGCGAAAGACACACTAGAAAACTACAGAATGTCGCGAGGGCCACACGACATGTACATTCCTCGTTGCCGCGAAAGCCACACTAATAAACTACAGAATGGCGCGAGGGCCACACGACATGTACTCTCCTCGTTGCCGCGAAAGCCACACTAGAAAACTACAGAATATCGCGAGGGCCACACGACATGTACACTCCTCGTTGCCGCGAAAGCCACACTAGAAAACTACAGAATATCGCGAGGGCCACACGACATGTATACTCCCCGTTGCCGAGAAAGCCAACTACAGAATATCGCGAGGGCCACACGACATGTACACTCCTCGTTGCCGCGAAAGCCACACTAGAAAACTACAGAATATCGCGAGGGCCACACGACATGTATACTCCCCGTTGCCGAGAAAGCCAACTACAGAATGTCGCGAGGGCCACACGACATGTACACTCCTCGTTGCCGCGAAAGCCACACTAGAAAACTACAGAATGTCGCGAGGGCCACACGACATGTACACTCCTCGTTGCCGCGAAAGCCACACTAGAAAACTACAGAATGCCGCGAGGGCCACACGACATGTATACTCCCCGTTGCCGAGAAAGCCAACTACAGAATGTCGCGAGGGCCACACGACATGTATACTCCCCGTTGCCGCGAAAGCCACACTAGAAAACTACAAAATGTCGCGAGGGCCACACGTCGTGTAAAGTCCTGGTTGCCGCGAAGCCCACGATTGATTTCGGGATGATACCGTTTATCAAATTAGCGCCACCCATTGATAGATAATGAGCTTATTATAAAGTGAATATGGAGTTAATCTTGTTTGTTTAGTTTTAAATAAAGTGTTGTAGTAGTTTTTCTTTAGGTCACGACTTTTCAACTGTATATCTGTCACTATTCTGAAGTGGTTAGCATTAAAATGATGATTTTCAGCAACGTTCAGTATTCGATAAAATTACATCTGACCAAATAACATATAAAACATGACACACATACGTGTACATTACATAAAATAAAATATGTTGCTATGGGGTGAAAACATCAATGAAATATGAAACTCCCCTGTCCTGTGCCTTCCTACAATATGATAATACAAAGTAAAAAGACTGCAAGACACATCATAGTTTATTATATACCGTAACATGGACCAGCACTCCCGATCATTGCCGGGAGAGCCACATTCATACGATCACAAAAACCGGGAGCGCCAAGTTGTATGTAACCTTATTTTCTTACATTGGCTCTGCCGGATTGCAACCCTTATAAAGATGTGCATTGTGCGCAGTACGATTGAGTGGTTTAACATCTTGACCTGAGAAAACCAAAAGAGAAGACGGCCGTTATCCAAAGTGATACTAAGATTCGTATGTTTATTGCAAAATAGTTTTACACACCACCAGTTGATAACAGTTGTGAATCACATTTTCCTTCTCTGTTTTACAAAATTCCTCGTTACCATTATTTATTAACTGCATAGATAATACTTCCTTCTATGGTATATATAATCAGTTTTAGAACGATAATAGTCTACATATATATGAAGCAAATGATGCTACTTGATATGTAAAACAGTTTAAAGAAATGGCTGTTTTATTTATGCGGAAATTTATCAGAAAACTGTAATACATGTCGAGCAATTTGTATCCTGAAGTACATGTACTGTTGTTGAAAATTACAATGTTAATGCTTATCGGTTCATTAACGTAACAATGTAATTATGTAAAGTTAAAAGACGTGACAATGCACCGCGATTGACGCCCGTCATTCAGTCAAATGTCATTTTGGAAACTTATTTACAACAGACAATAGGACAAAGTTTGGTTGAGAATGTTTACTGAGTCATCTGTGCATGTAAATGCGACGTGAAATTTCGGTTTCAGATGTTGCTCGACTTTCATTTGAAACAAGAGAATTAGTGAGCAAAGCTCGCTCATGATACCCCCGCTTTTACATTAACATTGGTCAAAGAGAAATGTTTGAAAATAGCAAAAGGGTATCAATGTTTAAACTTTTGTATGAAAAGACCATAACATATATTATTAAAGCAGAGTAAGTATTACACCTCTAAGCATGTTTTAGAAGTAAAAGTCAAAGTGGTTTCGTAACATTTGAACAACTAGAAGAGCGTTTGCGGGACACCGCAAAAGCAGAGCAGCTCCGAAACTTTGGGTCCCGCCTTTCCCTGTTCCGCCTTCTCCTCAGCATAAATAAAATGGGATTTTTTTTGGACCAAACTTTGTTCATTATTCAAGTTATTCTAACAAGTTGAATCATCACTGGGGTCACTTTTCACAAGTGTGTTCTTAAAACCTATTTCTGATTTCAAAATTGGATCAAAGGATAAACATGGCCTGAACCAATACCTCATGACCTTGACCTTGACCTTAGACCTTCAAGGTCACACCATCAACGATAACTTTTCATTGTGTATAACAATCATGCAATGACTCAAAGTGTTCATTGTTAACATAAGGCATATTCACAATAGCATGCTTAAGTTGTGACCTTGCTGTGACCTTGACCTTTGACAGATTTTATCGAAAACTTTTTCAAATCTTGGTCTATCTCCATAGTTGATATATACCAAATAAGAGCCTGACAGCACAAAAACGTTTGAAGTTATCATGTTTACAAGGATTATTGTAGTAATTAAAGCACTCATGACCTTGACCTTTGACCTTGAATGTGAACATGTCAAAATCATTTACCAAATTTATAAGAAAGAAGCTATGTATATGAGGTGTTAATACCTTCTTGGAAACAAGTAGTATTTGAGTTATGAGCGGAACCAAAAGTGTGACCATAGACGCGCACACAAAGACGCTTAAAAGTGGAAAATCTGAAAAAATAATCATGGAATCTGAGGGAAACATAGAAAAGGCACATCTAGGGACCATAAAGTGTACATGTATAAAGTTTCATAACAATTGAACAAGTAGTATTTGAGTTATGAGCGGAACCAAAAGTGTAAGCATAGACGCGCACACAAAGACGCTTAAAAGTGGAAAATCTGAAAAAATAATCATGGAATCTGAGTGAAACATAGAAAAGGCACATCTAGGGACCATAAAGTGTACATGTATAAAGTTTCATAACAATTGAACAAGTAGTATTTGAGTTATGAGCGGAACCAAAAGTGTGACCATAGACGCGCACACAAAGACGCTTAAAAGTGGAAAATCTGAAAAAATAATCATGGAATCTGAGGGAAACATAGAAAAGGCACAACTAGGGACCATAAAGTGTACATGTATAAAGTTTCATAACAATTGAACAAGTAGTATTTGAGTTATGAGCGGAACCAAAAGTGTTCCGGACGGACGGACGGACGGACGGACGCGCTGAGCGCTATATACCCCCGACTACTTCGTAGCGGGGGTATAACTAGTAATCATATATATTGGGCGATATGGGTTGATTTGCAAGTTAAGTGAAATTAATTGAACTGAAATCAGCATATATCGTATTCAGCACGTGCACGTATTTAAGCCAAATAAAGTATCTTGAAACAAAATGGGTGTCTCGACATACATGTAGTGACATATTATTTGAACAAGTAATCTTACAGTTTCATAAATGTAAGCAGAATGGAGTCATTTAAGTGCTTAAGAAAAGATTTCTTAACCTCCAATTACTTATCCTATTGTAAACTACGTAAACTGAAGGCGAACATATAATTATCATGACACTAATAATTTATGGTGACTCACACTCTATTAGTACATATGCAAATACATGTTTATTTTCATTAAGAACCATTTTCAAGGCATATTTCGATAAACAATGTCACACAAATATGCCACTATGATATACTTTTTTATATACAGTCAAACCGCGATAGTCCGGCCACCAATAATACGAATCTTGCGGTGTCCGAACGGTAGCAAGCTGTAACCAAACTAATCTCTATATAAACTCATTAAATGTTGATTCATTAATCCGTTGAATCCGTTTCCGAACCTGAACGCCAATTAGCCGTAACGGATTAGTTAATAACAACTATTTCTGCTTCATTAATCCGGTGACAAGCGATCATCACACTGAATGGATCGGTAAACTTCAATGACAGTGGATTGACACGGGAGTTGAGCGTGTCAGTAGTTTGTGATTTTAATAGATTGTAATGTTTTACATTGTGTGTCAGTACTTTGTGATTGTAATATATTAAATTTCTCATTTTGTGCGATAGTTATAAATATCCAGCGTGTCAAATTCATTTAATATTTTAAATACGTTCTCGTCTGTCTGTAGATTCAAAGGTTATCAACTCCATCTTGTTTAATTCATTTCAGTAGTCCGAACAGTTCACTATCCGAACGTTTTTGATGAAAAACGGAAGCGTTCGGATTATCGAGGCCTGACTGTACTCCAAAAACCGAATCAATTTCATTCACATAAGTTAAACATGTAAGACAAATGTATATTATATTGATGATAATACATTGTTAAAATAGTGAATGGGTAAATATATTATACCAATACAATACAATAGTACAATAGTGTCCGCACTTGCACTTTCACATTGCTTATTCTGATTAACATATATTGATTAAGAGTAGTCAGATATTCTGATTTTTTGCATAGACCGTTATTTTATTTAAACTGCATTGAACTTTGCGCAATAAAACTTATAACTCATTTAATAATAATTATAATAAGTGTTTACCACGAATGAATTCATTTCACGACAACCTCGTTTACAATAAAGAAAATAGAAGTCACATACATTGTATACAGAGAACAATCACACTTGATCAACTTCAACATCATTTAAAGGACGAATACTGGAGGAATAGGTGTATTTTGAATTTATTGGTTTTTAAACGCGGTAGTAAGAAGAAAGTTTGACGTATTCATCTGGATCAACAGAAATCTTCAGGGATAATTTTAAAACTATTTTGTCGTAAACGAAACTGCTATTTTACTGGCGTTAGAAGAACTTCTTCTAAGCGAAATAATTATTTACTAGAGACAAAGAACCATGCCGCCATTGGAAATCAAAAATTAATATGCTTTCAATGAAACAATGGTAAACGAGAGCTGACACAAGTATGTCTATGGGAGGATCTACGTGTACGGGTATAAACACGCCGGGTCAACGTTGTCAATTATCGATAATATTTGCAGATCTCTCTTGTAAGTGACATGGCCCGTTGTGCGGCGTCCGTCCGTCATCCGTCGTCAAACCATAAACTTTTCACATTTTCGACTCCTCCTCATGAACCGCAGCACACCCAAAGCTGAAATTTTGCGGAGAGGTACCTTGCACACATGGGGTCAAAGTTTGTTCATTTGAACTTCGCCACCCATCAAATATTGGCGTGGCAGGCATTATTAATAGAACCTTTAAACGACTTCTTCTCCGGAACCAGTTGACATAGGAAGATGACATTTTCAGATTTTACATATAAAATTTTATTTGTTCATTTGGTCCTGACCCCTCACCAAATATGGATGTGACAGGGGGTCCAACCTAAAATCTTTAAAAGACTTCTTCTTCAAAACGATTTGATACAGAGAATTAAAAGTTTCACATTTTAACAATCTGGGTCTACTCATGCTGCTCTCATATCTTAACATGTATGTTTTAGCAAATTTGCGAGTGAGTGATTAGCAGAGTGTGTAAAAACTCAAATGCAGAAAGGTTAATGTTAATTCTTTTAGTTATTCCCCTTTTGTATTATTCCCTCAATCAGATCCTATTATTCACCATTGGAAGTCTGTTGGCTATCCGTGTGCTGAGAAGGGTACAATTATACCAAATCATACCATGCCATGCATAATGGTTTGCGGTTTCAAAAGTTAAAACAAGATGATATCGAAATATATAATAGGCTATGACGGCAAATGGAAACTAACTAATTTCCCAGACTCAATAGATGGAACACATATAATGATGATTGAACACATTCTCACAGTAAGTGAATCCTATCGAATGCAAATGGGGAAGGCATATTCTCAAATCATGAGACAAACAGTGAAAAAAGACATTTACTACTAAACTAAACCAAGTAAAGCTCCCTTCCTCTTTCGCCCTCACACCCAAACCTTTAGGCTTGAAGAGCTAAAATATGTTAATTAATTTCATCAGTGGTAAATTGTTGCTAAACTTCGTTTACACAGTGATATTATTAATAAACTAATAAGATGTACATATCTATAATAATCTACAATAATTACTTTTCAAATTTAATAAATATGAGCAAAACCATTCAAGTCTTAAAGGGAAGATTGTGTAAGTCCCATTAACTTATCCGAATGTAAGCTAAGCTCCATACACTGAAGGCGTTAATCCTATTATAGTCATACTAATGATTCATGACATTGCGCTGAGTTCACTATTAGTAAATTTTCCCAAAACGTCTTTTCTCCCTTTAGAACTATTTCCGTGTCATACAAATATTCTACTGTGATATTTTTATATGGTATACTCTTCGCACACTGCTTCAATTTGATGTGTACATTAAAACCAAGTAAAACAAGGTTTTTTTTTATGATTTTATTCTTTCCTTTAATTTTTTATTGAATGGCTAAATAATATACAAGTGTTGATACCATAGACTTCCTACTAACCTGCATCCTTATTATGTTGATGAATATATATCAAAAGTAATCAAAGTGCGCCGATTTATATAAACTTTACTTTGCTCGATTAAATCTATCATATTCAGTCACATAAGTATGTCTAAGGAAGTATCTATGTACAGGTTTACACACACGATGTCAACTTTTTTGAATTAATCTATTATAGTTTTAATTGTCATGGATTTCTCAATTATTCACCGTAAGTTGTTTTATAGAGAAATCTCATTATATGTTTATTCAAATTCTTAATAAAAAAAATAAACTTGTATTAATTATATTTATATAATAGCGACATTTGGGGATTTAAAGTGGAATCATTTATCAAAATCATTCTTATGTTATGTGAATCAAATATCAAGTGAAATGAAAAGAAATTGAATGAAACCAGTATTCTATTGTTATGTAAAAGATTACGGTCGACATGTCAATATCGCTCTTTCGCTCTTTCGCTCTTTCGCTCTATCGCTCTTTCGCTCTATCGCTCTTTCGCTTTATCGTTCTTTCGCTTTATCGCTCTTTCGCTTTATCGCTCTTTCGCTTTATCGCTCTTTCGCTTTATCGCTTTATCGCTCTTTCGCTTTATCGCTCTTTCGCTTTATCGCTCTTTCGCTTTATCGCTCTTTCGCGCTGTTATTATCGCTCTTTCGCGCTGTTATTATCGCTTTATCGCTCTTTCGCTTTATCGCTCTTTCGCTTTATCGCGCTGTTATTATCGCTTTATCGCTCTTTCGCTTTATCGCTCTTTCGCTTTATCGCTCTTTCGCTTTATCGCTCTTTCGCTTTATCGCTCTTTCGCTTTATCGCTCTTTCGCTTTATCGTGCTGTTATTATCGCTTTAGCGCGTTGTTATATCGCTTTGTCGTGCGGCGTTATCGCTTTGTCGTGCGACACTATCGCTTTGTCGTGCGACACTATCGCTTTGTCGTGCGGCGTTATCGCTTTGTCGTGCGGCGTTATCGCTTTGTCGTGCGGCGTTATCGCTTTGTCGTGTTGCTCTATCGCTTTGTCGTGCAGCCTTATCGCTTTGTCGTGTGACTATATCGCTTTATCGCTTTGTCGTGTTGATACCAGAGGGCGAAAGAGCGATGTCCCCTCTCGGCCATCATAGTATACTATATAACAAGGCTTGAACTGTTACAAGGGTATATAGTATACGGTACCCATATCCATATTTCCTCCCCAGCCTGTGGGATGAGGAAGCGAATATGTTTCCTCATAGAACGTGATATTCAGTTGTTTTAATAATATTTTTATATAGCTTTGATACGTGCCAGAATGCCACGTGATGATTTCAGTTCAACTTGCATATTCATTTCCAATGGCCAAATATATAATTAATTGTTCCAATAACGAAACACAGCATTATACACGTAGAGAAACTGAAGCTACAGACTCTGTGCCACATAGCCTACTGTTTACACACACGGTAGTCTGATGACCTATCAAACCTATCATTACCAACCTAAATTTTTCTCTTTTTTCCCCCTGTAGATAAGTTTCCAAAACTATTTGTTATGATCCCGGAATTACATGTCAACTGTAGTGCACTGAGTAAGTTACGCTGCGGCACATTACCACTGGAAATAGAAGTCGGCAGGTATACCCGCCCTAAAACACCTTTAGAAAATAGGATTTTTAAATTTTGCAACAGCAGTGTAATTGAAAATGAATTACTTTTTTTTTACTGAGTGTGACTTTTATTCTGATCTCAGGTATAATTTATGACAGGATATTCTCTTGTTAACCCTTTCTTTACACAGTTGTCAAAAACAACCCAATCTGTATTCATATTATACGCAATGAGAGGTTTGTGAAGCCTCTTGCCACTCTAGCATTAAAAATCTATAATAGGCGAAAATCAGCCCCTGTAATATAACTATCATATAACTATCATAACAATATTATCTCTTGTACATGTTTGTGTTGTAACGTATTTTTTATATATGCATATTTTAGACATTTATGTGTCTCATAGGTAGTATGGTCGGGTGCTACTTTCTTTTATTGAATGTATTATGTTTTTTTAATGGATATATATATATATATATATTGTACCACGTGACACAAAAATAAAACAATTTTCTTCTTCACTATTGTTTATGTTAACTGACGCGTTACCGCCACGGTGTATTGTCCAGTTTCCGATCTTCACCTTTATACAGTCACTATACTGAGTCGAGTATCCTAAAAATCGTAAAATGGTAATTTTTCGTATACTGTCAGCACTTCTCGATAAAACAACACGATTCATAAGTTTAACAAATGTGACTCCGACACACTGAATATCCGTTAAAGACGAATGGACACGTGTATACATTTGACATTCTTGTGTCTAACACAGTCAACGTGAATAATAGGCCTAATGTTTATTTGTTTATTTACTTGAAGCTCATCAGACTGGTTCACTCCTAGAAATATGGTTTTGTTTCTTCTTTTTCTTAAACATACATGTGAAACGTAAAAGGTTGAAGATATTTTTTCAAGGATAAGTAAAAAGTTTTAAAATTGTAAGAAATGTCGTTCATTGGAATAATAATTAACGTAATTACGCAGATTAATACAGGATAGGTCTATCTACTATATCCTCTTCATATTCAGAGGTGGTTATAATAGAAATTTAACAACAAATAAATACATTAGGTAATCTGAAGACAAATAAAGGAAAAGTGTTAAAGAAAACTGGTTGCATTCCTAGTTCAAGTGCCATTACTTATTTAATCAAAATTAATCCAAAAAATTCAAAACAAACACAACAACATTGGTCTACTTAATGTGTCTATAGGCCTACGTGGTTCAGTGTTACTACTGCAAAATAAGTTTTTTTTATATAATGGTTAAACATATCTACAAGAGATATATCAGAATTCAGAATTAATTTTCATATTTACCAAGCCCTGTTTCTAACATTTTTCTTTCTCGTCGCCGCACCTGTTTACAATGTGATCAAGTGAAATACTCGATCTATATTTAGACTGGGAAAAATCTCTTTAAATAAGTGATTCAACATAAGTTCATGTGTAAGAAGCTATTTAATTAAACTTTCTAAACATAAATATTATTCCATCATTTATAAAATTTGGCGCGTTATCTATATAAAGCGACACATCATGTCGTTGACATCCATCGCTGTTATACTACACTGTTATATAATACTTCAATCCACGAAATAGAGTTACATCATGTCTTCAGAAGGCTTCAAGTCAACTAAAGTATATTGACGATATAAATTAAAAAGTAGTGATTTCTGATCGAAAACCGGACAATGCACAGCGTTTGACGCGAGTCAAGTAGTCCAACGTAATTTTGGAAACTTTTTTTCAAAAGACAAAAGGATAAATTTGGGTTGTTAATGTTAATTCGGTCAGGTGTTGCTCGATTTTAATTGGAAACTAGTAATTATGATATATTTGGGGATTTGGGATGAATATGCAAGTTGAGTGAAATTAGTTGAACTTTATTCAACACATGTGGTATGTTTGCACATATTAAAGCCAAATAAAATATTTTGAGTAAAAAAACAAAATCCTACAGTAAAGATGCGTCAATAAATTCCATGAAGGTACATCATGCCGATAACATTTCTAACATAATTTCCATATTTCACAAAATTGTACCTTATTATTAAATACCAAACATATATATTAGTTTCAGAAAACCCCTTAGAATTAGCAATTTCAGAACACCATGTGTGTTTGAACAGATATAAAATATTAATTATCCAATGGGCGGTTAAATTCCCTTTGATGTATTTGAGACGATATATCATGTATCAAGAAAAGAGTGGTTGTATCTATGACGTCACTTATTTATCAGCCACAGTTATGTTAAACTCTCTGATAGGACGACCGTGGAGAAGCAGGGCGGTCGAAGGGCGGAGCTACAGACACCTGGCTGGCGACCTTGAGTAATTACAACATTGTTGCAAAACCAGATGAGATCAAAGGGATGTATGTCGCTCAATAGAAAAACAAAACAAATGTCACTCAGTTCTCTTTTAATGATGAAAACAATTGATCATCTGATTAGAAACTATTTAAAAAATCTATAAAAAACACCATTGTTTTAAATCGTCACTAATTAACACGAAGGCAATCAATCCAGCGGAAAATAACGAACAGTCATTTGGGGTGATAATTAATGTTCACTTGACAATTCTGTATGTTGATGTATATGTATGTAAGAAGAAATTCCACATGCCTCGAAAACACCAGCCGGAAAAGGGTCCTGCGGGACTCCAAAGCCCCACTGACTTCCTGAGGTGAAACGGGTAAACCATCTCTAACAGCGGATTTCCCCAGACTGATTATTTAGCGCAGAAGTCATGACACGTGACAGGCGCATATTTGTCGGCTCCGCCCCCTCGTGAGACGATAGCTCGATGATATTGTGTATACACCACTTGTGTCATCATGTATCTATTACGTATCACACTCTCATGAATGAATTTATTTTGTATCTCTTTACGTCAAGCACACAATAGTTCCGCCTGATAAAGGAGTCGACTGCATGTGTGAAAAATTTGGCATCGCTTATATTTGGTTCCTCGGCGTATAGCCTACCATCCAGCATTTATTCTCTGAAATATCTTCCTGTACAGACAACAAATATAAATTATGTTACATATCAGTTGTTTATTAACAAATATATATAGAATTTTCATTTCAATGTTCACCGATGCAGTATGTAAATAATATTTCAGAACAGTCAATCTCATAAATCCTCAAATATATTTTAAAAAAATAAATGTTTAGAATCCGAAGTATATCTAAAACGTTAAACACAAGTTATTTCCGCTAACTGATATGTATATTTTTTTTTATCAAGGCACTTTCCGGCGATATCTTCGGTGTCCATCTGGTCATCTAGTATGATGTCATTTTGTCAACCGGAAGTGCTCGTCACGCGTTGACATCTGAGTTCAGAAGTTCAGCTTGCGGCGAGCGGTAAGCATGCCTGTTCGCATCTTCCCTTAAATAGAGATTTAATATGACATTAAAGGGGCAGTAGCACGTTTTTTTACAATTTTATTTTTTCAAATTTCTTATTTATAATGATAGATTATGTCATTTATAATTACTTTAGAGGGTAAAACGTCTTATTACACAAACCAATTATCTGTAGTGGTAATAACGATGTTGCAGAGAAAGCAAAAATTGCATGGCAGCCATTTTATTGTGAACACATTTTATTATTTCTAATGACGAAAACGATTCCCATGGCTTTACAGAACCACCTACACTCATTTTTAACTTTATTTTCCGAGGAGAGAAGGGTGTTTTACTGTTGGTGACATTATTTTTCAAATACATTTCATCGACTTGTTTCAAAGAAAAAACGTGCTACTGCCCCTTTAACCTGGCCTATACACAATCTACTTATATTATACTTCTTTGATAGGCATTCTAGAAGCTGATTCGATGAAGGAGAACAAGTTCTATGGACAGTCAACTTCTTTATTACATAGATGCGACGTTTCGGTGCGGATACTATAGCACCGATATCAAGCAAGTATCGGTGTAAGTATCTGTTCCAAAACGTCGCATCTATGTAATAAAGAAGTTGACTATCCATAGAACTTGTTCTTTAAATTATACTTATCTGGATAAAACTCTCAAAAGAACTTTGTCTGCAGTAGAGAACTGTTCTACAGGCAGTAAGGTTTGGGTGCAATGCTACACTGAATTTGAGTGCAGTACCACCCATGGTTCGCTAGTTCCAGCCGTTGCTCGCAGGTTTCACCGCAATGCATAGCCACGTGGTGTTGCGGGCTTTCTCCCTGCCATAATACTAGCAGCCGTGATATAAGTGAAATACTCTTGAAAGCGGCGTTAAACCCCAACTCACCTCTAAAGAGCGAACTTTATCACTTTCCTCTACATGTATGTAAATGTCATTTACAAGTGCATTAATTACTGCGGTTTTTTTGTTTTAGGCAATTTCATAATATTTCATTCAAATTCAAAGGTCTGGTAATAATGAAACAATCATTGCTATGCACATGTTATATGTGCATATGTACTCGTTTGGAAAACATGAACTCATTTTCATTTTCAACCAAATGGGTAGGCTATAATCATTGATGAAACATGACGTCATATGGCAGAAAATGACATCATATCACCAAGGGATAGGGCCTATATAGTCTTGTGCATCTTTTGAAAACTATTAACACTGAATAACCTTTTTCACCTTTTTACTATTTTACTCAGATAAATACAGAACGAACCTTGGGAGTTTGTCCCTTCACTTTCTCTTTTCTTGGGACTTTTCCGCTTCCTGTTGGCCCGGAAAGAAGGCGACGCAGGAGTGTCAGCTAGTAGCTCGTCGCTTCTCTCCTGCCGAGCCTTTTTCTCCGTCTCTTCGCGATGTAGTTCTCGCCGATCCGACAAACTGATTTCCCCTGCGAAATAAAATGTATAACTTTAGTAATCGATGTTTATACAATATGCAACTTTTGATCATGGTTGTTAAAGGACCTGTACCACGATATTTTTACTGAAATAGAGTGCTCTCACAAAAATATAATAATCATTTCTCTAACGTTAGTTTCAAATAAATTTGTTCCAATTTATAATGTTGTATAATCTTAAATATAAACAACTGTACCCATAGCAACTTTCGTTCAAAATATAGTTAAGATACTTAACACTAGTTAAGAAACCCAGTTATTGACCCCATCTATAGTAGGCCTAGCATATAAGGCCAGATGTCCGGATAGTATATTCTTAGTCAAATTGTTGCGACATATGTCATACGATATCCTGTACGTAGATTCACTTTCGAATCGTAATAAACAGTATACTTCAGTACAAATATCTTCAACATAGACTTCGTCTCACATAACACTTAAGGATGTCCGCTCCTTCCTGTTGAACTTCAAAAATGAAATATTATTGAGTACAGATATTTTCTCATCTTTATTTACTTCATGATATTTTACATCATCTACTTACTTTTAAAAAACAAATGAAATAAAAAAAAATGTGACTTTAGAACCTCTAAAAAGTGCTTAAACAGCATAAATGGCCTAAATATGACTAAAAAGGGGGGGTTTTCAGGTACATTTTGTGTCAATGCTTAAACAAAAAACATACTACCAAATATATTTTTTCATCGATTTCGGTAGGGTAACATGAACTTTGTAACATATTAAAAAAGGAAAACAATTTTAATACTAGAAATGTAGTATTGTAAAGCATTTTTTTTCTCTCTTTTCCCCATAGACTCCCATGTTAAAATTGTACTTCACCCCACTATCTTACAGACGTCATATCTCGAAAAAGCCCACACTACCCCATATTTTTTAATGCTGATTTTCCAATCATATTTAAGTTAGAAAAAAAGTTTAATACTATAAATTTGAGGAGCGAACATCCTTAATGAAGAGTTTATAAATATTTTCTTTTTACATCTTTCAAAACACATCACAACTCATACATGTTTAGATGAGCCTTAGACTTACTTCCGAAAAAAGTTGTATTTGTTCTATTCATAGATGAGAGCGACGAATTATTAAAATGAAAACGGGTCTCGGGGAAATTGAAATGTTATATGAACTGAAATCTGGGGAGGGGGGGGGGGGGGGGGGGGGGGGGTCCATCCCCCCCCCCCCTTTCAAAATCTTTTGCATGGGTGGATACGGGGGGGAATTGGAAATCACCCCCCCCCCCCCCCCCGCCTTTTTCATTGGTCGCCAATTGGTCATTGTATCAAGCTTCTCATATCATATTACCTCATGTAGTATAAAGCGAAAAACGAAAAATAGCTTTACAAATACAGAGAGCATGCAGTTGCTATAACGAGGTAAGTATACATGCTGTTCGCTCAATAGAGATGTTTACATACGTGGGGAATGTATAGTCACTCAAGCAAATCTGGCGGCATATCCGCGGCGAAAGAAACAGAAAAGAAAGTGAAAAAATACATCTGTAAAAACAGACACTATTGGAGAAACGTAGATGAAAATAAAGATAGTTTCTAACATGATGATTATAAAATATAATGTTATACATGTCTTGTAAAAACATTCGTCGTAATATGCATCTTTTGTTGAATGAATTCTTTTAACAATTATTCAACGACTTTCTCATCTATTTAGT
This sequence comes from Gibbula magus, assembly GCA_936450465.1. Lineage (NCBI taxonomy): Eukaryota > Metazoa > Mollusca > Gastropoda > Trochida > Trochidae > Gibbula > Gibbula magus. The sequence goes on along the minus strand of OW388294.1, from coordinate 40,617,703 downwards.
GATTTTTACTTGAAATTGACAATTTTGGTTTGCTTTACCATAACGAACAAAAACCCGGAATGAAATTATGTCATGATTCATCGCATGTACCAAGTATAACTCATTTCTCATTTTTTTGGATGATTTTATTTCCAAATGTCATTTTCCCCGGTAGTTTAGTTTGTTTTGTTCCATATTGTCTTTTCCTCTACACGCGGTTACAACGATGTATCCTCAAATGTAACAAGCCTGTAATTAACTAAATAGATACTGGATATTTAGTTGAGAGGGGCCACAGAACACAAAGAAAACAATAACAAACTTGATGTTTCAACTTCGAATCTGTGGCTCATAATTCGAATAAGATCGTTTTTTTAAAACGACAACTTGGTGGACCGGGGTATGTTATGGAGACGATATTCATAGGACATTCTCTTTTCTGTTTTATTATATTAATACGTGAAAATGAAATACAGTCCATTTGATACCCATTGATGATTTGAGAAAGCCTAATGTACAGCAATAACCCCCCCTATTTCGTCCACAGAATATCCATGCTTTAAATTTATCAACTTTGACCTCATATAATAGTTTTGGGTTTAATGAATGATTTAATAATAAGGAAATAGTGAGTAATATAAATTGAACTCACGTGTGACTGGGCTTGACATGACGCCCCCCTCGTCTGAGTCGTCAGGTGCAGGTGTTGGAGTAACGTCACTAACTTTTTTCCTCTTCGGGGGTGAAGGGGTATCCCCTCCTTCTCTCCTCCCCAACTCGGCCATACTGCATTGATAAATATTAATTTTGTAACATGACTTTGGTGTATTCTTTTAAATGATTATTTTACATCGCCATACGAATAGCAAAAAGTATAACAGTAAGGGGAATATATGTACATTTGAACAAAGCTACGATACAAACGTTTAAAATCAGACAATTTCAATTTTCAAGTTCATTTTCAAAATAAACTTAACAATTATGATATTATTTGTAAGAAACATAACTGAAATGTACATGTTAGTTCAAAGTTATGAGAACAGGGAAACATATATACAACCTACCTACATGGATGGAGAAGACAAAAGGGCCCGCACTGTCTCCACGTCAGATTTATTTTAAAATGTATATGGTAACATCTTGTGCATGGTTTGCAGTATGTGTTACATAAATATAATCAACTTCATTGACAGGATGTTGTTATGAATCATTTCTTGAGCAATGTTCGTTCATTATTTCTAGCATCCATTCATTACCTCTCTTATTTACTTCCATCTCTTATTTAATCCATCACGCACAAATATAAAAAAAACGGAATACTCTACAGAGTGGTCACCCACCAACTAATCTATCTATCAATTAAAATCCGCAGAAATTCATCTGCACTGTCTATCAATTCAGCAAATTATCCAACTATCAATCAAAATTCACATAACTATCCACCAATTCCATTTTAATCCTTCGTTCATCCGACTATCGAGTCAATCAATCACCTACACCAACTTACCATCTAGTCTGCCCACCCATCTAAATACATACAGATATTGGTTTCTTTCTATACACCCACTCACCCATCCAATTTCTCCCATCCACTCACTCACCCACCAACCGACCATCTACCACTCAACCAACCACCCACTCATCCATCCAATCTTCCGACTACAAACCACTCATCCACTATCCCACCCACTCACTCACGCACCAACCACCCATCCACCCATCAACCAACTACCCAATCACCAATCCACCCATCAACCAACCACCCAATCACTCACCCGTCCACCAACCACCCACCCACTCACCCATCCATCCACTCACCCGTCCACCAACTACCCAATCACCAATCCACCCATCAACAAACCACCCAATAACTCAACCATCCACCAACCACCCACCCACTCACCCATCCACCCACTCATCCGTCCACCAACCACCCAACCACAACCAACCACCCACTCACCCGTCCACCAACCATCCAACCATCAACCAACCACCCATCAACCAACCGACCATCCACTCACCCATCCACCAACCACCCAACCACCAACCACCCAAACACCAACCAACCACCAACCAACCAACCACCCACTCACTCACTCACCCGTCCACCAACCACCCAGCCATCAACCAACCACCCACCAACCAACCATCCACCCACTCACCCGTCCACCAACCATCCAACTACCAACCAGCCACCAACCACCCAACCATCAACCAACCACCCACCAACCAACCACCCACCCACTCACCCATCCACCCACTCACCCGTCCACCAACCATCCAACCACCAACCAACCACCAACCAACCAACCATCCACTGACCCATCCACCAACCACCCAACCACCAATCACCCAAACACCAACCACCCAACCACCAACCAACCACCCACTCACTCACCCATCCACCAACCACCCACCCACTCACCCGTCCACCAACCACCCACCAACCAACCACCCACTCTCCCGTCCACCAACCACCCAACCACCAACCAACCACCCACCAACCAACCACTCACTCACCCATCCACCAACCACCCAACCACCAAACCACCCAACCACCAACCAACCACCCACCAGCCAACCACTCACTCATCCATCCACCAACCACCTAACCACCAACCAACCACCCACCAACCAACCAACCACTCACTCACCCATCCACGAACCACCCAACCACCCAACCACCCAACCACCAACCAACCACCCACCAGCCAACCACTCACTCACCTGTCCACCAACCACCAACCAACCACCCACCAACCAACCAACCACTCACTCACCCATCAACCAACCACCCAACCACCCAACCACCAAACCACCAACCACCCAACCACCAACCAACCACCCACCAGCCAACCACTCACTCATCCATCCACTCACCACCCAACCACCCAACCACCAAACCACCAACCACCCAACCACCAACCAACCACCCACCAGCCAATCACTCACTCATCCATCCACTCACCAACCACCAACTCACCCTTCCACCAACGAACCACCCACTCACCCATCCACCAACCACCCACTCACTTATCCATCCACTAAACCATCCACCATACCACTATCGAAAGCTCCGTCCACCCGTCCACATAATCATCTACGTACCATACCACCTATTTACCAACTCATCTTCTATCCATTAACCACCCACCCGACCCTCCTTTACTAATACAATATATTTCAACCATCCGAATCTACCCATCCACATAATCATACCCATCTACCCTACTACCGCCGAAACCACCCATTAACCTGCTCACCCTCCATCCATCAACCGATATATCCATCTACCCATCTTCTACAGCCCAGTCTATCCGTTAACTCTGCGAACCCATCGTACACCCACCAACATCACAATTGTCGATATCCCCATTAACCTACTCACCCTCCATCCATCATCCAACCTATCTGTTCACCCATCCGTTTATGCATCCTACCTTAACTTCGGCTTCACCCACCCAATTTACCTATCTCGCCCCATCTAACTCAGCCATCCACATATTCATCAACATGCCCACCCTCCTATTTGATAACTATATATGATGATATAATATAATTATATGTGTTAACTTTAAGCTTTTAGTAAATATGTGTATTTACTGTCCTTCAATTTAAGTATACTGTTTATAGCCGATATAACTTTCAGTATTATTTGTATTTACTAAGCGGAACAGTAATTATAAACGTATTTTACTAAAAGATTTTGTTTATGCATATATTTACGGATTTCACAGATTTGCTGTAACATATCATGTGTATGCATATTATGTTTTTAGTATGTCAAGGTCCGTTGGCGTTAGGTCTATTTATATAAGTTTTGGAAAACCCATATTTAGCTTTATGACGACAGCTAAATCTTCCGCAATGTATTTATAGTAATTTCCCGCCTTTTCTCTTTGATAATAACAGTAAGTTCCCGCTTATCCTCCCTACCTTGCGTAAGCTTACTTTATATACGGAACGGTTTAATAGTATTTACAGCGAAGCAGGGAATTTTATTCGTCAACAACTTGAAATAGACTTGTGTACACATTTGCATTGACAAGAATTTTGAAGTCATTTTATCATGTCACATCTATAGACTATGTGCAAGTTCTCAAACATTAAACACGCCGTCATATGTCAAAACTGAAAAAAGGAGCTATATAAATTCAAATTATCCGAATGGAACTTGGCGACAAAGAAGAGTAAGGAGGTGATGTTATCATGTATATTACTGAAATTTGACTTCTCAAAGAGTGGATTGGACACCATCCACTATACATAGAATTTATTGCCGCTCTAAAATACATGTGACGCTCTGTAGTACAACGATTTGCTAAGACATGTTTGAACCTTTTCAAACAAATTTAAAATCATCCAGTTTTATACATGTAGATAACGAATTCGATTTATAATATTATGAGATCGAGTACATCAATTAGTTTCTGTGAGACCAGCAGTCACGTTGTGAAGTATGCCATGATAATACACATATCTATAAAGATTGGACTTCCTTCTATTTCAAGAATAATGAACTAGAGTTTGCTTTTCAGATTAACAAAAGTTACATGTATCTTTTAGACGAAAATTGATTTCATAAAGATAAAGATAATGTTTGGAATAAGCCTGTGAATCAGACTACAGGCAAGTCTGTTCAGTGTGTGCGGTTGAGCTAATCATCATATGCATAGAAATACAAAGATACGATTTGAAATACCGTATTTCCTCTAATAGGGGCCCGGGCCCTTATAAACATGTAAGGGCTCTTACTCCCCCGGCGCTTATTGGAGGCCCGGCTCTTATTTGAGGCCCGGCCCTTATTTAATTTTTAGCGTTGACCAAATACACATGATATTCTTCGATAAATCACTAAAATTTCTTAGAATAGCACAAACTCCTCGCCATTCCAGTTTATTTGTGTGCATTTGGTGTAGGAATTTGTTTGATAAATCGGTTTTCAGGTACTTATGACAAAAGATATTTCAGGCTGTAAAATAATATACATTAGTAAACACAAAGTTGGTTTTAGAAATGAGAAGCTGAACAGAAGTAGCTTAAAAGAGACAGTTTTATGTGAGGCTGCATGCCGAAAAAAAATATTTGCACACAAATGCGGTCGATACGTATATTGTTTTAAAACAAACATACGATTGTTCAAGTATATGTCCAAAAAGGCTGATACATATTTATCAAAACTAGAAGATTAGTCAAAATCTAACGAATAGCTACTGAGATATTTACATTCAATGACTACAGGTATAATATCGTGGTGAACACGTTCCTAAAGAAAACACCAAGTGGCTGTAATTCGTTCACCACCCCCGTTATCAACTCGTTCAATTTGTTCTGACACCACGTGTGGTTCAGGGGTTATAATTTTGTTATTTGTCAATAATACGTCTCAATATTTGGCATATATGTCCATATATGGATGTTTCACAATATGGTAAAAAAATATATGATTATTTTTATGGATTTTCTGAAAGCAAGGTAATATTAAACACATGTAAGCTCACATGCGAAATTCGACTCCTAAATTGTGATGTAACAGTCGACTGAGGGTACATAATGACATTATCTTTCGTCTACATCCTCAGCAGTGTCTACCATTTTACAGCCTGAAACAATTGTTCTCATAAAAACCTCAAAACCGATTTATGCAACAAAATCCTACACCAAATGCACACAACTAAACTGACCTCTCGCAGAGAAATTCGTTCACTTCCATTGAGTAACAATTTCCAGGCGTTCACGTTTCTACGGTGTGCAATTCACGTAAACTTTATTTAGCATAGTAGTTTAACCCTCTTTGTGCCTGGGAACATATATGAGAAGTAAATCTAGTAGGGGATGACCATTGATGCGATAAAAACACGTGCCCTTATTTGAGACCCGGCCCTTATTGGAGGCCCGGCTCTTATTCACCTTCAGGTACCTTTACCCCCCGGCTGCTCTAAGAGGCCCGGTTCCTATTTGAGGCCCGACCCCTATTAGAGGAAATACTGTAATTTCGACAGGATGCGAAATGATGGTCCGATTATTTTAATACAATTTGTTAACAAAATACTCGTTTCACTTGAAAATAATGCGGATAGCAGGGTTTTCGGATATATAGGCCTACGGAGTCCGTATAGACGGGGGCTGTTTCAAATTTATATTGACTCACATTAGAAGATAAGTTGTAGATGTATCATTTGACTTGTGACTTGGGAGTATAAATCAATGCTTTGAAATAGACATGTTAGTCCTACAAATAGACTTTGAACCTGGCATTGATGGAGAGGTTACAGGTGCATTTTCTGTTTTAATACTTTCTAACACTCTGTACAATACCGTAATGCTGAATGGAACATGTAAATTATATTTGTGTTATATACAGTGGTGGTGTCGATGGAGGTATAGGGGATGGAGCAGTATTAATAGTACAAGTGGTAGTGATAGTAGTAGTAGTAGTAATAGTACTAGTAGTACTAGTAGCAGCAGCAGTAGAAGTAGTAGTAGTAGAAGCAGTACTACTAGTAGTAGTAGTAGTACTACTACTAGTAGTACTAGTAGCAGCAGCAGCAGTAGAAGTAGTAGTAGCAGCAGCAGTAGAAGTAGTAGCAGTAGTAGTAGTAGTAGTAGTAGTAGAAGTAGTTGTAGTAGTAGTAGAAGCAGTTGTAGTAGTAGTAGTAGTACTAGTAGCAGCAGCAGCAGTAGAAGTAGTAGTAGTAGAAGCAGTACTACTAGTAGCAGTAGTAGTAGTAGTACTAGTAGTACTAGCAGCAGCAGCAGTAGAAGTAGTAGCAGTAGTAGTAGTAGTAGTGGAAGTAGTAGTAGTAGTATTAGTAGAAGAAGCAGTAGTAGTAGTAGTAGCAGCAGCAGTATCAGTAAAAGTAGTAGTAGTAGAAGCAGCAGTATCAGTAGTAGTAGTAGTAGTAGAAGAAGCAGTAGTAGAAGTAGTAGCAGCAGCAGCAGTATCAGTAGTAGTAGAAGTAGTAGAAGTAGTAGTAGTAGTAGAAGTAGTTGTAGTAGTAGTAGTACTAGTAGAAGCAGCAGCAGTAGAAGTAGTAGTAGCAGCAGCAGCAGTAGAAGTAGTAGAAGTAGTAGTAGTAGAAGCAGCAAAATAGTAGTTGTAGTAGTAGTGGTGGTGGTGGTAGTAGTAGTAGTGGTAGTAGTAGTAGTAGTAGCAGTTGTAGTAGTAGTAGTATTAGTAGTAGTAGTAGAAGTAGTAGTAGTAGTAGTGGTAGTAGTAGTAGTAGTGGTGGTGGTGGTGATAGTAGTAGTAGTAGTAGTAGTAGCAGCAGCAGTAGTAGTAGTAGTAGTAGTAGTGGTGGTGGTGGTGGTGGTAGTAGTAGTAGTAGTAGTAGTAGCAGCAGCAGCAGCGGCGGTGGTGGTGGTGGTGGTGGTGGTAGTGGTAGTAGTAGTAGTAGTAGTAGTAGTAGCGGTAGTAGTAGCGGTAGTAGTAGTAGTAGTAGTAGTAGTAGTAGTAGTAGTAGTAGTAGCAGCAGCAGCAGCGGCGGCGGTGGTGGTGGTGGTGGTGGTGGTGGTGGTGGTGGTAGTGGTAGTAGTAGTAGTAGTAGTAGTAGTAGCAGCAGCAGTAGTAGTAGTAGTAGTAGTAGTAGTAGTAGTAGTAGTAGTAGTAGTAGTAGTAGTAGTAGTAGTAGTTGTAATGAGGTAATGACTGTTGAAACAACACTATAACGTATAATGTTAGTAATGTCTAGTAAAACATATATATATCAAAATTAAAACCATCTTTAATCCGGAGTAATTTAATAAAAAAAAGAAGATTAAATTGCTATGAAATTGATAAACTGATTTGTTACTCTGATTGCGGTTCCTCCATTGGTAAAAGAAAACTCAACTGATGTGTTTGTCGTAACCTTTTAATGAATAAATAGAGAATCTCACCCAAGTGTCTTCTGATATCAAATATATCAACACGAGTTGATTAAAGTTACAAATATCCGAGGCTTGCCGAGGATATTTTTACTTTAATCAACGAGTGTTGATATATTTGATATCAGAAGACACGAGGGTGAGATTTTATTTATCATTCAAAATCATTCTACAGCAATTATTAGCCAAATACTGACATATCTGAAACACAAAACTGGCCATTTAGCTTCTTCAGCAGTGATCTCAGTGAGGTCATAGCATTGTGACGTCATAAGCATTATGGCATCATAGCATTGTTACGTCATCACCATTGTGACGTCATAGCATTGTCACCAGTGTTCTAAGTGATGCCAAAGCTTTGTGATGTCATTAACTGATGATGTAATAGGATTATGACGATTTGATTGTAGCGATATCTACAATGTAGATATCGCTTGTAGATATCGCTTGATCTCACACAAGCGATATCTACTGTGGGAGCCAGTTTTGGATGATAAATAACATTGCAACCGTGAATGTATGTAAATATACCAAGAACTTTACCTCTCATGTGTTTTTCTGTCTGACATTACATCTTATTTTCTTATGTATTCTACTTCTAAAATGCAAAACCTAATAAAGACTATGTCGGACCAAAGTGCGAAATCTGATCCGCTTGAAGAAAATATTAGTGAAATTAGTCAATATTAGACGTGATTTCATTGGATAGAAAATATGTAGAAAGTGCATGGTACGATTGATGTGATTGATATGGGATTTTGTTAGAAACTGCAGATATTGACCAACTTTAACAGAGGTTACGTGAGAAGAAATGACTTGAGTAACCTCTGTGCCGTCGCTTACGAGCTTATATATATATATATGCTAGCTAATTGTATCGGTTATGATAGGATTTTCTTTTTCTAGTTTAATGCCAGCCTCTTCCTTGCTACACGGCAACTACGTTTATACAGATGGAATCAATCATATTTCCATATGCATAATCTGCATGCATATATGTATTTTGCCTATGCCGTGGGATGATTGTTACTTTAGTGATAGTCTCATTCAAATTGATTTTTAGATAAAGAATTGATTTCGTTGTTTCTCCCCAATTATTTCAATGCAAGTTGATACCAGTGCATTGAAAAGATCTTCATTATTAGAATCCGAAAATTGGTCTTATTTCTCTTTCAGTTTTCAACTTTCAAATGCCTTCTCTCTCTTTTTACCTAATTTCTCTTTGGACCTACATTGTTGAATATTATCTTACTGTACAATTCCCTATATTGCTTAGCACAATCTTACAGAATTATAACTTCTTACGAGTAAGCTCTATATACCCTCCTTATCCAATTTCATATTGAAACAAATTTAAAATATTACGAATTGATAAAGAATTCTTAACAAAAAAAACAAAAAAACAAAAGACGTTAACGCTTGTATTATTTAAAAATATATGTAGTCTTTTTCGATTCAAAATGTACTTCTAATCTAAGCTTTCAAAGTTTATTTATTGCCATCGAGAGATTAACATTGCTCGGCCATTTCCGTACAGGCTCGGCATGAAGCGGAGCTCTAAGCCAATCAAATTACCTCCCTTTCCGCGTACCTCGCTTATGGCGAGAAGACGGGTCAATACAGACGCTTCAACGACTTTTGTTCCCGATTTCTCCGCAGGTATTATTTTTCCAATGCGAAATTACACGAATGCAATATATTTTTTCTTTTCAAGATATGCATGTGCACTTATGTTTCATCTTGTCATGAAGCCGGAAAACGATTCATGAGCCGATTTTCACTTTCCCAGCCATTTTGTCGCTGTGTGATTCGAGTCATGTCCCCCGTCCCAACCCAAGTAAACACCTTGATGTGAATATCCCGTATTCTTTTGTCATCGCGCGACGAGCAGGTTAGAAAAAAATGTCCAAATTATTTTGAGAGTGTGTAACTCTATCTGACGATTTTTGACCGTGCTTTATACTTGTGTGCCATATTTCCTTATAGGCCTAAATACCTCGATCGGCTGATCAGGAAAGCCAAAACTTCATTTGAAATTCGTCCTCCATCTTGTTTCTGAAACCATTCGTAAAATCATTACACTTCGAGAATGATTTTCGTTGTTAAAACAAAGATTTCCGTTAGATATCAATATATATCCTCATGTTTTGTTTGAATGCACTAAATGGGGGTGCTTTAGATCCAAATGGATCATCTAATCGCGAAGTTTATTTTTGGTAACACATATCTTTTAGCCTGCTCAGTCATGATTTTACTGCCGTCTTCTTGCTTTTCTCAGATTCGGAGCCATAAAATCAACAATTGGCATTTTCAGATGCATAAAATCTCAGCACTTCAACTTGTCTGTTTAACAAAATTTAGTTTTCCACAAGTATTTTTTTTATTTCCTTTAAATAAATATATTAAATATGTGATAAAAATCAACTTTATCAAGAAATATGTTTAACTTCAGTTATTTTTAATAGATTCTAGGTAAACCACATAATTATTGCATACTAAATGTAATGAACTTAGTGCCCCACTGTTAAAAAGTTGTATTTTGTGATACATTCTGACCATTATGGTAAATACCTATCAGAAAACATTGGTACATGTATATTCACCAGAGTAATAGTACAACATTGTTGATCTTTTTTACAATATTGTTTTCAAATGTTTTCTTTCTCTCAGAAAGTAAGGATGTTACAGCCATTTAACCTTCTCATTGATTTTTATTTGACAAAGATAGGGCAAATTAGGAATAACTAAGCACATCTTGTTATAATGTTTGACATTTTAATTTAATTAATAAATCATAATTTTCAAAGCTCCTGTTTGTATTGTATTCTTACTAAACAACATAATAATAATACTGTACAACTAATATTTGACACATATGTTCTTTCACTTCTCTCCAGAAATCAATAATGCCTAGCTCATTGTTAGATATTATCTTTGTGGGTGGAAATTTAATTTAAAGGGACACTGTGTCAAGGATAAAAATGAGATCACTTTTATCAACCTATACTGATTAACATGTCAGCTAACAAGTTACGATTCGCTTCACTGTCTACATGCAGTAATATTTATTAATAATTACTTCAATTGTCTGAAATTTGGGGTCTGTGACCCGTTACCAGACAAGTCAATCAGCATAGGTAGATAAATATGATCTCATATTTATCCTCGACGTGGTGTCCCTTTAAGCATTAATAACAAGGAAATTCCTTTAAAAAGCAATGTTTGGCCTACTTGGGTTGTATTTCTACTAGTTGCTGTGAATTAATTTGTGATGACAACTAGAAATATTCTATAAACGTTGAAAGGCTGATCAGGTAAAATAGTTTGGTGTGGTAGACTAAGTAGATGGAGACAAGTCAATGGAACATTATTTTTGTTTGAATATATGTTGAAATTTTATGATAAAGATTCAAATTCAGGCTCATGTGTCCCAGACTATTGTTTCAAAAATAGACCGTTCCACGCTTGCAAGTTTGCAACTGTTGGGAATTTAAAAAAAAATGTAGGTGGTTGTATACACGTGTGTCATTCAGAGCTCTGTATATGTGGCGATATGATATATCACAATATCAGTTTTACCTAGTGATATGATGTATTGAGAAAGTATTGATAAGTAACATGCGAGACGATATATTATCACAATAAATGGGTGACAATACCATAACATGACGATAGCAGTTTATTACTCTAAAATACAAGTGAATACCCCTCAAAGGTTAAACCTAAAATAAAATGTGCCATTATTATTAATGGAAAAATGAATTAGCTGATGACAACTATTTGCAACTTGTCAAAATATATAAGATATTCAACTCTAAGAGGCAGACATTTAAGTTGGTTTTTTTTACCTTACTACAATTTATTTATGATAAATATGATTAACAGTAAGAAAATGGTGATATATCATCATAAATAGGGATGCATTAATGTATTGCCAACCTTCCCGATAGTTATGTATCAGGAAATATTGTCTAGAATTTTTTGTAAGTTAAAAACAATGATGTCATTTGTCAGCTATGTTTTGTCTGCAATAAACTAGTGCAGAAGGATATTAGCCTAATTATTAGGTGTTCTCAGACCTTGAAGAAAGGAATCTACAGAACCTGTTCGTATCCCGGTATATTAATTATTTTGCAAATTATATTCATCTGAACAAGGTCTATTTTTAATCAGAATGTGATGTAAACTAACCAAACGGTTGGCCGAGGGGATTGTGGTTAGGGGTAGCATTTGTAAGGATGCTGTTTCAAGCTTCTTTGTTTTTGTGAGAGGTGGTCTTAAGTTAAATTGTACATTTCTTCTTCCTTAAAATGCAAAGGTCTAAAATAAATACATTTTGTGCAAACATTTATCTTGACCAATGTGTATTTTGAATTGTAAATTTTGTGACACTGCAAACCCTAATACCCAAGTGAGAAATGTGTTATCATTTCATATGGTAGTCATCAGCCTTAGAGATAATGATTGGCTCTATTAACCAGCAACAATTAGTTGATGGTCAGATAACTTCCCCCACAAGTCATGACTTAGGCCAAGTCTTGCTGTATTTCATTAACTTTTCAGTGCTAACACAGCAGCACACACTATGCTGGGGGGGGGGGGGGGAGTTTGTGGTCAGACAGCTATTTCGAATACTGGTCACTTTAATAGGTTGCAGGGTTTAAAATTGTTCAAAATACTGCCAAATTCTACTGTCAAGTATTAACCATGATTAATAATTTAATATCAGGTTGACAGCCACATCCAGTACTGTTTAGACTTACCTTGATCTTGAGTTGCCACTTTCTTAACAGAATGAGTCCTCATGTGTAATGATGCTCAATGTAAGGGAGATAATTTCAGTTGTCTCCCTTAGACCATGCTGGCATTACTCCTATTGGTATGGATTACTGAAGTGTCGTCAATGTTTTGTCTCTTTGTATTCTCCCCAAACTTCCTGGTTGTCCTTCAGCTATGTTTCCGGTCCCTTTATTAACTTGTAAATAGTTTAAATTTGTTAAGTAGGTGCATAAATACATAAAGCTATGTCATGACAAGTAAACTTGCTTTTTTGGCCAAAGGGCTGTATTTGTAAGAATGATATGACAGTTTGTCCTGTTCAAATCATCACTGATGTAATAGTGTGATTATCATAAAAAAAATAGTTCATGTAGAGATGCAGAAATACATAATAAATGAATAGAAAATACTGTCATAATAATTTGGGTCCAGAAGGTAATTGTTAAATTGTTTCTTTTGAAATTTATTCTTTTGTTAAATAATGTAAATTGAATGTATAATGAAAATGGATGTAGGTTAATTTCCAGTGCAGATCATTAAGTAAAATGATTTTTTTTACTAAAATCATATCTCTCTTGAAATTTGTATACATGAATGATGTTCTAAGTACATATCTCATGTGTTTAAATATTCTGAAGATATGTAATTTTTGGCAAAGAATTTGATGTAGACATCAAACTGTTTATGAAAATGATAAGTTATTGATCTTTGACAGGAATAATTTGCAAAGAACCTCTTGAGATGATGATGCTTCAGCTTGGAACAAGTTGATAAGTTTCAAAATATTTGGAGGTTATTTAGAAGGATAATGTCACCAGAGGCATGATGTCACATATTTTACGAAATTCCTGCAAAGAAAATAATTATTGTGGTAATAATTTTACTTAAATTAAAAAAAAAGAATATTTCTTGCAAAATTGTACCAGGGTCCGTACAGGCTTGAAAAGTCCTTGAATTTTACTACTTGTCTTGAAAAAGCCTTATTTTTCAATTTGCCTTGAAAAGTCCTTGAAAATGGTAAAAAAAACTTGAAAATTACCATTTCCTTATCAAGAAAATATTTCTGTATAAATTAATCAAAATATTATTAAATAATATTTAAAAAAGGATATTTTTCTCGAAAACATGTTTCATCGGTATCATTTTCCAAAACACTATCACGGAAACAATCGATTATTGTTCTTGAAATCAGTGATTTGTGTATTGAACAAGCCTTGAAAAAGCCTTGAATTTTTAGCTCATCTAGCCTGAAAGGCCCGATGGGCTTATGGCATGGGATGTCGTCCGTCCGTCCGTCCGTAAACTTTTCGCTTTTTCGACTTCTTCTCCAGAACCAATGACTCCAGAGAGCTGAAATTTAATGTACAGACTCCTTGGCTGAAGGGGATACTAAATTGTAAATTTGGTGACCCTGTGACCCCAAATGTGGGTCACAGGGGTCATAACCTTAAAAGCTATTTTCATCTTCTTCTCCAGAACCAATGACTCCAGAGAGCTGAAATTTTATGTACAGACTCCTTGGCTGAAAGGGATTCTAAATTGTAGATTTGGTGACCCTGTGACCCCAAGTGTGGCTCACAGGGGTCATTACCTAAAAAAAACTATTTTCATCTTCTTCTCCAGTCCCAATGAACGTAGAGAGCTGAAATTTTATGTACATACTCCTTGACTGAAGGGGATTCTAAATTGTAAATTTGGTGACAGTGAGACTCCAAATATTGGGTCACAGAGGCAATGACCTAAAATGCTATTTTCATCTTCATCTCCAGTCCCAATGGCTCAAGCGAGCTGAAATTTTATGTACAGACTCCTTGGCTGTAAGGGATTCTAAATTGTAAATTTGGTGAGTCTGTGACCCCAAATATGGGTCACAGGGATCATAACCTAAAAGCCTATTTCAGTTTACAGCATCTTTCTGAGATTATATGTGCACTTCAATCAGTAAAGTAGGTAAGGGAGGTAATTTTAAAGAAAACAGCTGAGTTAAAGGCATTTCATCTTTCTGATGTGAGAGTTCTAACATGTGCTTTGAGAATATAATATGTCTGATGAAAAAGAGATATTTAGAATTAAAAACTTAGAATTGGAGGTCTAACAAAAATTATAAGTCATATTTTATCTTTGTCTCACATTTCACATATGAGTAATTATTTGTATTTTGCAAGTGAATTTGCTGATAAAGGTACACAAGTCTAAAAGTATTCTAAAGACTTAATACAGAATCTTTTATTAAATCTAATATTATGTTCTTTGTAATTTAAGAGTAAATAATGGAGTTTTTTAATATCTCATGATATTGTGTAATTATTTGGAGAATTAATTAATTAATTATTGAGAATTTCCAGTACGAGTCAATTTGGTATACCTTATTTATATCATATTTTATACTTTATAACTGATTTAGTTTTCTATTAACTTTGCAGTTAATTTTATTCAATAGGAACAAGAAATGAGATAGATGTCTACATCATGGACATGTTTAATGTGAATCTATTTGAAATGAGAACTATTGAATAACCTTTGAAGGAATAACTTGAAGAGGAATTAAATTTTTTCATTTTACATGAGATATGTGAACTGAATATGACTAGTGATGACTGGTGATAACATAGGACTATAAAAGAAGTAGCTATATGAGATTGTGACATCACACCTATTTTCATCATCTTCTCCAGTACAGAAAAATAATTAATTGTAGGAAAAACTGCATCTAACATATAAATTTTACTGGCTGTGAGTCCAGTGTCTGCATGTTATGTAATTGCATTGTGTTGACCTCTTCCTGGCAGAAGAATGGAAACTGATAGTTACACAGAGGTTTCAGGTTACTTCAAACTACTGTGCAGCACTGTGTTATCATAGACTGTGCGTGAGACTGCTTTAGTCTTCCACTGACTCTAAAAAGGAATTTATTCATAGAATATCACCATTTATCAAATATTGAAAAGGAGCCTATAAGAAATGGTGAAAAAGAATTTACTAAAAAAAATTCACCAATTTATTAAGTATTGAAATGGAGCCTATGAGAAATGGGATTTTCAAAAACTGAGGCTCCTATTCATTATGTAATAAATGTTGGTATTGCCATAATGCAATTAAGAATTAAAACAATATAATGCAAAGGTGTATGATATTCATAACGAATGTTGATTTATGTGTAACCAATTTTGATAATAATTAACAGGGGTCATGACCTAAAAAGTTTTTTTTCATTTTCTTCTACAGCCCCAGGCCATTATTGCAATAGCTTACAGTGGTGAATTGTATGCAAAGAATTGTACCCGGTATATTCATTATTATATAATGTGTGTACGATATTAAAAAATGGTATGATCTCTCCACCACATTATTATATGTTTGATACCAGCAATTTATTTCCAAGCTTTGTGTTGCTCTTTCAACACATATATATAGCAGATTGGCAAAGTTATTGTAACAAAATATTTTTAAACTGCTTTAATCGTTTCACTACCTAGATTCTTATTACTACATTCCATTATCTGACCATTGCTATAAAGTCCACTCCATAACATACCCCACTTATTATCTCCTGATGAGCTACAGAGGCCATGGCTCTATTTTAGTTTATTATTGTGAACCCTGTGTACATAAAAATACACCCACTACGACTTTCATAACAGTCTGAGCATTATAACCAGAAAACTTCAAATTTGTTATGCATGTAACCTCTGCAGTGGTATTGTTTCAGGGGTTACGAATCAAGGGTGTTAAAATATTTAGAAATTTCTACCAAATCAGTAGAATTTCATATTTTTCTTTTCAATTCTACTTTCTAGAGGCTAACTTTAAAACTATAGGACTTAAAGAATGTTATATGTTTTCAAATTAATTGATGTTATGTGAAGACAACAGGTTGGCGTATGTGAGTGCACTTATTTTTGCCTTGTGGTCAAAGGGAGGTAATTAAATGTAGTTCTCTCCTTAGACCATAGTTCTCTCAAGCTCTTTGCGTTCTCAGCAATGATTGATCACAAACTATTTGAAACTAAATAGACTGAATTAGTATCAGTCTACTTTGAATTGTCTAGTTTATATTAATTTGTTATATGCAATCATATCACCCCGAAAGTTGAAATATTTTGCTCATGAGGCTTGAACGGCTTATTGTATTGGTCGTCTTTCGTAAACTTTTCACATTTTAGACTTTTCCTTGAGAAGCGCTACACTCCCAAAGCTGAAATTTTGTAGAGATGTACCTTGTACCTAGGGGATCAAAGTTTGTTCATTTCGTCCTCATCCCCCTCAAATTTGGCCTGGCAGGTATTAGTAGTGAAAACTTTAAATGACGTCTTCTGCAGAACCAGTTAAGTTAAGATATTTCTTTGTTATCCTGAGGGAAATTTGCATTTAATCTAATCTTACAGTTTTATCCAGTATAAAAAAACATAAAACCAGCCATATATATTTTATACATTATATATAGTTGACATAAGCTCTGTTTATACGGCGAACTTTGCACATATGCAAAATTGCTTATGGTAGTAATATACACACGTGAGTAAAAGTAAATTTGCTATGCGTTCATATGTGTTTAATGTCTGCCTATGCAAATGGGCTTCCAACTATTTCAATATATGAATAGAGAATTCCTAAAACATACCAATTAATATTTATTAGATGTAAACTAAATAAATGACATTAATTTGTATCTGTCAACATTGTTTTGACTATTTCGCCCTAATTATATAATGAAAATCGGATAGTCAGATGGATTTCGAAGGTCATCGCGTGCAAGAAGGAGATACTGCTATATATATAGAATTTGAAAAAAATATTAAGAGTTTCTAAAGTTATCTTATATATTCTCTCAACCTGTGTGAAGTAACTATAGCCCTGTTTATACGGCGAACTTTGCACATGTGCAATATTGCTTATGGTAGTAATATACACAAGTGAGTAAAAGTAAATTTACAATGCTTTCATACATGTTTAATTTCTGCCTAAGCAAATGGGCTTCCACCTCTTCTAATATATATATAGAGAATTCCTAAAACATGCCAATTAATATGTATTAGATGTAAACTAAATAAATGACATTAATTTGTATATTTGTCAACATTGGTTTGACTATATCGCCCTAATTATAATGAAATCGGAAAGTCAGATGGATTTCGAAGGTCATCGCGTGCAAGAAGGAGATTATTCTACATAGCGAATTTGAAAAACAATTTTAAGAGTTTCTAAAGTTCTCAAATAGATTTTCACAACCTGAGTGAAGTCACTATGTCTGTATACGACGAACTGTTACTAGAGTAGTGAAAATATCCTATTTACTCACGGTAGTAAACATTTGCACCTACCCCTAACTAGGTGCAAATTTGCTTACGGTAGTGAAACATTTGCTTACGGTAGTAAAATATACTCATGTGCAAATGCGTCCACACGGCGAATTATGCTCATATGAGCAAATTTGCATATGTGTAATGATTTACTCATATGCAAACGCTCACCGTATAAACAGGGCTATAGAAACCTGAAATTTTCAGAATAACATTTTTATTACACATGGAGTTTTGTTCATTTGGACCCTGAATTCATATCTTAGTAATATTAACATAACCTATTGTTCTTGCATATTTAAGGCAATTGAAAATTATTCATATAGTATTTCAAGTGTGAGAGGTGACTTCTCCTTCCTAAAGCTATCATATTCCTACTGTTTTAAATCTTGGCCTTCAAAGGATTATCATTACTAAATACTGACAACTAGTATTCAATTCCACAATTGTACAAAAGGTGGGTGATTACCATGAATCCTAATATTTCAATGCCTAAAGGGGGCCTGATTTAATTCTTAGTGTTAGACTATCTTACAAACCTCTTTGACTAAAAGCTGTTTTCATTTGTTAACAGAATAACTGAAGCCATCATGTCTACACCAGAGGATGAGGCGAAGGAGTCAACGTCAGATCACAAGCCAGAAGAACCGCCTTCAAAAGATGATAGTCAAACAAAAGCGGAAGACCCCTCAAAAACACCTCCAAGATCAGAGGGACCGCTGTCACCTAGACGATCATCTCCAAAGGGAAAATCTTCTCCTCGTAGACTTTCACCTAAAGGCAGATCAGAAGAAGGTGACATAGAAATAAGGGTTGAGGTCCATGGGGAAAATGGCTATGAGTCGAACGAAGATGAAGAATTTGGACAGTCCAGAGAACTCGAGGAATTGATCAGGAAGAGGTCAGAGGAAGGGTTTTATATGGAAGAGGATGAGGAAGAAGAAGAAGTGGAGGAAGGGGAAGCAGCTGAAAAGGCAGCTGCAGAGGAGGCTGGTGAGAAGGACGGTGAAAAGGAAGGAGAAGAAGAGGAGGGAGAGGAAGAAGAGAAGGAAGAAGAAGAGAAGGATGAAGAAGAAAAGGATGAAAAAGAGAAGGATGAAGAGAAAGGTGAGAATGATGAGGAGGAGGGTAAAGAAGCACAGGAAGGAGATATGGATATCGAGGATGAAGACATAACAGATGATGAAAAGCAAGAAACTACTCCAAAAAAGAAAGGAAGACCTGCAAAAGGTAACAAACAAGGTGAAAACGTGGCAGATGTTGATGAAACGGTTTCAAAACTTGGAAAGATGAAAACTAAAAGTCCAGTGAAGAAATTTGTTTGGGATGATGAAGATGGACAAGCTGAAAAAGGAGAAGAGGAGATGGAGGAAGAAGTTAGTAAAAGGGGAAAAAGAAATGAAACAACAAAAATCAAGCCGAAGTCCTTCAAGGTGAAATTATCAAAACCTACCAAAACCACAAAGTCGCAAAAGGAATCTGCTAAGCCACCTGCAAAAGCAAAAGACTCGAAGACCGCCAAATCTGCCAAAGAGGCAAAAGAAACTAAAACCGCAAAGGGGGCTAAGGTAGTCAAGGAGAAAAAGGCCGTAGAAAAAGCAACAAAAGTTACAGCTAAGTCAAATGAGAATGCAAAACCTGCAGGGAAGAAAACCAAGGTGGTTGAGAAATCCAAAGAATCCAAATCATCAGCAAAAACCACTAAAGTAGTTAAATCAACTCCTGGAAGAGCTAAGAAAGACAAAACCAAATCTCCAACAAAAGCAGCCAAGGAAACAGAAAGTATATCCAAAAAAACAAATGAAGGAAAAGCTACAAAATCAACACCTGCAAAGACTCCAAAGAAGAGAGGCCGCAAACCTGTTTCAAAATCTGATGTGGTTCTGATAGTGCCTGAGAAGAATCAAGAAGCTGAAAGTGGAGAAGAGGTTGAAGAACCTGAAGCTATTGAGATGACTGCTGAAGAACTGGCAGAGTCAGGCATCATCTATGTGGTCCAACAGAATGAGGAAGAACAAGAGGAAGAAGAGGATGAACTTGGGCCCCCTGTTCTTGAACGAATGGTTGAAGCTAAGGCTGAACCTTCATTCAAAGAAGAGAAATCGGCTGAAGACTCCAAAGATCCCTATTTATTTGAAGAGATGAAGGGAGCATCAGATCAGCCTATCAAAGTCCATAAGGGAAAGAAACGAGATACTTCTATCCCAACTGGCAAAATCAAAGTCTATAAATGCGAATACTGTGACAAGGGTTTTATCAAATTCCAAGGCCTCGTCAAACACAGGCGTGTACATACAGGTGAGAGGCCATACAAATGTGAAACCTGCGGCAAAGGTTTCACTCAGTCTCAGAATCTTATCATCCATCGTAGAATCCACACTGGTGAGAGGCCTTATAAGTGTACACTATGTGGAAAGACTTTCTCTCAGCTGAACAGTGTCATCAACCACACCCGAGGTCATACAGGAGAGAAGCCTTATGCTTGCCCACTGTGCGATCGATGCTTTCCAAACTCCACTGATGTCAAGAGGCACATGCGGGTTCATACTGGAGAAAAGCCTTATAAATGCAGCTTCTGTGACAAGGCATTTGCAAAGTCATTTGATGTCAAACGTCATGAGAGGATTCACACAGGTGACAAGCCCCACAAGTGCCAACTTTGCGGAAGAGGATTTGCTCAGTCAGCTAACATGTTGAGGCATGTCCGAACACATGTCTTAAAGTGTGAGATTTGTGAAATGGTCTTCACCCTGCATGAGGAGTTGCTGGAGCATGTCAAGACCCATGGGGAATCAACACCATATAAATGTAATGACTGCGACCGTGGCTTCATGAAACTGCAGCATCTGAAGACACATACCAAGAAGCATAACAAGGATAGGGAGTATGAATGTGATGAATGTGGTAAAGTCTTCACAAAACAACAACATCTTACCAAGCACATGACAGGCCATACTGATGACAAGCCCTTCAGTTGTCATGTATGTGGCAAAGGCTTCTCTCAAATCCAGATTTTGAAGAACCACATTCGTGTCCATACTGACGAGAAGAGGTTTGAATGCGGTGTCTGTCAAACTGAGTTTACCAAGAAGGCCGATTTAGTTCGTCATGAGCGCACTCATACTGCAGAGAAGCCATTTGTATGTGTAATATGTGAGAAGGCCTTTTCACAGTCAAACCAGTTGAAGAAGCATTATGCCAAGCACAATCTTGAGGAACTGGAGGGAGTTGACACAAGTCTCCTGGAAGACTCACAGAATGGAGCTGTTGTCGTCGTAGCTGCAGAGGAGGGAGAAATGGAGGAGATGACCATTGTACCATCAAAAGAAACTAACTCTGAAGTAGAGGAAGAGCAGGAAGAAGAGGAAGTACCCAAACCAAAACCAAAACGGAGTCCTGCCAAGAAAGGAACAAAGAAGAGAAAAGCTGAAGAAGACGTTGAAGAAGAGATTGAAGAAAAATCATCTAGATCGCCAAGAGCAAAGAAACAATCACCTAAAAAGGCTGAACAGAAAGAAGCGAAGAAAGCCAAATCATCTGAGGGACCACAAGTTTCAGAGAAAAAAAGCAGAGGAAGACCAAAGAAAGTTGTTGTGGAGGAAGAAAACAGTCCAGAGGAAATGGAAACAGAAGAAAACATTGAAAAAGAAGTTGAAGAGGAAGAACTAGAACCAGAACAAGAACCAGAACCAGAACAAGAACCAGAACCAGACACTCCCACAAAAGCCAAGCTAAAAAAAGGTGGGATCAGTAAAGGAAAGGCCAAGGTTAACCAGGCTGCAAAGAATGAAGCTGTGAAGAGTCACTTTGCTAAGAATCTGGCTCTGAAGAGAACAACTGTTGAAGACGACCAAACTCCTAAACGAGAAAGCGTTGAAACCCAGACGTTTGGCACTCAGACTGGAAGAAAAGATGACATTCAGGGAGTGAAGATACTTACTGCTACACCTAGATCAATTTGTGATGAATGAAGATGGATAAAACCCGTACACTCTGTTTGAGAATATGTCCACTGTCCCACACAAAAATAATTCCACAAGCATTTTCTTGCACACAAAATTAGTTCAAGTGTCCCCCTCCTAAAGGTAAACAGTTCAGTTATGTAACTTGTTATCCTGTAAGCATTTGTGGCACTGACTACATAAGCTCAGTGTCTTATTCTCTGAAGGTTGAATGGTCACCTTCTTTTATCATATACAACAGGGTGAAGATGGAATCAATTTGAGGGACATCGATTCTGACTGTTCAATAAATTTGTAAATGTGTCCCTGTGAAAAACAGAAGAAGATAACAAGTGGATTATTATATATTTATTTTAAATATTTTAAGCTCCAAAGAAGACCACCCTTTGTTTATAACTAAGATGCTCATAACCATTTTAAATTTCTCAGATTGTACATAAAGCTTTTTCATTCCTTAACCATTATTATGATGATTGCCGATTTGTTATCAACATTCAACAAGTACTCCAAATCCTGATTTTATCATTATCATTTGTTAGTTCATAAGATCATTTGTAGCCATTTTAAAGTATTTGTATACATTTATGTATAAGTGTTATTTACTGAATGACATTTGTTGTGGATAATTGTTGTATGGTGTTATATACTAGTCAAGCAATAGTGTCCAGAACCTCATTTGCAAATGCCCTGATGTGAGACATTTAAACCCAGATGTATTGCATGAACGCAAATAAGTGATGGATTTGTCTTGAAAAGCAACCTTATCAAAGTTGGTGCCAGAAGGGAACATTTGATTTTTAAATAGGGCATGAAGTTTTGCTGTAAAGTCATTATTCCAAACTGCTATTTTGAGTATATTATTAGCTTGATGAAAAGCCTTTGAAATAGAACAAATTGTCGCCTGGCACAGTTACAATTATGGATTATAGAACATGTTTTGAAGTTTATGAATGCAAAAGGGTTTTCCTTGAGAAGAATTAACTGTAATGTGGATTCTTGATAATTGATGCAGAAATAGAAATGCTTTACCTTTGATTTTGTTAAATTATGCACTTTGAGAAATACTGACCCCCCATTCCTAAGTTCCTAACCCTATGTTGCTTTTGTATATATGTTGACGTCACTTAGATATGAGATCCTTTCATAATATTCCATCCTACAAACCCTGTAAAATGATGTGGCTAAAATTATTTAAAACTATTTGCCATCATAAGCTTGCAATAATTGAAATCAGTGTATTAAGTGCCTTTTGTAGCTCTCCTCCCAGCAATTAGTGGATATCTTAATTAACTGGTAATTTATAATTGATTCATTGCTCTTCCAAGCAATTAGTGGATATATCAAATGATCACCTATAATTTGATTGATTGCTTTGTTTGCTTTATATGTGTGATTCTGTTTATTATATTAATGTAAGTAACATTAACTTATCATTTATGATCTTGGTTAACTGTCTGTACAAAGTTTGTTCAAGGGAATGAAAGCTGAAAAGCCTATCAGGGAGAAGTTCGTTTATAAAGTATGAAACTTTTTCTAAACATGAATTATCATTAGGAAGTCACCGCAGTGGTAAGTACATTCAAGGGGTCTGAGTTAGATTCCCACCAGGGGCTTGTCAATTTAATTTGCAGTCGACTGAAGACAATTAGAATGCTTTAAAACAATTCTATTTATAATGAACGCACTGCAGTGTCATCCATGATTTCGGCTTCGGCAATTACTGTAGAGAATGTTCTACATGCAATTAGGTTTGGGTGCAATGCTACACTGATTTCAGTCCAGTACCACCCATGGTTCGCTAGTTTCAGTGGATGTTTGCAGTTTTTACGGCAACGCATAGCCACAATGTTTCAGACTTTCTGCAATAATACTAGATGACATGATATAAATGAACTATTCTTGAAAAAGGAGTTCAACCCCAAATCACCTCACCCCACCTTAATATTGATGGCAATTCCATACAATTGAAGTGCTGTTGAGAGGGGCAATAAATCACCTCAAATACTAGCTCCAGTCAGCGCTTGCAGGGTTCACTGCAGTTGATGACCACACTAGTCAAACACAGGACTTCTCAATACAAAAATAATCTGTTCAGTAAATTTAGGTAATAGACTACCTGACTAAATGAAACATTTAGCTTAGGTACACAACAGTATGAAATCTCTCCTAGGTTATAAAATATTCAAGCCATCTATTCTATCTGACTTCTTCATTCAGGCTTCACAAGGATGTATTTTGGAACAGTGCTGTTCGATTGAAATCACATTTGTGAATTGAATGAGAAAATAGTTTTTTTTTGTGACAAAAGTTTCAAGATGCTTAAATGTTTCCCTTTGAAGGGTATTTGCTTCAAGTTTAAAGTGTTTATTCACTCTGAGAGATCAGTAATGGTCGTCATGGTATTTACAATGTTTATTTTGCATTTAAACATTTTATTTGTGAGACTGAAATCCATTTATCAATTATCTGTGAATAATGTACTCGGACCTTTGTTATTTTATACTCAACACTTGGTTCATGAAGACAGTGGTTGAATTGTGTATATTTTTATACGGGCTATCATGTAACTATTTGGGTTGTTATTTACTGACTATGGTAAATTTAATTTTATATTTCACCTTTGTATTTTATAATTGCAATTACTGTTATTAAAGTAAAATTCAGTAGCTGTTATTTTGTGGAATTAAGTAAGTTATGACCTTATAAGGAAATGCTGGTTTTAGTTATGAAATTGTAAATATTTATGAAATGCTAGTTTCAAGTCTTGTTAACTGAACAGGTATCATCATACAATGTGAAAGAACTTCAAACAAACACATTTGATCAAAGTACATTTTTGGGTGTTTATATATTTATATTAGTTAAGTTCTTTTCACACTTGCAAAAATGTTTGAAACCAGATCACTGTCCTTGTTGATAAGTAATATGTAATTATGTTATATATAATTGCCTTACATTTTCAAATGTAATAATGGAATGAATGATATATTTGCTGTCCTTTAGTTCAGTATTTGGAACGTATGTAAATGTTTCCGAATTTTTAATAATATATGGGATACTGAGATGGAATTGTCAATCAGAATATTTTTCAAATATGCATGTTTTTATTTACTCTTTTGCTAGATTATCACAAAATTAAAATTATTCTTGAATTGTTTGCTCTGAAACAAATGTGCATCTGAACATAAAAGATTCCATAATTAACTTTCCATCAAAACCATCTGCAGAGTTCTCTGTTAAGTTTGTTATATTTTGTATGGTGTTTCTGTTATAAAGCAAATAACCCTCTCACTGTAACACACATGATGTACGAATAAATGAAGATTTTGTTTACCTTTCATCTTTGTTGCTTATTTAGTTTCTTACATTTTAAAAGAACTGATACGCACGTGCTTGGTCTTCCTTCACAAAGAACCTTTACTGTGTGTAATCAAGTTACTCACTTGCTATTATCTTAATGTGTGGTGAGACAAGTCGTTTAAAGGTGCTGTAGGACGTTTTTTGCATATTATTTTCTCTAAAATTTGCCATTTATTAGTCAAATCTATCCAGTTTATTGCTCTGCAAAGGATAAAACATCTCATTACACAACCCCATAAGTTGTATCCATAGAAAACGGTAATCTGTATTGGAAAAAAAATGGTGTGTACGAATAAAGTGACAACATTGGTGGAACTCGGTTGTGTAAGAGGTAGATTTGTAAATCTTGTGTGGGTTTGAGAATTCAGACAGCAAGATGGTATAGTCTTTCCATCATTGTACGGTATTTAAAACTCTACTCAGAGTGTTCAGGTATCACTTGAACTATCTTCGCTTAGTCATTTTAATGTGAACACCTTAAAATGGCGACTGGATGGGAAATGGGTTTCCACATGGCATAAGCGAACCATGTACATTCGTTTTAGAACTCTTTTTTTTTTTATTGATAAAGGAGTAATATTTATGAAATATTTCACAAGTCAGGAGGCCAGTAGCCCATATGACATATATTTGACATACATATAACAATAAATTATACACAATAGTCATATCTGCTGGTAATTGACAAAAACAGAGTAATATACAACAATAATGTATGCAATAAAGACATACATGCAAAAACACACATATATTATATACAAGCAAACTTACAGAAAAATACATACTAGTTTCATAAACATTACATACATACATACATACATGTACATTTTATGTAGCATTTTATTTCAGTAAGAACGGTGTGCTTCAGCACCTAAAATGTGCAGTGAAGTTTAAACGTAACCAAGGCCATGTTCAAGAGAGGTTTCAAAGTAATCGCTCAACTAGCGATTACTTTTAAACCTCTCTTGAACGCGATTGCTCAATGAAGCGCTACGTAGCAAAGCGAGCGAACTTTGAGGTTTTGCACCGTGTTGTTCAGGAGAGAATGAGCGATCAATGAGCGATTATAAGCGCTCGCTGTTATGGAACGGAGCCGTGTTATCCACGGGTTCATGCTGTTGATGTTGACGTTTGGAATGTGTCAGCGGTTTAAGCAGAACTTAGTCTTATGATAAACGACATGCGTTTTCTTCTTGCATACCTGTTTTTTCCAACGTAGTTATATTATGTAATGATTTTTAGTTTGGTCATTGGATTTGTTTATGTTGATTTCTCAATTTGGACCGTTTCCCGTTTTGGGTCGTTACAGACGTTGACAGAAAAAAGCGCTCTAGCAATAATAATTCAATGTTTACCATGATTTTAATGTGTTTATTTGATTATAGAAAGAAACGAACATATCAGTATGACCATAGCGAGGTGAAGGGTGTTAGCAAATCTGTGCGCCATTCCATCCCATAGCTTTGGAAGAAGGCGAGTTTTCCATTAAAAAGAAATCCCATGCTGGATGATATGCTAAAAACCCTTTAAAGGGCGAGTTCTGTCGCAATATTGGATTTTTTGGCATTATGTGAAATGAAAACACGCTATATTGTACCTAATTTTGTAAAGACATACACTGATTACACAGTATTCACATAGTAATACATAACATGTCATCAAACTAATAAACACTTTGCTGTCATGCTGTAGCGAAATTTCTCCCACTCGCCGTGTCGATGAATGTCTTCAGTTCTCATTGTTTTAATTTTCAAAGTCATCAAAATGTTACCTTCATTAGTATCTTTCAATTTCACTGTGTTTTAATCATGTAATAATACCATGTGTAAACAGGAATATCCTCCCGAATTTCTTTCCACAAAATTGCAGTTATCACTGTTGAAGAACAGTTTATAGCTCAACTTTATGTTGATGACACAGTTCGACCCAATAACACAAATGATGTCCAATAGTCTTCAAAGTTTCAAACAATGTCTACGAAATGTAAATGAAGGTAAATATCTCGAAAACAAAAATGTTGGAAGTGGCTCTGGAAAAGGTACCAAAATGCCATTCAAACTCGGTAGAGTAGTTGGTAAATTACACACACCCAGATATGTTGTTTCAGAAAAATCGGCGATTAGTGAAATGCATAAAAAGTTTTATTTGAAAGTACATCTAAAGTGTGAATCGTTATCTACAACAGCTGCATTGATCGAGATGTAATAAAAACACGGTATTTATCCAGATACGGACACGCATTCCGCCTGTGTTTCTGGACATTTTGCGGACAAGAACTCGAAAACCGTATGTATCATGTCAAACACTCGATGTGAAGTGTCTGTTGCTAGTTAACATTTCCATGGAAACCATGTAGTCATATGTACGTCTTGAAGGTGAATTTCCCCCGCAAAAGGGGGCGGGATAGCGCAGCGGTTAACGCGTTCGGCTTCGGATCAAGATGGTTCGAATCCCGCCAGGGGCACGGCAACTTTGTCTGCAGTAGAGAACTGTTCTACACGCAGTAAGGTTTGGGTGATATGCTAAATTGAATTTCAGCGTAGTACCACCCATGGTTCGCCTGTTCAAGCCGATGCTCGCAGGTTTCACCGCAATGCATAGCCACATGGCGTTGCGGGCTTTCTCCCTGCCGTAATACTAGCAGCCGCGATATAAGTGAAATACTCTTGAAAGCGGCGTTAAACCCAAACTCACCTCACCTCACCTCCCCCGCAACGTGAACTCTCACCAATTCCCAGCACTAGCTAATTTAAGACTTGCTGCATTTCGTTGTTTTTCTGTGTTAACGTAAGAGGTTCACTATGAGATTCAGATGCAGTAAGCTGTTATACTAGCACAGAGAAGTTAAAGAAATGCACCAAGGCTTAAATTAACCAGTGATGGAAACTGTCGTGACTTATTACTTGTTTTTGTCTTGTTAATTGGATAATATAACCTTTTCAATATGTGCCTCTGTAAACATTAAACACACATTACGTTAGCTTTATGTGTATTTTAGGGTCAAGACCTGAAATGACAGCAG
Organism: Gibbula magus; assembly: GCA_936450465.1. NCBI lineage: Eukaryota > Metazoa > Mollusca > Gastropoda > Trochida > Trochidae > Gibbula > Gibbula magus. The sequence continues at coordinate 40,589,435 of OW388294.1, read as the reverse complement.
TATCGTTCTGAGTAAAAGTACAAATTTAGACGCAGATCCGTAAGACATCAACGATCTTATTAGAATAGTTGTCTGTGTTTTATTGACCAGATTTCTCGTCTGTCACAGCTAATGGTTGATTTTGTCACTTGAACCACCTCCATAAGATGAGATGTTGTAATAAAAGATACAATCCAGTGGTTTATGAACCGATATTCACCTGTGTTGGGGTTTTCCTTGTTTTTATGTCATCATCCACATGAAGACATTGAATCAAAAAGTGATGTATTTCTATAAAATGATTAAGATACTCATATGTTAAGTTAATATCAAATCACCATCACCATAGCGGGATATTCAGGTCAACTAAGACAATTCTCAGTGGAAACGTGTCATATTTATTCACAAAAGATCCAGAAAAAAACTTAGGAAATGAAAATTGAATTAAAGCAATAAGCACAGTTCACAGAATTGACCTTTGAATGTTGTTACTTTGTATTTTGATAAAATGTAAATGAAACAAATCATCCGTTATCAACACACGTTTACTACCACTGAATCCCAAAAGGTTGCACACAAGGGAATGTAAGATAGAAACTGTAGCTACAACATCGTCCAAAACTATAGCAAGGGTTTGACACGCATGTACAATTTTATTGAGTGGTAAATCATGTTGGCAGATATTACAAAGCTGAATTAATGCGCAATACAATAATTATATTATTTTCCCTACATGTCGTTCTCACAAATCTATAAAATAATAATTCTTTCATAGATTTCTGAGAACGACATGTAGAGAAAAATAGTATTTCCTGAAAAATAAAGGGATCTGTCAAAAACATAAAATAAAAGATACTTGATATAAAGTTTAAAAACCAAAGCATTTGTTCATAAAGATATGTCTTTCATTATTCTCACTTTATTCAGTCAGCAAGAGAATTTGTGCTATGTATTTGGAAAAAAATGTGACAACACATGTGCAAACATTGACAAAACACTAAGAATTAAACTAGCTTCAATTAGAAACGCTACCAATACAAATTAAAGATTCCTCTTTCATTTACCTGATTCAGTTTCCTAGCTCCTAGAGATTCAACGTACACATTACCCCAAAATAAAACACCCATTGTTATTTTTCTGAATTTTTTATGCAATTCGGAAACTTTCTTGAATAAATCGCCAAAATGAAACTTCCATGTTGTCAATTTCAAAGGATTGTTTGTATTTTCAGTGGCGTTATGAAAATGATAAGATGATATTTCTTGAACCATGGTTTCAAAATTTTATACTTGAACTGATTTCGCAATCATTTGACTCTTTGTTAAGGTAAAATGCTGGGGAAAATACTTTTAAAATCTTTGAAGGGCTTTTAGAAGTGGTATCCATAAGAACAGGAATATTTCCTGGATAACAACTTCTTTAATGTGAAAATACACGACGTTTCGGAGTACATACTCACTCCTTCATCTTCCTGTTCTTACTTTTAAAATGAGAAGATTGTTTAGTAGCTTCTCTTATTAATTTTTCAACCAAACTTTTAATGAATGGTTAATTTCTTTTGGAGTTAAGTGTATATAAATATATTCACTTGATCAAGGTAACATCACAAGCCTCTAGACTCGCGGGTATTCATGTCGAAACTCATTAGATTCTCAAATTAGCAAACATTGATTGCAATTTTTAAACTTCATCTGCGGTTACCTTCAAATGACAACATTTGAAAAGAAAATAGAAAGGAATGGATACAAAACATGCAGAGTCATCTAAAATATGAAATTGGTTTTGCGGTAGTTCCGGCTACTGGCCAATGGGGTTAAATGTATAGGTATTGTTGAAATAATGCCCGCTGAGCAAGTGAATATCTGATTTACTTACATCGTCAATGATAGTCAATGTGCATGTAGCGTGGTAGTTGAAAGACAGTTTGCTTCACTAATAAACGTGTTCTAAATGCCGTTGCTACCCGTTTTAAAATTCTTTGTACGATGACTAAAGAATTTTAGATTTTGAATTATAAAATAATGATGTTAATGTTGATTAAATGTCCATTAAACAAGGTATCTACTGCACACTATTAAAACCCAACAATTTCTTAGTTCAAATCACTATTTATTACACAAAAGGATGAAGTTTGCTCTTTTTGGTGAATATTTTTTCATGTTAAGGAACTTTGTAAAGAACTAGGCACTAGATGTCCTTGCTATTTTACACTGACCACTGTACTATTGATATCAAAGTCAGATATGCGAAACAAACTAAGCTCTGTTCTGTCATTCCAATATGAATTCCTCTGTCAGTCATTTTGATCCTATTAAAGCACAAAAGCTGCGTGTCAGGAAGCTTCAAGTCAAAGTTTCTATATGGATTTAACTCATCAAATTGGTGAAAGAATTCAATCCTCTGTAATCCACTGCTGATCTTTATCTAGTTCAACGTCCATTCCTTTCGAAAACAATTATGTATCAATCATGATTTACTTTTTTGCTTTTATTTTGCTATTTTTGTTTCAATGCGTATTGTTGAAATTGAGCAGAGCTATATTTCTGTTGATATCGGTCAATGATGGACGTTTTCAATTTGGCAGGCATGAAATGACTTAGCTCTGAACATGCTATTTTACTTACGACCTAATACAAGAACAGGAAGCCAGCATATTCTCCATGATGTTTTCAGCAAGTATCATCTTCAGAACACGTTTGCTTCACAACAGTATTCCCAAGACGTATTTTGTTACGTTCCAAAATCACCCATAAGAATAGACATCTCAGCGTGTCTGGCTGAGTAAACATAAGGGTTTACTTTTGTTATGAGATTGTTGCAGCATAATGAAAGAAATAGTTCAGATACACATGTTTGTTGTAAATTTAGTGAGACAAGTTGAAACAAGAATTCTACATGGAAGGGGAAACAAAAGAGTGGGTGTTCGTCGCTGACAAAGAAAAGTTCTAACTTTTAATTATATTGTTCAAAGTAGTTTGATGTAATCAACCTTAATGTTAACTAACCCCGTTTTCTAATAAACATAAGTTGGTTCTCATTTTTCAGAGTTAGAAAATAGTGAACACAGCGAATGAATTTGTGCTTTTAATTTAACATACTCAACAGTTAATCAATTAAACATTCGAATTCGATCAGATATAATTCATAAAATTCAAAAACATTAAAAATTATCCTCAATTCCTTGCATGATGCAGTTTAATGTGACCATGCGAAATGTATTGATTTAAAACACGTAACCTAAAACGATGTCTTTCGCTTTTTAACGGACTGAAAAACTTGGGCGAATCACCAGTTGTGTTTTGTTATTTTGTCAGGATGAACTATCTACGAGAGACATTTGATAAAACTGTTTATATGTAAACTTGTAAACTGGCAGAAACGAGTCTACTGTAATAGTACATCGTTTAATCTAGTTTTAACAAAATGTGTTATTTGAGTACAGACAGTATGAAGCAAGGAAAGAAACGCAACTACTCTGGTTTTGTCTACAAGAAAACAATAACATATATGCTCGAGGTAGCCTGTTATTTCCAAGGTGAATTAATTCTAGGTCAATTTATTGCATTCAGTATTTTAAATCAAATGCTCGATATAAGTGTTGAGAAAGATAAACATTGTCAAATATATCAAAGGTTACTGTATCATGGTTGAAAAAAAATTCGAGTCATATATAAGCATATGAAACTTGAGATGTAAATAATCAAGTTTATAAATACCATTTATCTACCTGTTTCTCAAAAGAATTAAAATAATTAAATATTTATCATTTTCATCTTTGTATGTCATAGAGTGTCGACACTTTTCTCTCCTCTGTCAATTTCATAAAACTTTTGAAATGAAATTTGAATTCAATCAAGTGTATAGTTGCTTACCAGTTTGGCTTAAAACCTTACGTTTAGTTTTTGGATAGCATATGACATTCAATTATTTATTCCTAAGAAATAACGATTTTGTTAATAATAAAATGAAGAAATTGGAATTTCAGAGTAGTAAAAAACCCTAAATAAACTTGTTTTACAATACTATCATGTTGTGAGCTAGAGTGAAGTTACTGTTACATTATATGAAGTATCCTGTTTGAGTAAGAAACAATAATATTATCACTCCTCTGTTTTGGAACTCTATCAACTTAGATGTAAATATGAAACCTGAAACCTGATTTCTAACTATTTGTTTTGTGGATCGTACGTTTGTATTCTGACAATGGCTTAGATATGTTCCTGATGGATGCTAGAAAATACCTCTAACATTTTTTATATCTCAGAGGAAAAACTTAGTGCGAACTCATTTTGGACTGAAACTTGACTTGCTAAGATAACTTGTAACGTGTTTTTAACTTTCAGCTAACTGAGTGAAAATGTGTAATAAGAATAGCCCCCTTTTAGATAAAATATTAATCTCCTTAGTGTTTTTTTTCAAATGAGGTGTGTAGTTGAAACTTTTTCATTCTTCTTATTAAGTTGTTAACATTATCAAGTTTGATACCAATTCAGCATTCTCCTAGTCAAATATTTCTATTTAACCTCATCATTACTTTCATAGTGATTTTACAATTTTGAGAGTTTTACCCCTTTGGCATATTAATGTCATCACAAATTAGATGCATAACGGATGTGAAAATTAAAACTTATCTCAATCCTTTATTGTTTCCTATCAAAATTAAAACTATTTTAAAATAGATCTGAAGATTATGATAAAAATTAACCCCGATACATGAATGATGTTGATTAATGCTTAGGTTTAAAAAAAAGAAAGTTAGTAATGTTAACAGTTTCATAAAATATGTGCCTTCATATCAACGTCTTCACATAGTTCCATAGAACACTTTTTCCTACAGGAAACATTTCCGAGTAAACAGATTTAACATTAACCCTCGGTTGCTTTGGCCATTTCGTTTTAAAGGTACATCCATTGTGTTTCATAAAATTTTATTTGGCTTTAATACGCTCAAACTCACCACATGTGCTGTCTACAATACAAATACATTCACTCAGCTTGCATTTTTATCCCCAATCACCAAATATATCATAATTACTAGTTTCCAATTAAAATTGAGTAACATCATTATTGATGTGTAGAAACCGAAACTGCACGTCCCATTGACATGCACAGTAGTTATATGATCCAGTAAACATTATCTCACCAAATGTGTCATTCTTTCTGTTATAAATAAGATTCCAAAATAACGGTTGACTCATTGACGCGCGCCACATGCTGTGCATTGTCCGGTTTTCGATCAGAAATCACAACTTTTACCTTCATATCGTCAATATGCTAAGTCGACTATTATCAAAATGATTGTTTTCGGTAACAATCGGCCCTTCCCGATAAAATAACACCATTTATAACGTTTGCAATATGTGACCCCCAACAACACAATGGATGTACCTTTCACAATGTAGGCACGTAAACAACATCATTGTATTTCTCCAGAATATTTCAGTAAGAATAATCAAAACCAAAACCTGTTTCACAACATTATTCCCATGACGTCGTCTGTTACTATTCCAAGATCACTGTGATAATAGCAAACATTAAACATTAAACTAGTATAATAGTAAACATTATTCAGTTATGTTCATATCGTTATGAGTTTGTTGTAATAAAAAGAAGATAGAAATACAGTGAAACAGATTGTATCGGTGTTGGTCACCTTCTATTTCGTAATTATAAAGTTAATGTAAACAAAATTCTAATCATATTTATTTCGTCTAGAAGTGTGTTTTAAGTTGAACCACCTTATATAACAAACATTTCATTTAATAAATTCATCATTTTATTAAACTATGAATTTCATCAGATATATCTTAACGTAAAAAGGTTCTGATGGCAACATTATCAGTTAAAAGAGACTGATTATTATAGAATCAAGCATAATATATCATGGAAAAGTTGGAAATTAAAGTATAAACGAAGTACACCAAACATGTTCATTTAACATGGTGCAGTAAAGCGAAGATTACACACATTAAAGAAAATGTTATCCCGAAAATATTCCTGTTCTTGAAACGAAGATTATTGTTTTTTAACCACATAAGATTAATGTTTCTTGTTTTGACCAAATCAAGTACAAAACGTTATAAACATGAACAGAACAAGAAAAAACAGAAATGTGGTTCAACTACAAAAAGGATCATGTAATCTGGCCTAAACTAAGAGATCAAAGGTTATACTAAGAAATACAGAGCGACTCCGATTTATGTTCACATCTCTTCACTGTTGTGATTCTCTAAGCTTTGGTGTTCGCTAATTCATTACTAAAGAAGTTCTGCAGTTCTTTCTGCATTTTCTTATTAAGTTACAACACCATTAGAAAATGGAGTACAGGGAGAATCCTATTCAACTGCTTATTCAATCAACTGCTTATTCCATGTTTACAAAACTGCAAAATCATATAAATTCTCGCAAGTCAAAAACGATTTATCAAAGACAAATACTTCAGCACTAGAAGACGGGAGCTGCTTGTTTAAGAACATTCAAAAGTCTAGCAATTCAATTAAATCCTAATTTAAAATGCTTTTAACAAGTTATTCCTTTGAAGGCATGCTTATGAAACAAGATCACTGTGCTGTATGCATCAATGAATATAATAAGATCGATTCTAACACTAGTCCCTTGATTTCATTACCAGTTTACCACACACCTGTTTCTCAAAGGAATAATGTATGTCGCATGTGAAAGATAGAAAGGAAACATAAAATTCTACTTGCGTTTTTATGTGCTGTTCATGAAGGTTGGTACTCAACAGTGCTTTCTCTCTTCAGGACTAATCTGTTCGCATATTAAGGGAATGTAGAATCCAGACAGACAGACAAGGTTGTGTGTACATTGTTATGGCAAGCAGTTTACATGTATGTCATGTCTGCTGGTCTCCCTTTGAATTGACACTGACAGTAAAAAATACACAGTGAAAGGGTAAGAAACTATCGATTTAAGGTTGCAAGCCATTTTGTTAGCACATGCTATTTTAGATTCAAGAGTTAGTTTAGGTTTAGAAATTTAAAAATAATATATCTATCATATCTTGGTGGCAGTGCCATTCAGAAATTGTATCTTGAAATACTGAGAAATATTGTTAGATAAAGGGCGTTCTGCCTGATTCTGAATATTTACTAAATAACCATATATGCCACTTATAAATACACCCAAAATAACCATATTTTACCACTTTAGCATTCTGACACTAAATACTTATATATTTTATATTTTATATTTAAGTTGTCAAATCATAATTGAATTCACAACCATTGTGTCCTAAAGGTTACAAGTTTAACGTTTCTCTTGATGGTAAGATTATTTTGCAATATGAATATTACTAGGATTATGTGACATATAGACTGAAATTCGTAAAATAGTTTCTCCATCTTACTGAAAACATAATTGTTTCTTAAACATGTATGCATTCAACCATTTTCTCCACACGGAAGTTACTAAAGTCTTTTCTCCCAACGTCACCTCTGTTACAAAAGAGTCACATTTATCGCTTCTATCAAAATCCCCCCAGCGAGAAAAACTATCTAACTGAAAAACTAATCGTTTCTTAAACATGTATGCATTCAACCATTTTCTCCACACGGAAGTTACTAAAGTCTTTTCTCCCAACGTCACCTCTGTTACAAAAGAGTCACATTTATCGCTTCTATCAAAATCCCCCCAGCGAGGAAAACTATCTAACTGAAAAACTAATCGTTTCTTAAACATGTATGCATTCAACCATTTTCTCCACAGGGAAGTAACTAAAGTCTTTTCTCCCAACGTCACCTCTGTTACAAAAGTTTTAATTAGTTTTCTATTCAAAAGCGAAAAGAAAGTGTATTATCAATCAAAATCTTAGGAAATGTCACGGTACGCGGTAGTCACAACTGTCCTTCCTGATCTCTATATATATTATGTGTGATAAGTCAAAGAATATCACTTATCTGAAACCTTGTTTGCTTATAAAAGATCTCTTAAATTCGTCCATATCCCTTCTTAGCGAAATAAAAATGTATGCTTTACGATAAAGGGTACATCCATTGTGTTGATGGGGGTCACATGTTGTAAACGTTATAAATGGTGTTACTTTATCGAGAAGTACCGACTGTTACCGAAAACTACATTTTTGATGATAGTAGACTTAGCATATTGACGATATGAAGGTAAAAGTAGTGATTTCTGTTCGAAAACGGGACAATGGACAGCGTGGGGCGCGCGTCAATGAGTTAAACATTATTTTGGAATCTTATCTATAACTGACAAGAAGACAAATTTGAGTTGATAATGTTTCATAGGTTACATAACTACTGTACATGTAAATTGGACGTGCACTTTCGGTTTCTGCACATGCATAATGATGATATTCAATTTTAATTGGAAACTAGTGATTATGATATATTTAGCGATTGGGGTTAAATATGCAAGCTTTGTGAATTTATTTGTATTGTAGACAACACATGTGGTGAGTTGGAACGTATTAAAGCCAAATAAACTTTTATGAAACACAATGGATGACATTTAATATAATAAAGGACATATTTGCAAAGTATTCAGCTATGCATGAAACATTTTAAAATTAAAAAAAAGCAATTTGTGTTCCTTTCAAACTGACTAGGTCGATGTAGATTATGATGTAAGCTCTGTTGAAAATGTTTGATGGTCAGTGGCGTTGAATGGGTATATTTGCATTTCTTCAGAAACCATTTCCACTCCAATGCAAACCGGCCTAACTGACTGCCAGTATATGCCATAATGACGACGTACACATCTAGAATGCGAGCCAATTTCAAGCAAACTTGAACTACAGTGAACTAGTATTGCATGCTTCAAAGTCAAACATAACTTTTCACCTCGCAGTAATTTTAACATGTATCATCCAGTAGCACTTATTGCAATTTTATGTTTTTTGATGCAGATATTTTAAAGTTACAAACATATAAATGTCACCCATGATATTTAAGAGAACCAATCTATTCATTTATGTCAAGAATTCATTTGACAATGTCAGGGAAAACTAAAGCTGATGAAACGTCGTGTATTTTCAAATTTATGAAACTATTATCAAGAAAATCTTTCTGTTTTTATGTATGAAGTGTGCTTATGTTATTTCTGATTTATAAACACTGCCTCGTAACTTTTAATTTATAATTGTCATCTACAAATACCATAGTTTTTCTTCGGAGGGATCGTAAATGATGTCTCATCACATTTTCTATATTTTCTTTGAGTCATTTATCATCAACAACATGAACACATGCTAAATCGTCATTATTTTTTTGAGAATATACATGGTACTAATGTGAGTGGTAATGATTTTATCCCTTTGCGAGATAACTGTCTGACTTGCTGCCATCTATCATATAGGAAATAACGTTATAATCTGATTGCTAGTGCAGATTGAGCACTAAAAGTCTTAAGGGAATTTTCAGACAAAAACAGACAAACATTATTAATCATATTTTCCTGGTTTCATACGAACATATTCTTCAAAAACACTTACACTTTAGTGCAGAAATTAATGTATAATTGATTATTCTGAGTTCAATTGATCGTATAAATGTTAGTTCTTCTTATTATCATCTATGATAATCCTGATAGCCAAGTTATTAACTATTTCTGCTTTCATTAGACAATATTAATGTTTGATCTCTTTAAGACTTTTCTAATTCAAAATTAACCCGGTATAACATGATGAATTATTCTCTCCCCACAGAGGTTACTCAAGTCATTTTATTCCCCGTTACTCCCGTTACAATTGTGCCATATTTCTCGATTTCCACACGAATGTTCTCCCTACTCTCATTCTTCATTGACTAAGTTATCGAGTAACTTCAAATGTCACAACTTTTCTAATTTCAATATGCAATTCAAATGTGTCTGATATACATTATAAGAATAAACTATTTTCAGTGATCTTATTTGGTTAATATTTAACTAACATTGTTTTGAGAAATTGAAATAGTATATATCGTTGATTACACATTAAACTATGAAACGTATATCTATTTTCTATTTCCAAAAGTAATACTATCATAGTAGTATTATGCCATTGGCAACGGATCATCTAAATAACGTGTTGCTAATTCCACAACTGAGTTTGGTAATATATTCTTCTTGTCTAGACAAGAAATCGCTTCATTTGCCTTGAGTAACCTCTGTGGAGAGAGTTTGATGCTGAATAATGAATTATCGATGGTTTCTGGTTCTTAACATCATCAGTAATGAATGCAGTTACATTTCAAATGGCGAATTTTCAACAGAATAAACAAAAATACCGCTGACAGACGATGTCGATTTTGAATGTCTTGTATATGCTTTGTATACACGATTTCCTTCTTTAGGTTCCTATAATCCTTATCAAATGTTCAAATACACATGAATTGCTGTTTAGAAATAGCTTTTTGGGAAAAAGGAAGATTCAAAATTAAAAAGGAAAATAAGTAAATAAAGATGTTGTCTAAATATATTACCTTCTTTGAGTTATATTCAATAACCAGTCGTCAGCTGTAGGGCGAGTTAAATCGTATTTCACTCTCTTAATTTGACCTTTAGATTGAACATGATACATGAATAAAATCAATTTCTCTTTCTCAGCTGTATCATAATCCGAACGCTTACAGTGTGTATATTTCATTTTTTTTAACCACGTGGGAGCATGCAACATCTAATTCACGTTGAGTAATAGGCATGTCTTTATAGCAAGCAAGCTTATATCTATCAAGATTGCAGCGAACCAGGACTGTTCCAATTCTTCCAGAAATATTATGGTAGGAATTCAGGGACACTAGGAACATGTGACAAATCACACATTAACATTAATAAAATTAAAAAATATGACAAAATAATAAACTGTAGGAAGAATAACATTTCGAGAATACAACTATTATTGCAATTAATCGATGAGTTTGTACTCAATTAAATTCGTTTATATGTGGATATTTCATTCCTATAATAGCCAATGTAGGTTTGAAGTTCTCCATGAATGGGATGAATTTAACTTATGTTAGGCTTCAACTACAGATTCTATTACCATTGGCTCATTCATCGTATCAGTTCCTGACACCTTTGGATTTGATATTGAAAATCAATATAATCTACCTGACCGGTTGTGACAGAAACACCTTTAGTGCATTTATTTACAGAAAATATTTCCTGTGTTTATACTTGTTCTACAAAAGTGGAAATGCTCATTCAATGTAAAGACCAAATTTCTAAAAAAAAAACATGTGTAAATGAGGTAATCAACTGATAATCAGTTTATCCAAAAACTTTAAAGTTTTCTAAAGTATTTGTTCAATTCATTTATTCTACTCAGGTTTGAGAAATGTTAAATGAACTGAAAAATCTGATGTCAGTCGTAAATTGATAAAATGATCGGTAGTCATCAAATTATCTGTTTCACAAAAAAAAGATTCAATAGGTCCTGTTTGCTTTTTACGACATCAAATATGTGTTGTTGTTTTTTTCTAATTCGGACCCGTTTGAGCAACCTATAAACTTGCAAGTTATTCAAAAAAATGAGTAATTAATCGGATTGATAAGACACACGTTTAGGAAGTTTTTCATTGATTAGATTTACAGGATGAATACCTTAGTGATCCTAGTAGTTTGTGAAAGGTGACCCTGGCGGATACTTTCTATCAACATTACGTTTTCAGTTAAGACAGTTAAAATTAAAATCTTGCATTATCATTATTCAAATTGAATCAGAATGTTCATCTTAAAATCAAGACACAAATCAGCCTAATAAGTAAGATCTCTCTATTTCATGCTTACGAGTATCTGATTAATGCTCACAATGTAAACAAAATGTCCCCTAACTCATTCAATATGAGGCAAATGCCAAAATATCTCAAGAATGTGATGCTTAAAACATATTTTAGTTCATGAACTAAAGATAAAATTAAGACATTTTCCCTGAAATACATCATTTATTAGATTATCAAATAATGCAAAATCGCATTTCATGGGGATAAATCTTATTTCCGTTTTAAAATCATTTTTGCTAAAAACATATTGACATTCTGGCCCAGATTCGTAAAACCCCGACGAACAAGCTCAATGGAGCTTGTAATTTCCTCAGAGATGAGGACTTGACAAATTGTCATTGACGTATTCCTGTTCTTAATCCAAGAAAGAGTATGGCATTGAACCTTCAATATTGTAAAATTATAGTTGTATCCTTCGAGACCAATTAGACCGATGATGTCAAAACGTTTTTAAACAGACAGGAGAAATAAATACAGAAACGTTGTGTGTGTTCTCAATAAAGAAGTTGTTATCCCGAAAATCGTGCTATCATAAATCTTATTCGTTGTTGTCTTACTTTCGTTTTGCTTATTATGGCAACATCAACTAATACTGAGATGAAGATTGTTTGGGTTAAAAAAAATCAGATCGGAAAATACAAATAAAAAAATATATATAATCTAAATCAATCTGTGCATAAGCAAAGATCAGTAACAGAGAAAATACTTATTATCTCATATAACATAAACACGACACAACTACTTGAAAATGGATTTTAAAAACGAATATAATTACATATGATTTTATTACATGTCTATCCTAAAAGAACCTGAACCTGTCAACATTTGTAATGTATACCAAATTTATTTCATCAATGTACATGTACATGAATTATTGAAAATGTTAAATTTGAACAAAATGCTTATAAGTGACTTCAGTGTATATATACATAGACATAGACATAGTGGCATAATTTCGAGGTACTGTGATTAGAACACAGCACATTCCTGTCCGTTGCCTATCATTAACATTCTGTTTGACATCAACGTAGTTCAACCATTGAATCCCATAATATTTCAAGGTTCCCTTTATGCTCAATGTAGAACAATGTCCTCAAGAGGGGTTAATTTTCTGAATAAGTTTGAATAATAGAATTAAATACGAAATCCATGGATATGACAAAACTTTAAGCACCTGGAATTTACGTTGAATTGATGTATGTCTTAAACAATGAACAAACACCTCAACTCGTGAAACACTTCTGACTGATGGACTTCTTACCTGAAATCTGAAATCTTAGAAATACAATATTGACATCTTAAAGGGGCAGTAGCACGTTTTTTCGCTGAAATAAGTTGGTGAAATGTATTTGAAAAATAATGTCACTGATAGTAAACCACCATTCTCTCTTCAGATAATCAAGTTAAAAATGAGTGTACATGGTTCCGTAAGGCCATTGGAAAAGTTTTTGTCATTCGAAATAATAAATTTTGTTCACAATAAAATGGCCGCCATGCAATGTTTGCTTTATACGCAACACCGTTATTACCACTACGGATAATTGGTTTGTGTAATAAGATGTTTTACCCTCTAACGTAAATAAAGATAACATAAGCTATCATTTTAAATGGGAAATTTGAAAAAATAAAATTTGCAAAAAACGTGCTACAGCCCCTTTAACATCGATCTCTGCAGTGTTAGCTCATATAGTTGCTATCATGCTTTCATAGAAACGTCATTGAAATGATACATTGCTTATAGGATCCTCAAATGTCTAATAACAATATCTCACGTGCACAACAGTAAATAAATCAAGCGGTAAAGTGTCAATTTCATTGAAATAGATATGTTTATTTCTTAACCTTTAGCCTGCTGGATTGTTTTCAGGTTTTTGCAGAGAGCGTCAGATTTGTAAATTTGTAACAATTACGTCACATGGGTATCCTTCATTTAAAGTTTTTCTCGCCTTAGTAATTAACATAATTTTAAAATAATTAAAATAAATATCTGAGTCACATTTTTTTCTAACTTATTATTGTCATGAAAAATTATTAATTAATGTAATATTTTTCAAATATCAATTATTTTTACACTTGTCTATGGAAAAAATGAAATAATACAGTAGTTCTAAAATTGTACTACATTTTAAAACTCGAATTATTTTGTCAATAATTATTTATGCAGCCCAATTTTTACACCATTTTGTTCAGAATTAAATGTTATACCAGAAAAAAATTATGTTGATGATATGTGTTTTCCTTTCAGAAAACAAGAGCCCGTCATAAACGATCTCCGTTGTATTTATAAAATTACGACGTAATTTGTAACAATGGATATTCCTCAATGAACAATGCATTTACTTCCGTGAGAAATATTTGCAAAATAATGCATCCATCGTAATAAAATTTACACAAAAAGTTAACACATCTATTCACTTTTCTGTGTTCCAAATATAAGCATATGACATTACAGTTTTTATATTTTCCAACGTCAATCAGTCATCGATATCTCGAAACATGACAGTCAACAAACACTCGCCGCTCGCCATTGTTATGCATTTCCTTCGCCGATTACAGATTTGTTCAAATCAAAAAATCTAATGATCTAAATCATTTTGAAAATATTCCGTTTAAAACCAAAGTTAGAACACATTTTTCCAAATGTCTGTTGAATATTTAATGTAAACATGGTCTTGAAAAGTTTTAAAATACAATCAAAATTTCGTTCGGGTAGCGTTGTCGTATTGTAAACAATGTCACGTGATTAGCTTGGTTGTACAAAATTGATCATGTGACCATCAATGTTTCGTTTGTCATTTCACTGTAAATTCGCCTATTCAAACACTAGTTATTCACATTTATTCTTTGAAATGTAATTGTTTGTCATTCTTGTTAATTTCATGGATGTTATAACATGTGCATTCATTTAATTCGTATCAGAACAAGATATTGTATGAAAAAGCCGAGACGACACAATGGCCTCCATTTGCAATGAATTCGAACTGACAGGTCTATCTATGATTTCGTTTGAATACGGGTATAATTTCTATCAAATTCCAAATGAAAACTTTAAAATAATCAACATGAATCATTTAGCAATTGTATTCATACAATTATTTCACATAGACGAGACTTGTTAATTCGTAATTTACTTTTTAGCGAGATAGGGTTACTGCTACTGTTTCACGGCTCCATTTCAACTTGTGAAATCGCAGATCGGAAAGTCGGTCCATGTCATGTCAAACACATTTCGTAGTTCGAATGTAAACTCAAACATGATAATATTTTGTGATAATGGTAGGATATGACACTTATTTTTCATATATGTATAAATTATAATCAAAATGCAAATTTACTCACAGTGATTTTAATCGTAAAAACAATGTTACATCCGGGGGCTTGGTGAACTTATGCAAATTTATCGGGTCGTCAACAGAGACTCTACGAACTAGTGAAATAATTATTACAACCACATTATTTAATATTTGATCGATTTTTATAAAACTACATCGTTTTTAGTGTTAATTTGATTAATTTTAACAATTAATAACCCTCTATGGTTAGATCGACGACCATTTCTAAAAATAGATACAGCTTCCGCTAGCTTGACGTTCACTTTGAGTCGCGTAACATTGGAAAATAGCGGGAACATGTCATGGGGGTGAATTGAAGAAATGGCCGATTTGGCACTGCTTATTGATGACACGTTGGATATGTTACTATATTTGGAAACAAGAATTGACAAACAATGCACTGATACATTTTTATTTATTTGTGGAAGATTTTGAGATTCTAAAATATGTAAGTGAAATGCTTTGTTTATTTTCACGTTTTTTTTCAAAAAGTAATCGGTTGATCTTTTCATTTGCCGACATTTTCGCAAATCTCCGATTGTTTTCTAACAGAAATAAATTCAATGTCCAAATTTGTAAATCAGCTAGATTAGGATATTCTGAACATAGTGATGTGAAAGTTATGCATTTTGCATGCACTTACTATAGAATTTCAACCAATTGAATCGAGTAGGTAACATTTTTATTATGACGTCAAACACGCACCTGCAGGCAGTTTTGTGATTGAAAATACGTTCAATATTTTTAATTCATCATTTCTCAATAAAATAAAATTGTATATGGATACTAATTACATCATGTGAAAGCCCATTGATTTCTCATTCGGAAAATGTTAACTTTTTCATAAATCAGGGAACTTTGTCACAGACTTTTGTCGTATGCATGTCAAGGGGTCAAACGTCATTGACGTATCAATACGTCAACCCCCCTTGGGCTTGATATCAAGCCTGCAGCAGGGAGCATCTTAAGCATTGTATTGTAGTTTTATGAGAAAAATATGAAAATTGTGAAAATCTTCAAGTATAACACTATTACTCTCTACTATAAAGGCAATACACTGTTATTTTCAATACCATTAACAGGCATAATAAAATGTATAATATATTATTAGTACCAAATAGAAAACCTACTTTACAACATTCAGCAACTTGGGATATATGTTTCAATTAGTTATCTATTCAAAAGCGAAAAGAAAGTGTATTATCAATCAAAATCTTAGGAAATGTCACGGTTGTCATAACTGTCCTTCCTGATCTCTTTATATATTATTTGTGGTAAGTCAAAGAATATCACTTATCTGAAACCTTGTTTGCTTATAAAAGATCTCTTAAATTCGTCCATATTCCTTCTAAGCGAAATAAAAATGCATGCTTTACGATTAAAGGTACACCCATTGTGTTGATGGGGGTCACATGTTGTAAACGTTATAAATGGTGTTACTTTATCCAGAAGTACCGACTGTTACCGAAAACTACATTTTTGATGATAGTAGACTTAGCATATTGACGATATGAAGGTAAAAGTAGTGATTTATGTTGAAAACCGGACAATGGACAGCGTGGGGCGCGCGTCAATGAGTCAAACGTAATCTTGGAATCTTATTTATAACAGACAAGAAGACAAATTTGAGTTGATAATGTTTCAACAAAAACCGGACAATGGACAGCGTGGGGCGCGCGCCAATGAGTCAAACGTAATTTTGGAATCTTATTTATAACAGACCAGAAGACAAATTTGAGTTGATAATGTTTCATAGGTTACATAACTACTGTACATGTAAATTGGACATGCACTTTCGGTTTCTGCACATGCATAATGATGATATTCAATTTTAATTGGAAACTAGTGATTATGATATATTTAGCGATTGGAGATAAATATGCAAGCTTTGTGAATTTATTTGTATTGAAGACAACACATGTGGTGAGTTGGAACGTATTAAAGCCAAATAAACTTTTATGAAACACAATGGATACACATTTAATATAATAAAGGACATATTTGCAAAGTATTCAGCTACGCATGAAACATTTTAAAATTAAAAAAAAGCAATTTGTGTTCCTTTCAAACTGACTAGGTCGATGTAGATTATGATGTAAGCTCTGTTGAAAATGTTTGATGGTCAGTGGCGTTGAATGGGTATATTTGCATTTCTTCAGAAACCATTTCCACTCCAATGCAAACCGGCCTAACTGACTGCCAGTATATGCCATAATGACGACGTACACATCTAGAATGCGAGCCAATTTCAAGCAAACTTGAACTACAGTGAACTAGTATTGCATGTTTCAAAGTCAAAAATTACTTTTCACCTCGCAGTAATTTTAACATGTATCATCCAGTAGCACTTATTGCAATTTTATGCTTTTTGATGCAGATATTTTAAAGTTACAAACATATAAATGTCACCCATGATATTTTAGAGAACCAATCTATTCATTTATGTCAAGAATTCATTTGACAATGTCAGGGAAAACTAAAGCTGATGAAACGTCGTGTATTTTCAAATCTATGAAATTATTATCAAGAAAATCTTTCTGTTTTTATGTATGAAGTGTGCTTATGTCATTTCTGATTTATAAACACTGCCTCGTAACTTTTAATTTATAATTGTCATCTACAAATACCATAGTTTTTCTTCGGAGGGATCGTAAATGATGTCTCATCACATTTTCTATATTTTCTTTGAGTCATTTATCATCAACAACATGAATACATACTAAATCGTCTTTATTTTTTTGAGAATACATGGTACTAATGTGACAAGTGTCAATAAGTTACAACATGAAAATATGTTGTCTCAGCTAAGAGGGCAACTTTTAAGAGTGGTAATGATTTTATCCCTTTGCGAGATAACTGTCTGATTTGCTGCCATCTATCATATAGCAAATAACGTTATAATCTGATTGCTAGTGCAGATTGAGCACTAAAAGTCTTAAGGGAATTTTCAGACAAAAACAGACAAACATTATTAATCATATTTTATATTTCCTGGTTTCATACGAACATATTCTTCAAAAACACTTACAATTTAGTGCAGAAATTAATGTATTATTGATTATTCTTAGTTCAATTGAACGTATAAATATTAGTTCTTCTTATTATCATCTATGATAATCCTGATAGCCAAGTTATTAACTCTTTCTGCTTTCATTAGAACATATTAATGTTGGATCCCTTTAAGAATTTTCTAATTCAAAACTAACCGAGTATAACATGATGAATTATTCTCTCCCCACAGAGGTTACTCAAGTCAATCTATTCCCAGTTACTCCCGTTACAATTGTGGTGATAACGAAGCTGAGTATATAGCAAAAATTGCGTGGCGACCACTTTATTGTGAACACATTTTATTATTTCGAATGACAAAAACGATTCTCATGGCTTGACGGAACCATGTTCACTCATTTTTAACTTGATTTTCCGAAGAGAGAAGGGCGTTTTATTATTGGATACATCATTTTTCAAATACATTTCATCGACTTATTTCAGCGAAAAAACGTGTTACTGCCTCTTTAACATCATCAGTAATGAATGCAGTTACATTTCAAATGGCGTTCAAATAATCTTGAGTCCAAACGAATTTTCAACAGAATAAACAAAAATACCGCTGACAGACGAAGTCGATTTAGAATGTCTTGTGTATGTTTTGTATACACGATTTCCTTCTTTAGGTTCCTATAATCCTTATAGATGTTCAAATACACATGGATTGCTGTTTAGAAATAGATTTTGAAAAAAATATATGAAAGATTCAAAATTAAAAAGGAAAATAAGTAAATAAATATGTTGTCTAAATATATTACCTTCTTTGAGTTATATTCAATAACCAGTCGTCAGCTGTAGGGCGAGTTAAATCGTATTTCACTCTCTTAATTTGACCATTAGAATGAAAATGATACATGAATAAAATAAATTTCTCTTTCTCAGCTGTAACATAATCCGAACACTTACAGTGTGTATATTTCAATTGTTTAACCACGTGGGAGCATGCAACATCTAATTCACGTTCAGTAATAGGCATGTCTTTATAGCAAGCAAGCTTTTATCTATCAAGGTAGCAGCGAACCAGGACTGTTCCAATTCTTCCAGAAATATTATGGTAGGAATTCAGGGACACTAGGAATATGTGACAAATCACACATTAACATTAATAAAATTGAAAAATATGACAATATAATAAACTGAAGGAAAAATAACATTTAGAGAAATACAACTAATATTGCAAGTAATCGATGAATTTGTACTCAATTAAATTCGTTTATATGTGGATATTTCATTCCTATAATAGCCAATGTGGGTTTGAAGTTCTCCATGAATTGGATGAATTTAACTTATGTTAGGCTTCAACTACAGATTCTATTAACATTAGCTCATTCATCGCATCAGTTCCTGACACCTTTGGATTTGATATTGAAAATCAATATAATCTACCTGACCAGTTGTGACAGAAACACCTTTAGTGCATTTATTTACAGAAAATATTTCCTGTGTTTATACTTGTTCTACAAAAGTGGAAATGCTCATTCAATGTAAAGTCCAAATTTCTAAAAAAAACATGTGTAAATGAAGTAATCAACTGATAATCAGTTTATCCAAAAACTTTAAAGTTTTCTAAAGTATTTGTTCAATTCATTTATTCTACTCAGGTTTGAGAAATGAACTGAAAAATCTGATGTCAGTCGTAAATTGATAAAATAATCGGTAGTCATCAAATTATCTGTTTCACAAAAAAGATTCAATAGTTCCTGGTTGCTTTTTACGACATCAAATATGTGGGTTTTTTTCTTATTCGGACCCGTTTGAGTAACCTATAAACTTGCAAGTTATTCAATAAAATTAGTAATAAATAGGATTGATAAGACACACGTTAAGGAAGTTTTTCTTTGATTAGATTTACAGGATGAATACCTTAGTGATCTCAGTGGTTTGTGAAAGGTGACCCTGGCAGATACTTTCTATCAAAATTACGGTTTCAGTTAAGACAGTTAAAATTAACATCTTGCATTAGCATTATTTAAATTGAATCGGAATGTTCATCTTAAAATCAAGACACAAATGAGCACAAATCAGCCTAATGAGTAAGATCTCTCTATTCCATGCTTACGAGTATCTGATTAATGCTCACAATGTAAACAAAATGTCCCCTAACTCATTCAATATGAGGCAAATGCCAAAATATCTCAAGAATGTGATGCTTAAAACATATTTTAGTTCATGAACTAAAGATAAAATTAAGACATTTTCCCTTAAATACATCATTTATTAGATTATCAAATAATGCAAAATCGCATTTCATGGTGATAAATCTTATTTCCGTTTTAAAATCATTTTTGCTAAAAACATATTGACATTCTGGCCCAGATTCGTAAAACCCCGACGAACAAGCTCAATGGAGCTTGTAATTTCCTCAGAGATGAGGACTAGACAAATTGTCATTGACGTATTCCTGTTCTTAATCCAAGGAAGAGTATGGCATTAAACCTTCAATATTGTAACATTATAGTTGCATCCTTCAAGACCAATTAGACCGATGATGTCAAAACGTTTTAAAGACATACCCTACGCATCGCAATTTGATCCGATAGGAAATTACGACAATTGCTAAATTTACAACATTTAATAAATCACAAACTCAAAAGTATTATTCATCATAACTATAACATAATTCTGTTATCACATTTCTGCATTTAATTAAACAAAAATAGACATTTACTACATGATAAACTTTGAAGTATCATTTATATCTAACTGTAAGAATTAAAATTTTGCATTTATTTTAAAAAATAAGAAAATAATGCTGAATTTGTTTTTTTTATTTTCAGGCTTTTCAATAAAAGAGGACAGTTTTTGACACATTTTTACTCGAAAACGAGCATGGTGACCCCCATTTTTATTTGATTTTTTAAATCAGCACACTCAGTTGTACATATGTGCCAATTTTCAGAAAAATCTAAATATTTTCATTTCTTGGTAGGGTATATCCTTAAACAGGCAGGAGAAATAAATACAGAAACGTTGCGTATGTTCTCAATAAAGAAGTTGTTATCCCGAAAATCGTGCTATAATTAATCTTATTCGTTGTTATCTAACGGTTTTGCTTATTATAGCAAACAGCAACTCATAATGAGATGAAGATTGTTTGGGTAAAAAAAACCTATAAAATCTAAATCAATCTGTGCAAAGGCAAAGCAACTTACATTAAGAGAGTTAATACTTATTCAGTGAAGCAGTCACAGTATCTTTGACAATGAAGATGTTTCTATATCAAATATATTCAGCATTTTGATGTTGAACAAGAGGCACTATCACATATAACATCAAGAGGACACACATATTTGAAAATGGATTTTAAAAACGAATATAATTACATATGATGCTATTATATGTATATCCTTAAAAGAACCTGAACCTGTCAACATTTGTAATGTATATCAAATTTATTTTATCAATGTACATGTACATGAATTATTGAAAATGTTAAATTTGAACAAAATGCTTATAAGTGACTTCAGTGTATATATACATAGACACAAAACTCTTTATACAGCCAAACATTAAGTGGTTGTGCTATTTTTGCACTAAAATTTAGTGTTTTTATATTGCAAAACAGCATCGTATGTGTTACTGAAGTAGTATAAGGTATCCGAAAAATATGTAAACAAATATTTGAGCGGTATTAGGCCAGTTCTACAACATTTCCCAGTCAATGCTTGAAATAGAACAGATCATTATTTTCAAAGCAAAATATTGAGTATATGCGCCTCCGATACTTATGATAGATGTATATCTCATTGCATCTATCGAATCATGATTTAATTTAATTTCTGAGGCATACGAGTAATTGAAGGGTCCCAATGACACAGTGGTGGAACGCTGAACGGCTGTTTTGCATTACATCCACCTTTTTGAACGCTATAGATAGAAACTACTCACTAATCTCGTTTAATTCGACATTTTCTACCATGAGGCATGTCGTGGTAGATACTTTTGACACATTTTGTCAAAATGTATGCCTTTATTTTCATTTTGTTTACAATGTTGCCCCGAGATGAATTCGAATTGTTGTCAAATTCTCATTGGCTGTCATAGCTATCTCTGATTGCAAATTATTCTGATAAGAAATAACCAGCAATAAGTTATTTTAATGATTAGTTTCTATCTAGAAACATAAATAAAATCAACCAGAATTAATAAATATGAATTAAACTTTTTTTGTTAAAAATGGTTGATACGGAATCAGCAAATGGGAGGATTTCATTACGTCACATACTTAGTGAGCGAGAACTTGCCAAAATGAATCTGTTAATTTTCAAGTTTAGTAAATTTTAGTAAAAGTGCCGCTGTCAGAATGATCAAGAGAATAGGTTCTTGCTGTTTGTATAAATTGTCATTTGGGAACAATTGAAGATGTGATGATTGTAGGTGAACTATATGGAAACCTCAGAAATAAGCATTTGGGTAATGTAAATAGTAGAAACCTGTATGCGCTTGTTACTTCATCAAACTTTGAATTGATAAATTATGTTGCAATTTTTATTAAATATGTATTTGCATTTACAAATGATAATGGACATTTTTGTCAGGTCACATGTCTATGTGGCCACATTCAGTTGAACTCTGGCCACATGGCAAAATTACTGAATAAACTGAATTTGAAACGATTTGAGTAAAAGATGTTCTTCGGTAATAATGATGATCCTGTTCAGTTAATACAGCAAAAATATCCATCTAAAAGAATAGGGGAATACTAGATTCTACACTTATGCTTATTTGGTGTTGTTCTTTATGTATATTATGCCACAAATTCACAATTGTGTACCTGATTACACCTCTATTAATGGAACAGTAGAAAAGCCCCGACCATTCAGAAAATTGGCATGCAGAGAAATTATTTGCCATAAACCCCAAAATAAATACCTTAGGTTTTCATCCTGTTTAAAGTGTATTTAGCATAATATTTCCATCAAGTAAATTTCCAAATAAACAGGATGGACATAAACGCCTTTGCTCTGGCCATACAGTTATACCAACGTAGACAGGAAGCCAGTATCCTTGAAATTCTCCATAATGTTTTCAGGAAGAATAATCTTCAAAACAAAAACGTGTCTCACAAAATTATTGCCATGACGTCTTCTGCTACGATCCCAACATCTCAATGGGAATACCCACATTAATGTGTCAGGATGGGTAAATATCAAGATTATTTTCAGATTTGTTATGAGTTTGTTGTAGTAAAAAGCGAATGAAATAATGCACTTAGGCATGTTCCTTGAAGTGAGACAGCTTGGGTGTTGACTTTGAAATTTACTTTATTTTAATTTTTCATCTAAATCTAAAATTAAAATTATTTTTTTTAATTTTAAGTTTTATTTAAATCAAAATTAAATTTAAATTCAAATTTTGATTTTTAATTTCGCTATTAGTGTTGAATAATGTGTAACTAAGTTAAAGAAATATGTTAGCTAACAATGTTTATTGATTTGAAAGGATATTACACACCTGTATTTCATCTATTCAAATTCTCATAACATAATTTGAATACGATAAGATATATTCTAATGCATGAAGGTTTAAAGGAAATTTAAAAATATATTTAGAGTTAAATTGGTCGTATTTTTTACATTATGCGCAAAAAAAGATTAAAGCACAATATATCATAGAATATGTTAATCAACTGCAAACATGGTGCAGTGTCCAAAATAAGTAATGGTTTATTTTTATTATTTAGGCTTAAATAATTTGTAAGACGTTATTTACAAGAACATAAAGAAGAAAAATAGAAATCTGGTTCAACAACAACGAAGAGAATATCAGCAACCAAGTCAAACAGGAAAGAATGGAATCCCGATTCATATCTCAAATATGGTCAACTGGGAGAAAATCATGGCTAAAGCAAGAGATCAAAGATCACACTAAGAAATACACAGTAACACCGATTCATTTTCACATCTTTCCAATGGAGTGATTCTCACAACCTGTGTTGTTCATTAATTCGTTATGAAAGAAGTTCCACAGTTCTTTTTCGGATCTGCATTTGTTTTTTTAAGTTACAACACCATTAGAAAATGGGTTGCAGGGAGAATTGTTTTCACCTGCTTATTCCATGTTTACACATCTGCCCAAACATACCAATTCTCCCAAAGCAAATACGAAACCAGATACCTCAGCACTTGAAGATGAGAGCTTCATGTTTGAGATTTCACATTCACAAGTATATAAATACAATTAAACCTTAATTGAAAATGCTTTTAACATGTTATTCCTTTGAAGGCATGTTTATGAAACCAGATCACTGTGCTGTATGCATCAATGAATATACGATCGATCCTAACACTATTCCCTTGATGTCATTACCACACATCTGTTTCTCAAAGGAATAATGTTTGTTGCAAGTGAAAGGAAACATAATATTCCACTTGTGCTTTTATGTGAAGCTCATGAAGGTGTGTATACCTTAGATTGCTTTCTCCCCTCGGAATCAATCATTTCGTATATGAAAGGGACAGTAGCACGTTTTTCACTGAAATAAGTTGATGATATGTATTTGAAAAATAATGTCACCAACAGTAAAACACCTTTCTCTCTTCGGAAAAACAAGTTAATAAACGAGTGTACATGGTTCGGTAAAGCCATGAGAATCGAATTTGTAATTCAAAATTTTAAATTGTGTTCACAATAAAAACATCGTTATTACCACTACGGATAAGTGGTTTGTTTAATAAGATGTTTTACCCTCTATAGTAAATATAAATGACATAAACTATCATTATAAATGGGAAATTGGAAGAAAAGAAATTTGAAAAATACGTGCTACTGCCCCTTTAAAGACAAAAACAGACAGACAAGCAATATTGTGTACAAGGCTATGTTTACCATTAACAAAGGTTACAAGCAATTGTGAAGCACATGGTATTTTAGATTCAAAAGTTAGGTCTAGATATCTGAAATATAAAAATTGTGCTTTTAACATTTAAGGAATAACGTAGAAGTGATGCTAGTGATCAGATGTAACATTACACTTAGACATAGAGTACACTTGTGATGTTATACTATTGTTTTCATCAATTTGTTGCACAATTATTCGTAGTAAATCCATTCAATAACCAAAACCTTGAGACTAATTCAAGTAGATTTATATCCTAAGACTATTCATTCCTTAAACATAATGAGCCTGGGATCTTCGGGCCTTGATTCCATTATTGTCAAAGAGAAAAGTAGGTGGTACCAAACAACGAAGCGAGCAAGATTTTTAAAGATACTGTCGCTTTGGAAGAATTTTCCATGGTTGATATAGCTTTAAAAAGCGCCTTAATTGACAACTACGTTGCTCACTCCTAGGGACTTTAGGAGGAGAAATGGAACGAAGTTGGTCCTTACACCTGGGTAATAATATGTGTGCGCTTTGAACATGCCCCTTTGTAGAGTAGAAGTTAGACTTTTCTGTTGATGGTAACATTATCTTTCAATATGGATATTGCAAGGATAACATGACATTTAGGCTGAAATCTGAAACATCCTGACATAAATTACTCAAGTCTTTCTTCCTACTTCTATCAAAATCCCCAAGCAAGGGAAAATGTTTGCAGGGGAGGGAACTCCAGACTCCTCAATTTAAAATTGAAAACAAAATGCGTGTAAATGTCAAAACTTTATCACCTGAGAATTATGTTAAAACTATGTACGTATGACAACACGACACATAAACTCGTGAAGCACTTGAAACCGATGACCTTCTCTTTCAAACTTCTAACCTGAAATCTGAAAACTGAAATACGATATGACATCTTAACATCTCTGCACTTTTAACTTAGAAGAGAGCTATCATGCTTTCATGAAACGTCCTTGATATATCACTGATGGGGTCGTCAAGTGTCTAATAACAATATATCGCGCTACATTATAGAATGCAATATATTTTGTAAAACAGCAAATAAATCAAAGTATGTTTATTTCTTAAGCATTGTATTACAGTACTAAAGGTAATACACTGTAATTTTCAATACCATTAACAAGTATACTAAAATACTATCATGATTTCATCAGTGAGACATCGTTGGTAAGATACTCAAGTGTCTAATAACGATATCTCATGCTACAGAAAAAAGTGCAGAACAGTAAATAAATCAAGTGGAAACATCTCATAAAAATGTGTTTATTTCGTAAGCATTGTGTTACAGTTTTATGTGACAACATAAGAAAAGTTCAAAACCTTTAAGTATAGTTACTCGATTCACTAAGGGAATGCACTGTTAGGTTCAAAACTGTTAACATATATATTAATATGTACAATATTGTACCAAATAAAAAACTTTCTACTCTCAAAACACCATCAACATGATGTCAAAGTGGTAAATTGAAACTTCGTTAGGGTTGCAAGGAGCAGTATTTGAGGTCAAAGAAACAGTGATGTACTAAACTGGCTCATTATCTACAGTCGAGTTACTTTGATAGACAAAACTAGATGCGTCAAATAAAGCAATTGTCCTGTTCAAATAACTGTTTGTTTTGCTTAATTTCATCTTCAGTTATTTCAAATAGGAAAAACAGCTGAAACTTGTTCAAAATAGCGAATGTCAACTTATACCAACAACGAATAGTCTAGACCATGATATCTATCATGATTGTCCTTCCTTCAACTCTGGATATAGGATTTGTGATTAGGCATATTATACCACTAAACTGAAACATTGTTTGCATTAAATTTGGGCACGTCTGTTCTTAGCGAAATGGAAATTGTCATATTAGTAACATATAATATAATAATGGACAAAACATATTTGCAAATTATTCAGCTTTACTTAAAACCTTTCAACATTAAAAGTTAAGTAAGTTGTGTTGAAAACTGACTAGGTCGATTAAGATTAATGATATACATTTTCTTGAAATGTTTCATAATCAGTGACGTTGAAGGGGGTATATTTGTATTCCTTTGCAAACCATTATCTAACCATTTCAAAACGACCTCTACTGTTAAATTCAATAAGTTTATAACATTTTTAAAGTAATATGCATGATCGTACTGTTACAGGTTATGATTTTTCATATGTTATATGTCTCTTGAGAAATGTTCATGAAAAACATTAAATGTAATGAGAAAAGGTGATAATGAATTATGTTTGGTCTCTAAGGGCTATGTGAAGGTAGGATATAATTTCACCTCCAGTAACCTTTATTGCAGTTGCATGGTATTTGATGAACATAGTTTTTGTTATTAGTTACAGTTATTGTTAGGTTACAAAGATAAAAATTTAACTGTCTGGACATTAAAGAGCGATCAAGGATGTTAGTGTTTCAAATAAAAAACATTTTTGGGAAAATAAACTTATAACGTCAATCGCCAGAGAAGTCCTTTTTCTACAACATGACATGTGATAAATAATTTTCATATCACGACAATGCCATTAAATTTGGTTTCAAAGAGAAGTATCCCTTCAAGTAGCGCGCTAAGGGTATCTGACGACATATAAACAGAATCCCCTTTATTGCCTAAAACGTACTACGCAACAGCAAACGCTTTCGGAGCTGCAGGCTCGTCTCTAGCGCAAGTCGCCATAACAACACATGTTCTGCACTCGCTGCACGTGCTTCTCTTGCAAGTTACCCTTTTCACACATTACTGAATGTGACGATTGCTTTATAAACAATGTTTCTAAATGTCCTGAGGATATACAAATTATGGCCTGTTTAATGTACTTCTTATTGAGATAAGACCAGCAAATTACGACAAATTACTCTCATTAATTATCAAATTCAAGCAAAATACCTAGTTGGGTAAAACAATTATTCCAATTTCTGTAGCAATTACATAATTAAATGAAATGGTAAATACATAACCGCCAAAAATTATATATTTCAATTTCTTTCAGGGCACATCAACTTTGTTATTCTTTGGTGTCTTTGTATACAGTGCGCGAGTTAGACCATAATGCTTTGCGCTTGAAAATACTAGACTGGATCTATATTTAGACTGGAAAACACCTTTACTAATTAGTGCAATTTCTCGGCTTATTTGGGGTCGAACAAATTTGGGAAAAGTTAAGTGTATATATTTCAGGAGATAGATCTTTGGCAATTTTCCTATATCATATACGTGTTCATCAACATCCTTTATGTCACGATTTCATTTAACAATGTCATGGATAACTAAAGCAGCTGTAGTGATGAGCAACGGTATTGGTAAACAACAGGTATAAAGCATGTTGTTTCCATTTAAAATAATATCTCGTTATGTTTTACATTAATATATTAAATGTGTCAGAGATGTGTAAGTAAGTTGAAAGTAACCTCTTAGATAGTTATATATGATAGTTTTATTATAATGACTTTGCTACCTTTGACAGATTTTATTCCATACACATTCATGTTAGATTAGATAAACAGTAGAAGTATATAAGATGGCATTCTCTATTTCAGTGGCAGAATTGAGAAATTGTTGATAAAATCAGTGCTGGTAATAGCTACTTGACTGAGGGTACGGGTTCGGATATCGCAAGGAAGTTATGCATAAAAGGTTCAAGAATATGTATTTTTCCAGTTCGATCCAATTTATCACAATGTCACTATATCACAAAGTTGCAAACCAGTATTTGTAATAACTAAGGAAACCAGAAAAGATCGTATTTTATGTGTTATTTCACCATTTTTATATTTGATTAAAAACTTTCTGTGTTATCAGTCTGTTATGGGTTCAATCAAACAAACAAAATTAATTGACAATTGGCTTAATGTTTAACATTGTCGCAGAGTATACACTGTATCATTTCCATCTCATCGAGTCGAGTGAGAAAGTGATATTTTCACAAGTTGTGTAGCCGCGAGTGAAAACGACACCCTCTCACTCCACAAAATAAGACAGAAATGGAATTCGACAAACAAGGACACCTTCAACATTCAAAACATGACACAACGAAACGTTAGAACAGTTTTACTGTTGTGTTGATTGACGTAATCCACTTCAAGTCGCACACAAAATTGGAAATATGTGGAAATAATTCCATTGAACAGGACAATATATTAAAAAAAAATATGTTGTTAATGTTTTTCAGTTTAAGACCAATGATGTTTCCGTAACATCTAGTCAAATTAAGATGCCATTTTACAAAGGGAGATAATTGCATTTCAAAAGGAGATATCATGAAAAATAATTAACACACAATTTAAGTTATATTCTCAATGCAGTGAAAACATCACTTTTTACTGCTTTGGTGCAAATATAGATGATATTGTCATTATATAAACACATCATTACTAACTATATAATAAATTAAGCCTATAAAACACTTTTTAAATGAAATAATTCAATTTGAGAGGACTAAAAGTTGATGTTTATTCATAAACTGTGTGAAAGTGAGCTGTAAATGATAACCATTTGTTGGAACTGTCCAATCTCTTGAAGATACCAATACTGAATTCACTAGAAAGATTACCTTTTTATATTGTCTTTGCAAAAGAAAATGTACTTGATTATTGTATCATGTAGCATGTTTTAAACTGAATAACACGTGTTTGAATTTTTACATGCATTTAAAAAAGTTAAATGCATAAATATGACAAGACCTTCTGGATAACATGTTATTTGTTGTTCGTGATCTTGTTTGGATTAGGATTAACTGATCCATACATCATGTCAGGACAGTTCAAGCTGCATGGACGTTGGATATGCACGAATAAAAATCATGGACATTATGCATTATTTATGAAAGTTACTAACACAAAAAAAGACATTGATTGATAAAAGTCGTGTATCGTTCAAATACATCAATTCAAACATATTGTCATGGCACTTAACTGAAATAGAAATTAGTTAAACATAGCTGTTTTGAAAAAAGAACCTGTAGTATCAATCATCTTATCCAGTGAATTCTCTAAGAATTTTTAGAATGTATTTACAAAATAAAAATATACCATTTAGTTGAAAAGCATAAAACAAGCCAAATGCATTTGAAGGATTGATTAATCACAATATAATGAAACATTGCAGAAAATGTTTTTTCATGTGTTGATTAAACTTGGAGTATCATTAGAGAAAGATTTCTATTTAGAATCAAATAATCATCAAAGTAGGATCAGAAACGATAAGGTTAGTTTAAAAATATTAAAAAATTATTAAATATTGAAATAATAAAGATATGACATCCCGATAGGAAGTTTTTCAAAAATGTATATCAAAATGACTGACAGTGGAATTAAGCTTTAAAGAGACGCCAGTCATGCTCCATGATCACTTTCTAAAGTTAACAATTATTCAACTTTATTTTTCTTAAATCGCCTGATAGATTACTTACATACAGCTCTTTTAAACACTGCCACATAAAATTGAAAAAGGTTGCTATGGTCACAGGAGCGTATCGGCCGTGCATCACACCCTGTAATTGATTAACCCCTTTTTATGATATTTCAACGTGTTTTAGAAACTGTCAATTTAACATGCAAACCTTCATTTAAACGACTCATATCTTCGATAATAACATTAACTTATGATTACATTACGTTTGGTTTAATCAAATTCAGTGTGTCTGCTGTTTATACCACTGGATTTGATTTTGAAAATCAGCATTTTCTGTCTAACAAGTTACACCATTTGCGCATTTGTTACAGAAAATATATCCTGCGTTTATACTTGTTCTGCAAAACTGGAAATGCTCATTCAATGTAAAGTTCCAAATTTCCAAAATAGAAATGTGCAAATGAAGTAATCACCTAGTAATCAGTTTCTGAGAAAAAACATTTCTGAAGTATTTGTTCAATTTATTCAATAGACTCAGCTTAGAAAAACGTTCAATAAACTGACAAATCTGATTTGATTTGAACATCAGTAGTAGAAAGGGCAAACGAACGCTAGTCATCAAATTAACTAGTTCACACAAAGATGCAATAGGTCCCGTTTGCTTATAAAGATATCAAATATGTGTGGCTGTCTTTTTATCCCACCGGTATGTAATACCGTGGGATATGGTCGTCGCCCTGTCTGTCTGTCTGTCAGCATTTTCTGTCTCACCAGTTGTGACAGTTACACCATTTGCGCATTAGTTACAGAAAATATATCCTGCGTTTATACTTGTTCTGCAAAACTGGAAATACTCATTCAATGTAAAGTTCCAACTTTCCAAAATAGAAATGTGTAAATGATCATCTGATTTCTCCCAAACAACTTAAAAGTTTTCTAAATTATTTGTTCAATTTATCCTTCTACCAAGCTTAGAG
Source organism: Gibbula magus (assembly GCA_936450465.1). Classification (NCBI taxonomy): domain Eukaryota; kingdom Metazoa; phylum Mollusca; class Gastropoda; order Trochida; family Trochidae; genus Gibbula; species Gibbula magus. The sequence goes on along the minus strand of OW388294.1, from coordinate 40,558,174 downwards.
AAACGTTAAATAAACTGACAAATCTGATTTGAACATCAGTAGTAGAAAAGGCAAATGAAAGGTAGTCCCCAAATGAACTTTTTCATAGAAAAGATTCAATGTGTCCCGTTTGCTTATGATTTTCTAATTTCGCACAATTAAGAAATTCTGTAAAACCTTCACATTTATTGAAGATTTTAGTAATCAATAAGAATGATTGATTGATTGTTTTCTTTCAGTTAGATTTAAAGTATCTCTATAATCGAATTTAATAACTTTGTGACTTGTTAAAGGTAACCCTGACAAATACATTTTATCAAGATTATTTTCATTGTCATCTGCATGTATTACGTAAAAATATCCGACTTGCACTACCACTAGAAGGAATTCCAAAACCTTGATTATCATATTTTATTAAAATTGAAGCAAAGTAAAAAACACCGATTAATATATTAAGTGATATCTTGTCACTTCATACCTACGATAATCTGATTAATGATCACGATACAAACAACATATCGCATGAATCATTCAATACAAGAGAAATGCAAAACTATCTCAAGAAATATGATACTTGAAACTTGATATTGAAGTTAATAAACTGAAAATGTAATGACGATATTTTCCCTCAAATACATCATTTATTGGACTATAAAGAAGTGCCCAATCTCATTTCATGGTGTTAAATCTCATTTCCGTTTTAGAATCATTTATGTTGATAACAAGTTGACTTCATGGCACAGATTGTTAAGTCCCTGGCGAACAAGCTCAGTGGAGCTTGTAATTTCCTCAGAGATACCGACTTGACAAAATTAGTCACTGACGTATTCATGCTCTTTATCCACGGAAGAGAATGGCATTAAACATTTGTCAAAATTGTAAAACTATAGTTGCATACTTTAAGGTCCATTGGGTCCATGACGTCAAAATGTTCTTAAACAGTTATTGATGATATCTTTACAGATGATGAAGTAAATATCAACGAAGAACGTTGTGTATGTCAACAATGAAAGAGATATCATCAAGAAAATCGTACTTTGCTAATTACGCCAACCAATTGAACGGGAAAATGAAAATAAATCCAAAAAAAACGAATCGCGGAAAATTGAAGAAAATATATTCCTAAACCCAGCATAGGCACTTATCGTGAACTATATAAATAAATGTAAATATTTCTAAGGTCACAGCATCTTTTTAACGGATGGAAACATTGTTTGAGCAATATAGGCTCAGTTTTACAACATTTCCATGTATTACCTGTATTTTCAAAGCAAAATATTGAGGATGTAATACCTGCGTCTCCGATACTCTCAAAAGATGCATATTCCATTGAGTCTACCGAAGTCTCATTACTGTATGATAAAATATGCCAAAGTGTTTTTATGAGATTTAAAAACTCCAACCCCAGGGATAAACACATGGGACGTTAGCTCTGCGTGTTTATCCCGAGGGTAAGGGTTTTAAATCCCATAAAAAAACCTTTCGACATGTTTTATCAAGATTACAATCACGTTTTCAGCTGTTCCAAACAGTTTTTACAAAAAGAGTCGTCCGTAAAATATCAGCGTTGATACCAAGGTTTTAAACGGACCAACGAACCCTGATCAATCACCCGAGCCGTCGTGGTTCAGTTGTACGATCACCGGGTTTGCTGTGCAGCAGTATGAAAGTTTCTGATTCGAAAATGGTTTTCGGCAAAAGTTTGCAGATTGACATTTGAATTGTTTATCAAAAGAATTCGTCATTTCAAACACTAACTTGAGATTTATCATTACTTTATAGTCCAATCAATGATGCATTTGAGGGAAAATGACTTCATTTTATCTTTAGTTTATTTACTACATTTTTTTTCAGTATCATGTATTCCTTGAGATAGTTTTGCATTTGCCTCATATTGGATGACTTATTTGACATTTATTATTTTTGTTTATGACAATTATTCAGATACTCGCGAGTATGAAGTATTAATATGTTACTTAATATAATGATTTGTATTTTGACTTTGCTCCAATTATATTTAAATGTTAAAATCAAAGCTTTTGGAATTGAACATTCTGATTCAATTTGCTCAAAAGACAGTGCAAGGGTGAATTTTGAACTGCCTAAATACATGCAGATAACCGAAACACAATTTTGAAACTATCCGCCAGGTCTACCTGTAACACAACACTAAGATCATAAGGTATTTAAGGTCATCATTCTGTTTAAAACAAACTTGCCACTACTCATTATGTATTGAGCGTCCTAGTTATGAAAAGTTAAATTGCACGTTTTTACTATTTATTATTTATTTTCCTAAATAATCTTGTAGGCTTGAAAAAGACAAACACAGCTTAACAAGAGTCATCAGAAGATGACATATCCCACCGGTCCCACATAATTTGTAAAACACATCTTTGACAGATAATTGTATATCTTCTACTTCAGTTAGTGGATAATACACATGCTGAGATACAGATATGATGAAGGGTTTCGAGTTGTGCTCCTGAACAAATTCCAAAGCATACATGTTTCTATGAAAACGGAAAAAAATCCATTTCAGAAATCTGAAAATATCAAAAGGCACAGCTACAGTAATACACAAGCAAAGTTTCATGAATATATGATGAAGAGTTTTGGAGCTGTCAGATTTCTATGGAAACGGAAAAAATAAAATGTTCAGAAATCTTATAATATAACAAAAGGCACCACTTCAGTTAGTGGGTAATACACATTGGAATTGTTTTTGAGCTGTGTTCCGGAAACGAACCTGTCAGATATCTATGGAAACGGTAAAAATAAAATGTTCAGCAATCTTAAAATATCAAAAGGCACCAATTCAGTTAGTGGATAATACACATTGGAAGTTTCAGAAAGATATCATGAACGGTTTTCGAGTTCTGCTCCGGAAACGAAATGATTACGGAGGGACGGACAGACAGACGGACATGGCGACGACTATATCCCACAGTATTTAATGTATACCGGTGGGATAAAAAGACAGCCACACATATTTGATATCTTTATAAGCAAACGGGACCTATTGCATCTTTGTGTGAACGAGTTAATTTGATGACTAGCGTCCATTTGCCCTTTCTACTACTGATGTTCAAATGAAATCAGATTTGTCAGTTTATTGAACGTTTTTCTAAGCTGAGTGGATTGAATAAATTGAACAAATACTTTAGAAGAGGTTTTTTCAGAAACTGATTACTAGGTGATTACTTCATTTGCACATTTCTATTTTGGAAATTTGGAACTTAACATTGAATGAGCATTTCCAGTTTTGCAGAACAAGTATAAACACAAGAAATATTTCATGTAAATAAAAGCGCAAAATGTGTTCCTGTCACAACTAGTTAGGCAGCATAAACTGATATTAAAAACAAATCCAAAGGTATTAATGACAGACACGCTGAATTTGTCTCAACAATGGTAACACACTCAGCAAATTATGTCCCTGGAAGCCAAGCAAAAGTAAATTTCATTCATTTTGTGGAGAACTTCAATCGTATTTTGCCATTATAGGAATAATATTTTCACATATAAACGAATTCAATTGAATACAAACTCATTGAGCACTGACAATACTATTTCTATTGATAGCATGTTATTCATTCTTTGTCCAGTTTTTGATTTCGATTTTATTAATGTTAATGTTGGATTTTCTTATGTCATATTTGGTTAGTGTCCCTGATAGCCTTCCACAATGTTTCTGAATAGTTCCCGTTCACTGTAACCTTAATAGATACAAGCTTGCTTGCAATAAAGACATGTCTATTACTGAATGTTAATTAGACGCTGCATGATCTCAGATGGTTAACCACTTAAGATATATAATTTACCAATACCCAATGTGTATTTAAACAAATTTAAGGACTACAGTTACTCATTTTAACTTAGCTTATTTCGAAGCCATTTTAAATGAAACCGCACTTGATTCATTGATGATGTTAAAAACCAGTACACTCGATCATTCACCGTTACCTTAACGGAACGTATGCATCACCTTTATCTCTACAAAGATGTTACTCACGTCATTTCTCCCACGTAACCTTCACTCTCCGCGTTACAAGTGGATCACTTTCTTGGTTAGAATACCTCAATTGGCGTCAATACTTAGGTTTTCAAGACTTCTGCTTGACCTTGAACCCAATGTTTGACTTAAATACCCTTCAAGTAATATGTTTCTCGGCCTTAAAGTCAGCTATCAATCATATATCTATATTCAGTAGTAACTTAACACGAATCTCTTAATAATATACCCCTCTGCAAATGGGAAAATCACCTATTATGTGACCCCGTCATGTTTTCTTCATTCTTAACGTTGTAACATAGGAAATGTTGCGCTTTAATTTCCACTTTAGTAGATTTTATTATTATGTAGATAGCTTACATAAAAAATGCGTCATGTTCTTCTGAATATTCAAGAAAATACTATACAGTGCTTATTTTTGGACCCCTGGAAGAAGCTTAACTATCAACTTTTTGGATGAAAGGATTCAACAAAAGTTGTTGGTCTTGTTGGAAATTTGGCATACATATTTGTGAATTAATTTGCAATTGCATATGCATAGTTTGTCATACGTAAATCAGGACAGTTGCTAAAACTGCTTGAAATTGAAGTGTTAAAAATGTTGGTATCTTAGGTTGGTTACCATGGAACATTATCCAAAGAAAATACTCCTTAAAAAGTCTTAATGTCACAAAATTTCACATTTTGTGGCTCGTGTTTGAATTGTGGCCTAAATATAAACTTTTACATGATATACATGTAGATCTTCAACAGAAATGTTGAATGACATATCTGTATCAGATTCAATAAGCATTTGTGACATATCTTTATTTCTTACAGAGTTATGCCCCTTTGAACACGAGAGCGAAATTCTCCCTTGTTACAAATGGCGACTGTGCATGGTAGATATCAGAAGTTCAAGGACGGAATTAAATTTTTTGGCTTGTCACTTTGATGAACATTTAATTAGCTTTATAATGAACTATCAAACTTATCTGTATGTATTGCTGTTAGTGAGAAGAATATTTTCAAAGACTCGAAATTACACAAATTTTAACTTTTTTTGAAAAAGCAGAAACTCTTATTACGACCGAAAACCGCTATTGGCCTAATCGATGGGGAATACCGTCGCCCACATTTTGGTAAAGTTTTGTGAAATGATCGATATGTTAAGGTTTAAGATTTTCACTTCAAGGGAAGATAACCCAAGAAAGAATTTGAAAATCCATTTTCCAGAGCGGGTTACATGCTTTCATACCAGAAAATTTCATGCGAAATGAACCAGTCGTTACTTCAGAAAAGTCTGGTCAAGAAAGGTACAAATAATAATGGAAAAGAATCATGAAAATAGGTCTTCTGCGATGCGTGTTAAAGACCTAACTAATATCCACGATCATTTATTGAAAAAGTATTAACCAATTATACATTTGTTTCCACGCTACACTTATGGGGGTGTAAGTGTTTTAAAAGTTTTGTGTAAAAACCAGGAAACTTGTGTCATTTATAAAAAAATATTGATTAATAGTGTTTGTCATTTTTGTGTGAATATTCCCTAAAGACGTTTAGTACTCAATCTGCACTAGCAATCATATTATGACGTTATTTCCTATGATAGATGGCACCAAGTCAGACAGTTTTCCCGCAAAGGGAATCGAACCATTACCATTGAAGGTTTTTTTATACTTTTAGTTGAGACAACATCTTTTCCTGCTGTAGTTTATTGACACTTGTCACATTAGTACCATCGGGTATACTCCAAAAAGTGAATGAAAATTTTACATTTATGAATGGCGTTGATAATAAATGACTTACAAAGGATGCAGAAAATGTGATAAAAATGAATTGATAATTTTAGAAACATTATTTATGATCCCTGTGAGGAACAACTTTGGTGTTTGTTGATGACATTTAAAAATAAATATTTATGAGAAATTGTTTATTAATAAAACACTTCAGAGGAATTTTTTTTTATCAGTGTTTATATGCATATTTAGAAGTAAGCAGTTTGACAACTATTTGCTAAATTTACACTTAGAAAGACATCTCAAATCTGAACTATATCTTTAAAAGCATGAACCTCTAAAAATAAGTTTTTGCATTATGACATAATGAATGTAAGGTTCACCTAAAGCTTACAGTACCACTGTCAGCCATTCAGATATTTGTGTTCTGAAAACTTTCTGAGTAATTGTTCAATTTCGAAAGTCGTCGTTGAGCATGACTGACGACCTTTAAAGCTTAATTCCATTGACAGACATTTTGAAAAACTTCCTATCGGGACGTCATGTTTTAATGATTTCTATGAGGATTTATAAATTAATATACATTTAAAAATTACCCAGGTCATCTCGAATCCTATTTTGAGGATTATTTGACTCTCAATACAAATCCAAATTTGAACCAACAATGGGTTACACCTATGACACACCCTTTCCTGCAATCAATTTCATAGAAGAAAAATCGTATTAGTGAAGTCAGTATATCAGACTAGGAGCTTCAATTGATTTGAAATGGTTTATGAACAGTTTTTACATATGGTTATCGTTTACAAGTTCATTTTCACATAGTTTAGATATATTTATCAACTTTCAGTCTTATCATATCATTGTTCATTACAAAGTGTTTTATAGTGCTTAATATAGTCTGCGACCATACTGAAAATTACGAGTAAATCTGCCAATTAATTGTTTTCATTTGATTAACTGAAACTTTCAACATATTAATAATTTGAAATTCTTCCATCCGACAGCAATAGTAGAACTCCCTTGCAGTTACCGAGCACTGAATTTGTCAACAAATAAACTCTTCCATTGAAGTAGAGAATGTCATCTTATATACTCTTACTGTTTACTAAATTAATGACATGAAAGTGTATTGAATAAAATTTGCCCAAAGTAACAACGTCAAGATAATGAAATTATCATATAACTATCTAAGACGTTACTTGCAAATAACTAACACATCTCTGACACATTTAATCATTTAATGTAAAACAGAACGAGGTATTTTTCAAATGAAAGATATGCGTTATGGCCTGTTTATCATAAAATTGCTCATCACGACAGCTGCTTTCATTTTTTCATGATATTGTTAAATAAAAACGTGACATAAATGAATTTCATTATTTTCTTAATGTTCCGACGTTCACATTTCATTTACAAATCCTTATCTACGTCAAATATATGACTGCAATAAAGGTTACAGGAGGATACCTGTTAAGGCCATTCTAAGATGAAAATAATATTTGGATATAATTGTGAAAGCATGCAATATATTTCGCCAAATTTAAAGTTTTCTTGAAATTGGCTCGCATTCTAGATATGTACATCGTCATAATCACAAATATTGAAAAGCAATTATTCCAGTTTGGGTCGTTTAGAAAATATCAAATTACTTTTATCAGACAAGACATTTATAACATGGTTACTTCAAACAGTTTTCGCTTTCATATTTATTACATGAAATTATATATGATCATTATTTCTCACTTAAATCCAGATTTTTCAACAATATTTGCTCATTCTGTAAAGGCCATTAAGAAGTGAAATACATAATTATTAAGACAAGCAAGATATAAATCCTCCTCGATAATCCAGGGTGTACGTTCCGATAATCTACATTATAGATAGAGTGTAGATTGTCGGAACGTATACCCTGGATTATCGAGGATGGATATAAGTATAACAACTTTTATTGAGAACATATGATATATTGGTGAATTGTAGGGAATATCAAAGTGGGGTGAATACATGTATACACAAATTGGCAGTGTTTAAACACATTTACGTTTTGTTTTATACGATAGATGCTAAAATCGCTTACTCTGACTTTATTGCTACTCTAATACTAAATCGGTTTTATATTGATCTGGCGGTTTTTAAACACAATGTCAACGTTGCATGATATATTGAAGAAATACAATAATGTTGCAAACCTACTCCCCACCAGATCATTCCCTTTTACCAAATAAATAAAGAACATGATATCTAGTGAAAACGCGATTTGCGTGTTGAAATCCTACCTTCATATAGCCCGTAGAGACCTATAATAATTCATGGTCTCAAGGTTTATTTTATCAAGGAACACTTAATAATTATGATATATATAACATGAATACGACCAGTTCTATTTCGTTAAGAACGGACATGCATGAATTGAATACGATAAACAAACAATATTTCAGATTAGTGGTATTCTATACCTAATCACAACTCTTTGATAAGAGATGAGGAAGGACAGTAATGACACATCATGGTCTGAAATGTTCATTAGTGTTGGACGTACTTGACTGATAATACACTATTAAACTTGGTACAAATATTATTAAAGTTTACGTCTTAGTACAATAGTATGCATTGCCTTTAGAGCACCGAATAATTACACTTAAAGGTTTTGCAAAACTGTAATACAATGCTTAAGAAATATACATATATTCACGAAATTGACACTTTGCCACTTATTTACTTTTTTAACAGAATGTTCTACATACTATATTTTAGCGTGACATATCGTTATTAGACACTTGAGTATCTTACAAGAAATGTATCATTGACGTTGATATTAAAGTATGATAGCTCCTGCCTAAACTAACAGTGCAGAGATGTTAAGATGTCAATATTGTATTTCTAAGTTTTCAGATTTCAGGTAATAATAAGCTAGAAAGAGAAGTTCGTATGTCAGAAGTGGTTCACGAGTTTAGGTGTCATGATGCTTGTTTTAGACACAAATCTCTTCAACATAAGTCTCATGAGTTGTGTCATATCATTCGATTTTGTATTTTTAAATGTGAAGATTAGAGTTCCTTCACCTGCCCACATTTCTATTTTCAAGACGGAGAAAATATTAAATGACTTTCATTACGTCTAAATGTCATGTCACCCTAGTAATATTCTTATTGAAAGATGATGTTGCCATCAACAGAAAACAGGATAAGGATTGAACATGATTAGGATACAATGCAAGTGAATGTAATTATTATGGTTATTTAGTTGCATTAGTAAGTGGCAAATATTCAGAATCAGACAGTATTCAAAGCAGCACGTCCATTATGAATTTCTTAGAATTCGATTCTATGTATTTTGTCGGCTATTTACCATTTTGTAAAAACTTGTATTGAAGACCATGTCCGTATGTCCAGACAAATCACACTAAGTAGTAAAGTTTTTTTCCAGTCTAATATGAAGTTTTTTTTATTTTCACCGGAAAGCATTATGGTCGACTCGTTCATGGTGAACAAACAAACAGAAACGTAACACAGTTAATGAGAAGTCCTACTCAATGTTATGGGGATGCACCAGCTTTTTGGCAGTCAGAAATATCACTTGATTCTATTATAGTTCCTACATATATTGAAATAGCTGTTTTTGCCAACAAGGTATTTTACTTTAAGCATATAATTAAGGAAATATATAAATGGTTTATAGGTTGCTCGTATGGTCACAATAAAAGACAAACAAACATTGAACAGGTAAAAAAACCCATAACCTGTATATTTTTAAGACATTTAGAAACACGTAAACATAACTATCGTCACGACCAGCAATGAGTGACAAGACTAACCTAAGTTCAGGACGACTATAGTCAGGAAAAAACAACTTTGCAATTGACAAGCTAGCAAACTTTTGTTTTTGTGTTCTAAATCATCATTTATGTAGAATGCTATAAAAGGAAAATCCATTAAATGAGATCACAGTCTTGTCTTGAGCGCCAATCTGGACGGTAGTTATCTTTGAAATTAAAAAAATATCGCTTTGTGGTTATATGAACATTATTTACAATATGTCATAGTGTAGACGAAAGAGGATACTTATAAGTATATGCTCTAAGAGCGCATACTTTATTTCCCTGGACTAGTATCGCTCCTTTTTTCATTCTCACTGGGAGTATGCAACCTAGCTGTCAATTAAGGCGCTGTTAAGGTTATCTCTCACATTGCCTTCACTTCCATATCTTCAAAGGAATAACATGTTAAAAGCATTTTAAATTAGAATTCAATTTCATTGATATACTTCTGAAAGTGAGATCTTAAACACGCACAAGTCATCATCTTGTGCTGTAGCATCTGTTTTTGAAAAAAAAAAATTCATTTGGGAGAATTGATATGCTATTGCAGTTGTGTAAACAAGAAACTATCAGCTGAATAGGATTCTCCCCGTGCCTCATTTTCTAATGGTGTTGTGATTTAAAAAGCAAATGCAGACCCGAGAAAGAATTGCAGAATTTCTTTCATAATGAATTAGCGAAGCTTAGAGAATCACAACATCGTGAGATGTGAGAGGCATTGGTCTGTATTTTTTAAGTGTGGCCGTTTATCTTTTGCTTTCGGCCATGATTGCATGTTTGAGATATTGACCATGACTCTTCTGAAATAGTTTGTGCCATGGATATTTCTTGTTCAGTTGATATGGCTGCTGATCCTGTGTTCAGTTGAGCCAGAAGTATATTTTCCTTGTTCCGCTAATGTTAATAACGTTTTTTTGTACTCTATAGATGACCGATGGGTCGTCAGGGCACTTGATTCTAATAAAGCAAGGAGTGCATTTTTGAAACACGCTTTATTCACCATGCGGTTACATAGATAAGGCGGGTAACTCTCTTGCTCTCAGAGTTTGAGCATACCGCTGAAACAATAATACTGCTTGGCAGATTAAAACACTACAGTTTTGTGCTTGATATTAGCCAAAACAAGAAACATGAATCTTAAGTGGCTATAAATCAATAATCGTCGATTTACTGCACCATGTTGAGTGAACTTTTTTGGTGTACTTTGTTTCTACTTTTATGTCTAACTATTCCATGAAATATTAAGATTAATCTAAAATAATCAGTCCATTTTAACTGATCAGGTTGCCATTTACGTCAGGATATTGTTGATGAAATTCCTAGTTTAATACAATGAGGAATTAATTAAATGAAAAATAATATCTTTTTACAATGTTTATTATATTACGTTTTTTAATTTATATCACACTTGTGGACAAAAATAAATCTGATTTGAATTTTGTTTACGTTAACCTTACGAAATTGAAGGTGACCAACACTGCATTTCTATCTTCTTTTTATTACAACAACCTTATAACGATATGAAACTAACTCTGATGTTTACCCATCCTGACACGTTGATATTGTTATTATCACAGTGATATTGGAATAGTAACAGAAGACGTCATGGGAATAATGTTGTGAAACAGGTTTTGGTTTTGACTATTGTTGCTCAAATATTCTGGAAAATTACAATGATGCTAGTAACGTGACTACTTTGGTAAAGCAGCATGGACATGGGTTTATGTCAAACCTATTTGGAAATCTTTCTTTTGAAAATATTCTCCTGAGGAGATAGAACTGTGAAGACATGTCAACATTACTAAATATCCTTTAAAAAACCCTGAGCACTGATCAAAATTATTCATTTATTGGACATACGTATCTTATTTATCTCAATCTTCAAATCTGTTTTGAAATAGTTTTAACTTTGATATAAACAACACTTAAATACCAATAAAAGATGGAGAGAAAGTTTAATTTTCCCATCCGTTATGCATCAACTTTGTGATGACACGAATGTACAAAAGGGATATAACTTTTCAAATTTTACCATCATTATGTATATAATATTGCGTTTAAATGTGAATTAGTATCTAACTTGATAATGTCAACAATTTGATCAGAAGAGTGTTACACTACATACCTCAATGGAAAAAAAACACCATGGAGATTAATATTTTATCTGAAAGGTGAATATTTTGAATACACATTTTCAGTCAGATGAAACGTAAAACACGTTACTTTTGATTGCAAAACATCTCATTAACTCAATGAATTTTCGAATAAAGCAGTTGCCAAATATTGTGATTATATCATATTCGGAAAAAAATGTATATATTTCAGTTATCGACGTAGATGTTAAGACGATATGACATATTACTTCTTATTTTCCATAAACATGTTTCTCTCAGTTGTAAGAACTGGTTCACCTGACTGTTTGTTCTGACTGCTTTATTTGCCCCCAATCATTGGATGTCACTGTTAACGACACTCTTTGTCAATCTCAACTCCATTTGGAGTATGGCATTTTGCAGCCATTAAGCGCACCAAGTTAAATCAGCATGTTCATCAGAATCATCGTGATCCCCAAAGAACAAACTCTCATATTTGCCCTTGCTTACAAGAGAGCGACAGCGACGCTAACATCATGACGACGAAACTCTCACCTAAAACATGTTAAATGGAAAGAGCATTTGTAAGAAACTGGCTGTATGAACCGAGGCAGAATATTCCAACAAAGTTCACAAAATGAAGAAAACAATTTTACATTCCTTAAAACGAATGAATACTAAGACTTTATGACTATACATACTTGACAATGATAATGGCGCCTGTCAAATTTACTTCAGGCGCCAATATTAAGAAAAACAGAAAAAAGGTTCCGTCAGATTGAATCTAGAGATCAGGATGTATAATTTTGTATTGATATTCCCTGGACAAGAGTTTGCAGGAGTTTCTAATCCAACAAAAAAGAGATTCTTTAAAAACCCAACAATGAGGACCAAGATTACATCCATATCAAATTACAATTATTTTCAAGCAGTTGAGGATTTAAAAGGGTTCCTGTGGTTGTAACATAGATTTTAGAAAAAGTCATACTTTTAAGGAGAGAAAACTGTTGAAAGAAATACAGTATGAATAAGCATATTTCCTGATTTTAAAATGTCTGTGTGAGATAAGATTATTGGGTATGAAATGTGTCTTTACTGTGCCTCTTAATCGTTAATAAATAAATAAAGAATTGAAGTATGAAATATGATTTATGCCCTTTAAATATTCATCAGTATTGAAATTAATTGACACTCACAAGGACACACTATGACATACAAAGATTAAAATTATATGTGTCTTACATCATACATCATATATGTTGTACTCTTTGGAAAATGTTGCTATTTAATTATTTTATTTTTTTATAGACAAGTCGGTATATATTATGCATCAACCTGAATATTTAGAACTTATGCATAAATATGACTGAAATTGCTTTTGACAATGATTCAGTTATCTTTGGTGTCTTTGAGAATGTTGCTCTTGTTATCAGTGTTAAATAAAATTCCCAACAAGTAAGTAGCATATTTGATATAAAATACTGAATGCAATAACTGCTTTTGTATTGACCCGAGATAATATTTTTACCGGCGATTAATTCACTTTAAAACAACAGACTACCCCATCAAGCATTATAATAATGATGTTTTTATCTTGCAGACTAAGCCAGAATAGTTGCCCTTCTGTTTCTTTCTTCATATTCTTCATTCATAACTTCATATTGTCCTGTACTAAATAACATACTTAGTTAAAACAAGATTTGACGATGTACCATTACATTAGATTCGTTTTTACCAGTTTATACATTAACATATAGCCAGTTTTATCAGTTTGAAAGATGACATTTAGCAACACAATGTCTCTGGTAGAAAGTTCATCGTGACTTGAGCCGACTGAACACAACTGATGATTCGCCCATGTTTTCAGACAGCTGAAAAGAGAAACATTTTTTTAAAAGCACTATGTCACAGCACCCCTTTTCTTATAATGTACAGAGTTTAAATAGCGTAATTCTTCCAAGATTATTGAAAACCAATAATCAAGGAAGCTTCCTTATAAATAAGTCTCAACATAAGCGCATAATTATAAGACGACATAATCAAATTAAAAATTCAAATTAATTAATGCAACGTTGCATTAAATCGACACTGGCTTCATCTGTTGCCAAAGCATTGGTCTAAGCGAAACCTATGAAATTTACTTACAAACATTACTGGACGTTAGTATAGACGCTATTGGTTGATTGTTGAATTCATAACAGAGACATTTGTAGTTCATATGCAAATGAGAAATACCCTCGTTCAAACAAATATATATATAAGATTTGAATACAAATCGAATTAGAATATTCAAATTACTATAACTTGCTTATTTGAAAATTGGAACAGTTATAATGGTTAGTAAGAATTAATTTAATAAAATGTCTCTCATAGATAGTTCATCGTGACTTCAACTAACGAAACACAATTGATTCGCCCACGTTTTTCAAGCGAAACCCATCTTTAAGGTAACATGTTTTAAATCAATACATTTAGCAAGGTAACATTAAACTGTATCATGCAAGGAGTTGAGGGTAATATTTAATGTTCTTGAATTTATTACTGAGATCTTATCAAAGTCGAATGTTTATTTGATTAACTTTTGAGTAGATTAAATTAAAAGCATAAATTCATTCACTGTGTTATCTATTCTCTGCAAAATGAGAACCAACATATGTTTATTAGAAAACGGGGTTAGTTAACACATTTACACCTTTACCCTATATAATATCAAGTCAAAGGTGTTGATTACATCAAACTACACTGGACAATATAATCAAAAGTTGGAAACATTTCTCACCCACTCCTAAATTCTCACTTTCCATGTAGAATTCTTGTTTCAACTACATTTCCAACCAACATATTTTCTTCATTCTGTTGCAACACTCTCATTACGAATCTGAAAATAACCCCTATGTTTAATCAGCCAGACACGTTGAGATGTCTATTCCCATGGATGATGTTAGAAATGTAAGTAAAGATGTCATGGGAATAATGTTGTGAAGTATACATGTTCTAAAGATGAGTGTTGGTGAAAACATCATGGAGAATATGCTGGCTTCGTGTTCATGTATTGGGTCGTAAGGAAAAGAGCATGTTCAAAGCGAAGTGGTTTGGTGCCTGCCAAACTGAAACCGTCCATCTTGATTTTTAAAACTCATCTGGCCTGAAAGGTACTGCATGGCATCTGGCGTCCCTTCGTCCATCCATTTGTAAACTTTCACTTTTTCGACTCTCCATCGAGAACCACTGGCTCTTCATTTTTTTATTACTTTCTCCTTGACCAATACTATATTATTTTTCTCGTGTTGTCAGACTAAGCCAGATTATTTGCCCTTCTGTTACTTTCCCATTTTCATATTGTACTGTACTTAAATAAAAAACACACATTCATTCTTTTCTTAACAATTGTGTTCTCTCTTCTCTAACTCTGTAGAAGAAAAACTAACATGTTTATTAGAAAACAGGGTTAGTTAACATATTTACATCCTATCTTTTAAACCCTATTCAAAATAAAATTCAATGGTGCTGATTACATCAAACTACTTCGAACAATATAATTAAAGTTTGCAAACTTTTCAGTGACAGTGACAAAAAAAACATTCCTTGCGTTTTTCATTTTTCATGTAGAATTCTTGTATCAAACTGTCTCACTGCATTTACAACCAACATGTGTATCTGAACTATTTCTTTCATTGTCCTGCAACAATCTCATAGCAAAACCCCTATGTTTACTCAGCCTGACGCGTTAAAATGTGGATTATCATGGGTTATGTTTGAACGTAAGAAAAAATATGGGAATACTGTTGTGAAGCAAACGTGTTCTGAAGATGATACTTGCTGAAAACATCATGGAGAATATGCTGCCTGCCAAATTGAAAATCTACCTTTTATTTTTAACTCATCTTGCCTGAAAAGCATGGCATGGCGTCCGACGCGTACGTACGTACGTCCATCCATCCATTCGCAAACTTTTCACTTTTTCGACTCCCCATCCAGAAACACATGCTCTCTTAGATGTTGTTACTGTTTCCTTGGCTACTGGGGATTTTACATGTAAATGTGCACAAAATAGTAAAAGGGGTCATGATCTAAACATGTGTTTCGTCTTCTTCTACACTATGAAATACCTTGGGAAGCTGAAATGTTTACAGACTCAGCAGTCAATGGGTATTTAAGTTGTTGATTTGGTGACCCAGGCAACCAATGAAGGATAAGAAAGATTTTTCTCATGGAAAGACGTGTTTCAGTTCAAGTTCATTATTGTCAATTTGAAGAGCATCTAAATGTCCCTGTGGCTCTCAGCGATGTACAGAAACTTGGAGGCAAAATCGAACATCAGTAACACATCAAGGATCTTATTGGAATACTTGTGTTTTATAGGCTAAATGTCTCATTGGCGAGGACTGGATATCTGAAATATCATGATCAATATCATATAAGGAAAGTTACAAGACGCTGATATTCAATGATATATTTGATACGTTACTTGTGTTTGTATCATCACTGTTCTTTCTAGGTTGAAAACAGACAGTATTTCTCAAAGATGCAAGTAAGTCTGAAAGTAACTGACGGTCTTATCATCGTTATCCAAAGTGATGTTCATTCAAATGTAATACTCAGCACATGGTGAACGATTGTACTAACATAGACAATTGCTTATCAGTTACACATCAACACTCCCATTGGAATATTTGTCTTTTATGGACTCTTCCCATTTATTAAGTGCTGTATGATACATTCACGGTTGTTAAGTTTGTGGATAGAATAACGAATATCCTTTTGAGAAAACTTCTAA
This sequence comes from Gibbula magus, assembly GCA_936450465.1. Classification (NCBI taxonomy): domain Eukaryota; kingdom Metazoa; phylum Mollusca; class Gastropoda; order Trochida; family Trochidae; genus Gibbula; species Gibbula magus. The sequence continues at coordinate 40,541,769 of OW388294.1, read as the reverse complement.
TATTTTGTAAGCTTTTAGCTCATCAGGACTGAAAGGTCAGTTGGGATTATGGCATGCTATTGCGTCCGGCGTCCGTCCGTTTGTCTGTAAACTTTTTACTTTTTCAACTTCTTCTCCAAAACCATTAGCTCTAAGGAGCTAAAAACGTGTGTACCTATGCTGCTTTAAAAAATCTTTAGACAGCTAAATTGTTGTGTACAAACTCCTTGGTAAAAGGGGATTATAAATTGTGAATTTGTTGACCCTGTGACATGAAATATACGCCACAAGAGTCACGAACTAAATACCCATTTTGTTCCTCATAACGTAAAGTACCTGAAATGAGTTATACCTATGATAAATACTTTACGTTATGAAACTTATTTAGTTTATTGTTAACAGGTTTTATATTGCCAAATACCACACAGTCACCACGAAATTATTTGAAGGAATACAATTCAAATATGTTAGTTCATCAATTAAGTTTAGTGTTTTACATCGTCAGTGAAATGAAATCGTAAGATTTCGAGTAACAGTTTCGTTTTGCAGGTGAACAGTTCTGGGCGATTATTTGTAAATGAGGCCCAATGACTGTTACAGTAGGGATAATGCAATCGTTAATCCCGTTTAACTAGGCTCTTTTAATTCCTGTTTACTTGTATAAACGTTTAACTAGTTACAGATAACTGTTTGAGAGGCATTCTAGAAGTTGATGTAATGAAAAGACAAGGATATTTAGAGAAACAGTTCTTCGATTACGATAATGCAACATATTTGACTTAGTAATAGGGTAAACATGGACAATGGACAAGTCGTTCTCGTAGATGGTTGGATGTTGTCAGCAAGGGGCTCATGCACTGAATCAGAATCTGTGCGGACTCATTGTTCCACAAGGAATGACAGTCCAATCCTTGATAAAAAACCCGAGCAAGTTCTCCAAGATGTTCACCATCATCAACGAAACTTACACGCTCGTTAGCTACGACGTAGGAGATCTTAACATTAATTTCAACTGTGTAGAGTTCCTAAATATAAAAGCCAAGAGTAGTCCACGCAACGCCTGAAACCCACGTCGAGTAGTACAACATGGCATGGCCTTGTCATTGATGCTCAAATATTCCACCCCTTCCACCCTCTCCCACTTCATCGTGGAGATCAACACTCAGAAAAACATTCCTTAAGATGCCTCAAGCTCAACCCATTTCCAAACAAAGACTGTGGTGATTCGTATGTGGGAAAAGCATACATACTTGTCAATCTCAAGCTTCAGTAATCACCTAAGTTCATCCGGGCCACATCAGCAACTGGGATAACATCAACATCATCGAACGGAAAAAAAATCGGAGTACAACGTTAAAACAATTTCTTTAAGCGATTCATGTTATGAAGAAATGAAATATTCATAATTATCAAAGCCTATTACCTTTCGCTAAACTAATCATCATATTGTTTTGCTTATTATGTTTCAATTCCTAAACTTTATATACCTCTGTAACTCAACTGTACCATTTGATTATTATCTACCTGATGTATTCCATGTACCTCAATCTCATATCTTGTATAAACATAATTCTGCATAATTAAATGCATAATTCCTATCTCCTTTTCTATTGTTAATCAATACATGTACCTAGTTATACAATGTCTATTCTCATGTATCACTTATTTGGCATCATAATGACAATGGCATCATAATCTATATCAAAACGTCACCTACACAGCATACAAGAAGCGTATGTCCATAAAATGGTCATTATCTCTAGGTAAATGATGCATGGATGTTCAAACTTATTTCAGTCATTGGTCATCCTTTATCTTCAGCGATCTTAGTTTATGTAATAAAGAAATCTGGGTTTATATCATTTTAACTACATTTTAAAAGTAAAAAATCCAGTTAATTAATCAATACAACAATAAATAACAACAAACTCTAATTAGTTTTGGATGAACATCACAGCTTTAACCAGGTTTTAATCTAGTTTGAATGTTAACAAGGTTATATTCTAAAAAGAGTGAGTGTCAAATATCTTCAATATTGATTGATACCCTGTAGATCGTGCAAGAAACATCCATCATTATTCTTTCTGTCATCACTAGATTTGTGATCACGCATGACAAACACGAATCAGAAATGATTTAACACAAACTTTTCAGTTCGTACATGTCATTTCTGAAGATACATATTTAAATATCGTGTCATTTTGAAAGTTATTCTATATTCAGGCTGCGCACGTTTCAACTAAACGACTTCAATCAATGAATATTAAAACCTTTAGACGGCTTGCTAGTTGACATTAGTGGTGTATTTACACGCTTATTGAGTATTTCAACTGAATATAAATAAATGGCCGTGAACAAAAGCAAAACTTCGACAGAATACTTCTGATAACAGGCAAAAAGACATGAAATTAAAGAGAGGGGCATACATTCTGTTTCTAATTTGTGATGTGTTACTAAGTCAAAGGACATGGATTGATGAAAACGTTATAACTGTCTCAAATATCCCATCATATTGGAAATGTAAGGGAAAAAAAGCCAAAAAATAAAAGATGATTGATTCATAATTGTTTTCAAAAGGAACTGACCAGTCAGGGACACGTCGGCTTCCCATCCTTGATTTTAGACGGCATGTCTTCTTCGTCGACAGCTTGGCAGATGGGGATTATAAATTGTAGATCTGGTGTGGCCCCAAAATATGTGTACAGTCGTCTTGGCAAATAGGGGTTATAAATTGTCGATTTAGAAAATGTATGGTTTCAAACTCATATATTGTTTTATCTAAGGTCTGATCAGTTATAGAGCCAAGTATGTTTGGACAGTATGTCAGCAAACAGCTATAAGTCTTTATGGTATTTTAGTTTTAGTAATTGTAAATTATCTTAACTTTGTTTTATGCTATGGTGAAACAAGTTCTTCACAATCGAATAAATAGAGATTCATATCCAATTGGGGATGTCATACTGTTTTTACAACACGAAAGGCTGTAAAATTATCTTGTCCCTAGGAAGAGCAAGAGAAACATAATTTTACTGGCACGAGTGTTGTAAAACAACATGACATCCATGAGCGTGTGTTAATGTCTTTAACTATAAATGTTAATTATCGATACCACTGAAGGCATTTATTACAAATAATAGAAAGGTATCAGCATCATCAATGGTGAATTTAATCGTGACACATATAGTAACATCTCTTACACTATTACTATTGAACGGCTGGACTATCAAAACGCTAATGATGCAGGCTATTTTTAAACAACATAATTCAAACTCAAAGATCACTGTTGTTATGTAATAACTCGATTTCCACAGACAAAAATATTACATATTTCGATGTAAAATGTTAATGCTGTGACAATCTTCCTCATTTTACATCAAACGTTTGTATAAGATGGCAGATGAATTGGCACTTTCACACTGATCACAAATACGTTCGAGGAACTGTGGGATCGAACCTGCAACCTGATGGTTTCTGGTCGAGTGAACTAACACTACAACCAGATGACATGAGAATGACATTTCTATGCAATTGATTGAGCAATTAGTTCTTAGATTTTATTTGACCAAAACGGTTAAAGGCTTGCATAGTAGTCTTATTTTTGTCACTTTAAAGGAACTATAGCACGCCGTTCTAACTAAAAATCCATTACTCTCGCGAAAAGAAACATAAACAGTGTAACCAATGGCTAAATAAGACCCCTGAAACAATTAAAGAATTCTATAACGAATGTTTTCCGGCCCTGTCATTTAAGGTGTTCACACTAAATTGCCTGCTCGAAAGTAGTTAAAGCATTCTGACTGATTAAGCTATACCTATAAGAGCCATTGTGTATGTTAATAGACATTTCGTATTTTCGTATTGAAATATATACTCTTAGTGTTTCGCAAATTTACTTTTTTTCGACCCAAGATAAGTATGATACGTTTCCAGTTTACATATAGATCAAGTCTATTATTTTCAAGCGCGAAACATTGTGGTTTTTCTCCCAAATAAACATAATAATAAACAAACAAATACAAGAGACAGTTTATGAGTATTTAAAAAAATATAAATATACGTTTTAAGCGTTTATTTATTTACCATTTATTTCAATTTTGTAGTTTTTACAGATACTTTATCTGTCATAGTTTGCTGGTATAATCACAATAAAATACATTTAACAGGTAAAATGTCTATAATTTGTATATTAACAGGATCTTTTGAAACATGATAATATAACAATTGTCACATTCAGTTGAAAACACTTGAGAAAAACGAGCTTCATATGGGTTGACTTTGTGGCGAGTTGTAAAATTGATAAGCTAACACCCCTGGGAAATGTTACTAGGTGGTACTGTTTTTATACAGAAAAGGAAAAGCTGTTAATATGATGTTAGATTCTATTGACGCGCGTAAATCTAAGGCTTACTTGTCTTTAAAACTAAATTTCATCAGATTGTTGTGATATGAAAATTATGTGTCATAGTTCTGTAGATTTCCCTAGCGATTGATACACATAAACATAATGCAACCATAAAACATAAAGCAAATAAAGCAAACTACTACTCACAATGAAGACCACAAAACTGTCGCTTTTCAGATCGCACCAATTTAAACCAATACGGATAAACATTCTTCTACTGATACGGCTTATTGGGTCGGTAATGAGATGTTTTACCCTCTGAACGTAATGTATTGTATAAACTTTAATAACAAAAAAGAAATAAAAAAAAATAAAAAAGGACGCAATGGAGCAACAAATGTATGCAAATAAACACGCTGCAGTAACTTTAAATGGAAGTGCACATTTTTATAAACACAATATGTTGTATTGTGTTTTTTTTATTTTATGTAAGCTGACGATATTGACATTGACAGTACCAACTAGTACATTTCCACGTGCATCACGATTAATCACACACAATGAACTCTCCCCTGAATCATTAAGACGGGATACCGTCTAATACGTTTTATAGACGGCATGCCATCTTTATAAGACAATATTTTTTAGATGGCATACCGTCCCATTGTAACGAGACACATGTCCCTGACCGCTGACTTTGAACTAGATAAAATCCAGCAGAGGACTACAGAGGATTGAATTCATTCACCATTTTGATGATATAAATCATTAGAAAAACTTTGACTTGGGGCTTCCTGACATGCAGCTTTTGTGCTTTAATAAAATAAAAATGACTGACAGAGGAATTCGTGTTAGAATGACAGAAAATAGCTTAGTTTATTTCGTATATCTGACTTTGATACAGTGGTCATCAAGTTTCTTAAACTGAAAATTCCTTTCACAAATAAGAGCAAAATTTTCACTCGTGGTGGTGTCACTAGTGCAAGATCTACACGATCCATAACATTAATCATTCACTGTTACTTATACACCACCAGCATGTTCTACTACCTAAACGCTTTAGTTGACATCATATTATTGTATGACCGGTAATATCAAACTTATATTTTCATCAGATATATCAAATAGTAAAATCGTTTCTTTAACAATCGTATAAACTGATTATCAGTAATGTTGTTTTAGAATACCCGTTGCCATTGATTTTCTTTGGGTAATTATCAATCACATACATTGGAAACAATAAGATACCTAAGGACCAAAAACCATGTTCTCACTTGAAAACATTTGTATCTGAACGGCTAAATGCTCTTGTGTAGTCTGAAATTATTCATTCATAATTGCTAAAAAAACTATTCTAATCTAATTTTAGGTTAAGATTGAGTGTTTAACACCCCTCAGTCATCTCTTTAGACATTAATGATATCATAATTGATGTTATGAGCTAGTTTAATTCATATGGGACATCCATTTATTTCTATTTTCTTTCAAATATTGTCATTTGAATGCTTAGCTGCATAAGAAGTTAAATATGTTATTCAAAATTGTGTTTGCTTATCTGAGAGTATGAAGATTTCCGACATTGATGCCTGAGTCTTGAGACTTGTGGTGTTACATTGGTCAAGTGACAATATTTATATACAAGGTTGAACATCCACCGGACCATTTGTCATGTGACCTGTCAAAAGAAAAGCTAAGGAGAGGTAGAATTATTGCTTCTTCAAACTTCTTGAAACTAGTAACTCACAAGCAATTAATCACTTGCCCATTAGACGCTATTAGGCCACACCAGTCCAATGAAATTTATATTTATATACATTTAACCTCAATCATTAAAAGGTTGGTAGAAAAAAAAGAATTATCCATTATCAACCTGTAGAAGGGGCAAGAGGCAGCCCTGAAACGTTGTGTTAACCAAACGAAGAAGTTGTCATCCAAGACATTTGTAATATCTATCTCTCGCCTTCTTACCATGCTCTCAACGTCAATGAAAAACAATCCATCCTAAGAAAGAGACAACATGGAAGTTGCATTTTGGCGATTTATCTTGAAAGTTGCAGAACTGTATCACAAAATCTTTTTAGGGTCAAGTGAACATTGAATCTCTCGTTTAATACCATGTTTGAAAGTGAGCAATATCAATCTTTATTTGCACTTAAAAGGTCACAGGCCTATAGTACATGCATGTATATACAAACGATATCTTAGGTAGTTGAGAGTACATTCTTTCTATGTATAAAGGCATGATATACATACATTGACAGATTTTCTAAATGTGTTTTACTAGAACAGGATAATAATGATACAAATTTATGAATACTATGATGTGTAAAGTAATATTTCTTAATATACTTATTTCTTAAAGAGTGATAAGCTGGACATACACAAAAGAAATTATATTCATCTTTCATTAAATTCAAATTGCACATTTTACAAATTCTATCTTCTCTTTCTAATCCAGTATATCTTCCTGTTTCTATCTGTAAATCATGACATGAGCAACGAAATTTTGTAAGGGAGAGTCTATATTTCCGAACATTTAACGAGGATAAATAACTTTCATTATATATACATTGTTTAAACATTCTGTAATAAAAACATTTATTTGATACAGATAAGAGGTTATACCAGTCTTGCAACTATTTATCTTGTAGCCTTTGTTTAAAGGATATTAGAAACTTTGAATGAGAGTCTAAACATTGTTCCATGTTAGCATGTAGGAACCACTTGTAGGAACGCTTTTGCAAAATCTACAAAAAGAACACAAAATTTAGAACCTTTTGTATTTAGGTATCTCTGTATAAGTGAACACAAAACAAATATATTATCAGTAGTAGTGTAACCTTTCATAAAACCAGCTTGAGCTTCAGATATCTTATCACAGGAATCTGCCCAGAACACTAAACGTTTAATTATAATTGCTATGAATATTTTGCTAAATACACTAAGAAGAGTTATGCCTCTATAATTTCCGGTTTCATTTTTATCCCCATGCTTATGAATAGGTACAATAATACCAACAGACCATGACTGAGGAAAAGCCCCATTCTCAAGAATGACATTAAACAATAGGTAGTAAAATATCCGATGAATGTAGGAAAAATTCTGCAAGGGTGATATCTATTCCGGATGATTTATCCAGTTTTAATTGTCCAATACTATAAAGGATTTCATCTTGTGTTATAGGAGCGTCTAGAATGACACTGAGTTATCACATACTTGGTCACCTTTTTTATCGGACAGGTCACTGATCTGATTAACTGTAACACTGCTTTCAGATGTAGAAAACAATGTTTTAAAATAAGAATACCATTCGTTAATATCAATATCATTTGTTTGGCTAGCTTTACCGTTAATTCTTCTCAGAGATGACCAGAACTGTTTAGAATCGTTGATGGTATTTTCTAACTGTTGTTGTTTCAATTTCATATATTCATTTCGTTTTTGTTTGCAAACTGCATTATACTTATTTCTAATGCAATGGTACTCATTTAAAGCACGGGAGTCTTTATATTTGCGAAACCTATTAAGAGCAAGGGCAACCTTAGTAGATTGCTTGGGTACATACTCCAGGGACATGATAAAGAGAAATGGAGCTTTCTTAGTCCTCACACCAGAGTAAACTACTCTATACATAACATTCGATTAAGCTTTAAACATGGGTCAGTTAGCGATTAGTCATTAGTATAAATATTGGTATCATTCAAGTATGAACAGTATAATAGTAGTATATTATCGTATATTATGACCACTTCCTGTTTATTCAGTATCATCTGTAAATTAAAAAAAAGAAGTTCAATTGAAATTTAGCATAAAATGAGCATCCAAAATATGGAGAAATGGAGAAAAGTCCTTTTTCACTTTCCTATCTACTAGTCAATGTAGTTATGAGGACATGATATAACTTCAATTACAGTTTTCAGTCGTGTTTATGTTTCAATCGTACAGTCAAATATCCTACATTGTTGAGGTATCATTTCTTTTGGACGTTAGTTTACAACGGCACTAGTATGATTAAATTCATATAAAGAGTCATTAAACATTTTTGTTTGTTTCTTTTTTAGAAGGTTTTACAAGGATATTATACTTTAGCTTGAACTAAATTACAATATGTTTACTATTACACACAAATTGCCACACGCATGTCATTTGTAATTCCAGATCTATATGAACACATGCATTAAACTATCTTCAGCTTCTATTTGTAGCATTTCTATTGTAAGCTAGTTTAATTCTTCGTGTTTTGTCCTTGTTTGCTGTTTGTCACCTTATATCCAAATACATAACCCTGTATAAAGTGAGAAATAAATGACATTCATGTCTGTAGATATCATGTAGAAATGCTTATGTTATAAAGCTTCCAAGAATTTTAATTTGACACCAAGTTAGTATCTCTCATTTTTATATTTTTAGACCGATCTATTTATTTTCAGGAAATACTCATTTGTCTTAATATCTCACAAATCCATAAAACAATTGTAACGATAATTAAATCAGCATTGTAATATCTTCCAACATGAAATTCAACTCAATAGAATTGTACATACATGTACATACATGTGAAATATATCATATATTTTTTTAATATGAAAGGCCAATCTAATACTGAATCCCTTTGTTAACTGCTCATGTTTAACATCAGCAGTGAAGAAACTTGTCATCTTCATCTAAACACAGACGGGAGACTCTTATTTCTTCACTTAGAATATGAAGAACATAACGTATTCGCAATATGACACACTTACACTTACATTTACACTTTTCAAAACCAAATCAAACCAAAGAGCAAGTCTGTGGTAATGTGTTCCACTCAAAACACGCTTGCTTCACAATACTATTTCCTTGACGTCCAACATCCCTGTTGAGAAGGCAACATTATCTTGTACATTATCATTGTAAACATCGGGAGTATTTTCAGATTTGTTATGGATTTATTATGGCACAATAAAGAAAGGAGATCAGAAAAACATGTTGGATGTAAATGCAGTTGGAAAGCTGTAGTCATAAAATTCTTGCAGAAAAAGAATCATTATCAATGAGTGGGCGATTTTTTATTCTCAAAAACCCCCAAAATATTTTCAAATAAATAGTACATTTTTCTATTGATTAAATACCTGTTAATGTGATTGTGCATTGGATCAATACAATATTAAAGAGATATATATAGGACATCATTCTTGCGAATACAACATGAGTAAATTTAGTGTTTGGAATCTAATGATTCAGTGATTTTCAGTGATTTTCAAATAAAAAGTGTTCCTTTTTATTCAAGTCTTACCTTATATTGTTTTACTTTAGATTCTTTGTTTGAATGATCAGGTATAATTATTCATCATTAAGCGCATTTATACATTGGTTAACTATGCTAATATTATAGTTAGATATTCGATAAATAAATTTAGGCAAAACATGCTTGTTAGCCGAGAGAACCTTAAAGTCCTGGCATAAGACAAATATCTTACTCATTCCGTTGGCTAATCTTAATCGATTTGCTCATTTGTCAAACATGTCAGAAATGCTTAGAATGTTATAGAGAATATTCTCCTTGAATTACTGCGATTGGATGACAAAGGATATATAAAACTTATCATCAATTTCTCGGATGTTAACATGTACACGTGAGTGAGAAACTTTATTTAATTATTATACATGTACCTCTATTAAATTTGTAAGAATACCATTTGTCAGTACACACCACGTGATCGAAAAAAATATTTGTACACTGACCCCCTTAACCACTGATGAGGTCAGTTTTGTGACAGAAATTTTGACAGAAATCACTGACCTGAGATGTTGACTCGTCACATGGTTTGTGTCACGTGACTGTTTGTTTTGATGTTTTTTGTCCAAGATTGAGTCATCTAATCGGTTCCCTCATTTTGTAATGAGATAATATTTTAAATTCACTAATATATCTTTGTGTGTAACAGCTAACATGTTAAATACAAAAGTCTGATGAATTTTGGTATAATGCTTTCTCAGTCATGTCAGACCGCCGTGGCAGTCAGAGCTTAAATCCTTGTATTTGACATCACCATGAGTAATTAAGCGTATAATGTAGAAATGACAGTTGATGTAAATAAGAAGAGTGTTAATTTAATGTGAGTCAACAACATGTAGTTAGTGTGAAATCCTATTATGATAGTGATATAGAGTTTTAAATCCCACAAATTAAGGCAATGCTTACTTGTTTTGTTCGACCAACTATTAATCGATTTGCACATTTGTCAGGCAGAAATGACCAGATTGTCACAAAGAATATTCTACTAAAATTTGTACAACTGGATGTTAAAGGATATATCTAAAAATTTCTCAGAGATCAACTTGTACACGTGAGGGACAGACACTGTATGTAGAAATGGCAGTTAAAACGTTGATTTAATGTGAGTATACAACATTTCATATCTTGTGTATGAAATACAAATGTCAAAACAGAGTTTTAAAGTTCAAAGAAATAAAATAAAATAAGAAAACAGTCGACATTAGAACACAAAGTCAATGAAAAACATTCAATAGAGGTAATATAATAAGAGTCATGAACGACATCTAAGAGAAGATAATGTAAAAAACAACCACTCCCTTGGAAAGCTATGAAACTGTGCCAATAAGGATATCCCTCAGTACACAGCCCAGTCTGCACGCCTCTTCTAGTTACTTCCAGGTTGTATTTTTAGTCAACTCCCCAGTGCAGAATTCTCTGGTTGGTGTTGTTGAAAACTTTAGCGAAGACGTAACATTTAATCCGTTCACTTCCCGATTCGCTAAATTGGACAGAAAAAGTAGTTTCTTTATCTGTCGATGTTTATGGTACAAACACTTACTCCCCAAAACAAATACATTATCTCTAAATCAAATACTTGTGCATTAGAAAACTGAACCTTTTGTTTAAAATATTCGTGTTGGGGAATAATGTCATGAACTCATAGTTGTGAAATGCTTTTAGGAAGTTATGTTTAAAAAATCAAGGTAAAAAACAAGGCTATTATAGGCGAATCAATGAAGATAATTATGCCATTACTCTCTTACCCTGGCAACATTCTATCTCTCCAGAGAAGTATATATTTTTCAATCGGTTTGAACGAGTGAACTGAAATAGATATCTGAATAATTATTGATTCTCCTTGACATGGGTCAGCGTTGCCAGGATTTAAGTTCTGTCTGTAGTGTTATGAGAGTATAGATAAGTGACTTTTTGTGGTTACTTACATCTTACGAATTTCACATATAATTGTAATTTATTTGTATGGTATGCATTGACGTGATGTTCAAGACGTTGACAGAGTGCAATACTTTATTATGCGGGTCATTTATTTATTTTTCATAAGGTTGTGTTTAACATACAAAACTGTTCACATCCATATATTTTCAAATCTCATAAATATTTTGATGGTCACTTAAAAATAAGTTCAAGGTGGAGTTAGTTTTTTCGGTTATCATCTTCTTTAGTGTGAGCATAGACAACGTTTCTGCTTAAATATTTATTTCTTCATCTGTAATCGATCATCAATAAATGTTTAGGAATTTCGAAGTTGTTGACGTCATTGGTCTAATTGGCCTTAAAGAATGAAACAACAGTGTTACACTATTGAAAAATGTCAACTGCCACACTCTTCAGTGGAATAAGTACATGAAGAAGTGCTTTAACAATTCAGCTCGAAATTTATTTTTACTACTGATGTTCAAATGAAATAAGATTTAACGTTTCTCTAAGCTGAGTAGTTTGAGTAAATTCGACAAGTAATTGAGAAAAAACATGATTAAATACTGGGTTATATACATGACAATCATTATCATAGATAATAATAATAATAACTAAGAACTAATATCCACAATCAGTTATTGAACTAATCAATCATACATTCATTTTTACACAACACTGTGTTTTAAAAGAATATTTTCGTATGAAACCAGGAAACTGTAACCATTATAAAAATATGATTAAAAGTGTATGTCATTTTTGTCTGAAAATTCCCTTAAGACTTTTAGTGTTCAATCTACACTAGCAATCATATTATAACGTTATTTCCTATGATAGATGGCAGCAAGTCAGACAGTTATCTCGCAAAGGGATAAAAACCATAACCATTAAAAATTACTGCCCTTTTAGCTGAAAAGACATCTTTTCATGCTGCAATTTATTGACACTTGTCACATTACTACCAGTGTGAATTCTAAAAAAGTGAATGAAGATTTAGCATTATGAATTATGATTGATGTAAATGTGTCATAGAAGAAGTAGAAAATGTGATGAAAAAGCGTGAACCTATGAAGATTAGTTTTTGTATCATTAAATAACGAATTAAAGTTTATTTATCTAAAGCTTAAAGATTAATTCCACTGTCAATTGTCATGATATTTGTGCTTTCAAAAACTTCATGTCCGGATTTCATATCTCAATGAAATCAACGAGGAGTTATATTTTTACATTTGTAAATTACCCAGATCGTTTTTATTCCTACTTGGACCCTTATTGGCTCTCATTACCCAATCCCATTTTAACAAACAATGGATTACACTTATGACACCCCCTTTTCTTAAATAGTTCATATTTTGTGATTTATAAACCATTCACATTTATCCTTCAAATATATTGAACGTGTGTTATGCTTTCCAATTAATTGGTTAAGACGTTAGATATTGTCAAGATATTTCAAAGTATATCTTAAAAAGGGGCAAATACATTGTTGCGGTTGACGTACTCTTAAGTTTTTAACGGAAGTTACAATTACAAACAGGCTTTTCTTTTTGTACATATCAGTGGTCTATCAGTTTAATTTTCCCCCAATGACATTGATAAGGTAGCTGATCTTTACACTCTTTATAACTATCTGGCTATATGTTAAGTGCCAAGTCAATATTTTATAATTAATGTTTTTAAACGTTACACGACTTTCATCCATCAATGTCTATTATTTCAGTCCATTTCAGCAATGATTCATAATGCCTCCATATTTAGTCGTGCATATCTAACTTCTATGCAGCTGTCCTGACATGATGCATGGAACAGCTTAGCTAACCCTTATCGATACAAATCAGTGTCACAGAAAAATATTTTATTAGTGAATCAGTATGTCAGTATTGATAACTTCAATTTATATGTGTAACTTAAAAGTAACTCTTTATTCACGTAAACATACCTATAAGAGGCTACTGGGGATTCCTATGAAAATTACTCCAAAGTGGAAATATAGTTTTGACCTCATTCTTCACTAAATTTCAAGCAAAAAAAGAAAATCGTTTTCAAGTGTTGAAATCCTGTTTCATATAGCCATTAGAGACCAATCATAATTGATGATCCCTTTTCTCATAACATTTTATACTTTTTCATGAACAATTCACAAGAGACATATAACATATGGAAAATCAAAATCTGTAATAGTAGGGCCATGCAGAGTGATTTTTAAAATAGTCAAAGTTATAAACTTATTCCATTAAACAGTAGAAGTAATTTTGCAATGGTTGGTTATGGTTTGTAAAGAAATAAAAATATACCCCCTTCAATGTCACTGATTATCAACAATTTTACATTCCAATCTAAGTCGACATAGTCAGTTTTCAAGGACGACAAACTATTTTACTTTTAATGTTAAAAGCCTTAATAATAGCTGAATAATTTGCAAATGTGTTTTGAACTTTATTATATCAAGTTTTATTTGTTAATATTACATTTTTGTAAAAGGCCCGTTCACACTTTGCCGAATTTGACAAAAGATGGAAACACGAATTTGAAAATGGTCAAATTCGCAAAGGATCGTAAGCAATCGGGCCATTCGTAACACATCTTATGCATTCGTTTGTTCATCGGCGGAGTTCTTCTCTGTTCGGCAGCAACATCGGGAGAGTGACAAAAATATTTGAAATTTTAGTTTCCTGATACATTCGTGTCCTCATCGTGCCCTTCGTATGACTATCGGGGTGACATCCTATGATTCGTATCATCATCGTATTTGCCTTCGCCTGTCCATCGGGACAATGGGGCAGTTTTCACATGCGAAGGCCATACGAAAGTACCACGAAGTCGACCGAAGACAAAAGAAGGCAACGCGACTGCGTTCATACCTTGCAAAAATGTACATGATGACTACACGATGTCGTATCGACAAGGTGACGAGGGCATCAAAATCTGTATGCCAATATGAGACATGATTGATATATAGATTACATATTATAACCTATGTAATGAATGTATCAATACCTCTACATATGACAATGAGTATGAACTGTAAAGTTTATGTACCTTATATTTACCACGGAGGTATACATGCAATACGATATTGCATCTGTACTAAAAAACATTACAAAATTGTATATAAGCATGCACTTTATCCAAACATGGAATGTATTCCTATAGACATTGTATATTATAAGTATTGAATTTATTCTTCCTTTATTTCCATCGCGATAGCATCGTAATGCTAAACGATGGTTATACGCAGGTATCACAAGGATTGTAGATAGTTGAGTTGCCTTCTAATGAAAAACGGGAGGCAATATTTTTTTAATTTGGCGATGATACCGATGGACAGACGAAGATAACACGATAATGACAAGAGGTAACAAGATGGAATGTCGATGGCCGTACGAAGTGAAATTTTGAGACACGTGATGACCACGAAGATGGAGATTCGCATGCGGGTTCAGAAGTTTTTTAACTGTCAAAGACTTTCGAACATCCGCCGATGGTGCAGCCGAAGCCGGAACAGTGAAATGAATTGGTCACATGATTTCCTGTCATGGCAACTCACACTAGACTGGTTTCAGCAACTTTTTTTTGGATTATATATTTGTGTCATTATTCAGAAGCCATTTTAGTTATATAATTAACTCAAGCTTATTTAGATTGGGGATGGGGCAGTGGGGATTCAGGGCTTCGAAAGTTCTAAAGTTGTTTTTTAAAACATCGAAAAATCCTAAATTTTCGGAAATTAAAAAATCTTGTATGAAAATTTGATTTGATATGTCCACCTTGCAACACCTTCCATATATTATAATTAGTGACAGATAATTTTCCAATATGTGAATTCACTCAATCCCCTCCGCCTTCCCCTTCCCCTTCCCCCTTCATATTCCTGCTTCCGACTAAGTACATCAATTGTTTTACGATACTACGACAAAGTCTATATTACGCTGTCCCGGTACTTCCTAAACTTGAAATTAAACTTTCCCGGGCCGACACAGAAAGATCAACCGTCGCAGCAACAGTGTTACATAACGTGGATGTGACGTCATGCGCGTGTCACCAAGCTCATCTGCGCATTCTCATCGCATATTCGTCGTACCCTAAATACGACGTCGTGTTGCCATCATGTTGCCGTCTTGTGGTATTCGTACAGAATGCATAGCGATAGGCCAATGCGACGACCAAACAGACATTCACATTGCATTCGCATTGTAGTCGTGTGTTACGATATTGACATCATATTGCCTTCTGACTGCATCGTACCTGCTCCGGATTCGTGCGAAAGTAGAAGGTTCTTATGTCAAACCTATTTGGAAATCTTTCTTTTGAAAATATTCTCCTGAGGAGGTAGAGCTGAAGATATGTCAACATTACTAATTACCCTTTAAAAAGCCTAAACACTGATCAAAATCATTCATTTATTGGACTTCATACGTATCTTATTTATCTCAATTTTCAAAACTGTTTTGAAATAGTTTTAACTTTGATATAAAAAAATAAATGATTGAGAGAATGTTCACATCCGTTATGCATCACATTTGTGATGACATGAATATACAAAAGGGATATAACTTTTCAAATTTTACCATCATTATGTACATGTATATAATATTGCTTTCAAATGGAATTGCTGAATAGTATCACACTTGATAATGTCAACAACTTGATAAGAACAATGAAACACTACATACCTGAATGGAAAAAAAACACCATGGAGATTAATATTTTATCTGAAAGGTGATTATTCTGAATACACATTTTCAGTCAGATGAAACGTAAAACGCGTTATTTTCGATTGCAAAACATCTAATTAACTCAATGAATTTTCGAATAAAGCAGTTGCCAAATATTGTGATTATATTATATATTTTATCAGAGCCAGTTTCGCTTGTACGAGGCATCTAATTATAATCATATGGAAACATGGTTCAAAGATACAGTTTTTGGGATTCAAAAAGTAATGAAATGTAGTCATGTAAACAAGAGAATTTGTGTCATTAAATATATTAGTAACAAAATAAAGTAATACTTAAGTATTGTTTTACATGTTTTGTGCCTCTTTCGAAGTGGAACAACAATAAGTTGTATAAAATCGCGTAGCGTAGCACAGCGACTTCTCATTTTTGGATTAAACCTCATTAGCATTTCACTCGACGATCAAACATTGCTACTGTTAGTGAAGCCCTGTGACTGGACAAGATGGAGGACATGTATCCATTAAAATGAACTGTTCCTGATGAAGGTAATTGTCTCATCCGGAAAAGAAATGTACATATTTCAGTTATTGACGTAGATGTTAAGACGATATCACATATTACTTCTTATTTTCCATAAACATATTTCGCTCAGTTGTAAAAAGCGGTTCACCTGACTGTTTGTTCTAGCGTCCAATCAGAATCGCGGAAATTAGTGTAACAAAGTCATTTTGTAATTATTTAACATTTGGCACTAATAAATGTGAAACATCCAAGTATTCCCTTTCCTTTGAGATGGTTATTTACTCATCATAATCGTACATACATGCATACATACATACATACATTACATACATACATACATACAGACATACATAAACATTTGTATAGCGTCAATATCCAGCTTAGCTAGGCTTCTCAAATGCGCTTTATCTGCCCCCAATCATTGGATGTCACTGTTAACGACACTCTTTGTCAATCTCAACTCCATTTGGAGTATGGACTTTTGCAGCCATAAGGCGCACCAAGTTAAATCACCATGCTCATCAGAATCATCGTGATCGCCAAAGAACAAAATCTCATATTTACCCTTGCTAGTCAAGACGACGACGAAACTCTCCCTTAAAACATGTTAAATGGAAAGAGCATTTGTAGGAAACTGGCTGTATGAAACGAGGCAGAATATTCCAAGAAAGTTCACAAAATGAAGAAAACAGTTTTACCTTCCTTAAAACGAATGAATACTAAGACTTTATGACTATACATACTTGACAATGATAATAGCGCCTGTCAAATTTACTTCAGGCTAATATTAAGAAAAACAGAAAAAAGGTTCCGTCAGATTGAATCTAGAGAAGAGGATGTATAATTTTGTATTGATATTCCCTGGACAGGAGTTTGCAGGAGTTTCTGATCCAACAAAAAAGAGATTCTTTAAAAACCCAACAATGAGGATCAAAATTACATCCATATCAAATTCCAATTATTTTCAAGCAGTTGAGGATTTAAAAAGTGTTTCTGTGTTTGTAACATAGATTTGAGAAAAAGTCATACTTTTAAGGAGAGACAACTTTTGAAAGAAATACAATATGAATAAGCATATTTCCTGAATTTAAAATGTCTGTGTGAGATAAGATTATTAGGTATGAACTGCGTCTTTACTGTGCCTCTTAAAGACATGGCTGGAAAATATCCATAAACTAATTTAAATGCTATTTGATGAAGTAGTCATGTTTTATAGTTACCAGTTTTACGGATTGTAGCGATGTGCTCTTTCAATGGTGTGTTTCAAAGAAAATTAATTGCAAATATGTTCGTTTTTCAATATTTTGTTACAGTGTATGTACTAACTAAACATTGTAACGAAGCGTTTATTGTTTCTTCTATGGCGAATTGAAGAAGTTTATGATCGATCTTTTTGATTCGTTTTAAGGCTTCATAAATAAAGAATTGGAGGATGGAATATGATTGATGCCCTTAACAAATTCATCAGTATTGAAATTAATTGACACTCACGAGGACACACTATGACACACCAATATTAATATCAAATGTATAGGTGTCTTAAAGCATACATCATAAATATGCTGTAATCTTTGGCAAATGTTGCTTTCTAATTCTTTTTATTTTTTTAGAGACAAGTCGGTATATTTTATGCATCAACCTGAATATTTAGAGCATATGCTTAAATATGACTGAAATTGCTTTTGACAATGATTCAGTAATCTGTGGTGTCTTTGAGAATGTTGCTCTTGTATTTAGCATATTTGATATAAAATACTGAAATCAATAACTGCTTTTGTATTGACCCGTGATAATATTTTTTTACCTGCGATTAATTCACCATAGAAACAACACACTACCCAATCAAACATTATAATAATGATGTTTTTATCTTGCAGACTAAGCCAGATTAGTTGCCCTTCTGTTTCTTTCTTCATATTCCTCATTCATAACTTCATATTGTCCTGAACTAAATAACATACTTCGTTAGAGCTAGATTTAACGATGTACTATTACAGTAGATTCGTTTTTACCAGTTTACAAGTTAACATATAGCCAGTTTTATCAATTTGATAGATGACAGTTAGCAACACAATGTCTCTGGTAGAAAGTTCATCGTGACTTCAGCTGACTGAACACAACTGATGATTCGCCCACGTTTTCAGACAGCTGAAAAAGAGAAACATTTCTTTAAAAGTACTATGTCAAAGCACCCCTTTTCTTATAATGTACAGAGTTTAAATAGCGTAATTTTGACAAGATTATTCAAAACCAATAATCAAGGAAGCTTCATTATAAATAAGTCTCAACATAAGCGCATATATATAAGACGACATAATCAAATTAAAAATTCAAATGAATTAATGCAACGTTGCATTAAATCGACACTGGCTTCATCTGTTGCCCAAGCATTGATCCAAGCGAAACCTATGTAGTTATTAATCGCAAAGCACTCTCCTACTCCGCAATGAAATTTACTTACAAACATTACTGGACGTTAGTATAGACGCTATTGGTTGATTGTTGAATTCATAACAGAGACATTTGCAGTTCATATGCAAATGAGAAATACCCTCGTTCAAACAAATATATATAAGATTTGAATATAAATCGAATTAGAATATTCAAATTACTATAACTTGCTTATTTGAAAATTGGAACAGTTATAATGGTTAGTAAGAATTAATTTAATAAAATGTCTCTCGTAGTTAGTTCTTCGTGACTTCAACTAACGAAACACAATTGATTCGCCCACGTTTTTCAAGCGAAACACATCTTTAAGGTAACATGTTTTAAATCAATACATTTAGCAAGGTAACATTAAACTGTATCATGCAAGGTGATGAGGGTAATATTTAATGTTCTTGGATTTATTACTGAGATCTTATCAAATTCGAATGTTTATCTGATTTACCTTTGAGTATATTAAATTAAAAGCAAAAAATCATTCACTGTGTTCTCTATTCCCTGCAAAATGAGAACCAACATATGTTTATTAGAAAACGGGGTTAGTTAACACATTTACATCCTATCTTTTAAACCCTATTCAAAATAAATCAATGGTGCTGATTTCATCAAACTACTTTGAACAATATAATTAAAAGTTTGCAAACTTTTCAGTGACAGTGACAAAGACCCCACTCCTTGCGTTTTTCACTTCCCATGTAGAATTCATGTTTCAACCTGTGTCACTACATTTACAACAAACATGTGTATCTGAAGTATGTATTTCATTCTGCTGCAACAATCTCATAACAAAAGCAAACTCCTATGTTTACTCAGCCAGACACGTTGAGATGTCGATTCTCAGGGGTGATACTGTAACGTAACAAAAGACGTCATGGGAAAACTGTTGTGAAGCAAACATGATCTCAAGATGACACTTGCTGAAAACATCATGGATAATTGCTGGTTTCGTGTTCATGTAATGGGTCGTAAGGAAAAAAACATGGAGAATATGCTGATTTCGTATATTGTGTCGTGAGGGAAACATCATGTTCAAAGCTAAGTGGTTGGTGCCTGCCAAATTGAAAATCTACCTTTTATTGTTAACTCATCTTGCCTGACAAGCATGGCATGGCGTCCGACGCGTATGTACGTACGTCCGTCCATCCATTCGCAAACTTTTCACTTTTCGACTCCCCATCCAGAAACACGTACTCTTAGATGTTGTTACTGTCTCCTTGGCTCCTGGGGATTATGCATGTAAATGTGCACAAAATAGTAAAAGGGGTCATGATCTAAAAATGTATTTCGTCTTCTTCTACACTATAAAATACCTTAGAAAGCTGAAATGTTTACAGACTCAGCAGTCAATGGGTATTTTAGTTGTAGATTTGGTGACCCAGGCAACCAATGAAGGATAAGAAAGATTTTCCTCACATATCCAATATCTCCATAAAAATATACATCATGAAAAAACATGTTTCAGTTCAAATTCATTTTTGTCAATTTGAAGAGCAACTTAATGTCCCTGTGGCTCTCAACGATGAACAGAGACTTGGAGGCAAAATCGAACATCAGTAACACATCAAGGATCTTATTGGAATACTTGTCTGTGTATTATAGGCTAAATGTCTCATTGGCGAGAACTGGATATCTGAAATATGATGATCAATATCATTTAAGGAAAGTTACAACAGGCTGATATTCAATGATATATTTGATACGTTACTTGTGCTTGTATCACCACTGTTCTTTCAAGGTTGAAAAACAGACAGTATTTCTCAAAGATGCAAGTAAGTCTGAAAGTAACTAACGATCTAAGTGCATGGTTATCCAAGTGATGTTCATTCAAATGAACTACTCAGCACATGGTGAACAATTGTTATTGAACAATTGGTTATCAGTTACACATCAACAATCTCATTGGAATAGTTGTCTTTTATGGACTGTTCCCATTTATTACGTGCTGTACGATACGTTCACGGTTGTTATGTTTGTGGATAGAATAACGAATATCCTTTTGAGAAAACTTCTAATATTTTGTAAGCTTTTAGCTCATCAGGTCTTAAAGGTCAGTTGGGATTATGGCATGCTATTGCGTCCGACCTTTTTTCTTTTCTTTTTCGACTTCTTCTCCAAAACCACTAACTCTAAGGAGCTAAAATCATGTACCTATGCTGCTTTCATAAATCTTTAGACAGCTAAATTGTTGTGTACAAACTCCTTGGTAAAAAGGGATTATAAATTGTGAATTTGTTGACCCTGTGGCATGAAATATACGCCACAAGGGTCACGAACTAAATACCCATTTTCTTCCTCATAACGTAAAGTACCTGAAATGTGTTATACCTATGATAAATACTTTACGTTATGAAACTTATTTAGTTTATTGTTAACAGGTTTTATATTGCCAAATACCACACAGTCACCACGAAATTATTTGAAAGAATACAATTCAAATATGTTAGTTCATCTATTAAGTTTATTGTTTAACATCGTCAGTGAAATGAAATCGAAAGATTCGAGTACCAGTTTTGTTTTGCAGGTGAACAGTTCGGACCGAGTATTTGTAAATGAGGCCCAATGACTGTTACAGTAGGAATAATGCAATCGCTAATCCCGTTTAACTAGGCTATTTTAATTCATGAATACTTTGTATAAACGTTTAACTTGTTACAGATAACTGTTTGAGAGGCATTCTAGAAGTTGATGTAATGAAAAGACAAGGATATTTAAAGAAACAGTTCTTCGATTACTACAATGCATCATATTTGACTCAGTAATAGGGTAAACCTTGACAATCAAGCGGTCAAGTCGTTCTCGTAGATGGTTGCATCTTGTCAGCAAGGGGTTCATGCACTGAATCGGAATCTGTGCGGACTCATTGTTCCACAAGGAAAGACAGTCCAATCCTTTATAACAAACCCTGGCAAGTTCTCCAAGAAGTTCACCATCATCAACGAAACTTACAAGCTCGTTAGCTACGACGTAGTAGATCTTAACATTAATTTCAACTGTGTAGAGTTCCTAAATATAAAAGCCAAGAGTAGTCCACGCAACGCCTGAAACCCACGTCGAGTAGTACAACATGGCATGGCCTTGTCATTGATGCTCAAATATTCCACCCCTTCCACCCTCTCCCACTTCATCGTGGACATCAACACTCAGAAAAACCTTCCTTAAGATGTCTCCAGCTCAACCCATTTGCAAACAAAGACTGTGGTGATTCGTATGTGAGAAAAACATTAATACCTGTCAATCTCAAGCTTCAGTAAGGTGCTAAATCACCCAAGTTCATCCGGGCCACATCATCAACTGGGATAACATCAACATCATCCAAAGGAAATAGTTGAAGTACAAAGTTAAAAAAACTTCTTTAAGCGATTCATGTTATGAAGAGATGAAATATTCATAATTATCAAAGCCTATCACCTTTTGCTTAACTAATCATAATATTGTTATGCTTGTTATGTTTCAATTCCTTAACTATATATACCTTTGTACCACAACTGTACCGTTTGATTATTATCTACCTGATGTATTCCATGTACCTTTACCTCATATTTTCATTCACCTGGCCTTCAATCACTTCATCAACTTCTACATTGTACGTCCATGACATAACTGGCATGCACTACATTTGATCACTGTATATGCATAATTTGTATATCCTTTTCTATTGTTAATCAATACAGGTACATAGTTTTACAATGTCTATTCTAATATATCACTTATTTGACAATGGCATCATAATATATATCGAAAGTCACCTTCAAAGCATACAAGAAGCTTATATCCATTAAATGGTCATCATTCTCTAGGTAAATGATGCATGGATGTTCAAACTTATTTCAGTCATTGGTCATATTTTATCTTCAGCGATCTTAGTTGATGTAATATAGAAATCACGGCAATTAGCTGGGTTTATATTATTTTAACTACATTTCAACAGTAAAAAATCCAGTTAATGAATTAATACAACAGCGAACTCTAATAACTTTTGGATGAACATCACAGGTTTACATGGTTTTAATCTAGTTTGAATGTTAACAAGGTTATATTCTAAAAAGAGTGGGTATCAAATATCTTCAATATTGATTGATACTCTGTAGATCGTGCAAGAAACATCCATCATTATTCTTTCTGTCATCACTAGATTAGTGATCAGGCATGACAAACACGAGTCAGGAACTTTTCAGATCGTGCATGTCATTCCTGAAGATACAAATTTAAATATCGTGTCATTTTGAAGTTTGTTCTGTATTCAGGCTGCGCACGTTTCAACCAAACGACTTCAATCAATGAATACTTAAACCTTTAAACGGCTCTATCTCTAGTTGACATTAGTGGTGTATTTACACGCTTATGGAGCATTTCAAATGATCTATAAATGGCTGTGAACAAAAGCAAAACTTAGACTGAATACTTCTGATAACAGGCACAAAGACATGAAAAGTGAGGGGAAAACATTCTGTTTCTAATTTGTGATGTGTTACTAAGTCAAAGGACATTGATTGATGAAAACGTTATAACTGTCTCAAATATCCAATCATATTGGAAATGTAAGGGGAAAAAGCCAAAATATAAAAGATGATTGATTCATAATTGTTTTCAAAAGGAACTGACGTTGAACTAGATACAAACCAGCAGAGGATTACAGAGGATTACATTCATTCACCATTTTGATGAGATAAATCATTAGAAAAACTTTGACTTGAGGCTTCCTGACATGCAGCTTTTGTACTTTAATCAAATCAAAATGACAGACAGAGGAATTCATGTTAGAATGACAGAAAAGTTTATTTTGTATATCTGATATCTGATGCATCGGTCATCAAGTTTCTTAAACTGAAAATTCCTTTCACAAATAAGAGCAAAATTTTCACTCGTCACAGTGTCACTAGTGCAAGATCTACACGATTCATAACATTAATTATTCACTATTTCTTATACACCACCAGCATTTTCTACTATCTAAACATTTTAGTTGACATCATATTATTGCATGACCGGTAATATCAAACTTATATTTTAATACCATCAGATATATCAAATAGTAAAATCGTTTCTTTAACAGTGGTATAAACTGATTATCAGTAATGTTGTTTTAGAATACCCGTTGCCATTGATTTTCTTTGGGTAATTATCAATCACATACATTGGAAACAATAAGATACCTAAGGACCAAAAACCATGTTCTCACTTAAAAACATTTGTATCTGAACGGCTAAATGCTCTTGTGTAGTCTGAAATTAGTCATTCATAATTGCTAAAAAAACTATTGTAATGTAATGTTAGGTTAAGATTGAGTGTTTAACACCCCTTAGTCATCTCTTTAGACATCAATGATATCATAATACCATAATTATGAGCTAGTTTATTTCATATGGGACATCCATTTATTTCTGTTTTCTTTCAAATATTGTCATTTGAATGCTTAGCTGCATAAGAAGTTAAATAGGTTATTCAAAATTGTAACTGGTGTTTGCTTATCTGAGAGTATGAAGATTTCCGACATTGATGCCTGAGTCTTGAGACTTGTGGTGTTACATTGGTCAAGTGACACTATTTATTTACAAGGTTGAACATCCATCGGACCATTAGTCATGTGACCTGTCAAAAGATCACCTATTGCTTCTTCAGTCTGACGACTCCAAACCCGTGGACGAAACTAGTAAATATAACTCACAAGCAATTAATCACTTGCCCCTTAGACGCTATTAGGTCACACGAGTCAAATTTATATTTATATACATTTAACCCCAATCATTAAAATGTTGGTAGAAAAAAGGATTATCCATTATCGGCCTGTAGAAGGGACAAGAGGCAGACCTGAAACGTTGTGTTAACCAAACAAAGAAGTTGTCATCCATGACATTTGTAATATCTGTCTCTCGCCTTCTTACCATGTTCTCAACATCCACAAGCAGATAGAGTCGGCCATATCCCCAGCCTTTGGGAAAATTTATTGAAGAATAGTTGTTGAATAACAGTGACTATGAACCTTTTTTCAACTTACCAGTGCCCAGTTATAAGCAATCTATATTGGTCATACATTTAATCTTACTCTCCAGCAGATTGAAACATTTCGACTTGAGACCAAAGTATCTTACAGAATTGAATGAGATGAGTTTCTAATTTCACACAAAATTTCAGCTCCTTAGACCAAGTGGTTCTGGAGAAGAAGACAGACAGACAGACGGTCGGACGGACGGACGGCGCACACCGTGTCATGCCATAAGCCCATCAGGCCTTTCAGGCCAGATGAGCTAAAAATACACCCGAGGCAGTTTTTGAGTTCTGCTCCGGAAATGCAGTATTAAGTTATCAATCAATTTCAATATCCCCCCCCCCCCCCCACTATTTTGGCGGGGGATAATGAAAAAAATCCATCCTAAAAAAGAGACAACATGGAAGTTTGGCGATTTATTTTTAAAGTTCCAGAACTGTATTACAAAATCTTTTTGGGGTCAAGTTAACATTGAATCTCTTGTTTAATACCATGTTTGAAAGTGAGCAAAGGCAACCTAAGTAGATTGCTATGATACATACCCCAGGGACATGAGAAAGAGAAATGTAACTTTCTTGGTCCTCACACCAGAGTAAACTACTCTATACATAACATTTGATTATGCTTTAAACATGGATCAGTTAGCGATATTGTCATTAGTATTAATATTGGTGTTATTTCAAGTATGAACAGTATAATAGTAGTATATTATCGTATTTTATGACCACTTCCTGTTTATTCAGTAAATTAAAAAAAGAAGTTCAATTGAAATTTAGCATAAAATGAGCATCCAAAATATGAAGAAAGTCCTATTTCACTTTCCTATCTACTTGTCAATGTAGTTATGAGGACATGATATAACATCAATTACAGTATTCAGTCGTGCTTATGGATCGTGCATTCAAATATTCTTCATTGTTGAGGTATCATTTCTTTTTGACGTTAGTTTACAACGACACTAGTATGATTAAATTCATATACAGAGTCATTAAACATTTTTGTTTGTTTCTATTTGAGAAGGTTTTACAAGGATATTATATTTTAGCTTGAACTAAATTACAATATGTTTAATATTGCACACAAATTGCCACACAAATGTCATTTGTAATTCCAGATCTATATGAACACATGCATTAAACTATCTTTAACTTCTATTTGTAGCATTTCTATTTTAAGCTAGTTTAATTCTTAGTGTTTTGTCCTTGTTTGTTTGTCACCATATTTAAAAAACCATAGCCCTGTATAAAGTGAGAAATAAATGTAGGCATGTCTGTAGATATCATGTAGAAATACTTATGTTATAAAGTTTCCAAGAATTTTGACACCAAGTGAGGATCTCTCATTTTTATATTTTTAGACCGACTATTTATTTTCAGGAAATACTCATTTGTCTAAATTTCATTCTCACAAATCTATAAAACAATTCTAACGATCATCAAATCATCATTGTAATATCTTCTAACATGAATTTCAACTCAATAGAATTGTACATATATGTACATACATGTCAAATATATCATATATTTTTTATTTTAAAGGCCAACCTAATACCGAATCCCTTTGTTAACTGTTCATGTTTAAAATCAGCAGTGAAGAAACTTGTCACCTTCAACTAAACACAGACGGGAGACTCTTATTTCTTCACTCAGAATATGAAGAACATAACTTATTCGCAATACGACACTTCTTACACTTTTCAAAACCAAATCAAACCAAAGAGCAAGTTTGTGGTAATGTGTTCCACTCAAAACACGCTTGCTTCACAATACTATTTCCTTGACGTTCAACATCCCTGTTGGGAAGGCAACCTTATCTTGTCAGACATTGTAAACATCGGGAGTATTTTCAGATTTCTTATGGGTTTGTTATGGCACAATAAAGGAAGGAGATCAGAAAAACATGTTGGATGTAAATGCAGTGGGACAGTTGTAGTCATGAATTCATTGCAGAAAAATAATCAATATCAATGAGTGGGCGATGTTTTATTGTAAAAGAAACCCAACATATTTTCAAATAAATAGTACATCTTTCTATTGATTAAATACCTGTCAATGTGTGAAGCAATACAATATTCAAGAAATATATAAAGGACATCATTCTTGCGAATAAAACATGAGGAAATTTAGCGTTTTGATTCTAACAGTGATTTTCAAATAAAAAGTGTTTCTTTTTATTCAAGTCTTACCTAATAATTTTTACTTTAGATTCTTTGTTTCACTGATCATGTATAATTATTCATCATTAATCGCATTTATACATTGGTTAACTATGCTAATATTATAGTTAGATATTCGATAAATACATTTAGGCAAAACTTGCGTGTTAGCCGAGAGAACCTTCAAGTCCTGGCCTTCAAGACAAATATCTTACTCATTTCGTTGAGCTAATCTTAATCGATTTGCTCATTTGTCAAAAATGTAAGAAATATACAGAATGTTGTATAGAATATTCTCCTTGAATTACTACGATTGGATGACAAAGGATATATTAAAATTATCATAAATTTCTCAGAGGTCGACATGTACACGTGAATGAGAAACTCTACTTGATTATGATACATGTACCTCTATTAAAATTGTAAGAATACCATTTGTCAGTACACACCACGTGATCGAAAAAAAATACATCTGTACACTGACCCCCTTTACCACTTATTTTGACAGAAATCATTGACCTAAAATGTTGACTCATAACATGGTTTGTGTCACGTGACTGTTTGTTTTGATGTTTTTTGTCCAAGATGGCGTCATCTGATCGGTTCGCAGATTTTGTAATGAGATAATATTTTCAATTCACCAGTATATTTATGTGTGTAACACCTAAAATGATAAATAAAAAAGTCTGACGAATTTTGGTATAATGCTGTCTCAGTCATGTCAGACCGCCTTGGCAGTCAGGTTTCAAATCCTTGTATTTCACATAATGACATCACATTGAGTAATTAAGCGTATAATGTAGAAATGATAGTTGATGTAAATCAGAAGAGTGTTAATTCAATGTGAGTCAACAACATGTAGTTTGTGTGAAATCCGATTTTGATAGTAATATAGAGTTTTAAATCCCAAGGAAATAAATTCAAATAAGGATATACTCGCACACTAGTTTCGAGATTAAAATAAAAAGTCAACAAAATCATCCAATATACTTGTATGAAAAGAGTATCTAAAAGCACATAACCTGAAAACCAATCACTCCTAACTGTGAAACTATGTCAACATCCCTCAGTACACAACCCAATCTGCACACCACAGATTAAGGCAACGCTTACTTGTTCTGTTGGGCCAACTATTAATCGATTTGCACATTTGTCAAACAGAAATGGCCAGATTGTCATCGAGAGTATTCTACTAAAATTAGTACAACTGGATGTTAAAGGATATATCTAGAAACATTTTCAGAGATCAACTTGTACACGTGAGTGACAGACACTGTATGCAGAAATGGCAGTTAACATAAGGTAGAAGAGCGTTGATCAAATGTGAGTATACAACATTTCATATTGTGTGTGTGAAATACAAATGTCATATCAAAACAGAGTTTTAAAGTTCAAAGAAATAAAATAAAATAAGAAAACAGTCTACATTAGAACAAAAAGTCAATGAAAAAAATTCACTAGAGGTTATTTAACGACACCCAATAGTACATAATGTAAAAAACAACCACTCCCTTGGCAAGCTATGAGACTGTGTCAATAAGGATATCCCTCAGTACACAACCAAGTCTGCACATGTCTTCTAGTTACTTCCAGTTTGTATTTCTCTTCAACTCCCCAGTGCAGAATTATCTCGTTGGTGTTGTTGAAAACTTCAGTGTAGACATCGTCCCTGTAGTTCCTTTTACAGATAACATTTAATCAATTCACTTCTTGATTGGCTAAATTGGACAGAAAAAGAAGTTTCTTTATCTGACGATGCTAATGCAGCTATCAACACTTACTCCCCAAAACAAATACATTATCTCTAAATCAAATACCTCTGCATTAGAAAACTGAACCTTTTGTTTAAAATATTCGTGTTGGGGAATAATGTCATGAACTCATAATTGTGAAATGCTTTTAGGAAGTTATGTTTAAAAAAATCAAGGTATAAAACAAGACTATTATAGGGTATCAATGAAGATAATTATGCCATTACTCTCTTTCCCTGGCAACATTCTATCTCTCCAGAGAAGTATATATTTTTCAATCGGTTTGACCGAGTGAACTGAAATAGATACCTGAATAATTATTGATTCTCCTTGGCATGGGTCAGCGTTGCCAGGATTTAAGTTATGTCTGTAATGTTATGAGAGTATAGATAAGTGACTTTTTGTGGTCTCTTACACCTTACGAATTTCACGTATAATTGTAATTTATTTGTATGGTATGCATTGACGTGATGTTCAAGACGTTGACAGAGTGCAATACTTTATTATGCGGGTCATTTATTTATTTTTCATAAGGATGTGTTTAACATACAAAACTGTTCACATCCATAAATTTTCAAATCTCAAAATATTTTGATGGTCACTTAAAAATATTTCTGCTTAAATATTTATTTCTTCATCTGTAAACGATCATCAATAAATGTTTAGGAATTTCGAAGTTGTTGACGTCATTGGTCTAATTGGCCTTAAAGAATGCAACAACAGTGTTACACTATTGAAAAATGTCAACTGCCACACTCTTCAGCGGAATAAATACATGAAGAAGTGCTTTAACATTTCAGCTCGAAATTTATTTTTACTACTGATGTTCAAATGAAATAAGATTTAACGTTTCTCTAAGCTGAGTAGTTTGAGTAAATTCGACAAGTAATTGAGAAAAAACATAATTAAATACTGGGTTATGTACATATACATATATACATGACTATAATTATCATAGATAATAATAATAACTAAGAACTAATATCCACGATCAGTTATTGAACTAATCAATTATACATTCATTTCTACACGACACTGTAAGTGTTTTAAAAGAATATTTTCGTATGAAACCAGGAAACTGTATCCATTATAAAAATATGATTAATAGTGTTTGTCATTTTTGTCTGAAAATTCCCTTAAGACTTTTAGTGTTCAATCTGCACTAGCAATCATATTATAACGTTATTTCCTATATGATAGATGGCAGCAAGTCAGACAGTTATCTCACAAAGGGATAAAAAAGATAACCATTCAAAATGATTGCCCTTTTAGCTGAAAGGACATCTTTTCATGCTGTAATTTATTGACACTTGTCACATTACTACCATTGTGAATTCTAAAAAAGTGAATGAAGATTTAGCATTTATGAATGATGATTGATGATAAATGTGTCATAGAAGAAGTAGAAAATGTGATGAGAAATAGTGAACTTAAGAAGAGTATTTTTGTATCATTAAATGACGAATTACAAGTTTATCTATCTAAAGATAAATTCCACTGTCAATTGTCATGATATTTGTTTTTTCAAAAACTTCATGTCGGGATTTCATATCTTAAGTTAATCAACGAGGAGTTATATTTTTACATTTGTAAATTACCAAAATCGTTTATAATCCTACTTGGACCCTTATTGACTCTCATTACCCAATCCCATTTTAGCCAACAATGGATTACACTTATGACTCCCCTTTTCCTAAATAGTTAATATTTTGTGATTTATAAACCACTCACTTTTATCACTTTCAAATATATTTAACTTGTGTTATGCTTTCCAATTAATTGGTTAAGACGTTAGATATTGTCAAGATATTTCAAAGTGTATCTTAGAAAGGCGCAAATACATTGTTGCGGTTGACGTAGTCTTAAGTTTTTAATTGAAGTTACAATTTAAGCTGACCTTGATTTTTCCCTTCAAGATAGGCTTTTCTTCTTGTACATATCAGTGGTCTACCAGTTTAATATATCCCCAATGACATTGATAAGGTAGCTAATCCTTACGCTTTTTTTTATAACTATCTGGCTATCTGTTAAGTGCCAAGTCAATATTAAAAATTAATGTTTTTAAACGTTACACGACTTTCATCGATCAATGTGTATTTTTTCAGTCCATTTCAGCAATAATTCATAATACCTCCATATTTATTCGTGCATATCTCACTTCTGTGCAGCTGTCCTGACGTGATGCATGGAGCAGCTAAGTTAACCCTTATCGTTACAAATCAGTGTCACAGAAAAACATTTTATTAGTGAATCCGTATGTCAGTATTGATATCTTCAATTTATATTTGAAACCTAAAAGTAAAAAGTATTCACGTAAGGCTACTGGGGAATCCTATGAAAATTACTCCAAAGTGGAGATATATGTTTGACCTCATTCTGAAAGTAGCAATATCATTTCGCTAAATTTCAAGCAAAAAAGGAAAATCGTTTTCAAGTGTCGAAATCCTGTTTCATATAGCCATTAGAGACCAATCATAATTGATGATCACCTTTTCTCATAACATTTTATACTTTTTCATGAACAAATCACAAGAGACATATAACATATGGAAAATCATAATCTGTAATAGTGATTTTTAAAATAGTCAAAGATATCAACGTATTCCATTAAACAGTAGTAGTCATTTTGCAATGGTTTGGTAATGGTTTGTAAAGAAATAAAAATATACCCCCTTCAATGTCACTTATTATCAACAATTTTACATTCCGATCTAAGTAGACATAGTCAGTTTTCAAGGAACATAAACTATTTTACTTTTAATGTTAAAAGGTTTAATAATAGCTGAATAATTTGCAAATAAGTTTTGTCCTTTATTATATCATATTGTACATGTAAATATGACAATTTTGCTAAGAAGGGATATGCACGAATTGAGGAGATGGATGATAGCAAACAATGTTTCGGATAATTGGTACTGTCTGCCTAATCACAACTCGTATATCAAGAAATGCAGGAAGGACAATTATGATACCAGCATGGTCTAAAATATGCATTGGTATTGGACCTGCTTGACATTCACTGATTAATTAAATCTGTCATCTGGTTATCCTATTTTGAATAACTGAGGTTGAAGTTATCAAAACAAAGCAGGGGTTATTTGTATAGGAACATGTCTGTGCTTGACGCAACTAGTTTAGTCTATCAAGGCATCTAGATTGTAAATACTGAACCTGTTTAGTACATCACTGTTTCTTTGACCTAAAATACTGTTTCTTTGGAACTATAATGAATTGTCAATTTCAATTTACTATTTTGACACACTGTTGCTGAATTTTGTAAAACAAGTTTTCTATTTGGTATGAATACTAAATTATACATTTTGATATACCTATGAACATTTATGATATTGAAAACAACAGTGTATTACACTTAGAGTACCGAGTAATTATGTTTGACAATTTGTGTGTGTGTTTTCACTGTAATAAAATGTTTTTACAAAATCTACTGCATTTATAATGTAGCGTGATGTATTGTTATTAGACACTTGAGGACCTTATCAGTAATGTATCATTTCAATGACGTTGATATCAAAATATGATAGCTCCTGCCTAAACTAACAGTGCAGAAATGTTCAGATGTCAATTTCGTATTTTGAGATTTCAGCTTAAGTCTAGGGTGCTAAGAGTTTTGCAATATCCATGTATTTTGTATTTCATTCTAAAATTGCGATTTTCCCAACTTAGGGATTTTGAAAAAAACGATAAATATGACTTGTTTGTCAACGAGGCGGCGTGGGAAGACAAGACTGGAGTAACTTCTGTTGGGAGAATTTATACATGTTTAAGAAACCACTAGGTTCCTATGTTCAGTAAGATGGAGAAAAAGATTGATGACTTTTATTATAGTCTAATTGTCATGTAATCTTAGTAATATACCGATTTGAAAGATACAGAACAGTTGAACTTCTAACCTTTAGGATACAGTGTAAGTGAATTTAATTTTATTATGATTTGATAAATGTTGGTAAAAATGACAGATTCAAATGTTAAAAAGGTAAAGTATCATTATTTAGAAGCTTTGAGAAGGGACAAATATTCAGAATCAGACAGTATTTAAAGCAGATCAATATTCGTTTCTCAATATATCAAGATAAATAATTATACCCTTTTGTAAATAAGGTACCACATACTTTCTTCGTGACAATAATTGATTCAAGGTCTGAAGATCCCAGGCTCATTATCTTTCAGGAATGTGAATCTATTATTGCTTATTGCATATTGCTTTTAAACATATTTACTTCGAAAAGTCAATTTATGAAAACAATAGGATGACATCGGAGGTTGAATTCAAACCACAATTAAAATCAATATTAAGATAAAATAAGTGATCTTCACTGTCGAGCAACGATATGTCTATGTCTGTATTTGTAAATTGAAAACTGATTTAAAGCAAATCAAGAGGTATGATATGATTATAAATATAAGTTTGTTACAGTCAGATCTCGTTACACCGGACCCGTTTATTTGGAAACACGGTCATCAACACAGAAATATTCAAATGTTCTCTATGTATTACTATGCAAATGATGATTTGCTTAACCGCACCGCTTGCTATTTAACGATTTTCAGCTATAACAAAATAGTGTGAATAAGCGGGGTCTGACTGTTATAGTATTCATAAGATTTGTATTGTGCACATTGGACACTGAACAAAAAGGAGGAACTGAGGAACGAATATGATTAAAACTTATAAATGTAGTTCGACAAAGATTAAAACACACAAACATGTGTATCTTTAATTGAAATTACTTGATAATTTGATCAAGTCATGATGTTACCATAATATTAGCATCACTTTATTATTCCTTAGAATATTCAAAGGACAATATTTTATTAATATCTGCCGTAAAATGACTCTTAATTTTAAAATATCACGTGTTTACAAAAATGCTTGTGTTTATCTTACCGTCATTGTCAATTCAAAGGATAACCAGCAGACATGGAATACATACCTACTGTCCTCCTGTATTCCAGTTTCTGACTACGTCAATTCTTGTATTTTAAATATCTAGACATTGAAATTAAAATGTTATTGTGCGCACAAAATTGCTTGCAACCTTGATTTTGATGGTGATCATAACATTGTACACAACCTTACTTATCTGTCTTGTTTCTGCGAAATTATTAATTCCAAGGCGAGAAAGTACTGTTGGGTATAGTTACCTTTATGAACATCACATAAAACCGCAAGTAGAATGTTATGTTACCATTATTGTACATTATTCCTTTGAGAAACAGATGTATGGTAATGACATCAAGGGAATAGTGTTGGGATTCATCTTATTATATTCATTGATGCATGCAGTACAGTGATTTTGTTTCCAAAACATACCTTCAAAGGAATAACATGTTAAAAGCATTTTAAATTAGAATTTAATTAAATTAATAGACTTCTGAATATGAGATCTTAAAACTCTCATCTTCCAGTAGTGAAATATCTATTTTGAGAAATCGTATTTGCCTTGGAAGAATTGATATGTTATTGCAGTTGTGTAAACATGAAACTATCAGCTGAATAGGATTCTCCCCGTGCATCATTTCCTAATGGTGTTCTAACTTAATAAACAAATGCAGATCAGAGAAAGAACTGTAGAATTTCTTTCATAATGAATTAGCGAACACCAAAGCTTAGAGAATCACAACATCGCAGAGATGAGAGAATAAATCGGCATTCGTTTGAATTTTTAAGTGTGGCCGTTTATCTTTTGCTTTAGGCCTCGATCACATGTTTGAGATATTGACCATGACTCTTCTGAAATAGTTTGTGCCATGGATATTTCTTGTTCAGTTGACATGGCTGCTGATCCTGTTTGCAGTTTGGCCAGATTATATTTTCCTTGTTCCGTTCATGTTAA
Source organism: Gibbula magus (assembly GCA_936450465.1). Taxonomy (NCBI): domain Eukaryota; kingdom Metazoa; phylum Mollusca; class Gastropoda; order Trochida; family Trochidae; genus Gibbula; species Gibbula magus. The sequence goes on along the minus strand of OW388294.1, from coordinate 40,506,857 downwards.
TAACGTTTTTTGAACTCTTATAATGACCGATGGGTCGTCAGAGCACTTGATTCTAATAAATCAAGGAGCGCATTTTTGAAACACGCTAAGATAAGGCGGGTAAATCTCCTGCTCCCAGAGTTTGAGCATACCGCTGAAACAATAATACTGCTTGAAAGATTAAAACACTACAATTTTGTACTTTATATTAGCCATAACAAGAAACATGAATCTTAAGTGGTCATAAATCAATAATCGTCGATTTACTGCAACATGTTTAGTGAACTTTTTTGGTGTACTTTGTTTCTACTTTTATGTCCAGCTATTCATGAAATATTAAGATTAATCTAAAATAATCAGTCCATTTTAACTGATCAGGTTGCCATTTACGTTAGGATATTGTTGATGAAATTCCTAGTTTAATACAATGAGGAATTAATTAAATGAAAAATAATATATTTTTACAATGTTTATTATATTACGTTTTTCAATTTATATCACACTTGTGGACAAAAATAAATCTGATTTGAATTTTGTTTACGTTAACCTTATAATTACGAAATTGAAGGTGACAAACACTGCATTTCTATCTTCTTTTTATTACAACAAACTCATAATGATATGAAACTAACTCTGATGTTTACCCATCCTGACACGTTGATATTGCTATTATCACAGTGCTATTGGAATAGTAACAGAAGACGTCATGGGAATGTTGTGAAAGAGGTTTTGGTTTTGACACTTCTTGCTCTACTATTCTGGGAAATTACAATGATGCTAGTTACGTGTCTATCTTGGTAAATCAGCATCGACAGGGGTTTATGTCAAACCTATTTGGAAATCTTTCTTTTGAAAATATTCTCCTGAGGAGGTAGAGCTGAAGACATGTCAACATTACTAATTACCCTTTAAAAAGCCTAACCACTGATCAAAATCATTCATTTATTGGACTTCATACGTATCTTATCTCAATTTTCAAAACTGTTTTGAAATAGTTTTAACTTTGATGTAAAAAAAAATAAATGATTGAGAGAAATTTCATGTTCACAACTTGATAAGAACAATGAAACACTACATACCTGAATGGAAAAAAAACCCCATGGAGATTAATATTTTATCTGAAAGGTGATTATTCTGAATACACATTTTCAGTCAGATGAAACGTAAAACGCGTTATTTTCGATTGCAAAAGATCTAATTAACTCAATGAATTTTCGAATAAAGCAGTTGCCAAATATTGTGATTATATTATATATTTTTTCAGAGCCAGCTTCGCTTGTACGAGGCATCGAATTATAATCATAAGAAGACATGGTTTAGAGATACAGTTTCTGGGATTCAAAAAGTAACGAAATGTAGTCATGTAAACAAGAGAATTTGTGTCATTAAATATATTAGTAACAAAATAATGTAATACTTAAGTATTGTTTTACATGTTTTGTGCCTCTTTCGAAGTATAACAACACTAAATTGTATAAAATCGCGTAGCGTAGCACAGCGACTCCCATTTTTGGATTAAACCTCATTAGCATATCACTCGACGATCAAACATTGCTACTGTTAGTGAAGCCCTGTGACTGGACATGATAGAGGACATGTATCCATTAAAATGAACTGTTCTCAATGAAGGTAAATGTCTCATCCGGAAAAGAAATGTACATATTTCAGTTATCGACGTAGATGTTCAGACGATATGACATATTACTTCTTATTTTCCATAAACATGTTTCTCTCACCTGACTGTTTGTTCAAATTGATTGTGACGTCACAAGGTACGAATGCACGAGATTTGGTTGCACATTTTATCTGCATTCATCGAGAACTGGCAGTAGGTTTTTGAGTGCTCTCGTCCAATCAGAATCGCGAAAAATAGTGTAACAAAGTCATTTTGTAATTATTTAACATTGAGCACTAATAAATGTGAAACATCCAAGTATTCCCTTTCCTTTGAGATGGTTATTTACTCATCATAATAGTACATACATACATACATACATACATACATACATACATACATACATACATACATACATACATACATATAATCATTTGTATAGTGCCAATATCCAGCTAAGGTAGGCTGCTCAAAGGCGCTTTATTTGCCCCCAATCATTGGATGTCACTGTTAACGACACTCTTTGTCAATCTCAGCTCCATTTGGAGTTTGACTTTTGCAGCCATTAAGCGCACCAAGTTAAATCAGCATGTTCATCAGAATCATCATGATCCCCAAAGAACAAAATCTCATATTTGCCCTTGCTTATTGAGACAGCGACGCTAACATCATGACGACGAAACTTCACCTAAAACATGTTAAATGGAAATAGCATTTGTAAGAAACTGGCTGTAGGAACCGAGGCAGAATATTCCAACAAAGTTAAAAAAATGAACAATTTTTGTTTACATTCCTTAAAACGAATGAATAATTAGACTTTATGACTATACATACTTGACAATGACGCCTGTCAAATTTGTGAGATAAGATTATTGAGTATGAAATGTGCCTTTACTGTGCCTCTTAATCGTTTTTATTCTTCATAAATAAAGAATTGAAGTATAAAATATTATTTATGCCCTTTAAATATTCATCAGTATTGAAATTAATTGACACTCACGAGGACATACTATGACACACAGAGATTAAAATTATATGTGTCTTACATCAAATATCATATATGCTGTAATCTTTGGAAAATGTTGCTATTTAATTCTTTTATTTTTTTAGAGACAAATCGGTATATATTATGCATCAACCTGAATATTTAGACCTCATGCTTAAATATAACTGAAATTGCTTTTGACAAAGATCTAGTAATCGTTGGTGTCTTTTAGAATGTTGCTCTTGTTATCAGTGTTATAATAAAATTCCCAACAAGTATGTAGCATATTTGATATAAAATACTGAATGCAATAACTGCGTTTGTATGGACCCGAGATAATATATTTTACCGGCGATTAATTCACCATAGAAACAACAGACTACCCCATCAAGCATTATAATAATGATTTGTTTATCTTGCAGACTAAGCCAGATTAGTTGCTCTTCTGTTTCTTTCTTCATATTCTTCATTCATAACTTCATATTGTCCTGTACTAAATAACATACTTCGTTAGAGCTAGATTTCATGATGTACCATTACAGTAGATTCGTTTTTACCAGTTTACGCGTTAACATATTGCTTGTTTTATCAGATTGATAGATGACAGTTAGCAACACAATGCCTCTCCTAAAAAGTTCATCGTGACTTCAGCTGACTGAACATAACTGATGATTCGCCAACGTTTTCAGACAGCTGAAAAGAGAAACATATCTTTTAAAGCACTATGTCACAGCACCCCTTTTCTAATAATGTACAGAGTTTGAATAGCGTAATTCTGCCAAGATTATTCAAAACCAATAATCAAGGAAGTTTTCTTATAAATAATTCTCAACATAAGCGCATAATTATAAGACGACATAATCAAATTAAAAAATTCAAATGAATTAATGCAACGTTGCATTAAATCGACACTGGCTTCATCTGTTGCCCAAGCATGGGTCCAAGCGAAACCTATGTAGTTATCAATCGCAAAGCACTCTCTTACTTCGCAATGAAATTTACTTACATACATTACTGTACGTTATTATAGACGCTATTGGTTGAATGTTGAATTCATAACAGAGACCTGTGTAGTTCATATGCAAATGAGAAATACCCTCGTTCAAAAACAAGTTATAAGATTTGCATACAAATAGTAACAATTAATTTAATAAAATGTCTCTCGCAGATATTTCATTGTGACTTCAACTAAAGAAACACAATTGATTCGCCCACGTTTTTCAAGCAAAAACACATCTTTAAGGTAACATGTTTTAAATCAATACATTTCGCAAGGTAACATTAAACTGTATCATGCAAGGAGTTGAGGGTATTATTTAATGTTAATGAGTAGATTCAATTAAAAACAAAAATTCATTCACTGTGTTCTCTGAGAACCAACATTTGTTTATTAGAAAACGGGGCTATTTAACACATTAACACCGTTTCCCTATATAATATCAAGTCTAAGGTGTTGATTACATCAAACTACATTGAACAATATAATCAAAAGTTGGAAACATTTCTCACCCATTTCTCACCCACTCCTACCTCTATCACTTTCCATGTAGAATTATTGTTTCAACATTTGCTACATTCGCTACATTTGCAACCAACATATTTTCTTCATTCTGTTGCAACAATCTCATAACGAATCTGAAAATAACCCCAATGTTTAATCAGCCAGACACGTTGAGATGTCTATTCTCATTGATGATGTTGGAATGTAAGTATGTATGTCATGGGAATAATGTTGTGAAGTTGTGATGTTCTAAAGATGAGTGTTGCTGAAAACATCATGGGGAATGTGCTGGCTTCGTGTTCATGTATTGGTCGTAAGGAAAACAGCATGTTCAAAGCAAAGTGGTTTGGTGCCTGCCAAACTAAAAACGTCCATCTAGATTTTTAAAACTCATCTGGCCTGAAAGGTACTGCATGGCATCTGGCGTCCCTTCGTCCATCCATTTGTAAACTCATCACTTTTTCGACACTCCATCCAGAACAACTGGCTCTTCATTTTGTTACTTTCTCCTTGGCCAATACTATATTATTTTTCTCGTGTTGTCAGCCTAAGCCAGAATATTTGCCCTTCTGTTACTTTCCCATTTTCATATTGTACTGTACTTAAATAAAAAAACACACACATTCATTCTTTTCTTAACAATTGTGTTCTCTCTTCTCTAACTCTGTAGAAGAAAAACTAACATATGTTTATTAGAAAACGAGGTTAGTTAACATATTTACATCCTATCTTTTAAACCCTATTCAAAATGAACTTCAATGGTGCTGATTTCATCAAACTACTTTGAACAATATAATTAAAAGTTTGCAAACTTTTCAGTGACAGTGACAACAAACCCCACTCCTTGCGTTTTTCACTTCCCATGTAGAATTCTTGTTTCAACCTGTCTCACTACAATTACAACAAACATGTGTATCTGAACTATTTATTTCATTCTGCTGCAACAATCTCATAACAAAAGCAAACTCCTATGTTTACTCAGCCAGACACGTTGAGATGTCGATTCTCATGAGTGATGCTGTAACGTAACAAAAGACGTCATGAGAATACTGTTGTGAAGCAAACATGATCTCAAGATGATACTTGCTGAAAACATCATGGATAATTGCTGGTTTCGTATATTGTGTCGTGAGGAAAACATCATGTTCAAAGCTAAGTGGTTGGTGCCTGCCAAATTGAAAATCTACCTTTTATTTTTAACTCATCTTGCCTGAAAAGACTGGCAAGGCGTCCGACGCATACACTCGTACGTACGTCCGTCCATCCATTCGCAAACTTTTCACTTTTCGACTCCCCATCCAGAAACACGTGCTCTTAGATGTTGTTACTGTCTCCTTGGCTACTGGGGATTATACATGTAAATGTGCACAAAATAGTAAAAGGGGTCATGATCTAAACATGTATTTCGTCTTCTTCTACACTATAAAATACCTTAGAAAGCTGAAATGTTCAGACTCAGCAGTCAATGGGTATATTAGTTGTGGATTTGGTGACCCCGGCAATCAATGAAGGATAAGAAAGATTTTCCTCACATATCCAATATCTCAATAAAAAAATACATCATGAAAAAACATGTTTCAGTTCAAATTCATTATTGTCAATTTGAAGAGCAACTAAATGTCCCTGTGGCTCTCAACGATGAACAGAAACTTGGAGGCAAAATCGAACATCAGTAACGCATCAAGGATCTTATTGGAATACTTGTCTGTGTTTATAGGCTAAATGTCTCATTGGCGAGAACTGGATATCTGAAATATCATGATCAATATCATATAAGGAAAGTTACAAGAGGCTGATATTCAATGATATATTTGATACTTACTTGTGTTTGTATCACCACTGTTCTTTCAAGGTTGAAAAACAGACAGTATTTCTCAAACATGCAAGTAAGTCTGAAAGTAACTGACGGTCTCAATGCATCGTTATCCAAGTGATGTTCATTCAAATGTACTAGTCAGCACATGGTGAACAATTGCACTAACATAGACAGTTGCTTATCAGTTACACATCAACAATCTCATTGGAATAGTTGTCTTTTATGGACTGTTCCCATTTATTACGTGCTGTACGATACGTTCACGGTTGTTAAGTTTGTGGATAGAATAAAGAATATCCTTTTGGGAAAACTTCTAATATTTTGTAAGCTTTTAGCTCATCAGGTCTGAAAGGTCAGATGGGATTATGGCATGTTATTGAGTCCGGCGCCCGCCGTCTGTCTGTAAACTTCTTGCTTTTTCGACTTCTTCTCCAAAACCACTAGCTCTAAGGAACTACAAACGTGTGTACCTATGCTGCTTTCATAAATCTTTAGACAGCTAAATTGTTGTGTACAAACTCCTTGGTAAAAGGGGATTATAAATTGTGAATTTGTTGACCCTGTGACATGAAATATACGCCACAAGGGTCACGAACTAAATACCAATTTTCTTCCTCATAATGTACAGTACCTGAAATGTGTTATACCTATGATAAATACTTTACGTTTTGAAACTTATTTAGTTTATTGTTAACAGTTTTTATATTGCCAAATACCACACAGTCACCACGAAATTATTTGAAGGAAGCGAAACATTGTGGTTTTCTCCCAAATAAACATAAAAATAAACAAACAAATACAAGAGAGAGTTTATGAGTATTTAAAAAAATATAAATATACGTTTTAAGCGTTTATTTATTTACTATTTATTTCAATTATGTAGTTTTTACAGAGACTATATCTGTCATAGTTTGCTGGTATAATCACACTAAAATACATTTAACAGGTAAAATGTCTATAATTTGTATATTAACAGGATCTTTTGAAACATGATAATATAACAATTGTCACATTCAGTTGAAAACACTTGAGAAAAACGAGCTTCATATGGGTTGACTTTGTGGCGAGTTGTAAAATTGATAAGCTAACACCCCTGGGAAATGTTACTAGGTGGTACTGTTTTTATACAGAAAAGGAAAAGCTGTTAATATGACGTTAGATTCTATTGACGCGCATAAATCTAAGGCTTACTTGTCTTTAAAACTAAATTTCATCAGATTGTTGTGATATGAAAATTATGTGTCATAGTTCTGTAGATTTCCCTAGCGATTGATACACATAAACATAATGCAAACATAAAGCATAAAGCAAATAAAGCAAACTACTACTCACAATGAAGACCACAAAACTGTCGCTTTTCAGATCGCACCAATTTAAACCAATACGGATAAACATTTTTCTACTGATACGGCTTATTGGGTCGGTAATGAGATGTTTTACCCTCTGAACGTAATGTATTGTATAAACTTTAGTAAAAAAAAATAAATAAAATTTTTAAAAAAATGACGCAATGGAGCAAAAAATGTATGCACATAAACACGCTGCAGTAACTTTAAATGGAAGTGCACATTTTTATAAACACAATATGTTGTATTGTGTTTTTTTTTATTTTATGTAAGCTGACGATATTGACATTGACAGTACCAACTAGTACATTTCCACGTGCATCACGATTAGTCACACACAATGAACTCTCCCCTGAATCATTAAGACGGGATACCGTCTAATACGTTTTATAGACGGCATGCCATCTTTATAAGACAATATTTTTTAGATGGCATACCGTCCCATTGTAACGAGACGGAAAGCCGACATGTCCCTGACCGCTGACTTTGAACTAGATAAAATCCAGCAGAGGACTACAGAGGATTGAATTCATTCACCATTTTGATGATATAAATCATTAGAAAAACTTTGACTTGGGGCTTCCTGACATGCAGCTTTTGTGCTTTAATAAAATCAAAATGACTGACAGAGGAATTCGTGTTAGAATGACAGAAAATAGCTTAGTTTATTTCGTATATCTGACTTTGATACAGTGGTCATCAAGTTTCTTAAACTGAAAATTCCTTTCACAAATAAGAGCAAAATTTTCACTCGTGGTGGTGTCACTAGTGCAAGATCTACACGATCTAAAACATTAATCATTCACTATTTCTTATACACCACCAGCATTTTCTACTATCTAAACATTTTAGTTGACATCATATTATTGCATGACCGGTAATATCAAACTTATATTTTAATACCATCAGATATATCAAATAGTAAACTCGTTTCTTTAACAATCGTATAAACTGATTATCAGTATTGTTGTTTTAGAATACCCGTTGCCATTGATTTTCTTTGGGTAATTATCAATCACATACATTGGAAAGAATAAGATACCTAAGGACCAAAAACCATGTTCTCACTTGAAAACATTTGTATCTGAACGGCTAAATGCTCTTGTGTAGTCTGAAATTAGTCATTCATAATTGCTAAAAAAACTATTCTAATCTAATTTTAGGTTAAGATTGAGTGTTTAACACCCCTCAGTCATCTCTTTAGACATTAATGATATCAATCTCTTGATGATTCGGGTAGGCTTACTTGGGCTACATATATTAAGAATATCTTATTTGAATTTGGTTTTGGATTTGTATGGCTTTCCCAAGATGTTGGTGATAGCAAAGTTTTTATGCAGCAATTTAAACTTAGGCTCTCTGATATTTTAAAACAATCATGGTCTGCAGATATTCATAATCTTTCAGATTCATTTGCCTACAAGCATTTTAAATCATTATTACACGTAGAAAGCTATCTATCATTATCTATATCTCCCTATTTAAAATCCCTTTTAGCAAAATTCAGGTGCAGTAATTATGGGTTAGGTATAGAAACAGGAAGATACAACAATATACCAATGGCTGACAGAGTGTGTATTTACTGTAAAGTAGACAATATTAACTGTGTTGAAGATGAAATCCACATTCTTTTTTATTGTAAACTGTATGAAGATGCTAGAAATAAGTTTATTGCTCCATTGCTGTACAATACATCAAACACACAAAATTTAATCTATATTCTTAGCAGTAAAGATAAAGGTATTATCATGAATGTTGTTAACTTTCTTAATTGTGTATGTAAAACTAGAGCTGCATTTGTAAATTCATAAACCTGTTATCTTTTATGTGCGCTTGTTTCAAATTTGTAATGTAATTGTATTTTGGGCCTTTGGCCTTTATACTGAATAAAATGTCTGTCTGTCTGTCTGATATCATAATTGATGTTATGAGCTAGTTTATTTCATATGGGACTTCCATTTATTTCTATTTTCTTTCAAATATTGTCATTTGAATGCTTAGCTGCATAAGAAGTTAAATATGTTATTCAAAATTGTGTTTGCTTATCTCAGAGTATGAAGATTTCCGACATTGATGCCTGAGTCTTGAGACTTGTGGTGTTACATTGGTCAAGTGACAATATTTATATACAAAGTTGAACATCCACCGGACCATTTGTCATGTGACCTGTCAAAAGAAAAGCTAAGGAGAGGCAGAATTATTGCTTCTTCAGTCTGACAAGTCCAAACCCCTGGATGAAACTAGTAACTCACAAGCAATTAATCACTTGCCCATTAGACGCTATTAGGCCACACCAGTCCAATGAAATTTATATTTATATACATTTAACCTCAATCATTAAAAGGTTGGTAGAAAAAAAAGAATTATCCATTATCAACCTGTAGAAGGGACAAGAGGCAGCCCTGAAACGTTGTGTTAACCAAACGAAGAAGTTGTCATCCAAGACATTTGTAATATCTATCTCTCGCCTTCTTACCATGCTCTCAACGTCAATGAAAAACAATCCATCCTAAGAAAGAGACAACATGGAAGTTGCATTTTGGCGATTTATCTTGAAAGTTACAGAACTGTATAACAAAATCTTTTTAGGGTCAAGTGAACATTGAATCTCTTGTTTAATACCATGTTTGAAAGTGAGCAATATCAATCTTTATTTGCACTTAAAAGGCCACAGGCCTATAGTACATGCATGTATATACAAACGATATCTTAGGTAGTTGAGAGTACATTCTTTCTATGTATAAAGGCATGATATACATACATTGACAGATTTTCTAAATGTGTTTTACTAGAACAGGATAATAATGATACAAATTTATGAATACTATGATGTGTAAGGTAATATTTCTTAATATACTTATTTCTTAAAGAGTGATAAGCTGGACATACACAAAATAAATTATATTCATCTTCCATTAAATTCAAATTGCACATTTTACAAATTCTATCTTCTCTTTTTAATCCAGTATATCTTCCTGTTTCTATCTGTAAATCATGACATGAGCAACGAAATTTTGTAAGGGAGAGTCTATATTTCCGAACATTTAACGAGGATAAATAACTTTCATTATATATACATTGTTTAAACATTCTGTAATAAAAACATTTATTTGATACAGATAAGAGGTTATACCAGTCTTGCAACTATTTATCTTGTAGCCTTTGTTTAAAGGATATTAGAAACTTTGAATGAGAGTCTAAACATTGTTCCATGTTAGCATGTAGGAACCACTTGTAGGAACGCTTTTGCAAAATCTACAAAAAGAACACAAAATTTAGAACCTTTTGTATTTAGGTATCTCTGTATAAGTGAACACAAAACAAATATATTATCAGTAGTAGTGTAACCTTTCCTAAGACCAGCTTGAGCTTCAGATATCTTATCACAAGAATCTGCCCAGAACACTAAACGTTTAATTATAATTGCTATGAATATTTTGCTAAATACACTAAGAAGAGTTATGCCTCTATAAGTTCCGGTTTCATTTTTATCCCCATGCTTATGAATAGGTACAATAATACCAACATACCATGACTGAGGAAAAGCCCCATTCTCAAGAATGACATTAAACAATAGGTAGTAAAATATCCGATGAATGTATGAAAAATTCTGCAAGGGTGATATCTATTCCGGATGATTTATTCAGTTTTAATTGTCCAATACTATAAAGGATTTCATCTTGTGTTATAGGAGCGTCTAGAATGACACTGATCATTGAGTTATCACATACTTGGTCACCTTTTTTATCGGACAGGTCACTGATCTGATTAACTGTAATACTGCTTTCAGATGTAGAAAACAATGTTTTAAAATAAGAATACCATTCGTTAATATCAATATCATTTGTTTGGCTAGCTTTACTGTTAATTCTTCTCAGAGATGACCAGAACTGTTTAGAATCGTTGATGGTATTTTCTAACTGTTGTTGTTTCAATATCATATATTCATTTCGATTTTGTTTGCAAACTGCATTATACTTATTTCTAATGCAATGGTACTCATTTAAAGCACGGGAGTATTTATATTTGCGAAACCTATTAAGAGCAAGGGCAACCTTAGTAGATTGCTTGGGTACATACTCCAGGGACATGATAAAGAGAAATGGAGCTTTCTTAGTCCTCACACCAGAGTAAACTACTCTATACATAACATTCGATTAAGCTTTAAACATGGGTCAGTTAGCGATTAGTCATTAGTATAAATATTGGTATCATTCAAGTATGAACAGTATAATAGTAGTATATTATCGTATATTATGACCACTTCCTGTTTATTCAGTATCATCTGTAAATTAAAAAAAGAAGTTCAATTGAAATTTAGCATAAAATGAGCATCCAAAATATGGAGAAATGGAGAAAAGTCCTTTTTCACTTTCCTATCTACTAGTCAATGTAGTTATGAGGACATGATATAACTTCAATTACAGTTTTCAGTCGTGTTTATGTTTCAATCGTACAGTCAAAATCCTACATTGTTGAGGTATCATTTCTTTTGGACGTTAGTTTATAACGGCACTAGTATGATTAAATTCATATAAAGAGTCATTAAACATTTTTGTTTGTTTCTTTTTTAGAAGGTTTTACAAGGATATTATACTTTAGCTTGAACTAAATTACAATATGTTTACTATTACACACAAATTGCCACACGCATGTCATTTGTAATTCCAGATCTATATGAACACATGCATTAAACTATCTTCAACTTTCATTTGTAGCATTTCTATTGTAAGCTAGTTTAATTCTTAGTGTTTTGTCCTTGTTTGCTGTTTGTCACCTTATATCCAAATACATAACCCTGTATAAAGTGAGAAATAAATGACAGGCATGTCTGTAGATATCATGTAGAAATGCTTATGTTATAAAGCTTCCAAGAATTTTAATTTGACACCAAGTTAGTATCTCTCATTTTTATATTTTTAGACCGATCTATTTATTTTCAGGAAATACTCATTTGTCTTAATATCTCACAAATCCATAAAACAATTGTAACGATAATTAAATCAGCATTGTAATATCTTCCAACATGAAATTCAACTCAATAGAATTGTACATACATGTACATACATGTGAAATATATCATATATTTTTTTAATATGAAAGGCCAATCTAATACTGAATCCCTTTGTTAACTGCTCATGTTTAACATCAGCAGTGAAGAAACTTGTCATCTTCATCTAAACACAGACGGGAGACTCTTATTTCTTCACTTAGAATATGAAGAACATAACGTATTCGCAATATGACACACTTACACTTACATTTACACTTTTCAAAACCAAATCAAACCAAAGAGCAAGTCTGTGGTAATGTGTTCCACTCAAAACACGCTTGCTTCACAATACTATTTCCTTGACGTCCAACATCCCTGTGGAGAAGGCAACATTATCTTGTACATTATCATTGTAAACATCGGGAGTATTTTCAGATTTGTTATGGGTCTGTTATGGCACAATAAAGAAAGGAGATCAGAAAAACATGTTGGATGTAAATGCAGTTGGAAAGCTGTAGTCATAAAATCTTTGCAGAAAAAGAATCATTATCAATGAGTGGGCGATTTTTTATTCTCAAAAACCCCCAAAATATTTTCAAATAAATAGTACATTTTTCTATTGATTAAATACCTGTCAATGTGATTGTGCATTGGAGCAATACAATATTAAATAGATATATATATAGGACATCATTCTTGCGAATAAAACATGAGTAAATTTAGTGTTTGGAATCTAATGATTCAGTGATTTTCAGTGATTTTCAAATAAAAAGTGTTCCATTTATTCAAGTCTTACCTTATATTGTTTTACTTTAGATTCTTTGTTTGAATGATCAGGTATAATTATTCATCATTAATCGCATTTATACATTGGTTAACTATGCTAATATTATAGTTAGATATTCGATAAATAAATTTAGGCAAAACTTGCTTGTTAGCCGAGAGAACCTTAAAGTCCTGGCATAAGACAACTATCTTACTCATTCCATTGAGCTAATCTTAATCGATTTGCTCATTTGTCAAACATGTCAGAAATGCTTAGAATGTTATAGAGAATATTCTCCTTGAATTACTGCGATTGGATGACAAAGGATATATAAAACTTATCATCAATTTCTCGGATGTTAACATGTACACGTGAGTTAGAAACTTTATTTAATCATTATACATGTACCTCTATTAAATTTGTAAGAATACCATTTGTCAGTACACACCACGTGATCGAACAAAATATTTGTACACTGACCCCCTTAACCACTGATGAGGTCAGTTTTGTGACAGAAATTTTGACAGAAATCACTGACCTGAGATGTTGACTCGTCACATGGTTTGTGTCACGTGACTGTTTGTTTTGATGTTTTTTGTCCAAGATTGAGTCATCTAATCGGTTCCCTCATTTTGTAATGAGATAATATTTTAAATTCACTAATATATCTTTGTGTGTAACAGCTAACATGTTCAATACAAAAGTCTGATGAATTTTGGTATAATGCTTTCTCAGTCATGTCAGACCGCCGTGGCAGTCAGAGCTTAAATCCTTGTATTTGACATCACCATGAGTAATTAAGCTATAATGTAGAAATGACAGTTGATGTAAATAAGAAGAGTGTTAATTTAATGTGAGTCAACAACATGTAGTTAGTGTGAAATCCTATTATGATAGTGATATAGAGTTTTAAATCCCACAAATTAAGGCAATGCTTACTTGTTTTGTTCGACCAACTATTAATCGATTTGCACATTTGTCAGGCAGAAATGGCCAGATTGTCACAAAGAATATTCTTCTAAAATTTGTACAACTGGATGTTAAAGGATATATCTAAAAATTTCTCAGAGATCAACTTGTACACGCGAGGGACAGACACTGTATGTAGAAATGGCAGTTAAAACGTTGATTTAATGTGAGTATACAACATTTCATATCTTGTGTATGAAATACAAATGTCAAAACAGAGTTTTAAAGTTCAAAGAAATAAAATAAAATAAGAAAACAGTCGACATTAGAACACAAAGTCAATGAAAAACATTCAATAGAGGTAATATAATAAGAGTCATGAACGACATCTAAGAGTACATAATGTAAAAAACAACCACTCTTGGCAAGTTATGAAACTGTGCCAATAAGGATATCCCTCAGTACACAGCCCAGTCTGCACGCCTCTTCTAGTTACTTCCAGGTTGTATTTCTCGTCAACTCCCCAGTGCAGAATTCTCTGGTTGGTGTTGTTGAAAACTTTAGCGTAGACATAACATTTAATCCGTTCACTTCCCGATTCGCTAAATTGGACAGAAAAAAGTAGTTTCTTTATCTGTCGATGTTTATGGTACAAACACTTACTCCCCAAAACAAATACATTATCTCTAAATCAAATACTTGTGCATTAGAAAACTGAACCTTTTGTTTAAAATATTCGTGTTGGGGAATAATGTCATGAACTCATAGTTGTGAAACGCTTTTAGGAAGTTATGTTTAAAAAATCAAGGTAAAAAACAAGACTATTATAGGCGAATCAATGACGATAATTATGCCATTACTCTCTTACCCTGGCAACATTCTATCTCTCCAGAGAAGTATATATTTTTCAATCGGTTTGAACAAGTGAACTGAAATAGATATCTGAATAATTATTGATTCTCCTTGACATGGGTCAGCGTTGCCAGGATTTAAGTTCTGTCTGTAGTGTTATGAGAGTATAGATAAGTGACTTTTTGTGGTTACTTACATCTTGCGAATTTCACGTATAATTGTAATTTATTTGTATGGTATGCATTGACGTGATGTTCAAGACGTTGACAGAGTGCAATACTTTATTATGCGGGTCATTTATTTATTTTTCATAAGGTTGTGTTTAACATACAAAACTGTTCATATCCATTTATTTTCAAATCTCATAAATATTTTGATGGTCACTTAAAAATAATTTCAAGGTGGAGTTAGTTTTTTCGGTTATCATCTTCTTTAGTGTGAGCATAGACAACGTTTCTGCTTAAATATTTATTTCTTCATCTGTAATCGATCATCAATAAATGTTTAGGAATTTCGAAGTTGTTGACGTCATTGGTCTAATTGGCCTCAAAGAATGCAACAACAGTGTTACACTATTGAAAAATGTCAACTGCCACACTCTTCAGTGGAATAAGTACATGAAGAAGTGCTTTAATAATTCAGCTCGAAATTTATTTTTACTACTGATGATCAAATGAAATAAGATCAAACGTTTCTCTAAGCTGAGTAGTTTGAGTAAATTCGACAAGTAATTGAGAAAAAACATAATTAAATACTGGGTTATGTACATGTACATATATACATGACTATCATTATCATAGATAATAATAATAACTAAGAACTAATATCCACGATCAGTTATTGAACTAATCAATCATACATTCTTTCTACACAACACTGTGTTTTAAAAGAATATTTTCGTATCAAACCAGGAAACTGTAACCATTATAAACATATGATTAATAGTGTTTGTCATTTTTGTCTGAAAATTCCCTTAAGACTTTTAGTGTTCAATCTACACTAGCAATCATATTATAACGTTATTTCCTATGATAGATGGCAGCAAGTCAGACAGTTATCTCGCAAAGGGATAAAAACAATACCATTCAAAATTATTGCCCTTTTAGCTGAAAAGACATCTTATCATGCTGTAATTTATTGACACTTGTCACATTACTACCATTGTGAATTCTAAAAAAGTGAATGAAGATTTAGCATTTTTGAATGATGATTGATGATGAATGTGTCATAGAAGAAGTAGAAAATGTGATGAAAAAGCGTGAACCTATGAAGATTAGTTTTTGTATCATTAAATAACGAATTAAAGTTTATTTATCTAAAGCTTAAAGATTAATTCCACTGTCAATTGTCATGATATTTGTACTTTCAAAAACTTCATGTCAGGATTTCATATATCAATGAAATCAACGAGGAGTTATATTTTTACATTTGTAAATTACTCAGATCGTTTATAATCCTACTTGGACCCTTATTGACTATCATTACCCAATCCCATTTTAACCAACAATGGATTACACTTATGACACCCCCTTTTCTTAAAAAGTTCATATTTTGTGATTTATAAACCACTCACTTTTATCCTTCAAATATTTTAACTTGTGTTATGTTTCCAATGAATTGGTTAAGACGTCAAATATTGTAAAGATATTTCAAAGTATATCTTAGAAAGGCGCAAGTACATTGTTGCGGTTGACGTAGTCTTAAGTTTTTAATTAAAGTCACAATTTAAGCTGGCCTTGATTTTCGCTTCAAGATAGGCTTTTCTTTTTGTACATATCAGTGGTCTATCAGTTTAATATATCCCCAATGACATTGATAAGGTAGCTGATCTTTACACTTTTTACAACTATCTGGCTATCTGTTAAGTGCCAAGTCAATATTTAAAAATTAATGTTTTTAAACGTTACACGACTCTCATCCATCAATGTCTATTTTTTCAGTCCATTTCAGCAATATTTCATAATGCTTCCATATTTATTCGTGCATATCGCACTTCTATGCAGCTGTCCTGAGGTGATGCATGGAGCAGCTAAGCTAACACTTATCGATACAAATCAGTGTTACAGAAAAATATGTTATTAGTAAATCAGTATGTCAGTATTGATAGCTTCAATTTATATTTGTAACTTAAAAGTAACTCTTTATTCACGTAAACATACCTATAAGAGGCTACAGGGGATTCCTATGAAAATTACTCCAAAGTGGAAATATATTTTTGACCTCATTCTGAGGAATGCAATACCACTTCGCTAAATTTCAAGCAAAAAAAGAAAATCGTTTTCAAGTGTCGAAATCCTGTTTCATATAGCCATTTGAGACCAATAATAATCGATGATCACCTTTTCACATAACATTTTATACTTTTTCATGAACAATTCACAAGAGACATATAACATATGAAAAATCATAATCTGTAATAGTATGGCCATGCAGAGTGATTTTTAAAATAATCAAAGTTATAAACTTATTCCATTAAACAGTAGAAGTCATTTTGAAATGGTTTGGTAATGGTTTGTAAAGAAATAAAAATATACCCCCTTCAATGTCACTGATTATCAACAATTTTACATTCCGATCTAAGTAGACTTAGTCAGTTTTCAAGGAACATAAACTATTTTACTTTTAATGTTAAACGTCTTAATAATAGCTGAATAATTTGCAAATAAATTGTGTCCTTTATTATATCATATTTTACATGTAAATATGACAATTTTGCTAAGAAGGGATATGCACGAATTGAGGAGATTGATGATAGCAAACAATGTTTCGGATAATTGGTACGGTCTGCCTAATCACAACTCGTATATCAAGAAATGCAGGAAGGACAATTATGATACCAGCATGGTCTAAAATATGCATTGGTATTGGACCTGCTTGACATTCACTGATTAATTAAAACTGTCATCTTGTTATCCTATTTGGAATAACTGAGGTTGAAGTTATCAAAACAAAGCAGGGGTTATTTGTATAGGAACATGTCTGTGCTTGACGCAACTAGTTTAGTCTATCAAGGCATCTCGATTGTAAATATTGAACCTGTTCAGTACATCACTGTTTCTTTGACCTAAAATACTGTTTCTTTGGAACTATAATGAATTGTCAATTTCAATTTACTATTTTGACACACTGTTGTTAAATGTTGTAAAGCAGGTTTTCTTTTTGGTAGTATATTATACATTTTAATATGCCTGTTTATGAAATTGAAAATAACAGTGTATTACCCTAGGAGTACCGAGTAATTATGCTTAAAGGTTTTGAAAATGTTTGTGTGTGTTTTCACATAAAACTGTATTAAAATGAAATTGACACTTTGCCACTTTAGTTGCTTTAGTCTACTGCATTCTATAATGTAGCGTGATATATTCTTATTCAGACACTTGATGAGCATATCAGTAATGTATCATTTCAATGACCCTGCCTGAACTAATAGTGCAGAGATGTTCAGATGTCAATCTCTTTTTTTTAGAGTTCAACGTTTAGAGTTTTGCAATATCCATGTATTTTGTATTTCATTCTAAAATTGCGATTTTCCCAGCTTAGGGATTTGATAGAAGCGATAAATATGACTTGTTTGTAACCGAGGTGACGTGGGAAGACAAGACTTGAGTAACCTCTGTGGGGAGAATTTATACATGTTTAAGAAACGACTAGATTCCTATGTTCAGTAAGATTGAGAAACAGATTGATGACTTTCATTATAGTATAATTGTCATGTAATCTTAGTAATATACAGATTTGAAAGATACGGAAAAGTTGAACTTGTAACCTTTAGGATACAGTGTAAATGAATTTAATTTTATTATGATTTGATAAATGTCGGTAAAAATGACAGATTCAAATGTTAAAAAGGTAAAGTATCATTATTTAGTAGCATTGAGAAGGGACAAATATTCAGAATCAGACAGTTTTTAAAGCAGACGAATATGCGTTTCTCAGTATATCAAGATAAATAATTATACCCTTTTGTAAATAAGGTACCACATACTTTCTTCGTGACAATAATTGATTCAAGGTCTGAAGATCCCAGGCTCATTATCTTAAAGGAGTGTGGAGTGACTAGGATATACATCTATTATTGCTTATAATAAATATAATATAGTCGATTTCCGCGACTTAGGGATTTGATAGAAGTGATAAATATGAAGTGTGTGTAACCGAGGTGATGTGGGAAGACAAGACTTGAGTAACTTCTGTGGGGAGAATTTATACATGTTTAAGAAACGACTAGGTTCCTATGTTCAGTAAGATGGAGAAACAGATTGATGACTTTCATTATAGTCTAATTGTCATGTAAACTTGGTAATATACAGATTTGAAAGATACAGAACAGTTGAACTTTTAGGATACAGTGTAAGTGAATTTAATTTTATCATGATTTGACAAATGTTGGTAAAAAAGACAGATTCAAATGTTAAAAAGGTAAAGTATCATTATTTAGTAGCATTGAGAAGGGACAAATATTCAGAATAAGAACAAGCAGAACAATATGCGTTTCTCAGTATATCCAGATAAATAATTATACCCTTTTGTGCCACATACTTTCTCCTTGACAATAATTGATTCAAGGTCTGAAAATCCCAGGCTCATTATCTTTAAGGAATGTGGAGTGACTAGGATATACATCTATTATTGCTTATTGCTTTTAAACATATTTATTACGAAAAGTTTATGAAAACAATAGGATGACATCGGAGGTTGAATTTAAATCACAATTAAAATCAATATTAAGATAAAATAAATGATCTTTACTGTCGAGCAACGATATGTCTATGTCTGTATTTGTAAATTGAAAACTGATTTAAAACAAATCAAGAGGTATGATATGATTATAAATATAAGTTTGTTACAGTCAGACCTCGTTACACCGGACCCCGTTTATCTGGAAACATGGTCATCCACACAGAATTATTCAAATGTTCTCTATGTATTACTATGCAATGATGATTTGCTTAACCGCACCGCTTGCTATTTAACGATTTTCAGCTATAACAAAATAGTGTGAATAAGCGGGGACTGACTGTTATAACATTCATAAGATTTGTGTTGTGCATATTGGACACTGAAAAAAAGGAGGAACGAATATGATTCAAACTTATAAATGTAGTTCGACAAAGATTAAAACACACAAACGTGTGTATCTATAATGGAAAATAGTTGTTAATTTGATCACGTCATGATGTAACCATGATATTAGCATCACTTTATTATTCTTTAGAATATTCAAAGGAGAATATTTTTTGAACATCTGCCCTAAAATCACTCATCATCATCATTTTAAAATATCATGTGTTTACAAAAGTGCTTGTGTTTATCTTACCGTCATTGTCAATTCAAAGGATAACCAGCAGACATGGAATACATACCTACTGTCCTCCTGTATTCCAGTTTCTGACTACATCAATTCTTGTATTTTAAATATCTAGACATTGAAATTAAAATGTTATTGTGCGCACAAAATTGCTTGCAACCTTGATTTTGATGGTGATCATAACATTGTACACAACCTTACTTATCTGTCTTGTTTCTTCGAAATTATTAATTTCAAGGCGAAAAAGTACTGTTTGGTATAGTTACCTTTATGAACATCATATAAAACCGCAAGTAGAATGTTATGTTACCATTATTGTACATTATTCCTTTGAGAAACAGATGTATGGTAATGACATCAAGGGAATATTGTTGGGATTCATCTTATTATATTCATTGATGCATGCAGTACAGTGATTTTGTTTCCAAAACATACCTTCAAAGGAATAACATGTTAAAAGCATTTTAAATTAGAATTTAATTAAATTAATAGACTTCTGAATGTGAGATCTTAAAACTCTCATCTTCCAGTAGTGAAATATCTATTTTGAGAAATCGTATTTGCCTTGGAAGAATTGATATGTTATTGCAGTTGTGTAAACATGAAACTATCAGCTGAATAGGATTCTCCCCGTGCATCATTTTCTAATGGTGTTCTAACTTAATAAACAAATGCAGATCAGAGAAAGAACTGTAGAATTTCTTTCATAATGAATTAGCGAACACCAAAGCTTAGAGAATCACAACATCGCAGAGATGAGAGAATAAATCGGCATTCGTTTGAATTTTTAAGTGTGGCCGTTTATCTTTTGCTTTAGGCCATGATCACATGTTTGAGATATTGACCATGACTCTTCTGAAATAGTTTGTGCCATGGATATTTCTTGTTCAGTTGACATGGCTGCTGATCCTGTTTGCAGTTGGGCCAGATTATATTTTCCTTGTTCCGTTCATGTTAATAACGTTTTTTGTACTCTTAAGATGACCGATGGGTCGTCAGAGCACTTGATTCTAATAAACCAAGGAGCGCATTTTTGAAACACGCTAAGATAAGGCGGGTAAATCTCCTGCTGCCAGAGTTTGAGCATACCGCTGAAACAATAATACTGCTTGAAAGATTAAAACACTACAATTTTGTACTTTATATTAGCCATAACAAGAAACATGAATCTTAAGTGGTCATAAATCAATAATCGTCGATTTACTGCACCATGTTTAGTGAACTTTTTTGGTGTACTTTGTTTCTACTTTTATGTCCAACTATTCATGAAATATTAAGATTAATCTAAAATAATCAGTCCATTTTAACTGATCAGGTTGCCATTTACGTTAGGATATTGTTGATGAAATTCCTAGTTAAATACAATGAAGAATTAATTAAATGAAAAATAATATCTTTTTACAATGTTTATTATATTACGTTTTTCAATTTATATCACACTTGTGGACAAAAATAAATCTGATTTGAATTTTGTTTACGTTAACCTTATAATTACGAAATTGAAGGTGACCAACACTGCATTTCTATCTTCTTTTTATTACAACAAACTCATAACGATATGAAACTAACTCTGATGTTTACCCATCCTGACACGTTGATATTGCTATTATCACAGTGCTATTGGAATAGTAACAGAAGACGTCATGGGAATAATGTTATGAAAGAGGTTTTGGTTTTGACACTTCTTGCTCTACTATTCTGGGAAATTACAATGATGCTAGTTACGTGTCTATCTTGGTAAATCAGCATCGACAGGGGTTTATGTCAAACCTATTTGGAAATCTTTCTTTTGAAAATATTTTCCTGAGGAGGTAGAGCTGAAGACATGTCAACATTACTTATTACCCTTTAAAAAGCCTAAGCACTGATCAAAATCATTCATTTATTGGACTTCATACGTATCTTATCTCAATTTTCAAAACTGTTTTGAAATAGTTTTAACTTTGATGTTAAAAAAATAAATGATTGAGAGAAATTTCATGTTCACAACTTGATAAGAACAATGAAACACTACATACCTGAATGGAAAAAAAACCCATGGAGATTAATATTTTATCTGAAAGGTGATTATTCTGAATACACATTTTCAGTCAGATGAAACGTAAAACGCGTTATTTTCGATTGCAAAAGATCTAATTAACTCAATGAATTTTCGAATAAAGCAGTTGCCAAATATTGTGATTATATTATATATTTTATCAGAGCCAGCTTCGCTTGTACGAGGCATCTAATTATAATCATAAGAAGACATGGTTTAAAGATACAGTTTCTGGGATTCAAAAAGTAACGAAATGTAGTCATGTAAACAAGAGAATTTGTGTCATTAAATATATTAGTAACACAATAATGTAATACTTAAGTATTGTTTTACATGTTTTGTGCCTCTTTCGAAGTATAACAACAATAAATTGTATAAAATCGCGTAGCGTAGCACAGCGACTCCTCATTTTTGGATTAAACCTCATTAGCATATCACTCGACGATCAAACATTGCTACTGTTAGTGAAGCCCTGTGACTGGACAAGATAGAGGACATGTATCCATTAAAATGAACTGTTCCCGATGAAGTTAATTGTCTCATTCGAAAAGAAATGTACATATTTCAGTTATCGACGTAGATGTTAAGACGATATGACATATTACTTCTTATTTTCCATAAACATGTTTCTCTCAGTTGTAAGAACCGGTTCACCTGACTGTTTGTTCAAATTGATTGTGACGTCACAAGGTACGAATGCACGAGATTTGGTTGCAAATTTTATCTGCATTCATCGAGAACTGGCAGCAGGTTTTTGAGTGCTCTCGTCCAATCAGAATCCCGAAAATTAGTGTAACAAAGTCATTTTGTAATTATTTAACATTGAGCACTAATAAATGTGAAACATCCAAGTATTCCCTTTCCTTTGAGATGGTTATTTACTCATCATAATAGTACATACATACATACATACATACATACATATAATCATTTGTATAGTGCCAATATCCAGCTAAGGTAGGCTGCTCAAAGGCGCTTTATTTGCCCCCAATCAATGGATGTCACTGTTAACGACACTCTTTGTCAATCTCAGCTCCATTTGGAGTTTGACTTTTGCAGCCATTAAGCGCACCAAGTTCATGTTCATGTTCATCAGAATCATCATGATCCCCAAAGAACAAAATCTCATATTTGCCCTTGCTTATTGAGACAGCGACGCTAACATCATGACGACGAAACTTTCACCTAAAACATGTTAAATGGAAATAGCATTTGTAAGAAACTGGCTGTATGAACCGAGGCAGAATATTCCAACAAAGTTCACAAAATGAAGAATTTTTGTTTACATTCCTTAAAACGAATGAATACTTAGACTTTATGACTATACATACTTGACAACGACGCCTGTCAAATTTGTGAGATAAGATTATTGAGTATGAAATGTGTCTTTACTGTGCCTCTTAATCGTTTTTATTCTTCATAAATAAAGAATTGAAGTATAAAATATGATTTATGCCCTTTAAATATTCATCAGTATTGAAATTAATTGACACTCACGAGGACATACTATGACACACAGAGATTAAAATTATATGTGTCTTACATCAAATATCATATATGCTGTAATCTTTTGAAAATGTTGCTATTTAATTCTTTTATTTTTTAGAGACAAATCGGTATATATTATGCATCAACCTGAATATTTAGACCTCATGCTTAAATATGACTGAAATTGCTTTTGACAAAGATCTAGTAATCTTTGGTGTCTTTTAGAATGTTGCTCTTGTTATCAGTGTTATAATAAAATTCCCAACAAGTATGTAGCATATTTGATAAATGCAATAACTGCGTTTGTATGGACCCGAGATAATACCGGCGATTAATTCACCATAGAAACAACAGACTACCCCATCAAGCATTATAGTAATGATGTTTTTATCTTGCAGACTAAGCCAGATTAGTTGCCCTTCTGTTTCTTTCTTCATATTCTTCATTCATAACTTCATATTGTCCTGTACTAAATAACATACTTCGTTAGAGCTAGATTTCACGATGTACCATTACAGTAGATTCGTTTTTACCAGTTTACGCATTAACATATTGCTTGTTTTATCAGATTGATAGATGACAGTTAGCAACACAATGTCTCTCCTAAAAAGTTCATCGTGACTTCAGCTGACTGAACATAACTGATGATTCGCCAACGTTTTCAGACAGCTGAAAAGAGAAACATATCTTTTAAAGCACTATGTCACAGTACCTCTTTTCTAATAATGTACAAATAATAATAATAATAATAATTCAAAACCAATAATCAAGGAAGCTTTCTTATAAATAATTCTCAACATAAGCGCATAATTATAAGACGACATAATCAAATTAAAAAATTCAAATGAATTAATGCAACGTTGCATTAAATCGACACTGGCTTCATCTGTTGCCCAAGCATGGGTCAAAGCGAAACCTATGTAGTTATCAATCGCAAAGCACTCTCTTACTTCGCAATGAAATTTACTTACATACATTACTGTACGTTATTATAGACACTATTGGTTGAATGTTGAATTCATAACAGAGACCTGTGTAGTTCATATGCAAATGAGAAATACCCTCGTTCAAACAAAGTTATAAGATTTGCATACAAATAGTAAGAATTAATTTAATAAAATGTCTCTCGCATATATTTCATTGTGACTTCAACTAAAGAAACACAATTGATTCGCCCACGTTTTTCAAGCAAAAAACATATCTTTAAGGTAACATGTTTTAAATCAATACATTTCACAAGGTAACATTAAACTGTATCATGCAAGGAGTTGAGGGTATTATTTAATGTTCTTGAATTTATTACTGATATTTTATCGAATTTATTTGATTAACTTTTGAGTAGATTCAATTAAAAGCAAAAATTCATTCACTGTGTTCTCTGAGAACCAACATTTGTTTATTAGAAAACGGGGCTATTTAACACATTAACACCGTTTCCCTATATAATATCAAGTCTAAGGTGTTGATTACATCAAACAACATTGAACAATATAATCAAAAGTTGGAAACATTTCTCACCCATTTCTCACCCACTCCTACCTCTATCACTTTCCATGTAGAATTATTGTTTCAACATTTGCTACATTCGCTACATTTGCAACCAACATATTTTCTTCATTCTGTTGCAACAATCTCATAACGAATCTGAAAATAACCCCAATGTTTAATCAGCCAGACACGTTGAGATGTCTATTCTCATTGATGATGTTGGAATGTAAGTATGTATGTCATGGGAATAATGTTGTGAAGTTGTGATGTTCTAAAGATGAGTGTTGCTGAAAACATCATGGAGAATGTGCTGGCTTCGTGTTCATGTATTGGTCGTAAGGAAAACAGCATGTTCAAAGCAAAGTGGTTTGGTGCCTGCCAAACTAAAAACGTCCATCTAGATTTTTAAAACTCATCTGGCCTGAAAGGTACTGCATGGCATCTGGCGTCCCTTCGTCAATCCATTTGTAAACTTTTCACTTTTTCGACACTCCATCCAGAACAACTGGCTCTTCATTTTGTTACTTTTTCCTTGGCCAATACTATATTATTTTTCTCGTGTTGTCAGCCTAAGCCAGAATATTTGCCCTTCTGTTACTTTCCCATTTTCATATTGTACTGTACTTAAATAAAAAAAAACACACATTCATTCTTTTCTTAACAATTGTGTTTTCTCTTCTCTAACTCTGTAGAAGAAAAACTAACATATGTTTATTAAAAAACGAGGTTAGTTAACATATTTACATCCTATCTTTTAAACCCTATTCAAAATGAAATTCAATGGTGCTGATTTCATCAAACTACTTTGAACAATATAATTAAAAGTTTGCAAACTTTTCAGTGACAGTGACAAAAAAACCCCACTCCTTGCGTTTTTCACTTCCCATG
Organism: Gibbula magus; assembly: GCA_936450465.1. Classification (NCBI taxonomy): domain Eukaryota; kingdom Metazoa; phylum Mollusca; class Gastropoda; order Trochida; family Trochidae; genus Gibbula; species Gibbula magus. Next base: position 40,480,885 of record OW388294.1, on the reverse strand, counting down.
TAGAATTCTTGTTTCAACCTGTCTCACTACAATTACAACAAACATGTGTATTTGAACTATTTATTTCATTCTGCTGCAACAATCTCATAACAAAAGCAAACTCCTATGTTTACTCAGCCAGACACGTTGAGATGTCGATTCTCATGAGTGATGCTGTAACGTAACAAAAGACGTCATGAGAATACTGTTGTGAAGCAAACATGATCTAAAGATGATACTTGCTGAAAACATCATGGACAATTGCTGGTTTCGTGTTCTTGTAATGGGTCGTAAGGAAAACATCATGGAGAATATGCTGATTTCGTATATTGTACCGTGAGGAAAACATCATGTTCAAAGCTAAGTGGTTGGTGCCTGCCAAATTGAAAATCTACCTTTTATTTTTAACTCATCTTGCCTGAAAAGACTGGCAAGGCGTCCGACGCATACACTCGTACGTACGTCCGTCCATCCATTCGCAAACTTTTCACTTTTCGACTCCCCATCCAGAAACACGTGCTCTTAGATGTTGTTACTGTCTCCTTGGCTACTGGGGATTATACATGTAAATGTGCACAAACTAGTAAAAGGGGTCATGATCTAAACATGTATTTCGTCTTCTTCTACACTATAAAATACCTTAGAAAGCTGAAATGTTCAGACTCAGCAGTCAATTGGTATATTAGTTGTAGATTTGGTGACCCCGGCAATCAATGAAGGATAAGAAAGATTTTCCTCACATATCCAATATCTCAATAAAAAAATACATCATGAAAAAACATGTTTCAGTTCAAATTCATTATTGTCAATTTGAAGAGCAACTAAATGTCCCTGTGGCTCTCAACGATGAACAGTAACTTGGAGGCAAAATCGAACATCAGTAACGCATCAAGGATCTTATTGGAATACTTGTCTGTGTTTATAGGCTAAATGTCTCATTGGCGAGAACTGGATATCTGAAATATCATGATCAATATCATATAAGGAAAGTTACAAGAGGCTGATATTCAATGATATATTTGATACGTTACTTGTGTTTGTATCATCACTGTTCTTTCAAGGTTGAAAAACAGACAGTATTTCTCAAACATGCAAGTAAGTCTGAAAGTAACTGACGGTCTCAATGCATCGTTATCCAAGTGATGTTCATTCAAATGTACTAGTCAGCACATGGTGAACAATTGCACTAACATAGACAGTTGCTTATCAGTTACACATCAACAATCTCATTGGAATAGTTGTCTTTTATGGACTGTTCCCATTTATTACGTGCTGTATGATACGTTCACGGTTGTTAAGTTTGTGGATAGAATAAATAATATCCTTTTGAGAAAACTTCTAATATTTTGTAAGCTTTTAGCTCATCAGGTCTGAAAGGTCAGATGGGATTATGGCATGCTATTGAGTCCGGCGCCCGCCGTCTGTCTGTAAACTTCTTGCTTTTTCGACTTCTTCTCCAAAACCACTAGCTCTAAGGAACTACAAACGTGTGTACCTATGCTGCTTTCATAAATCTTTAGACAGCTAAATTGTTGTGTACAAACTCCTTGGTAAAAGGAGATTATAAATTGTGAATTTGTTGACCCTGTGACATGAAATATACGCCACAAGGGTCACGAACTAAATACCAATTTTCTTCCTCATAATGTACAGTACCTGAAATGTGTTATACCTATGATAAATACTTTACGTTTTGAAACTTATTTAGTTTATTGTTAACAGGTTTGATATTGCCAAATACCACACAGTCACCACGAAATTATTTGAAGGAATACAATTCAAATATGTTAGTTCATCTATTAAGTTTATTGTTTTACATCGTCAGTGAAATGAAATCGTAAGATTTCAAGTAACAGTTTTGCTTTGCAGGTGAACAGTTCGGGGCGAGTATTTGTTAATGAGACCCAATGACTGTTACCGTAGGAATAATGCAATCGTTAATCCCGTTTAACTAGGCTCTCCTAATTCATGTTTACTTTGTATAAAAGTTTAACTAGTTACAGATAACTGTTTGAGAGGCATTCGAGAAGTTGATGTAATGAAAAGACAAGGATATTTAGAGAAACAGTTCTTCGATTACGATAATGCAACATATTTGACTTAGTAATAGGGTAAACATGGACAATGGACAAGTCGTTCTTGTAGTTGGTTGGATGTTGTCAGCAAGGGGCTCATGCACTGAATCAGAATTTGTGCGGACTCATTGTTCCACAAGGAATGACAGTCCAATCCTTGATATAAAACCCGAGCAAGTTCTCCAAGATGTTCACCATCATCAACGAAACTTACAAGCTCGTTAGCTACGACGTAGGAGATCGTTACATCAATTTCAACTGTGTAGAATGCCTAAATATAAAACCCCAGAGTAGTGCACTCAAGCCCTGACACCCACGTTGATAGTACAACATGGCATGGCCTTGTCATTGATGCTCAGCTATTCCACCCCTTCCACCCTCTCCCACTTCATCGTGGAGATCAACACTCAGAAAAACCTTCCTTAAGATGTCTCAAGCTCAACCCATTTCCAAACAAAGACTGTGGTGATTCGTATGTGGGAAAAGCATACATACTTGTCAATCTTAAGCTTCAGTAATCACCTAAGTTCATCCGGGCCACATCAGCAACTGGGATAACATCAACATCATCGAACGAAAAAAATCGGAGTACAAAGTTAAAACAATTTCTTTAAGCGATTCATGTTATGAAGAAATGAAATATTCATAATTATCAAAGCCTATTACCTTTCGCTAAACTAATCATCATATTGTTTTGCTTATTATGTTTCAATTCCTAAACTTTATATACCTCTGTAACTCAACTGTACCATTTGATTATTATCTACCTGATGTATTCCATGTACCTCAATCTCATATCTTGTATAAACATAATTCTGCATAATTAAATGCATAATTCCTATCTCCTTTTCTATTGTTAATCAATACATGTACCTAGTTATACAATGTCTATTCTCATGTATCACTTATTTGGCATCATAATGACAATGGCATCATAATCTATATCAAAACGTCACCTACAAAGCATACAAGAAGCGTATGTCCATAAAATGGTCATTATCTCTAGGTAAATGATGCATGGATGTTCAAACTTATTTCAGTCATTGGTCATCCTTTATCTTCAGCGATCTTAGTTGATGTAATAAAGAAATCTAGGTTTATATTATTTTAACTACATTTTAAAAGTAAAAATTCCAGATAATTAATCAATACAACAATAAATAACAACAAACTCTAATTAGTTTTGGATGAACATCACAGCTTTAAACAGGTTTTAATCTAGTTTGAATGTTAACAAGGTTATATTCTAAAAAGAGTGAGTGTCAAATATCTTCAATATTGATTGATACCCTGTAGATCGTGCAAGAAACATCCATCATTATTCTTTCTGTCATCACTAGATTTGTGATCAGGCATGACAAACACGAATCAGAAATGATTTAACACAAACTTTTCAGTTCGTACATGTCATTTCTGAAGATACATATTTAAATATCGTGTCATTTTGAAAGTTATTCTATATACAGGCTGCGCACGTTTCAACTAAACGACTTCAATCAATGAATATTAAAACCTTTAGACGGCTTGCTAGTTGACATTAGTGGTGTATTTACACGCTTATTGAGTATTTCAACTGAATATAAATAAATGGCCGTGAACAAAAGCAAAACTTCGACAGAATACTTCTGATAACAGGCAAAAAGACATGAAATTAAAGAGAGGGGCATACATTCTGTTTCTAATTTGTGATGTGTTACTAAGTCAAAGGACATTGATTGATGAAAACGTTATAACTGTCTCAAATATCCCATCATATTGGAAATGTAAGGGAAAAAAAGCCAAAAAATAAAAGATGATTGATTCATAATTGTTTTCAAAAGGAACTGACCAGTCAGGGACACGTCGGCTTCCCATCCTTGATTTTAGACGGCATGTCTTCTTCGTCGACAGCTTGGTAGATGGGGATTATAAATTGTAGATCTGGTGTGGCCCCAAAATATGTGTACAGTCGTCTTGGCAAATAGGGGTTATAAATTGTCGATTTAGAAAATGTATGGTTTCAAACTCATATATTGTTTTATCTAAGGTCTGATCAGTTATAGAGCCAAGTATGTTTGGACAGTATGTCAGCAAACAGCTATAAGTCTTTATGGTATTTTAGTTTTAGTAATTGTAAATTATCTTAACTTTGTTTTATGCTATGGTGAAACAAGTTCTTCACAATCGAATAAATAGAGATTCATATCCAAGTGGGGATGTCATAATGTTTTTACAACACGAAAGGCTGTAAAATTATCTTGTCCCTAGGAAGAGCAAGAGAAATATAATTTACTGGCACGAGTGTTGTAAAACAACATGACATCCATGTGTTAATGTCTTTAACTATAAATGTTAATTATCGATACCACTGAAGGCATTTATTACAAATAATAGAAAGGTATCAGCATCATCAATGGTGAATTTAATCGTGTCAACACATATAGAAACATCTCTTACACTGTTACTATTGAACGGCTGGACTATCAAAACGCTTATGATGCAGGCTATTTTTAAACAACATAATTCAAACTCAAAGATCACTGTTGTTATGTAATAACTCGATTTCCACAGACAGAAATATTACATATTTCGATGTAAAATATTATTGCTGTGACAATCTTCCTCATTTTACATCACACGTTTGTATAAGATGGCAGATGAATTGGCACTTTCACACTGATCACAAATACGTTCGAGGAACTGTGGGATCGAACCTGCAACCTGATGGTTTCTGGTCGAGTGAACTAACACTACAACCAGATGACATGAGAATGACATTTCTATGCAATTGATTGAGCAATTAGTTCTTAGATTTTATTTGACCAAAACGGTTATAAGCTTGCATAGTAGTCTCATTTTTGTCACTTTAAAGGAACTATAGCACGCCGTTCTAACTAAAAATCCATTACTCTCGCGAAAAGAAACATACACAGTGTAACCAATGGCTAAATAAGACCCCTGAAACAATTAAAGAATTCTATAACGAATGTTTTCCGGCCCCGTCATTTAAGGTGTTCACACTAAATTGCCTGCTCGAAAGTAGTTAAAGCATTCTGACTGATTAAGCTATACCTATAAGAGCCATTGTGTATGTTAATAGACATTTCGTATTTTCGTATTGAAATATATACTCTTAGTGTTTCGCAAATTTACTTTTTTCGACCCAAGATAAGTATGATACGTTTCCAGTTTACATATAGATCAAGTCTATTATTTTCAAGCGCGAAACATTGTGTTTTTTCTCCCAAATAAACATAAAAATAAACAAACAAGTACAAGAGACAGTTTATGAGTATCTAAAAAAAATATAGATATACGTTTTAAGCGTTTATTTATTTACCATTTATTTCAATTATGTAGTTTTTACAGATACTATATCTGTCATAGTTTGCTGGTATAATCACAATAAAATACATTTAACAGGTAAAATGCCTATAATGTGTATATTAACAGGATCTTTTGAAACATGATAATATAACAATTGTCACATTCAGTTGAAAACACTTGAGAAAAACGAGCTTCATATGGGTTGACTTTGTGGCGAGTTGTAAAATTGATAAGCTAACACCCCTGGGAAATGTTACTAGGTGGTACTGTTTTTATACAGAAAAGGAAAAGCTGTTAATATGACGTTAGATTCTATTGACGCGCGTAAATCTAAGGCTTACTTGTCTTTAAAACTAAATTTCATCAGATTGTTGTGATATGAAAATTATGTGTCATAGTTCTGTAGATTTCCCTAGCGATTGATACACATAAACATAATGCAAACATAAAGCATAAAGCAAATAAAGCAAACTACTACTCACAATGAAGACCACAAAACTGTCGCTTTTCAGATCGCACCAATTTAAACCAATACGGATAAACATTTTTCTACTGATACGGCTTAATGGGACGGTAATGAGATGTTTTACCCTCTGAACGTAATGTATTGTATAAACTTTAATACAAAAAAAAATAAAAAAAAATAAAAAAATGACGCAATGGAGCAAAAAATGTATGCAAATAAACACGCTGCAGTAACTTTAAATGGAAGTGCACATTTTTATAAACACAATATGTTGTATTGTGTTTTTTTTTATTTTATGTAAGCTGACGATATTGACATTGACAGTACCAACTAGTACATTTCCACGTGCATCACGATTAGTCACACACAATGAACTCTCCCTTGAATCATTAAGACGGGATACCGTCTATTACGTTTTATAGACGGCTGCCATCTTTATAAGACAATATTTTTTAGATGGCATACCGTCCCATTGTAACGAGACGGAAAGCCGACATGTCCCTGACTGCTGACTTTGAACTAGATAAAATCCAGCAGAGGACTACAGAGGATTGAATTCATTCACCATTTTGATCATATAAATCATTAGAAAAACTTTGACTTGGGGCTTCCTGACATGCAGCTTTTGTGCTTTAATAAAATCAAAATGACTGACAGAGGAATTCGTGTTAGAATGACAGAAAATAGCTTAGTTTATTTCGTATATCTGACTTTGATACAGTGGTCATCAAGTTTCTTAAACTGAAAATTCCTTTCACAAATAAGAGCAAAATTTTCACTCGTGGTGGTGTCACTAGTGCAAGATCTACACGATCCATAACATTGATTATTCACTATTTCTTATACACCACCAGCATTTTCTACTATCTAAACATTTTAGTTGACATCATATTATTGCATGACCGGTAATATCAAACTTATATTTTAATACCATCAGATATATCAAATAGTAAAATCGTTTCTTTAACAATCGTATAAACTGATTATCAGTAATGTTGTTTTAGAATACCCGTTGCCATTGATTTTCTTTGGGTAATTATCAATCACATACATTGGAAAGAATAAGATACCTAAGGACCAAAAACCATGTTCTCACTTGAAAACATTTGTATCTGAACGGCTAAATGCTCTTGTGTAGTCTGAAATTAGTCATTCATAATTGCTAAAAAAACTATTCTAATCTAATTTTAGGTTAAGATTGAGTGTTTAACACCCCTCTCTCATCTCTTTAGACATTAATGATATCATCATTGATGTTATGAGCTAGTTTAATTCATATGGGACTTCCATTTATTTCTATTTTCTTTCAAATATTGTCATTTGAATGCTTAGCTGCATAAGAAGTTAAATATGTTATTCAAAATTGTGTTTGCTTATCTGAGAGTATGAAGATTTCCGACATTGATGCCTGAGTCTTGAGACTTGTGGTGTTACATTGGTCAAGTGACAATATTTATATACAAGGTTGAACATCCACCGGACCATTTGTCATGTGACCTGTCAAAAGAAAAGCTAAGGAGAGGCAGAATTATTGCTTCTTCAGTCTGACAAGTCCAAACCCCTGGATGAAACTAGTAACTCACAAGCAATTAATCACTTGCCCATTAGACGCTATTAGGCCACACCAGTCCAATGAAATTTATATTTATATACATTTAACCTCAATCATTTAAAGGTTGGTAGAAAAAAAAAGACTTATCCAGTATCAACCTGTAGAAGGGGCAAGAGGCAGCCCTGAAACGTTGTGTTAACCAAACGAAGAAGTTGTCATCCAAGACATTTGTAATATCTATCTCTCGCCTTCTTACCATGCTCTCAACGTCAATGAAAAACAATCCATCCTAAGAAAGAGACAACATGGAAGTTGCATTTTGTGGATTTATCTTGAAAGTTGCAGAACTGTATCACAAAATCTTTTTAGGGTCAAGTGAACATTGAATCTCTCTACCATGTTTGAAAGTGAGCAATATCAATCTTTATTTGCACTTAAAAGGCCACAGGCCTATAGTACATGCATGTATATACAAACGATATCTTAGGTAGTTGAGAGTAAATTCTTTCTATGTATATAGGCATGATATACATACATTGACAGATTTTCTAAATGTGTTTTACTAGAACAGGATACTAATGATACAAATTTATGAATACTATGATGTGTAAAGTAATATTTCTTAATATACTTATTTCTTAAAGAGTGATAAGCTGGACATACACAAAAGAAATTATATTCATCTTCCATTAAATTCAAATTGCACATTTTACAAATTCTATCTTCTCTTTTTAATCCAGTATATCTTCCTGTTTCTATCTGTAAATCATGACATGAGCAACGAAATTTTGTAAGGGAGAGTCTATATTTCCGAACATTTAACGAGGATAAATTACTTTCATTATATATACATTGTTTAAACATTCTGTAATAAAAACATTTATTTGATACAGATAAGAGGTTATACCAGTCTTGCAACTATTTATCTTGTAGCCTTTGTTTAAAGGATATTAGAAACTTTGAATGAGAGTCTAAACATTGTTCCATGTTAGCATGTAGGAACCACTTGTAGGAACGCTTTTGCAAAATCTACAAAAAGAACACAAAATTTAGAACCTTTTGTATTTAGGTATCTCTGTATAAGTGAACACAAAACAAAATATTATCAGTAGTAGTGTAACCTTTCCTAAAACCAGCTTGAGCTTCAGATATCTTATCACAGGAATCTGCCCAGAACACTAAACGTTTAATTATAATTGCTATGAATATTTTGCTAAATACACTAAGAAGAGTTATGCCTCTATAATTTCCGGTTTCATTTTTATACCCATGCTTATGAATAGGTACAATAATACCAACAGACCATGACTGAGGAAAAGCCCCATTCTCAAGAATGACATTAAACAATAGGTACTAAAATATCCGATGAATGTATGAAAAATTCTGCAAGGGTGATATCTATTCCGGATGATTTATTCAGTTTTAATTGTCCAATACTATAAAGGATTTCATCTTGTGTTATATGAGCGTCTAGAATGACACTGATCATTGAGTTATCACATACTTGGTCACCTTTTTTATCGGACAGGTCACTGATCTGATTAACTGTAACACTGCTTTCAGATGTAGAAAACAATGTTTTAAAATAAGAATACCATTCGTTAATATCAATATCATTTGTTTGGCTAGCTTTACCGTTAATTCTTCTCAGAGATGACCAGAACTGTTTAGAATCGTTGATGGTATTTTCTAACTGTTGTTGTTTCAATTTCATATATTCATTTCGTTTTTGTTTGCAAACTGCATTATACTTATTTCTAATGCAATGGTACTCATTTAAAGCACGGGAGTCTTTATATTTGCGAAACCTATTAAGAGCGAGGGCAACCTTAGTAGATTGCTTGGGTACATACTCCAGGGACATGATAAAGAGAAATGGAGCTTTCTTAGTCCTCACACCAGAGTAAACTACTCTATACATAACATTCGATTAAGCTTTAAACATGGGTCAGTTAGCGATTAGTCATTAGTATAAATATTGGTATCATTCAAGTATGAACAGTATAATAGTAGTATATTATCGTATATTATGACCACTTCCTGTTTATTCAGTATCATCTGTAAATTAAAAAAAAGAAGTTCAATTGAAATTTAGCATAAAATGAGCATCCAAAATATGGAGAAATGGAGAAAAGTCCTTTTTCACTTTCCTATCTACTAGTCAATGTAGTTATGAGGACATGATATAACTTCAATTACAGTTTTCAGTCGTGTTTATGTTTCAATCGTACAGTCAAATATCCTACATTGTTGAGGTATCATTTCTTTTGGACGTTAGTTTACAACGGCACTAGTATGATTAAATTCATATAAAGAGTCATTAAACATTTTTGTTTGTTTCTTTTTTAGAAGGTTTTACAAGGATATTATACTTTAGCTTGAACTAAATTACAATATGTTTACTATTGCACACAAATTGCCACACGCATGTCATTTGTAATTCCAGATCTATATGAACACATGCATTAAACTATCTTCAACTTCTATTTGTAGCATTTCTATTGTAAGCTAGTTTAATTCTTAGTGTTTTGTCCTTGTTTGCTGTTTGTCACCTTATATCCAAATACATAACCCTGTATAAAGTGAGAAATAAATGACAGACATGTCTGTAGATATCATGTAGAAATGCTTATGTTATAAAGCTTCCAAGAATTTTAATTTGACACCAAGTTAGTATCTCTCATTTTTATATTTTTAGACCGATCTATTTATTTTCAGGAAATACTCATTTGTCTTAATATCTCACAAATCCATAAAACAATTGTAACGATAATTAAATCAGCATTGTAATATCTTCCAACATGAAATTCAACTCAATAGAATTGTACATACATGTACATACATGTGAAATATATCATATATTTGTTTAATATGAAAGGCCAATCTAATACTGAATCCCTTTGTTAACTGCTCATGTTTAACATCAGCAGTGAAGAAACTTGTCATCTTCATCTAAACACAGACGGGAGACTCTTATTTCTTCACTTAGAATATGAAGAACATAACGTATTCGCAATATGACACACTTACACTTACATTTACACTTTTCAAAACCAAATCAAACCAAAGAGCAAGTCTGTGGTAATGTGTTCCACTCAAAACACGCTTGCTTCACAATACTATTTCCTTGACGTCCAACATCCCTGTGGAGAAGGCAACATTATCTTGTACATTATCATTGTAAACATCGGGAGTATTTTCAGATTTGTTATGGGTTTGTTATGGCACAATAAAGAAAGGAGATCAGAAAAACATGTTGGATGTAAATGCAGTTGGAAAGCTGTAGTCATAAAATCTTTGCAGAAAAAGAATCATTATCAATGAGTGGGCGATTTTTTATTCTCAAAAACCCCCAAAATATTTTCAAATAAATAGTACATTTTTCTATTGATTAAATACCTGTCAATTAGATTGTGCATTGGAGCAATACAATATTAAAGAGATATATATAGGACATCATTCTTGCGAATAAAACATGAGTAAATTTAGTGTTTGGAATCAAATGATTCAGTGATTTTCAGTGATTTTCAAATAAAAAGTGTTCCTTTTTATTCAAGTCTTACCTTATATTGTTTTACTTTAGATTCTTTGTTTGAATGATCAGGTATAATTCTTCATCATTAATCGCATTTATACATTGGTTAACTATGCTAATATTATAGTTAGATATTCGATAAATAAATTTAGGCAAAAAATGCTTGTTAGCCGAGAGAACCTTACAGTCCTGGCATAAGACAAATATCTTACTCATTCCGTTGGCTAATCTTAATCGATTTGCTCATTTGTCAAACATGTCAGAAATGCTTAGAATGTTATAGAGAATATTCTCCTTGAATTACTGCGATTGGATGACAAAGGATATATAAAACTTATCATCAATTTCTCGGATGTTAACATGTACACGTGAGTGAGAAACTTTATTTAATTATTATACATGTACCTCTATTAAATTTGTAAGAATACCATTTGTCAGTACACACCACGTGATCGAAAAGAATATTTGTACACTGACCCCCTTAACCACTGATGAGGTCAGTTTTGTGACAGAAATTTTGACAGAAATCACTGACCTGAGATGTTGACTCGTCACATGGTTTGTGTCACGTGACTGTTTGTTTTGATGTTTTTTGTCCAAGATTGAGTCATCTAATCGGTTCGCTCATTTTGTAATGAGATAATATTTTAACTTCACTAATATATCTTTGTGTGTAACAGCTAAAATGTTAAATACAAAAGTCTGACGAATTTTGGTATAATGCTGTCTCAGTCATGTCAGACCGCCGTGGCAGTCAGATCTCAAATCCTTGTATTTGACATCACCATGAGTAATTAAGCATATAACGTAGAAATGACAGTTGATGTAAATAAGAAGAGTGTTAATTTAATGTGAGTCAACAACATGTAGTTAGTGTGAAATCCTATTATGATAGTGATATAGAGTTTTAAATCCCACAAATTAAGGCAATGCTTACTTGTTTTGTTCGACCAACTATTAATCGATTTGCACATTTGTCAGGCAGAAATGGCCAGATTGTCACAAAGAATATTCTACTAAAATTTGTACAACTGGATGTTAAAGGATATATCTAAAAATTTCTCAGAGATCAACTTGTACACGTGTGGGACAGACACTGTATGTAGAAATGGCAGTTAAAACGTTGATTTGATGTGAGTATACAACATTTCATATCTTGTGTATGAAATACAAATGTCAAAACAGAGTTTTAAAGTTCAAAGAAATAAAATAAAATAAGAAAACAGTCGACATTAGAACACAAAGTCAATGAAAAACATTCAATAGAGGTAATATAATAAGAGTCATGAACGACATCTAAGAGAAGATAATGTAAAAAACAACCACTCCCTTGGCAAGCTATGAAACTGTGCCAATAATGATATCCCTCAGTACACAGCCCAGTCTGCACGCCTCTTCTAGTTACTTCCAGGTTGTATTTCTCGTCAACTCCCCAGTGCAGTTCTCTGGTTGGTGTTGTTGAAAACTTTAGCGAAGACGTAACATTTAATCCGTTCACTTCCCGATTCGCTAAATTGGACAGAAAAAGTAGTTTCTTTATCTGTCGATGTTTATGGTACAAACACTTACTCCCCAAAACAAATACATTATCTCTAAATCAAATACTTGTGCATTAGAAAACTGAACCTTTTGTTTAAAATATTCGTGTTGGGGAATAATGTCATGAACTCATAGTTGTGAAATGCTTTTAGGAAGTTATGTTTAAAAAATCAAGGTAAAAAACAAGGCTATTATAAGCGAATCAATGAAGATAATTATGCCATTACTCTCTTACCCTGGCAACATTCTATCTCTCCAGAGAAGTATATATTTTTCAATCGGTTTGAACGAGTGAACTGAAATAGATATCTGAATAATTATTGATTCTCCTTGACATGGGTCAGCGTTGCCAGGATTTAAGTTCTGTCTGTAGTGTTATGAGAGTATAGATAAGTGACTTTTTGTGGTTACTTACATCTTACGAATTTCACGAATAATTGTAATTTATTTGTATGGTATGCATTGACGTGATGTTCATTTATTTATTTTTCATAAGGTTGTTTTTAACATACAAAACTGTTCACATCCATATATTTTCAAATCTCATAAATATTTTGATGGTCACTTAAAAATAATTTCAAGGTGGAGTTAGTTTTTTCGGTTATCATCTTCTTTAGTGTGAGCATAGACAACGTTTCTGCTTAAATATTTATTTCTTCATCTGTAATCGATCATCAGTAAATGTTTAGGAATTTCGAAGTTGTTGACGTCATTGGTCTAATTGGCCTTAAAGAATGAAACAACAGTGTTACACTATTGAAAAATGTCAACTGCCACACTCTTCAGTGGAATAAGTACATGAAGAAGTGCTTTAACAATTCAGCTCAAAATTTATGTTTACTACTGATGATCAAATGAAATAAGATCTAACGTTTCTCTAAGCTGAGTAGTTTGAGTAAATTCGACAAGTAATTGAGAAAAAACATAAATTAATAACATACTGGGTTATTTACATGTACATATATACATGACTATCATTATCATAGATAATAATAATAACTAAGAACTAATATCCACGATCAGTTATTGAACTAATCAATCATACATTCTTTCTACACAACACTGTGTTTTAAAAGAATATTTTCGTATCAAACCAGGAAACTGTAACCATTATAAAAATATGATTAATAGTGTTTGTCATTTTTGTCTGAAAATTCCCTTAAGACTTTTAGTGTTCAATCTACACTAGCAATCCTATTATAACGTTATTTCCTATGATAGATTGCAGCAAGTCAGACAGTTATCTCGCAAAGGGATAAAAACAATAACCATTCAAAATTATTGCCCTTTTAGCTGAAAAGACATCTTATCATGCTGTAATTTATTGACACTTGTCACATTACTACCATTGTGAATTCTAAAAAAGTGAATGAAGATTTAGCATTTATGAATTATGATTGATGATGAATGTGTCATAGAAGAAGTGAACCTATGAAGATTAGTTTTTGTATCATTAAATAACGAATTAAAGTTTATTTATCTAAAGCTTAAAGATTAATTCCACTGTCAATTGTCATGATATTTGTGCTTTCAAAAACTTCATGTCGGGATTTCATATATCAATGAAATCAACGAGGAGTTATATTTTTAGATTTGTAAATTACTCAGATCGTTTATAATCCTACTTGGACCCTTATTGACTATCATTACCTAATCCCATTTTAACCAACAATGGATTACACTTATGACACCCCCTTTTCTTAAATAGTTCATATTTTGTGATTTATAAACCACTCACTTTTATCCTTCAAATATATTAACTTGTGTTATGTTTTCCAATGAATTTGTTAAGACGTTAGATATTGTCAAGATATTTCAAAGCATATCTTAGAAAGGCGCAAGTACATTGTTGCGGTTGACATAGTCTTAAGTTTTTAATTGAAGTTACAATTTAAGCTGGCCTTGATTTTTTCCTTCAAGACAGGCTTTTCTTTTTGTACATATCAGTGGTCTATCAGTTTAATATATCCCAAATGACATTGATAAGGTAGCTGATATTTACGCTTTTTATAACTATCTGGCTATCTGTTAAGTGCCAAGTCAATATTTAAAATTAATGTTTTTAAACGTTACACGACTTTCATCCATCAATGTCTATTTTTTCAGTCCATTTCAGCAATAATTCATAATGCCTCCATATTGTTTCGTGCATCTCTCACTTCTATGCAGCTGTCCTGACATGATGCATGGAACAGCTAAGCTAACCCATATCGATACAAATCAGTGTCACAGAATTATCAGTATGTCAGTATTGACAGCTTCAATTTATATGTGTAACCTAAAAGTAAAAAGTATTCACGTAAACATACCTATAAAAGGCTACTGGGGATTCCTATGAAAATTACTCCAAAGTGAAAATATATTTTTGACCTCATTATGAAAGAAGCAATACCATATCGCTAAATTTCAAGCCAAAAAAGAAAATCATTCTCAAGTGTTAAAATCCTGTTTCATATAGCCATTAAAGACCAATCATAATTGATGATCAACTTTTCTCATAACACTCTATACTTTTTCATGAACAATTCACAAGAGACATATAACATATGGAAAATCATAATCTGTAATAGTACGGCCATGTAGAGTGATTTTTAAAATAGACAAAGTTATAAACTTATTCCATTAAACAGTAGAAGTAATTTTGCAATTTTTTGGTAATGGTTTGTAAAGAAATAAAAATATACCCCCTTCAATGTCACTGATTATCAACAATTTTACATTCCAATCTAAGTCGACATAGTCAGTTTTCAAGGAACACAAACTACTTTACTTTTAATGTTAAAAGTCTTGATGCATAGCTGAAAACTTTGCAAATATGTTTTATATTACATCATATTTTACTTAAACGTAAATATGACAATTTTGCTAAGAAGGGATATGCACGAATTGAGAAGATGGATGATAGCAAACAATGTTTCGGATTATTGGTACAGTCTGCCTAATCACAACTCATATATCAAGAAATGCAGGAAGGACAATTATGATACCAGCATGGTCTAAAATATGCATTGGTATTGGACCTCCTTGACACGTTAATTAATGAAAACTTTCATCTTGTTATCCTATTTGAAATAACTGCAGGTGAAGTTATAAAAACAAAGCAGGGGTTATCTGTATAGGAACATGTCTGTGCTTGACGCAACTAGTCTAGTCTATCAAGGCATCTCGATTGTAAATATTGAACCTGTTCAGTACATCACTGTTTCTTTGACCTAAAATACTGTTTCTTTGAATTGTCAATTTCAATTTAATATTTTGACACACTTTTGATGAATTTTGTAAAACAAGTTTTCTATTCGGTACTAATACTAAATTATACATTTTAATATACCTATAAACATTTATGATATTGAAAACAACGGTGTATTACACTTAGAGTACCGAGTTATTATGCTTGACAATTTGTATGCCTGTTTTCACTGTAATAAAATGTTTTTACAAAATCTACTACATATATAATGTAGCGTGATATATTGTTATTAGACACTTGAGGACCTTATCAGTAATGTATCATTTCAATGACGTTGATATCAAAATATGATAGTTCCTGCCTAAACTAACGGTGCAGAAATGTTCAGATGTCAATTTCGTATTTTGAGATTTCAGCGTAAGTCTAGGGTGCTAAGAGTTTTGCAATATCCATGTATTTTGTATTTCATTCTAAAATTGCGATTAAAACACACAAACATGTGTATATTTAATGAAGAAATTGAAGACGAGTTGGCGTGCTTTATCATTGAATAAAACATAGCAGGGAGCATAAAACACGAAGGGCGTAGCCCTTCGTGTTTTATGCTCTCTGCTATGTTTTATTCTATAATAAAGCACAACAACGAGTCTTCTATTTCTTATATGAGATGCCCTCAAACAGTTATTCTCTTTTATATAAAACCAGTGCAGATATTATGTTGTTTGTATATATTATTGTGTTGAAAATATTAATGCCTCCCGTCGTAGAACACGTTCACTAGCATTGAACAATCAAAGTGACGTAACGTGAGGTGATTTGCTATGGGACGTTCAAACTGACGTCTAAAGTCACGCACATGTTTTATTGTCTCATAAAGTGGCTCTCGGTCCCATTGACTGCCTGTGTTTTATTGCCGTGGGTATCTTATATTGGAAAATAGTTGATAATTTGATCACGTCATGATGTAACCATAATATTAGCATCACTTTATTATTCCTTAGAATATTCAAAGGACAATATTTTTTTAATATCTACCCTAAAATGACTCTTAATTTTAAAATATCACGTGTTTACAAAAGTGCTTGTGTTTATCTTACTGTCATTGTTAATTCAAAGGATAACCAGCAGACATGGCATACATATTCACTGTCCTTATGTATTCCAGTTTCTGACAACTAGGTCAATTCTTATATTTTAAATATCTAGACATTGAAATTAAAATACTATTGTGCGCACAAAATTGCTTGCAACCTTGATTTTGATGGTGATCATAACCTTGTACACAACCTTACTTGTCTGTCTTGTTTCTGCGAAATGATGAATTCCAAGGCGAGAAAGTAATGTTGCTTTTACTCACCTTCATGAACATCACATAAAACCGCAAGTAAAATGTTATGTTACCCTTCGTTTGCGACGTACATTATTCCTTTGAGAAACAGATGTATGGTATTAACATCAAGAAATAGCGTTGAGATCGATCTTATTATATCATTGATGCATTCAGTACAGTGATTTTGTTTCCAAAACAAACCTTCAAAGCAATAACATGTTAAAAGCATTTTAAATTAGGATTTAATTGAATTAATAGACTTCTGAATGTGAGATCTTAAAACTCTCATCTTCCAGTAGTGAAATATCTATTTTGAGAAATCGTATTTGCCTTGGAAGAATTGATATGCTATTGCTGATGTGTAAACATGAAACTATCTCCCTGTGCCTCATTTTCTAATTTTGTTCTAACTTAATAAACAAATGCAGATCCGAGAGAAAAATGCAGAATTTCTTTCATAATGAAAAAGGGAACACCAAAGCTTAGAGAATCACAACATTGAAGAGATGTGAGAATAAATCGCATCCGCTATGTATTTCTTAAAAAAAGGGGATTATAAATTGTGAATTTGTTGACCCTGTGACATGAAATATACGCCACAAGGGTCACGACCTAAAGACCTATTTTCTTCCCCATAATGTAGAGTATGTAAAATGTGTTATACCTATGATAAATACTTTAAGTTTTGAAACTTATTTAGTTTATTGTTAATAGCATGGTGAGTCATTGATAGTGCCAAGTACCACACAGTCTCCACGAAATTATTTGAAGGAATACAATTCGAATCGGTTATTGTTTTACATCGTCAGTGAAATGATATCGTAAAATTTCGAGTAACAGTTTTGTTTTGCAGGTGAACAGTTTGGAGAGTATTTGTAAATGAGGCCCAATGACTGTTACAGTAGGAATAATGCAACCGTTAATCCCGTTTAACTAGGCTCTTTTAATTCATGTTTACTTTATATAAACTAGTTACAGATATCTGTTTGAGGGCCATTCTAGAAGTTGATGTAATGAAAGACAAGGATATTTAAAGAAACAGTTCTTCGATTACTATAATGCATCATATTTGACTTAGTAATAGGGTAAACATGGACAATCAAGCGGTCAAGTCGTTCTCGTAGATGGTTGGATGTTGTCAGAGAGGGGCTCATGCACTGAATCAGAATCTGTGCGGACTCCTTGTTCCACATGGAAAGACAGTTCAAACCTTTATAACAAACCCCAGCAAGTTCTCCAAGAAGTTCACCATCATCAACGAAACTTACAAGCTCGATAGCTATGACGTAGTAGATATTAACATCAATTTCAACTGTGTAGAATGCCTAAATATAAAAGCCAAGAGTAGTCCACTAAACGCCTGACACCCACGTTTAGTAGTACAACATGGCATGGCCTTGTCATTTATGCTCAGCTATTCCACCCCTTCCACCCTCTCCCACTTCACCGTGGAGATCAACACTCAGAATCTTCCTTAAATTGTCTCCAGCCAACCCATTTGCAAACAAAGACTGTGGTGATTCGTATGTGCGAAAAACATAAATACCTGTCAATCTCAAACTTCAGTAAGGTGCTAAATCACCCAAGTTCATCCGGGCCACAGCATCAACTGGGATAACATCAATATCATCGAAAGGAAATAGTCGGAGTACAAAGTTAAAAAACTTCTTTAAGCGATTCATGTTATGAAGAGATGGAATATTCATAATTATCAAAGCCTATCATCTTTCGCTAAACTAATCATCATATTGTTATGCTTATTATGTTTCAACTCCTAAACTATATATACCTTTGTACCACAACTGTACCGTTTGATTATTATCTACCTGATGTATTCCATGTACCTTTACCTCATATTTTCATTCACCTGGCCTTCAATCAGTTCATCAACTTCTATATTGTACGTCCATGACACAACTGTCATGCACTACATTTGATCACTGTATATGCATAATTTGTATTTCCTTTTCTATTGTTAATCAATACATGTACCTAGTTATACCATGTCTATTCTCATTAGAGCTGGTTATCGCTACTTTTTAGCTGATCGATAATCGCTAGTGTTCGATCGATAATCGATCGATTATAATCGTTTTTATTGCCGACAGACACTTTTGATTTCACAGTCTAAAACCTACGTAAGCCAACTGACTTCCGGGTCGTTGTCATCACTCTACATTTGCGAAAGTAAAAATAATGCTTTATCATATGTCTGCCGAAATAATACTGACCCCCTTAATGTGAATAATTACAATTCCAGACAGTGAGCGACCTTCATTTAAATATTTAAAGAAAATCTCGAACAAGGAAATGTAGGACCGTCGTCATTCATAAACTCATCGGTCACCTTTTCCTAGAAATGATAGTCTCGAACCATGGCACCTTTTGTCACTTGTAATGTTTTAATTCATTTATTTTCTTATTTATAAGAGTTGATAGCAGATCAACAAGAATTATATATTATGGAAATTACAGAACAAGTTATAAAACATTATCTAATTTAATTTCATGTACACGTTAATATTGAAATGTCCGACTGACAGCGTCCTTTCCACATTGCTTACCTTTCAGCGTCTTTGATTAGCAAATCAACTGTGATGTAAATAAATAAACCTCTGTTTTCATCTGTCTTGTGTTGATATTGTATGTTGAATTGTTGATTTTGTTGTAATTGCTTATGATTAACTTAGCATTCATGATAAAGAATCGTATCAGAAGATATTATAATGAAATCGAAAGTAACTGTCTATTTTACTTGCATAAACTAAGTCACGTGATTATGTGTTATGAAAGATCAGCTTACTATTTACAGCCAATCACTAAGCACCTAACCTGTGACGCTTTGTTACATGGCCAATGAGAGTTGCACATCTTGGTCATGAATATTAATTACTTCCCACGCCGCCCAATCGACATTGAAACTTAAAATAAGTGACTGAGTCGTCATGAAGATCGATTTGAAAACAGGAATCATACTAAGAGGTCATATTGTGAATTTTTTTCAGTAAATGGTATCAACGATAATAACAACTATAATACGTTCACAATTGAAAGGTTATTTATAATTTTCATTCTTAGATTTATAACATTGTAAACTAAGAAACAGAAAAAATTAAGTTTATTCTATCGTATTTTGTCATCTTTTTTTGAACACAGTATTTCATTGCACTAAGTAAAATATAATAACAAATGTCTAGTAAATATCTTTTTGATAATATATATTTAAGATGTCATAGTGTCTAACTTTAGTGAAACTTAAGGCGTTCATAACTTCATTCCGTTGAAATTGATAAATGTTATATCACTACACGGTAGATTTACATTTCCAAAACTTTGGTTGTTTTAATTTTTAACATTGTTGCCTCTGAGCGTATAAATACGCAAGTAATCTTTGGTTAAACTAACACAAATGAAACACCAAAACGTCACGTTCTAATATGAGATTTAATTTTCTCTTACATGCGCAAATACATTCATGAGAATGCTTACCGCAAATTTAATCTATTTCAAAAACAAAAGTCGAAACCCGAAGGAACCTTCATCAAACTTCTTAACTGGAACAATGTAGATTTGTTAAACCTCTTAACGAAATTAAAATTCTGTTTTTAAGGAACTGTTTAACAAACGTTTTCTGGAAACGGGAGACATTCACCGATCATCGACAATTTGGTGACAAATTCGGCAGGGATAAAAAGTTACCTTTCAAACTCTTTTGTAATTTTTGTTAAGAAATATAAGTTTATCTACATTGTCTGGTTTCAGACTAGCACGTTTGTCAGTGATGGTATTTCCACAGGCACTAAACACTTGTTCACTTTGGACTGAAGTCGCCGGTGTGGAAAGATATTTCCGGACAAGGGGGGTCAATTTGGGGTAGAATTGATGGTTTTTCCCCCACCAATTCAAACTTGTTGTTTTCCCCTGGGGTGGATCCTGTGACATATAATGCTCTAACTCAGTTTGGACGATGTCACTTTGACTCTTGTGTCCGTCCTCAACTTTGACCACAGTGACATCAGAAAACCACTCATCCACAAAGTTTTCAGCTTCACTTTCAAGTTTCACTTTCTTGATTGGGGGAGTAATTTCATCATCCTGGGCTTCACAAGCCCGTTGTCGCTGTCGCTGCTTTGAAGATTCATTTCAAGTTTCTTCAATATAGGGAGTATCATGGAGACTGAGGGGTTTTGCTGGTCACAGATAATGACAGTTGCAGTTTTCATGGGACCTAAAACTTTAATTAGGTCTTCAACATCTTCCTGTTCTGACGCAGACAGTAGGCATGTACGTGCGTCCTTCTTGATGAGAGGATCTGTGAAAGATGCATGTATCGCGGCTGTCTGTTCTGTGAGTCGGACCACCATGTCATATGTAGAGTTCCATCTAGTATCGACATCCTGCAGCAATTTGTGGTCAGGTAAATCGAGCATTTGTCTCTTTTGGGTTAGAATGCTTGTGGCTAATGGGCTTCTTTTGAAAAATCCAACGAGATGACGACATTTGGCCAGAAGGGGAGATAAACATGTGAGAGACATGCCTGCCTTTACTGACAAATTTAGCGTGTGGGCTAAACATGGTATTTTCTCCCATTCCAAAATATCTATGGTTTTCTGTATATTTGCTGCATTGTCGCTTGTGACAGTCGGGCGTGTGATACCCAACTCCCTAGCACTTTCTTCTAAAGCCTTGCTAAGATTTTCAGCTGTGTGACTACCAGGTAATTCACGTGTTTGAAGAACAAAATTATTCATGTTCCAGGCGTCATCAATGCAGTGTGCAGTTACCGTCATGTATGCGTGTGTAGCTTCAGATGTCCAACAATCTGTTGTAATGGAGACGGGTCTACCTGTCATCTTGGCAATCACTTGTAATTTAGTATCCCTGTACATTTGTGGGATTAGGTTTTCCTTAAAGTAAAACCTACTTGGCATATCGTAGAGAGAATCTGTGGCTACGTCGAAAATTTTTTAAAAGGTTTTTCAGTCGGCAGTAGACAGGGGCTTCATATCTAATATCAAGTGTTCTGCTATTGATTTTGTAATTGCGATTGATTTTGGGTTTGTTTTTGCCCATTTCTGTTTTTGTTTGGTACTCAACATTGAAGAAATTTGCATTTGATTGGATTGGTTTGGTACGATATCACAAGGATGAGTGTTCTTCAAATGATTGCTCAAGTTTGTTGTGTTACCGCTGTACCTAATTGCTGTGGCACACGTGCGGCATATCGCCTTTGACTTATCAAGGTTAAATCCATCACCCTCTTGACGGTAAAAACCAAAATGTTGCCAAACCTGGCTCTTTGCCTTATCAGGAAAGTCATAAATTTTCTTCTTTTCACTCATGTTTTCAGTCAATACGACATAGTAAACTCGTAGTAATATTTGACCTTCGTGGGAAAGTGACGACATTCGATCTAAAAATAGATGGCGATTTCATTGGCTGAGCAGGAACCATGCGCACATGAGTACGACATGACTTCCGTTTTTGAGGTAAACAAGCAAAACTCTACGATTTGATTACACTTTTCAAATAAAGAAAACACAGTATAGTAAAACATTTTATTGTTTATACACCAAAGTAATAATTATTTCCGATTATCGATGTGCAGTTAATTTGTAATCGACAATCGTTTATTTGACTTCAATCGATCGATTAAGCGATCCTACGATTAATCGCTCCAGCACTAATTCTCATGTATCACTTATTTGACAATGGCATCATAATCTATATCAAAACGTTACCTACACAGCATACAAGAAGCTTATGTCCATTAAATGGTCATCATTCTCTAGGTAAATGATGTATCGATGTTCAAACTTATTTCAGTCATTCGTCATCCTTTATCTTCAGCGATCTTAGTTGATGTAATATAGAAATCACGGCAATTAGCTAGGTTTATATTATTTTAACTACATTCCAACAGTAAAAAATCCAGTTAATTAATTACTACAACAGCGAACTCTAATAACTTTTGGATGAACATCACAGGTTTACCAGGTTTTAATCTAGTTTGAATGTTAACAAGGTTATATTCTAAAAAGAGTGAGTGTCAAATATCTTCAATATTGATTGATACCCTGTAGATCGTGCAAGAAACATCCAACATTATTCTTTCTGTCATCACTAGATTTGTGATTAGGCATGACAAACACGAGTCAGGAACTTTTCAGATCGTGCATGTCATTCCTGAAGATACAAATTTAAATATCGTGTCATTTTGAAGTTTGTTCTGTATTCAGGCTGCGCACGTTTCAACCAAACGACTTCAATCAATGAATACTTAAACCTTTAAACGGCTCTATCTCTAGTTGACATTAGTGGTGTATTTACACGCTTATGGAGCATTTCAACTGATCTATAAATGGCTGTGACCAAAAGCAAAACTTCGACTGAATACTTCTGATAACAGGCACAAAGACATGAAAAGTGAGGGGAAAACATTCTGTTTCTAATTTGTGATGTGTTACTAAGTCAAAGGACATTGATTGATGAAAACGTTATAACTGTCTCAAATATCCAATCATATTGGAAATGTAAGGGGAAAAAGCCAAAATATAAAAGATGATTGATTCATAATTGTTTTCAAAAGGAACTGACATTGAACTAGATATAAACCAGCAGAGGATTACAGAGGATTACATTTATTCACCATTTTGATGAGATAAATCATTAGAAAAACTTTGACTTGAGGCTTCCTGACATGCAGCTTTTGTACTTTCATAAAATCAAAATGACAGACAGAGGAATTCATGTAAGAATGACAGAAAAGAGCTTAGTTTATTTCGTATATCTGACTTTGATGCATCAGTCATCAAGTTTCTTAAACTGAAAATTCCTTTCACAAATAAGAGCAAAATTTTCACTCGTGGCAGTGTCACTAGTGCAAGATCTACACGATCCATAACATTCATTATTCACTATTTCTTATACACCACCAGCATTTTCAACTATCTAAACATTTTAGTTGACATCATATTATTGCATGACCGGTAATATCAAACTTATATTTTAATACCATCAGATATATCAAATAGTAAAATCGTTTCTTTAACAGTGGTATAAACTGATTATCAGTAATGTTGTTTTAGAATACCCGTTGCCATTGATTTTCTTTGGGTAATTATCAATCACATACATTGGAAAGAATAAGATACCTAAGGACCAAAAACCATGTTCTCACTTGAAAACATTTGTATCTGAACGGCTAAATGCTCTTGTGTAGTCTGAAATTAGTCATTCATAATTGCTAAAAAAAACTATTCTAATCTAATTTTAGGTTAAGATTGAATGTTTAACACCCCTCAGTCATCTCTTTAGACATTAATGATATCATAATTGATGTTATGATCTAATTCATTAATTTATTCATATGGGACACCAATTTATTTCTATTTTCTTTCAAATATTGTGATTTGAACGCTTAGCCGCATAAGAAGTTTAATATGTTATTCAAAATTGTAACTAGTGTTTGCATATCTGAGAGTTTGAAGATTTCCGACATTGATGTCTTAGTCTTGAGACTTGTGGTGTTACATTGGTCAAGTGACAATATTTATATACTAGGTTAAACATCCACCGGATCATTTGTCATGTGACCTGTCAAAAGAGTATCTAAGGAGAGACAGAATTAATGCTACTTCAGTCTGACGAGTCCAAACCCCTGGACGAAACTAGTAACTCACAAGCAATTTATCACTTGCCCTTTAGACGCTATTAGGCAACACAAATTAGATTTATATTTATATACATTTAATCCCAAGGACATGATATAACTTCAATTACAGTTTTCAGTCGTGTTTAAGAATTTTGCAGTCAAATGTCCCTCATTGTTGAGGTATCATTTCTTTTGGACGTTAGTTTATAACGACACTAGTATGATTAAATTCATATAAAGAGTCATTAAACATTTTTGTTTGTTTCTTTTTGAGAAGGTTTTACAAGGATATTATATTTTAGCTTGAACTAAATTACAATATGTTTAATATTGCACACAAATTGCCACACAAATGTCATTTGTAATTCCAGATCTATATGAACACATGCATTAAACTATCTTTAACTTCTATTTGTAACATTTCTATTTTAAGCTCGTTTAATTCTTATTGTTTTGTCCTTGTTTGCTGTTTGTCACCTTATTTCCAAATACACAGCCCTGTATAAAGTGAAAAATAAATGATAGTCATATCTGTAGATATCATGTAGAAATTTGTATGTTATAAAGCTGCCAAGAATTTTAATTTGACATCAAGTTCTCTCATTTTTATATTTCAAGACCGATTTATTTATTTTCAGGAAATACTCATTTGTCTAAATTTCATTCTCACAAATCAATTGTAACGATCATTTAATCAGCATTGTAATATCTTCCAACATGAATTTCAACTCAATAGAAATGTACATAGATGTACATACATGTTTCATATATTTTTGATTTGAAAGGCCAACCTAATACTGAATCCCTTTGTTAACTGCTCATGTTTAACATCAGCAGTGAAGAAACTTGTCATCTTCATCTAAACACAGACAGGAGACTCTTATTTCTTCACTCAGAATATGAAGAATATAACTTATTCGCAACACACTTACACTTACACTTACACTTACACTTACACTTACACTTTTCAAAACCAAATCAAACCAAAGAGCAAGTTTGTGGTAATGTGTTCCACTCAAAACACGCTTGCTTCACAATACTATTTCCTTGACGTCCAACATCCCTGTTGGGAAGGCAACCTTATCTTGTCAGACATTGTAAACATCGGGAGTATTTTCAGATTTGTTATGGCACAATAAAGCAAGGAGATCAGAAAAAAAACATGTTGGATGTAAATGCAGTGGGAAAGTTGTAGTCATGAAATCTTTGCAGAAAAATAATCAATATCAATTAGTGGGCGATGTTTTATTGTAAAAAAACCCCAACATATTTTCAAATAAATAGTACATCTTTCTATTGATTAAATACATGTCAATGTTTGCAGTGAAGCAATACAATATTCAAGAAATATATATAGGACATCATTCTTGCGAATAAAACATGAGAAAATTTAGCGTTTGGATTCTAACAGTGATTTTCAAATAAAAATTGTTCCTTTTTATTCAAGTCTTACCTAATATTTTTTACTTTAGATTCTTTGTTTGAATGATCATGTATGATTATTCACAATTAATCGCATTTATACATTGGTTAACTATGCTAATATTATAGTTAGATATTCGATAAATAAACTTGCTTGTTAGCCGAGAGAACCTTAAAGTCCTGGCATAAGACAAATATCTTACGCATTCCGTTGATGTAATCTAAATCTTATTTGCTCATTCGTCAAAACTGTCAGAAATGCTCAGAATGTTATAGATAATATTCTCTTTGAATTACTGCGATTGGATGACAAAGGATGTATACAAATTATCATAAATTTGTCGGAGGTCGACATGTACACGTGAATGAGAAACTCTAATTAATTGTGATACATGTACCAATATTAAATTTGTAAGAATACCATTTGTCAGTACACACCACGTGAAATATATAAATATATTTGTACACTGACCCCTTTTACCACTGATGAGGTCAGTTTTGTGACAGAAATTTTGACAGAAATCATTGACCTAAGATGTTCACTCGTCACATGGTTTGTGTCATGTGACTGTTTGTTTTGTTGTTTTTTGTCCAAGATGGCGTCATCTGATCGGTTTGATGATTTTGTAATGAGATAATATTTTCAATTCACCAGTGCATCTATGTGTGTAACAGCTATAATGTTAAATACAAAAGTCTGACAAATTTTGGTATAATGCTGTCTCAGTCATGTCAGACCGCCTTGGCAGTCAGGCTCAAATCCTTGTATTTCACATAATGACATCACCATGAGTAATTAAGCGTATAATGTAGAAATGGCAGTTAACGTAAAGTAGAAGAGCGTTGATTTAATGTGATTATACAACATTTCATATCTTGTGTCATACAAATGTCATATCAAAACAGAGTTTTAAGGTTCAAAGAAATAAAATAAAATAAGAAAACAGTCGACATTAGAACAAAAAGTCAATTGTAAACATTCACGTGAGGTAATTTAACAAGAATCATGAACGACATCTAAGAGTACATAATGTTAAAAACAACCACTCCCTTGGCAAGCTATGAAACTGTACCAATAAGGATATCCCTCAGTACACAACCCAGTCTGCAAACCTCTTCTAGTTACTTCCAGGTTGTATTTCTCTTCAACTCCCCAGTGCAGAATTCTCTGGTTGGTGTTGTTGAAAACTTCAGTGTAGACGTCGTCCGTGTAGTTCCTTCTACAGATAACATAATCCATTCAGTTCTCGATTCGCTAAATTGGACAGAAAAAGACGTTTCTTTATCTGATGATGTTTACGCTACTGCAGCTACGAACACTTACTCCCCAAAACAAATACATTATCTCTAAACCAAATACCTCTGCATTAGAAAACTGAACCTTTTGTTTAAAATATTCGTGTTGGGGAATAATGTCATGAACTCATAATTGTGAAATGCTTATAGGAAGTTATGTTTAAAAAATCAAGGTAAAAAACAAGACTATTATAGGCGTATCAATGAAGATAATTATGCCACTACTCTCTTACCCTGGCAACATTCTATCTCTCCAGAGAAGTATATATTTTTCAATCGGTTTGAACGATTGACCTGAAATAGATACCTGAATAATTATTGATTCTCCTTGACTTGGGTCAAAGTTGCCAGGATTTAACGGATACGTGTGTTTTGTCTGTAGTGTTAAGAGAGTAAAGTTAAGTGACTTTTTGTGGTTCCTTACATCTTACGAATTTCACGTATAATTGTAATTTATTTGTATGGTATGCATTGACGTGATGTGCAAGACGTTGACAGAGTGCAATACTTTATTATTGGGTCATTTATTTATTTTTCATAAGGTTGCGTTTAACATACAATACTTTTCACAGCCATATATTTTCAAATCTCAAAATATTTTGATGGTCATTTAAAAATAATTTCAGGTTGGAGTTAGTTTTTGCGGTTGACATCTTCTTTAGTGTTAGCATAGACAACCTTTCTGCTTAAATACTTATTTCTTCATCTGTAAATAATCATCAATAATTATTTAGGAATGTCGAAGCTGTTGACGTCATTGGTCTAATTGGCCTTAAAGAATGCAACAACAGTGTTACACTATTGAAAAATGTCAACTGCCACACTCTTCAGTGGAATAAAAACATGAAGAAGTTTAGCTCGAAATTTAATTTTTACTACTGATGTTCAAATGAAATGAAATGAAAATGTTTCTCTAAGCTGAGTAGATTGAGTAAAGTCGACAAGTAATTTAGAAAAAAAATTGAATACTGGATTATGTACATATATACATGACTAGCATTATCATAGTTAATAATAATAACCAAGAACTAATATCCACGATCAGTTATTGGACTAATCAATTATACATTCATTTCTACACGACACTGTAAGTGTTTTAAAATAATATTTTCGTATGAAACCAGGAAACTGTATCCATTATAAAAATATGATTAATAGTGTTTGTCATTTTTGTCTGAAAATTCCCTTAAGACTTTTAGTGTTCAATCTGCACTAGCAATCATATTATAACGTTATTTCCTATATGATAGATGGCAGCAAGTCAGATAGTTATCTTGCAAAGGGATAAAAAAGATAACCATTCAAAATTATTGCCCTTTTAGCTGAAACGACATCTTTTCATGCTGTAATTTATTGACACTTGTCACATTACTACCATTGTGAATTCTAAAAAAGTGAATGAAGATTTAGCATTTATGAATGATGATTGATGGTAAATGTGTCATAGAAGAAGTAGAAAATGTGATGAAAAAGCGTGAACCTATGAAGATTAGTTTTTGTATCATTAAATAACGAATTAAATGTTTATCTATCAAAAGCTTAGAGATTAATTCCACTGTCAATTGTCATGATATTTGTTTTTTCAAAAACTTCATGTCGGGATTTCATATCTCAATGAAATCAACGAGGAGTTATATTTTTACTTTTGTAAAATACCCAGATCGTTTATAATCCTACTTGGACCCTTATTGACTCTCATTACCCAATCCCATTTTAACCAACAATGGATTACACTTATGACACCCCCTTTTCTTAAATAGTTCATATTTTGTGATTTATAAACCACTCACTTTTATCCTTCAAATATATTAACTTGTATTATGTTTTAAACGTTACACGACTTTCATCCATCGATGTC
Organism: Gibbula magus; assembly: GCA_936450465.1. Lineage (NCBI taxonomy): Eukaryota > Metazoa > Mollusca > Gastropoda > Trochida > Trochidae > Gibbula > Gibbula magus. Next base: position 40,451,683 of record OW388294.1, on the reverse strand, counting down.
TATTTTTTCAGTCCATTTCAGCAATAATTCATAATGCCTCCATATTTATTCGTGCATATCTCACTTCTGTGCAGCTGTCCTGACATGATGCTTAGAGCAGCTAAGTTAACCCTTATCGATACAAATCATTGTCACAGAAAAACATTTTATTAGTGAATCAGTATGTCAGTATGTCCTTTATATTTGTAACCTAAAAGTTAAAAGTATTCACGTAAACATACCTAGCTATAAAAGGCTACTGGGGATTCCTATGAAAATTACTCCAAAGTGGAAATATATTTTTGACCTCATTCTGAAAGAATGCAATACCATTTCGCTAAATTTCAGGCAAAAAAATAAATTGTTCTCAAGTGTCGATATCCTGTTTCATATAGCCATTAGAGACCAATCATAATTGATGATCACCTTTTCTCATAACATTTTATACTTTTTCATGAACAATTCACAAGAGACATATAACATATTGAAAATCATAATCTGTAATAGAGTGATTTTTAAAATAGTCAAAGTTATAAACTTATTCCATTAAACAGTAGAAGTCATTTTGCAATGGTTTGGTAATGGTTTGTAACGAAATATAAATATACCCCCTTCAATGTCACTTATTATCAACAATTTTACATTCCGATCTAAGTAGACTTAGTCAGTTTTCAAGGAACATAAACTATTTTACTTTTAATGTTAAAAGTCTTAATAATAGCTGAATAATTTGCAAATAAATTGTGTCCTTTATTATATCATATTTTACATGTAAATATGACAATTTTGCTAAGAAGGGATATGCACGAATTGAGGAGATGGATTATAGCAGACAACGTTTGGGATTATTGGTACTGTCTGCCTAATCACAACTCGAATATCAAGACATGCAGGAAGGACAATTATGATACCAGCATGGACTGAAATATGCATTGGTATTGGACCTGCTTGACATTCACTGATTAATTAAAACTGTCATCTGGTTATCCTATTTGGAATAACTGAGGTTGAAGTTATCAAAACAAAGGAGGGGTTATTTGTATAGGAACATGTCTGTGCTTGACGCAACTAGTTTAGTCTATCAAGGCATCTCGACTGTAAATACTGAATCTGTTCAGTACATCACTGTTTCTTTGACCTAAAATACTGTTTCTTTGGAACTATAATGAATTGTCAATTTCAATTTACTATTTTGACACACTGTTGTTGAATGTTGTAAAGCAGGTTTTCTTTTTGGTACTATATTAATCATTTTAATATGCCTGTCTATGAAATTGAATTAACAGTGTATTACCCTTTGAGTACCGAGTAATTATGCTTAAACGTTTTGAAATTTTGTGTGTATGTTTTCACATAAAACCGTAATAAAATGCTTAAGAAATAAACATACTTTCATGGAATTGACACTTTGCCACTTGATGTATTTGCTGTTATACAAAATCTACTGCATTCTATAATGTAGCGTGATATATTGTTATTAGACACTTGAGGACCTTATCAGTAATGTATCATTTCAATGACGTTGATATCAAAATATGATAGCTCCTGCCTAAACTAACAGTGCATAGATGTCCAGCTGTCCATATCGTATTTTGAGATTTCAACGTAAGTCTAGGGTGCTTAGAGTTTTGCAATATCCATGTATTTTGTATTTCATTCTAAAATTGCGATTTTCCCAACTTAGGGATTTTGAAAAAAGCTATAAATATGACTTGTTTGTCACCGAGGCGACGTGGGAAGACAAGACTAGAGTAACTTCTGTGGGGAGAATTTATACATGTTTAAGAAACCACTAGGTTCCTATGTTCAGTAAGATGGAGAAAAAGATTGATGACTTTTATTATAGTCTAATTGTCATGTAATCTTAGTAATATACAGATTTGAAAGATACAGAACAGTTGAACTTCTAACCTTTAGGATACTGTGTAAGTGAATTTAATTTTATTATGATTTGTTAAATGTTGGTAAAAATGACAGATTCAAATGTTAAAAAGGTAAAGTATCAGTATTTAGTAGCTTTGAGAAGGGACAAATATTCAGAATCAGACAGTATTTAAAGCAAAACAATATGCGTTTCTCAGTATATCAAGATAAATAAGTATACCCTTTTTTAAATAAGGTACCACATACTTTCTTCTTGACAATAATTGACTCAAGGTCTGGAGATCCCAGGCTCATTATCTTTAAGGAATGTGGAGTGACTAGGATACACAATTATTATTGCTTATTGCTTATTGCTTTTAAACATATTTACTACGAAAAGTTCTGAAACAAATTTATGAAAACAATAGGATGACATCGGAGGTTGAATTTAAATCACAATTAAAATCAATTTTAGGATAAAATAAGTGATCTTTTCTGTCGAGCAACGATACGCCATGTCTGTATTTGTTAATTGAAAACTGATTTTAAAAAAATCAAGAGGTATGACATGATAGATATCAGTTTGATATAGTTACACTTGACCCCGTTTATCTGGAAACACGGTCATCAACACAGAATTATTCAAATGTTCTCCATGTATTACTATGCAAATGATGATTTGCTTAACCGCAAAGCTTGCTACTTAACGAGTTTCAGCTATAACAAAATAGTGTGAATAAGCGGGGACTGACTGTTATAGTATTCATAAGATTTGTGTTGTGCATATTGGACACTGAAAAAAAGTAGGAACGAATATGATTAAAACTAATAAATGTAGTTCGACAAAGATTAAAACACACAAACATGTGTATCTTTAATGGAAAATAGTTGATAATTTGATCACGTCATGACCATGATGTAACCATGATGATAACATCACTTTATTCCTTAGGAAATTCAAAAGACACTGTTCTTTGAATATCTACCCTAAAATGACTCTTAATTTTAAAATATCACGTGTTTAAAGTGCTTGTGTTTATCTTACTGTCATTGTCAATTCAAAGGATAACCACCAGACAATGCAAATTAAAATACTACTGTGCGCACAAAATTGCTTGCAACCTTGATTTTGATGGTGATCATAACCTTGTACATAACCTTACTTGTCTGTCTTGTTTCTGCGAAATGATGAATTCCAAGGCGAGAAAGTACTGTTGTTTTTACTCACCTTCATGAACATCACATACAAGTGCAAGTATAATAGTTATGTAACTCTTCGTTTGCGACGTACATTATTCCTTTGAGAAACAGATGTATGGTAATGACATCAAGGGCATAGTGTTGAGATCGATCTTATTATATTCATTGATGCATACAGTACAGTGATTTTGTTTCCAAAGCATACCTTCAAAGGAATAACATGTTAAAAGCATTTTAAATTAGGATTTAATTGAATTAATAGACATCTGAATGTGAGATCTTAAAACTCTCATCTTCCAGTAGTGAAATATCTATTTTGAGAAATCGTGTTTGCCTTGAGAAGAATTGATATGCTATTGCAGTTGTGTAAACATGAAACTACCAGCTGAATAGGATTCTCCCCGTGCCTCATTTTCTAATGGCGTTGTAACTTTATTAACAAATGCAGATCCGAGAGAAAAATGCAGAACTTCTTTCATAATGAAAAAGCGAACACCAAAGCTAAAAGAATCAAACCATTGAAGAGATGTGAGAATAAATCGCATCCGCTATGTATTTCTTAGTCTGAGCTTTGATCTCTTGCTTCTTCTCCAGATTACATGTCGGAGATATTGATCATAACTCTTTTTAACATTGTGTGCCATCCATCTTTCCTGACTGACTTGTTTCCTGTTTGTATTTGAGCGAGCCAGATTTCTATTTTTATTCTTTCTGTTCGTGTTAATAATGTGCCTGATTTTAGCCGAAATAAGAAACATAAATATTAAGTCGTTTTAAATCAACGATCTTCGTAAGTACACTTTTTACTGCAACATGAACATGTTCGAATCTACTTTATCTCCAACTCATCCACGAGATAGTGTTCTTTATTTATCAATAGCAAACACATGCTGTTACTAAAATCAACTCCTGAGGTTGCCACCAATACAATTTTACGTCAGGAGAGAGAGAGATGTTTTATTCGGTAACGGGGCCACAGGCCCATTATACACTGTAAGCATATTTAAAACAGTAAGACATAACCCTGAAGCGCCTGTAAATGTGGAGTAGTCTTAATAATTAACTGGCAAATTAGTGTAAGTCGTCATAGACAATGGGCATAGTGATAGAAACCTCTTCCGCAGTTTAAATGTAAGAAATGTGTATTTTCCAAGATTATTTGGATATCAGGATGTATTTAATGACTTTCAAGGTATCTCTAAACAAGGACTTGATTAAATGGACAACAATAACTTCCTTAGTTAAATCAGTTCTCTCAAACATATGTTGATTATATATTGTGATGCATCAATTTATTTGCAGCCAAATTAACATTTTGGTAATAATTTCGATTTTTTCCCCCCTGAAAAACGTAGGGATTCCTTTCAAATCAACCAATTAGGATAAAGAATACATGAATTTGAAGATTTAATGTAGCTGGGTTTTTTTTCAATTGAGAATTTGAGAAAAGATGATAACTGTATTCACTGCTTTATACATGTAATATATACACTTGGAGATTAATAAAGCAACACCCACTATTTTAAAAAGCAAAATCATTCCAATTTGAAAGAAGACAATATGTCAGAAAAAAAGGTTAGTGATTTTAGGTAGAACAATCATTTAGCATTGTTGAATGGAAAGGTCACATAAAGAGCGGTTCACTCTTTTGCATAACGGCTGTTACAAAAATGTGGTATTTTGGGGACAAAATTCAAGTTCCATTATTAAATGAAGTGAAAGTCAATATTTTTTGCTGTAATGTGATTAGTGTCATTCTTTCAAGTGAAGTGATTACACTTTACTGACTTTTTATCAAAATGCACTCGTTAAAGTAGTATTCACCTTCAAACTCACACAATCATGAAACTGTCAATTTCAATAAACTTGTCTTAATGAACAAATACGGTCACTACTTATGTCAGTGGCTTATCTAAATGAAGTGTTTAATAAACAGATTCAACTCAAATAATCTAAAATTTATTCTCAGATCCTATGGTTGTTGGTATTTTCTCAATTATCGTTAAAAAAGGGACTGGAAGTTTAATTTCTGTCTAGACTCTCATTATGCATGGTAAAATATGTTTTGGTGTGTGAAGGTAAACTTGGTAAGGTTGCTAACCAAATCAATTCTAAAGTTTGAAGTGTAGTTTCTCTTCAAGGACAATATTTATTTTAGGTAAAAATTCAGTACCATCACATTTTCCCTCACAATTTCACAAATTTTGCACATGGTGGATTTTCCCAGTGAATGAGCAGCTAACTAACCAATTGTTATGTCTGGGGTGATAAAATAGTTCCATTCATCAGAACAATACCAGAGCACCACATTTCAGTTTAGAAACTAGGGTGTTGCTTAATTAATTTCCAAGTGTATATGTATATCTGAGGTGAGAGGACAGGTCGAGGTCGAGGATGAATTATTTTGCTGTGATTCCCAGTAGATGATTTGCATGAGTTCAAAGGGATTTATTTTAAATCAATATGAATACACTATAATCACCTAAATTTTTTAAGGTTTTGTTTCAGGAATACCGAGCTAATGTGTCCTCAATCCATCTGATGATTTTAGGCTCCTGTTTTCAGAAAATTTCGAGAAATGGTAATTATGAAACTATTTTGGTGTTCATTCTTATGTTATGTACTCATTTACATGATATCGAATATTCTATTGCTTTTCTTCCTCTATGATGTTGGATTAAAGAGTTAACAATTTGATATTTTTAAATCGTGCCTTTTTGCCTCATGAATAAAGAATCAAAGGACGAAAAATGATGCATGCTCTTAAAATACTCATCAACATTGCTAAAAATTTAACGTTGCAGCTATAACTTATTACTTATAATAAACTGAATCAATGCATGATTATTTGAAAAACGTTTGATCGAACGAAAGGTATCCTTGTGTTATAACAAGATTCATAATTCACTTAAAAGGTTTGCTACTTTAAATTGTGAAGTTTAAACAAAGAGAAAACGTTAGGTGAATGTGACTTGAGTGACCTATACGATGAGAGAATGACGGCGTACATCGTAATTGAAAGCAAATGTTACCATCAGCAAAGTTTAAATCATACTTATTTACCTTCCTATAGAGACTCACAAAACAAATATTTCAAATATGTTTCATGTTTATCTAAATTTAGATTTGGGTGTTCACTAATCTAAAATTCCCATATCTTCATTTTAATTTAAATATACTGGTCATTTTAATAGTAAATAATTGAACGTTATATTTCATTCATAGACTTAGTGTAAGTCTAATAAAGCATGCACTGTGTTATATTCGTATTTTAGTTAAAGCAAATGTGGAAAGCGATATGTTATAGAAGTGTGCTTTGGACTGAGGAGAAAAATGTGAAGACACATTATGACACACAAATATAAAAAAATGATATGTTTTACATCTGAAACCAATAGTTGATTGTTATTGAAAAAAAATGTTTTAAATATTTGAAACTTTTACTGTGGTATTCCAATAGTTTTAATAAATGTTTTCATCCATCTGAATATTTAGACATCAAGCTTCATATGCTAACATATGACCGGAATTGCTTTCAACAATGACACAGTAACCTTTGATGTCGTTGACAATCAATCAAACTAGTCATTTATATAGCGCCAGTATTCAGTCCTTAAAGTCTGCTCAAATGCGCTTGGGAGCTCCGACACACAAAAACTCAGTTATACGCTGTTCTGAAAAAGTGTGTTTTCAAACTGGATTTGAAGTCGTTGAATGTCTGAGTGTTCCTAAAGGTTGTCTGGGATAGGATTCCACAGTACGCGACCAGCTTTGCCAAAGCATCTGTCAGCATAAGAACTCATCCATGTTTTTTGAATTGCCAGTAGATTCTGCGAACCAGAACATACAGATCGAGATCACATATGTATGGTGGTGCTTGGCCATGTTTGCCTTCAAGATCAAAGTCAAAACTTTGAAATGAATTCGAAAGCACACCGGCAACAAGTGTAGCTCCTTTAATGTGGAGGTAATATTTCCGCGTACAACTGGCAACTCTTACAGCTGCGTGTTGTACTCTCTGGAGATTTTATATGAGGTGTTAAGGCAGTGCACAGAATAGAGAGTTCCAGTAATAACAATTAGATGTAACATGTTCTTGAACAACAGTGGTGTCTCTTTATTGATGAGATGGCGTATCATTCTAATATTGCTGATTTGATAAAACGATCGCTTGTGATTCTAGACTTAAATATTTGTCAAACAAGACTGAGGTTGAGTGAGAGTAGTAGTTAGTAGTAGAGAGAGATTAAAAGGAGAGGTGGCAGTGAAAGAGTTGAGTATACATGTTTTGATGCTTTGGGGTTTTGATAATGTTGATCTTATTATCGGTGAATAAAAGGATTCCTAACACTGATATAGCATATTTGATTTAAAATATTGAATGCAGAAACTGATTTGTATGGATCCGGTTTTGACCTAGAATAGTTCAAAACGTGCACTGAAACAACAGACTGTCTCTTCCAGGGTATAATTTGTTGTTCTCTAGTTTGCAGGCTAAACCACATTTGCCCTTTGCCCTTCTGTTTCTTTCCTATATTCATATTGTCCTGTACCTAAATAAAATGTTTTTGTTAGAAGTAGATTTAACGATGTACTATTATTGCAGACTCGTTTCTACGTATTTACAAGTTAAAATAATTAAAACAATTATTAGTTTATCAGTATCAACAATATGTCTCTCGCAGGAAGTTCCTGACTTCAAGTAACTAAACACATCTAATGATTCGCCCACGTTTTTCAGACAGCTAAAAAGAAGAAAAAAAACATACATGTATCTTTAAGTTGCATTGGTTTAAAACCATTACATTTCACAATGTCAGATTAAACTGTAGCATGCAAGGAGTTGAAGATAATATTCAATGTACTTGAATTTAAGTAAATCAGATTGAATTCGAATGTTTATTTGATTAACTGATGGGTAGATTAAATTAAAATCACAAAATCATTCTCTCTTTCTCTGAAGAATAAAAACTAACATATGTTTATTAGAAAACGGGATTATTTAATATATTTACACCCTATCTTTTACCCTTTACAACATGACATTCAATGGTGTTGATTACATCAAACTACTTTGAACAATATCATTAAAAGTTTGAAAACGCTTCTTTGACAGCTACGAACACCCTCTCCCGCTTTTTTCACTTTCCATGTAGAATTCTTGTTTCAACCTGTCTCACTACAATTGCAGCCAACATGTGTATCTGAACTATTTCTTCCTCAACAAATCTGAAAATAACCTTATGTTTACTAAGCCAGACGCGTGAAGATGTCTTTTCTCGTGGGTGATGTAGAAATCGTAACAAAAGACGTCATGGGAATACTGTTGTGAAGCAAACGTGTTCTGAAGATGATACTCCCTGAAAACATCATGGAGAATATGCAGGCTTCCTGTTCTTGTATTGGGTCGTAAGTAAAACAGCATGCTCAGAGCTAAGTGCTAAATGTCTATATACATTGTAAATTTTTCATCTACCCTATTATGTTAAATGTGGCTTTAAGTATTGTTGCTACTTTCTGAAGAATTCAAGTTTATATAAAAAAACGTAGCTACAAGTGTAGGTGAATATACATACACATGCAATAGATACACATATACATTCCAAAGCTGCTACAAGTTAAGTGGTATGAGTTAAATGGTAATACAACTGGGCAAAAAAGAAACGCATCACTAAAATCAACAAATTGCAATAATTTAGCCATTAATGTTTTAAATCGATTAAATTTGATTTATTATCATCAGTTCTAGTCAATACAACAATGTGATGCGCTCGAACGCATCGCATCTTTGGATGGTTTGTCGCCAAAATTATGCACCTTGAAAAAAGCGTGCCGAAATTTGCATGCAGAAAAATCTGTAAGCATGTTGCACGTGAAACTTCGGATATTACACCCTGGCAATAGTGGGTATAAAAACACATCAGTCCCATTGCGATTCATTCTCAGCTTTTTTCTACATGAAAATGCCAAGACTTAAAGAAGAAAACCGAAATCAAGCAATTGGGCGAATGAAAACGGAGGGGGTAACACTAGGTACAGACTTTGAGTTACTACTATCACAGACGATGACGTTCTATGAGGCATTCGATTACACCAGTCTCCAGGAATCACATGTTAAACACTGTGCCATGTTTTGTCCATTAACAGGCATTCGTTTTTCGGTAATTTTATCTTAAAGAATGTAAAATAAAACTGATATTTTTTGTGATGCGTTTCTTTTTTTTGCCCAGTTCTACTAACCTTACTTTATTTTGCTAAAACCCTAATAAAACGTCACACTTAAATACACATGTTACAATAACTAAAGTCTTGAGCAGTTCTTAGTTTGACAACAATACCAAATTTGCTGTAAATATGAATAAATCAGGAATCATTCTCTTGCTTACATTAACTATTTCGAAGATAATGTCTGCAAAATAATATACTAACATGAAATAGACACAATGAATTAATGATAATAATAATAATAAAAATAATAATAATAATAATGACAATAATAACACTTTATATTAAAACACCTCATTACAATGTAATTTGGGGAAAATGTTGGTGCCTTTGGCGCAAAGCAGTCACAGTGCAGCTTCAGGTCAAGAGATGTTTCATCGTTATAATTGAGAGCGCTAAACAAGGAACCAACAACTTCCATATTTTAGTATCTTTTGGCTTGATGGGGCCGGGAATCAAACCTCTACCTTCCTGTTTCATTTCAAATTCATTATTTTCAATTTGGAGAGCAATTAAGTGTCCCTATTGCTGTCTAACATGAACAGAGACAGAATCGAACATCAGTAACACATCAACGATCTTATTGGAATACTTGTCTGTCTTTTATAGGCTTACTTTCTCGTAATCTGAAACCAGATGGTCATGTGTATACAAGGGAAGTTACAAAAGGCTTGTTGTTGTTATACAATGACATATTTGATCTGTTACTTGTGTTTGTACCATCACTATCATTTCAAGGTTAAAAACAGTATTTCTAAGAAAATGCAGGCATGTCTGAAAGTAATTGCTGGCCTGAATGTACCTTTTCCAAAGTGATGTTCATTTTAATGTCTCTCTCAACACACAGTGTACTATAATTGCCCTAACATAGACAGCAAGTTGCTCATCTGTTACACATCAACAGTCTTACTGGAATGATTGTGACCAGTATCACATTTATGGGAGTCCCTTTTATTGTATGTTTCCCATTAATGGAGGCCTTTTAGTTAAATAAAAGGTCAACATGTAGTGTTCCCGACGACATGTTCAAGATTGTTTTGTTTTATTTGTGGATGGCATAGCGATTTACCTTTTGAGAAAAATAAGGATATTTTGTCACACCTTTTGATGGTGCAAAGTTCCACTAAATGGAAATACATGATTTCAAGGTACTCACTCAGCAGTTACATAGTCACCAAGCTACTCATCAGTTTCACGTCAACAGTCGCATTAGATCGGTATAGTTTTTTAGTTTTTCATGATATGTTTCCAATTAATGTGAGTTCTTTTAGTGAAACTAAAGGTCAACATGCAGCGTTGCAGTAAGATATAATCAAGAGTCGTATGTTTGTGGATAGAATAACTCTTTTCCCTCTGAGACAATTTCTAATATTTTGCAACAGTTTTTGATGATGCCAAGTACACCACTGATTTGAAACAAAAACATTACATCAAGGTACTGCAGGAATACAATTCAAATCTGTAACTAGATAGAGTATGTTTATTTTTACATTGTCAATGAAATTTCCAGTAATAAAATTGTTTTGGGCCTGAATAATTGAGACACAAACTTCACCATCATCAACGATCCTGGCAAGCTCCTTAGCTATGACGTAGTGGATCGTTCAATCAATTTAAAATGCGAAGAATGATTAAATATTAAAGTCCAGAGTAGAAGAAGTCCACTTTAACCCTGACACCAACCTTTCGACTGACAACATCATAGAACACATTAACGCTTGTATCAGCCTCATCTGCTCCTCCAAAGTACAACAGGGCCGTGGCTATTCCACCCCTTCATCCCTCTAACTTCATCGTCGATATCAACATGACCCACTTAGAAGAAACCTTAATAAGAGTACAGAGTAAAAGAAGTCCAATTCATCCCCTAACGCCCACAACAACAACTTAGAATTCATCAACGTATGTATCAACTCCATCTTTTCCTGCAAAGTTGCTAAGTACTATTTGGACTGCTTATGGATGCCCAACTTACCCTTTCCACTTCATCGTCGAGATCAACATGACCAACCTTTAAGAAACCTCTCTTAAGATGTATTCAGCTCAACCCATTTGCAGTATAAGAGTGCAGCGAATATTGGAAAAACATCAAGGCCACTCAACCACAAGCTTCAGTCACGCGCTAAATCCAGTTCATCCGGGTGGCATCATCAACTGGGACAACATCAACATTATCAAAAGGAAACGGTCAGATTAAAAAGTTAGAAAACGTCTTGAAGCGATTCATGTTATAAAGAGATGAATGATACATACTCCTTAAAGGCTATCACCTCTTGCTAAAGTATCTTCATATTATTATGCTTATAATGTTTTAATTCATAAACTTCAGTTACCTACATGTACGTACCTCAACTGTACCATTTAATTATCATCTACCTCATGTATACCATGCACCTCAACCTAAACATTCACCTGGCCTCCAAGTACTTCACTAACTTGTTATGCAATCTATATTGTATGTACATGACAGAAGTGATATACATCATTCATATCTCTTTATCTATTGCTAATCAATTTTCTTCATAGTTCTACCATGTGTCTTCTCATGTATCACTATCTATATAGAAACATCACCTACAAAGAATAAAAGAAGCTGTATGTCCATACCAGGGTCCTCATCCTACAAGACTGATACATGATACACGGATGTTCATACTTATTTCAGTAATGGGAGCATAATTTATCTTCAGCGATCTAAACTTATGTACTATAGAAGTCGCAGCAATTAGCTTGATTTATTCTACTTTAACCACAGTTTAACAGTCAAAAAGGTCCAGGTGTTGTATTTAATATAACAACGAGATCTTATTACTTTTGGATGAACACCGCAGCTTTAGCTTTCACCTAGTCTGATCAAGGTTCTCTTCTAAAAAAGAGTGAGTGTTTAATTTTCAAATTTGATTGATAGCCTGTAGATCGTGCAAGAAACATCCATCATTATTCTTTCTATCACCACTAGATTTGTGATCAGGCGTGAAAACTTGCATGTCATTTCTGAAGATACAAATTTAAAAAAACGTGTCAAGTTGTTTTGCAACCATGCTGTGTATGTTTCAACGTAACGACTTCGATCAATGAATATTAAAACCTATAAATGGCTCGTTGATTGAGATTAGTGGTGTATATACGCGCTTATGGATTATTCCAACTGATCTATTAATGACTGTGAACAGAAGCAAAACTTCGACAGAATACTTCAGATAACACCAAAAAGACATGAAATTAAAGTGATGCGCATATATAATGTTTCTAATTCGTGATTTCTTGCCAAGTCAAAAGACATTGATTGATGAAAACACTGTAATTGTCTCAAATATCCAATCATATTGGAAATATGAGAAAATAAAAGCAAAAAAATAAGTTATGATTGATGCATAATTGTTTTCAAAAGGATCTGATGTTGAACTAGATAAAGATTAACAGTGGATTACAGATCCTAGAGGATTGAATTCGTTCACCATGTTGATGACCTACATTCATAGAGAATCTTTCACTTGGGCGTTCCTGACAGGCAGCTTTTGTACTTTAATAGGATGAAAATGACTGACAGAGGAATTAATGTTGGAATGACAGAACAGAACCTAGTTTATATCCTATATCCGCCTTTGATACCAATAGTACATTTCTTAACCTTAAAATTCTAAATTCATCCTTTTGTGCAGTGATGAGTGATTTAAACTAAACACTTGATGGGTGCTATTGGTATGCAGTGATTACCTTACAAGATGGATAATTATAGAGAAAATCAATATTTGATTCATTAATTTGTTATGATAATATATTACTATTATTTAACTATCGAACAAACAGCATTAGGAGCATGTATATTACGAACGTCATGGGTTTATTCATGAAACAAACTGTCTATCAACTGCCAAGCAGAGATGATATCTTAAATTTGCACTGTGATCAGTGATGAAACCTATACCTCTCCATGATCACCCGATAGTTATCAAATATATTCACTTGGTCAGCAGGTGTTATTTGAACTATACCTTCAATGAGAGTTAGTGTGTCATTTGAAAATACTTTTACTAATATATTTATGTTAAAATGATAAAATACATAAACTACTTATTGTTTCACTAGATATTTATATAGCGCAATTTGCACTCAGTCATATGCTCTTTGGAAGAAAATTGTCTTCAGACTTGATCTGAAGATTGCCATATCGTCTAGTTTCTTGACATGTTCAGGAAGTTCATTCCATAGAACGGCACTAGCTTTGCTGAAGGTCCTGTCCCCATATGTTGTTGTTAGGGCGGCTGGAACTGTTAGGAAATTCTGACTTGCTGACCTCAAAACTCTGTCAGGTTTGTGGATGCTCACTAACTCCTGGACTGGTAATTGTCCCGTGACAGATTTGTAGACGAACACCAGTAGCTTGAATACAATTCTCTCTCGAACAGGAAGCCAGTGTAAGCTCTTCAAGACGGGTTTGATGTAAACATACATAGGTGTGCGTGTTATCAGCATGGCTGCTGCATTCTGAATCCTGAAATTTGTACAAGTATTTCTGCTGAATTATAAACAGCAAACTGTTGCAGTAGTCCAAGTGAAAATTAATGTAGGCATGAACCACACACTTTATTGCAGGCTTATCAACGTATCTGCTGATCTGACGGATTTTTCTAAGCTGAAAATAAGCTGTTTTGCAGATGATGCTGACATGTTTGTCCAATGATAACATCGAGTCGAGACACCTAAATTTCATGCCTGGTAAGATGGCTTCACTAAACTGTCTCCGATCGTGATCTCAGTCACTACAATTTTTGCTTGAAATTGCTTGGAGGTGATTACACAGACTTCAGTTTTTTCGCTGTTCAATTTGAAACAATTGGTTTGCATCCAGCATTTGATATCAGCAATGCAGTTTGTAATAGATTTCAGAGTGTTTGTCAGAGAAGAGGCACTGAGGAGTTTGAAACTGAGATATAGTTGTGTGTCATCTGCATAGAGATGGTAGCTGATATTGTGTAAACATATTGTTGTACATTGTATGAGCTATAACATAACATAAATGTTTTAAAAGTTTAATGACAAAACATTAGCAAACTATATCAAATACTGTAGTAAAATCCTCTCTTTACAGCCTGTATACACTAATGTAATGTTGTTTAAAATGTCCGTTGGTATTGATTTGGATTTGGTAATTATCAATAAAATACACTGAATAATACATAATAAGATCCATAATGACGAAAAACCATGTTCTAATTTAAAATGCATTTGAAAAACATTGAATCTGAACGGCTATATTCTCTTTACAAAACATTGTGCTGTCTGACATTTGTCATTCATAATTTCTAAAAGAAAACCCCTTGTAATCTAATTTCAGGGAAGATGAGTGTTTAACATCTCTCAATCACCCCTTCAGACATTAATGATATCATAATTGATGTTATGAGCTAGTTTAATTTCATATGGAACATCCATTTATTTTTCTTCAAATATTGTCATTTGGACGCTTAACCGCAGAGAAGTTAAATATGTTATTCAAAATTGTAACCAATGTTTGATGATCTGAGAGTTTGAAGATTTTCGACATTGATGCCTGAGTGAATATGCATTTATTTTGTAAAGGGGCCACATGCCCATGATACAGTTATAGTGCAGACATTTGTTGTATTACAGAGAGCGATGGTAATACAAAGTTATACGAGGGACATCTTTAAAGAACTTAAATCTTGTCTTTTCTGCTAAGAAGAAATTTTTTTTACACAGATTCATTAAAACTATGCCTTTTGACAGAAATAATGTTTGCATCTTGTCCAAAGGTTTTCTCAGTTATATTTGGAAGGAGTGAACTTCTTAAATTATGATAAAATGGACATATTAAATAAAAATGGTATTTAGATTCAGTGTTTGGGGCAAATGGACACAATCTCTCCGATCAAGGAATATTCCACCTGCCCGATTCAATTAGTAAAACATGATTTGAGCAGCAAAATCAGTTAAAATTAATGGTATAAACTTTAACCGATACCGTTTCGAGTAAATATAAAAACTGAATTGGTTATGAAGAGTATAAAAAAAAACCAAAAAACAAACAAAAAACCCACATTGATGCCCGAGTTTGGAGGATTCTGATGTTACCCTGGTCAACTGATTATACACCTAACTCGAAAAGAAATTATCCATTCATTAAAAGCTTGCTAGAAAAATTTATTAGACAATCTACTGAACAATCTTGTCATTTTTAAAATGTCCCTCCCCTCCCCCAAGGTTTCTCCCTTAATAAAAAGTCAAATGAATGTAAAATCATGTCAAGTATTGCATTTTGACAATGATTTAAAAACAAAGTTTTCTTACCATTTTCACTACATCAATGAAAAACAAACCATCCTATGAATATGACAACATGGAATTTGCGTTTGGGCGAGTTAGTCTAAAAAGTTTCAGGAAATCAGAACATTATACAGTAGAAACCTGATAAGTAAAAATTCAGTGAGTTTGGTGTAATTGTATTGTATTGTTAAGATTACTTAAAAAATACTGACATGTGCCCGTGTCTCTCATGTTTGATCATGTTGTGATTGGTATTTTAGTTATCCGGTTTCATATATTGAGTAATTTACTGGTAGGGACCGTGAGAATGGGTTTACTAAACCGAGTTTAGTTAACCGGACTGAAATAGCGATAATTACTTAACTAAAGAAATTTGCCGGGACCAAAGAAAGGTGTTTACTTATCAGGTGTTTTTAGTTAAGCGAAATTTATTATGATGCACACTTATAAATACAACATGCATTAATTTGCCTATGCATACATTTTACGCAGTCACACTGGTACACATATCCAGCAAGATATTGATGTTGCCAAAGAAGATATGGCGGGTATGTTGTATGAAATGTTTTACTTCCACCAAATGCTAGTTTTAGTATTTAGGGTAGCGATTTTGAGTGCAAGGCCTCTTTTCACAAAGCCCTAAGTTGATTTGTAAGTCACAAAGATAACCTTAGTGCAACGTTAAAGCTTGAGAATTAATCTTAGTAAAAGTTGCTTTCACTAGAAAATACAACATCAATGTTGACGTTGTTCTTGATCATCTTGGCGATCATGTGGCTGAAGGGCCGATTTAGGGAAGAGACAGAGGACACGGCACTGCAAGCCCGAACCCATGAAAATGTATCTATACAATTATGTATATGTAGTGTATATGAACAGGAGTACACCGGAGAAACGCTATGGCCTATCAACACAAGGCACAAGGAACATCAAGTGTCTGTGAACAAACTTCACCAGAAATCCGCCCTATCTGAGCACACTCTAAAGAGCAAGGATCACAACATCATTGGAAGATACCGAAGTCTTGTGAACCAACAAAAACAACTGACACCAAATACAAGGAGCGATTGGTAATCGGAGGGGACAACCTGCAGTAAACCACGATCAAGGAATCTTTCTAACCATGTGCTTGAGACTCGCTCATCTAGAACATCTATCCCTTGCAGGACGTAAAGCTGAGGAGTACCCCAAAACAATTCGAGGAACACCCACCCAACCATCCATGCACTCACGTCGCAGATTATCCGAGAGGCCGCTACACATTGACACGTTTAACCATAATCACCGTCCAACCACTTCAAATCCGTCGGCCTCAACAAGTGGCCTCTCCATCTACTATGGCTTCTGCATTTCACACCATATCAACGGTAATTTTTGTATCTACAATTTCAATAAATTCAATTGGTCTTTATCATTTTACCAATTTGTATTATTTATATCCAGTCAAGTCTTCAATAAAGCCTACATACCATTTTTATTAAGCAATCATGTTTGGTAAACACCGAAGAATGGATCTACAATATTATCCTACAGAGTTTAATCTCTCTTATTTAGTTTCCTCGCCATTATTTTCATTGCTATTAAACAATTATAACCTTGTGATCTGTCTTACATTCCATCTGATGGAGTGAACATATACCCCAAAACACTGTGTATTTTCACACTGAATAAGTTGTGTTCCAGAAAGTATTCCAGTTCGATAGTACTTAATTGTACATTTCCTGTGTTTCGGACATTCTATTTAATGTATTTTTACGATTACTGTCCCAATGTTCCCACTTGGGAACATACTAATATCTAAAAAACTATGAGTCATATCAGTATGAAATTTTGGATTTGCCTTGTCTAGATCATTATGAAGCTATATCATGAACATGATCTAGTAGTGGGATAATTAAGGTTGAAGGCGCTATAGCACAGAACTGTACTGTACCGAAAGAAAAGTGCTCTCACAAAAATATAAACAAGTGTATCCAAGGAGTAAATAATAGTCCTGAATCAATAAAAAATAGTTCTGAAACAAATGTACATGGTTCTGTTAAACAATGCGAGTTCATGTCTCATCGAGCGACCATTTTAATGTGTTGACATTTAAATGGCCGCTCGAAGGTAGTTCAAGCGATCTGACTGATGGAGCCATACCTAAACACTCAGAGTAGAGTTTTAAATATGATAATATGATATGATAAATATGATATGATATGGTGAATAAACAATGGCCTGTAGGCTTTATTGAAGATGTAGGATGAAGATGAGGAGCACCAAACCAATCCAAGTATCCCTACCATCCATCCACTCCCGTGAGAGCAATAATCCGAGAAGTCCCCACCAATCAACACCTATCAGCTTCAATCACCATGCAACAACTTCAAAGACACCCACATCAACAATTGGCCTCTCCTCCAATCAACTGTAATTATTGTTTTACAAATTCAATAAAGCCAATTGGCCTCCGTCGTTTGATCATGTGTGTTTATTTACATCTTCAATAAAGCTTACAGGCCATTGTTTATCCACCACTCAAGTACTTACTTCCCTCATGTTTGTATTGCAAATCCTCATTGTATACCATTCTCATGCTTTACCCATCTCAGATTTGTATTATTAATCTCCATTGTATACCATTCTCATGCATGTTAATATGCCTGATTGAGTTTCCTCAACATTGTTTTGCTATATAAATGTATCATATTTTGGTGAAGGAATGAGTATGTACTCCGAAACGTCGTGTATTTTCACATTAAAGAAGTTGTTATCCAGAAAATCTTCCTGTTCTTTCTAATATTTGCCAACATGATTTACCAATCAATAGAATTGTAAATGCGTATCAAACCTATTATATATTTTTTTTAATTTGATACAGCTACCTTGTACTGAATCACTTTGTTAAATATTCATGTTTAAAGTCAGTTGTGAACAAACTCATCATCTTCATCCAACACGAACTTTTAGAGACGGGAGATTTCTTTACTTAGAATATGAAGATCATAACTTAACTGCAATAATGCATTTCTTACAAAACAAAGAATGAACTTTGTCACTTTTCAGAGCTGAAATCAAACATTCCCGTGGGGAAGGCAATTTTATCTTGTCAGACACTGTAAACATCGGGAGTATTTTCAGATTTGTTATGGATTTATTATGGCACAATAAAGGAAGGAGATCAGAAAAACATGTTGGATGTAAATGCAGTAGGAAAGTTGTAGTCATGAAATCTTTGCAGACAAAAGAATCAATATTATTGAGTGGGCGAATTTTCATTGCCCAATTAAATAGCACACCTTTCTCCTGATTGAATTAATACCCTGCATTCAGGCACTACAATATTCAAGAAAAATATGACAGTACACTTCATGCTTGTTAATAAAAACACTTGAACTCGATGCAAAAGTGTCTTTACTGTAAGGAATTCTAACAGAAATTTAAAACTTTCACAATATTATATTGGTGTTGAATGTTTGTATTTGTGTAACTGTTTTAAGATTATTATTTTCAAATAAAAAGTGTTCCTTTTCATTAAAGTCTAACCTTCTATTATAACTTATTCCTTGATTGGATGATTACATAATGATTAATCACTAATCATATTTATCTTTTGCTTAACTAGGCCAAAAGTATAGCTAGTTAATCCATAAAAATTGTTAAGGAAAAGCTTACTTGTTGGGCCAACTGTATGGCCAGATTGTCGTGGAGAGTATTCTTCTAAAATTAGTACAACTGGATGTTAACGGATATATCTAGAAATTCCCCAGAGATCAACTTGTACACGTGAGTGACAGACACTGAGTTAGAAATGGCAGTTAATGTAAATGGAAGAGCGTTTTTAATATGGTCACATGTGAGTATAAAACATTTCATATGTTGTGTATGATATGACAAATGTAGTTTTAAAGTTCAAAAAAATAAAATAAAATAAGAAAACAACAATAAATTCGAATATAAACAAAAAGTCAATGAAAAACATTCAATAGAGGTAATATGTCATGAACGACATTTAAGAGTACATAATGTAAAAAACAACCACTCCCTTGGAAAGCTATGAAACTCTGTCGATAATGACATCCCTCAGTATACAACCCATTCTGCCCCCTATTCAAGGCACTTATGTACTTCTACTTCTACTTCTACTACACTGATTAATCAAGTTGTATTTCTCCTCAACTATCCAATGCAGACTTCTTGCGTTGGTGTTGTTGAAAACTTCAGTGTTGAAGTAGTCCCTGTAGTTCCCTTTGCAAACAACATTTTGTTCTAATCAATTTACTACTCAATTTACTAAATTGTACAAAAGGAGCATTTTCTTTATCTGACTATGTTTACACTACTACAGTTACGAACACTGAAACACAAATACATTATCTCCAAAATCAAATACTTCTGCATTAGAAAACTGAACCTTTTGTTTAAAATCTTCTTGTTGGTGAATAATAATGCAATGAAAACATAATTGTGAAATGCTTTAAATAAGTTATATACTGTTATATTTCTTCACTATCTAAATGGCAAGTATTTCTAATGCATTCAGCCTAGAGAGCTACACCAATTTACGTCTATCAGAGGGGTATTAAGTGTAAAATAAGCTTTACTATCGATTGTTGGACCTCGGTTTTTGTCGAGGCGAAATGGTCGTTTTGTAAGCTGTTGGTACAGTCAATGCTGGCGATATTTGCCTTACTCTGAGGGCGTGGATTCGAATCCCGCATGGGACTCGGCCCGAAAAAGTACAAGAATTTGTACCATTGAAGGCATTGTTATCCCAAATATAACCATGTTATATTTCTTCATTATCTAAATGGCAAGTATACCTAAGAAGATAATTCGGCCATTAATCAATTACACATATAACATTCTATAGAAGTTTGAACGAGTGGATTTACCTGAGAACTTATTGATTCTCCTTGACCTGGGTAAACATGGCCACGAGTTCAGAGATTAAAGTTGTGGTCATACATGTATATCGAAAGTGAGTAACATGTAGTTAAGTACTTTCTTGTGGTTATACCATAATACGAATATACAAACGTGATTTATTTGTATGGTACGCATTCCAATGATGTTCAAGACGTTGCTAGAGTGCAATGCTTTATCATATGGGTCATTTATTTATTTTATCTTAAGGCTATGTTCCACATACAAACAGTTTCAAATCCATATGTTTTCAAATCTAAAGTTAAGTACGCCCTTGCAAGTTATGTTTCTTTCATCATAATCTCTTTCCAGTTGTTTTGCTAAAACATGTGATAAAATAAGCAAACAAATCTTGTTCACTAACACATCAACGTTTTGATTGGAAACTTGATCTGTGCGTTATTGATAAAATTGTAAATTTGTGGTTTCTAAAGTTCAAAACTATAGTTATCGTGTAATAAATTCATATGTTAAGCTAAAATCAATTGCCATTTTGAAAGAAATGCGAAGCATTTGTTATGAAAGTACCACTGCAAACCATTTAGGTTGTGTACTGAATGCTGTAAAAATCAACCACATTTCAAAGTTAGGAAATCGACGTCCTTTGCAGTTCGTTACACTGAGAGTGAAAACACAATAAAATAAATAGTTAATATCTTTTTCCTTAAGTTTACCTTTCATCTCTTTGCCAGAACTAAATTCACATCATGTTATAAACATGTAATCTCTACTTTCAATTCTATGCTGTGCTTATCGATACGTGCATGGTGCCTACCGTTAGGAATGATTCCAATTTTCGTAAGGTACAGTTGTACATGAATTAATAAGTAATTTAATGAATAAAATTACTTTTAGATGTGTTGAAATAAATGGATTATCTTTCGAAAGATGAATTGTTTTCTTTATGATTTTTGCCTTTATGAATATATATTAATCGTTAAATGAAAAAGAATGAAATGATGATCCAGGTTTGTGCTTAACTAAATATGAACACGTCCGCTCTTTTAAAACAAAGCAGCTGGATGACATCACAAATACAGTGTATATGACCACCCATCATGTCCAAAATCGGAAAACAATGACTACTGACAAGGCTTGCCTGGTGTATACTGCAGATTGTGCCTAAATGTGAATCACGTAATTGGCAACACACATAGCAATGTTTGAATGAACAGCTGAAATGGCAACGCCATAAAAAGTGTCAGTGTAATATTATGTGTTTGTCTAAAAAATGTTCAGCACATTTTTATTTCAACATTATCATAATTCATAAATTTAAATGCAACTTTGCATTAATTCATACGAGCAATTTCTCTTGTATCTACAACCATGCATATTTTAAAAACAACTATATGGTAATTACCCTGAAGGCTGTTATTTACTATTATGGTTGAACTGACATTTGAATATTTTCAGGGAAGGATGTGCAGTAGTGCAATTGTGACTTTTAACTCAAACAGAAATAGACAATGTCATTGATGGCAAATGGATCTTCTCACAATGTAGCGTTGTAAGGGTTTGAATGATGGAACATCTGTCATTGCTATCTTCAAACGTTCAGCATTATCTTACACTGTGTAGTTATCTGATACTCTTTTTATTTTAGATTTCAGACGATGGCGTGTTTAACAAAGGTATTAGGACAGATCAGTTTCAAAACGTCGTTTTCCCTCCTGAGTAACTGTGCACTAATATGTCATATTGAAAACAAATCTTTACCATAATTCAGTTTAGTGTGACATAGTTTTATGACCACATTTTCCAGTGTCATTGTAGTGCAAATGTAGCATAACATATTTTGGATTTGTCTATTCGCAAGTAATTTAAAGGTACAATCTAAAAAATCTCGGTGTGTTAACGTCAATTAATTCTATAATTTACATCCAACATTTTAACTATGAGCTTTGTTGTGTGTGGTCCTGATATAATATAAATCCAGTAAGTCTGTCATGACCAGTATGTTTGAAAATCAACTTGAATAATTATTCATAATTTCCTTTTAACAGATAATCGTTCCATCAATCAATTTTACAACCTAAATTTCGATTTCTGATCAAGATTGAAGACACGGATTGGACAAATTTAGTGGTCTGCAGACAGTTTTCGTAAATAAAACCTATTTATGTCAATGGATAGTGCTGTCTTTACTCGTCTTGTTTACTCGGTTTTGTATTCGTATAACATAAAAACTATATAACTATCTTTGTACAGTATGTTTTTGAAATCATAAAGTGTTGTAGTTGGGTGTTGATATTCATAATGAAGTTGCTATATTGGGTGTATTACTGTGTAATTATAGTATTGTAAATGGAAGCTTAGAGAAGTTAATTATTAAACGGTGTATATTATTCGTTCTTGATACACTTACATTCATCTGAAAATACATTTGATGAAACCTTAACAAAACTGTTACGTCAATGTTCACATGGTATTATTTGAAATAAAACGTTTCAATATTTACAACTTTTTGACTTTTTTACACAATCTCTTCGAGTGTAAATCAGTACAACAAACTAAACATTTTGCTTTTCATTATAAAAATGTAATAATTCGAAAGCTTCTAACACAAAAAGCGCATTGCTCAGTGAAAGCAAGAAATCGTATTATTGCCCACATAATGTCATTTCCTTTCAAGCATGAGAACATTTTCACTCTCCAATTACCAATCATCACATGAAAAACTGCCGCCTCTATGAAATAAAATAAGTTCAAAACTTTTCCGATTTCTGTAAGTTACACATTACTATGTTCACAGATTCATTTCTCATAAGGTTTGTTTCTCCAGATAAGAGTTTAGAATACAATCCTGTTAAATATGTTTTTATGTCATGGTGAAAATGTGGAAAGTGTCATAAGAAAAAGTTGAAAAAAGAATTATGATCTGTCTGAAAGGGTTTTATGAAGGTAAGATACTCACGTTATAGAATCGTTAACTCCCTTAACATGTTTTTTTTCTTGGTTTAAGGATGTTGTCCCCATAGGGATTTTGTTTGCACGAAGACAATGTACTTTGTTAAAGAAGTTTTCAAATACTCATATTTAATCTCGCAAAAGTTGTTAGCATACGAACTTCCGAAGTCTATTCTTAAAATATGGGCTATGATCAAAGTTACGAATTCTTAAGTTTACGAACGAGTCGAGAATGAGAATGATTCAGATCACATGACATTGCCAGCAAGTTTACTGGATAAGGATGTATATCTGTATTGTTTAGTAATGCTTATTCCTTTATGAAAATCGTGTTTTTCATATGGAAAAACTGTTTTCCATATATCTTTTTAAAAAATATTTCCCGTGATGCTACCATCTGATGTCTGTGGAAATAATGACATTATCAAGTTTAGAATACTTTATAGTTTTATACACACCCAAAATAACGGCACAATCTTTCACTTAATGTTGTTTTTATGTTATGTCTGCGAGTGCCCTTTTATATATGAAAAGTCAGAGCATTAAATTACAAAAACAAAGTATTTCTCTTAGAGTAAGTCAATATATGGTGCTGTTAATTCCCTTGCGAGGTGACTGCCTGCTTTACAGTCATCCATCAGAAATAATAACTTTTATAACCTAACTATTGGAATTCTTGTTGAACATAAATCACAATGAGGCAAAACCCTTAACTAAATGACAGACTATTATATTATATGTAGATAAAAACACAAAATTCTTGTCATCTTTATCTTTGTAATATTCTCAAAGCAACTATACAATCTCATGAAGCATAATATGTTCTTAAAGATATACTTACTTATTTCTGAAATCACTCATAATTTAACAACTAACATTTAAGAGTTAAAGTACTATTTTACACGTATGGAACTATTTTCACCATACACAGATTTTCAAAAACAATTCATGTGGAAAATCGAGGCATAAATGCAAATATTGATATTACGGACACACAATTTCTGCATTCTGTGTATGTGACATCCCCTATTGGTTTTAATGTCGTTGTGATGGAAGATGGGACCTCACATTACATCTACATGGGAATATGTATCGAGAAGTTTTAAATAAAATTGTCTTCATTCGTCATCGCCTCCATTTCTAGCATGCCAATCAAAAAGCAATTTGGTTATTATTTAAAATGGCAACGTTTTTATTCCCTTGTTGAATATTTTCTACAAATTAAACATTAACTGGTTTGTAACTTCAAAACACGATATTGAATCTAATGTTCATGAACACTTCTTTCAGTGGTTAAGGTCTCAAATGTTTCAGATTGAAAAGTGTTATATCCCAAGAGTTTAAGATTTGACGTGCCGTTGTGCTTCTCTTCTCTAATGGAAGTGTTAGATTCCATAAGACAGTATATATTGAAATTCATTTATCATCCAAAGCTGTGTTGAGATTCTCTATTTATATTACAAGTTATTTAACAGGGTTAGAACAGGCTCCATTATTTTTAAAACACCCTTGAGCAATTTTTCGGTGAAAACGTTTTCTAGAAATATCTTTAAGAAATACGTACATGTATGTGTGAATGAAAAGTGTGAATTCCTCAATGCAACATTATAATGAACGAAGTCGGTTCAAAACTACACTTGCCAAACTAAAACAAAGGGATTCGAGAATAAATAAAGACTAATATGTTTGTCCATTGTCAGGCAATCATACAACTGTATTTGTAATCAAGTATGCATCAGATCTTGATAGAGATTCTTAAGCACGTCGAATTTGCAACATAGCACAATTTTAACATTTGTGATAATCCCCATCTACATATATAACACTACAATGTCATGAGTATGTAATTCTTGCATCATTAAGACAGGAACCGTCCATTCAAACATTGATATATAAGGGATAACACTGTCTTCAATAGTACAACTTCTTATACTTTTTCGGGACGAGGTCCTTGCAGGATTCGAAACCATATACCTTGTCCCTTGTCCCTAAAAAGTACACGAATTTGCACTTAGTGATAGTGTGATGGCAAATATAGTAATGTTACATTTGTTCGCTCTCTGAGTGGCGCGGCATGTAAGCTATCATATATATGTGTTTAGCAGCATTCACTTTCATTATATATATATATGTGCTGAACACTATCCACTTTTATCATATATTTGTGCTTAAGAGCATCCACCTTTCAGTGCCGTTAAAAAATCCCCTTTTATAATACATATGTGCTTAACAGCATTCACTTTTATTATGCGTATGTGCTTAACAACATCCACTTTTATTATACATATGTGCTTAACATCATCCGCTTTTAATATACGTATGTGTTTAACAACATCCACTTTTATTATACATATGTGCTTAAAAGCATCCTTTTTTATATCATATATATACGCGTTTAACAGCATCCACTTTTAATACATATGTGCTTAAGAGAATCCACTTTTATAATACATACGTCTTTAACAGCATCCGCTTTTATTATACATATGTGCTTAACATCATCCGCTTTTAATATCCGTATGTGTTTAACAGCATCCACTTTTATTATGCATATGTGCTTAACAGCTTCCACTTTTATAATGCGTATGTGCTTAACAACATCCACTTTTATTATCCATACTTGCTTAACAACATCCACCTTTAATACATATGTACTAAACAGCTTCCACGTTTATAATACATATGTGTTCAACAACATCCACTTTTATCATACTTTTGTGTTCAACAGCATCCAATTGTTTTATATATATGTTCTTAACAGTATCCACTTTTATTATGCATATGTGCACATGTCAATGTACAGAACAGAACAGAATTTACTCGCAAAAAGCATATTGATTTTAGTCTCCCGTAACTTAATGAGAGTGGCTCATTTCTTATTTCATAGTCACCATTTATATATGTATATTAATGTATATATTAAATTAGGTAGTGAGGTAAGGAATAATTAAATGTCTATCAGTAATAGTTACCGGCTGTTCAAGTACATGAACCCAAGCGAACGTTAATCATGAACGCTGATGTGTCCAAATATATACGATAGAGAGAACATACAGGTACACGCAAATACGAAATGCATATGGTATTTTTAAAGAAGACATACTTGCATAGTTCGATAACTTGGCCATAAGGGGTAAGTAATCCCATCTCATAAGGGACATGAATTAACAGGCTGTTGGATTTACACACAAAACTATTTCTGCAGAAAAGATTTCCTTTGCTCATGATGTGAAGGACATGTTGAAAGAAAATGAAATTCGTCACATACAGCATAACAACAAGGAGTACATTTACTGTAAAACATGTAACCGGCGCCCTGTTTCTATTGGTAATCTATAGTTAGTTGTGCGCTGTAACTATTCTACGCACTATTTAATTACTTATCAAACCATATACTGAATGAAAACACAAGTTAAAATGTGGATTAATTTATGAAAAACAATGTTTCAGTGACAGGTTGATCACTCATCTTTGAATTATGCAAATTAATAAACTGTGCTTTGATATCATATTTATTTATGTTTTATTTATTAATACCTGTATGTATTCCGTATACCGTTGGGCTTTAAAGAAATATTGTTCTGTACTGTTCATGAGCTTAAGGGGTTTATGGAGAAAAGTATGATGTACATAATATATACACCCATGGTATATATTTCATCTTGTTAAAATAAGGATTAAATGATTACCCAGTTTTTACCTAAGTACAAATATAAACATGTAGTGTTAATTAGATATATTGCGGCTACGAATTATTCATTAGACCCGCAGTAATCCTCTCAAAAAAAGGAAGTTTGAATACATTGGGTTGTGCAAATACCAATTAAGCTGATCCCAAAAGTTTCCATATAGTGGACCAAAGACAAATTAGAGCAAGTCTTTATAATTAATTGCTTCGTCTCGTACGGTATATGGTATATGTAGGACCTCTACCTCTGAATCGTCATTTTAAAATACAAGCTTGTAACTGACGTAGTTTAAGATAAGATAACGTTTGTTGGTAGATCTTTATAGTAGTTTCTTGAGGATTTTATGTATAACTTAACATTTTTCATAAGCTGCTAGCTTTGATTCTAACCCACTCATATGGTGAGCAGGACACGAGGTAGCACTATGCCTTTAAGTCACTTGGAATGTTACACAATGTAGTACTTGAACAATAACTAACGAATGACGGGGATTTACAAATTATCTTTCCCAAGTTATATCAATTATCAATTATCATAATTGATATATGGTTATATATGGTGGTTATTGTTTATATTACCCATAGAAAAACCGAAATATCAAAAGCTAAACAAATACCTACAACAATCCGAGGAGGTGAATCTCAATATCCATATGCGTGTGATGGGGTTTCACAATTTACGTACCTACCCTTGATTACTTTGGGGTGGGGTGGGGTTATATTTTCAGACTTTACACTTTGTTTTCTGTTAGCCAATAAAAATATAGGATAAAGTGTTACTCATCATCCATTCATCAGTGCTATGAGTCGGGAATATTTCGCTACGGCATGTAAAGAAATTGCGTATTAGTCTAACGATTAATCCTGTGTTGCTTTGTGGATATTCTATCAATTCATATGTTTTATTATTATAAAAAAAATTCTAAATTAGTAAAAATACGGCGTGTGCCAAAAACAAGGTGGCGGATTATGTTGATAGAACGGTCAGTTTAAGATTAAAGTGTTGCAACTACTTCATTGCCAGTTAATGTTGATATGCTGGTTATTTCATTCATATTATCTACAAACTAACATTTACTGATGAATGAGAAAGCATATGCACCGAAACGTCGTATATGATTATAATGAAGGAGCTGTTATCAAGAAATATTGCTTTTCTTATATATTCAACTTCTATCCTCCTCTCCTATCCAACTCCTTACCCTCCAAAATCCCCCAGATGGATTTCTGAAAAAAATAAATACTATTCTTTTCAAATTCCTATGGGATAACAAACAAGACAAAATAAAGAGATCCGTTGCTTGTAAGCCTATTTCTGAAGGGGGACTTGGAATAATAGATATTTTTGCTTATGTAAACTCTTTGAAAATAATATGGATAAGGAAACTGCTGAATGTTGATTTTGAAAAGAAATGGAAAACTTGACTAAAATCAATCCAGATATTCTGGACATTACAATCCTTGGGAATGATTTTCCCCTTGTGCTTGCAAGCAAAACACCTAACCTTTTTTGGAAAGATTGTTTTACTGCCTTTTCCAAATATAGTTACAAGATAAAACCAAATAATTATGAAGAGTGCCTAAGGGAACCCTTGCTATACAACCAAAGTATTACTATCAATGGAAATTCATTTGATAATAACAAATTCTATGTTAATAATTTACATAACATACACTGTTTATTAAACATGGATGGCTGTTTCATGACATTGCAACAATTTTGTAATCGATACCTTCCAATCAATTTCTTAGAATTCTATGGTATGTTAAGATCAGTAAATAAATACTTGACAGACCTGGGTATTAAAAAAGAACCCCATTTGGAAATAACAAACAACATAAATGTCTTAATTAGCTATCTTTTTTCTTGTAAAATGGGTTCAAAGAAATACTACTATATTATAACTCAATCTGAAGATATGTAAAAGCTATTGAAAAATGGGAAAAGGAATTATTAACCAATTTAGATTGGCCTCTTACTTTTGTTAAAGCTCACCAAACTACTCCAGACCCTAAATTAAGATGGTTCCAGCTCAGACTGTTTCACCGTACATGTATTTTACCTGTAAATACTCACTTATTGAAGATGCATATTGTTGACAATAATTTATGTACTTTTTGTAAAGCTGAGCCAGAATCTATCTATCATTTATTATGGGACTTCAGATTTTTTTGCTTTTTTTTGTTGTGCTTTTTTTGAAGTTTATTTTTACTTTTTTTTTGCCAAGTCTTTATGCAGCTAAAATATCCTGGCCATGTTAACCAATTAATACATTTATGTCAATTCTTGAATGTACTCTTCCAGGAAAGACATCGGGTTTTCCTCCTGCACAAGATATGATTGAAAAAGCTTTTACTTTGTATTCAAAGACACTGTAGCACGTGTTTTATACTGAAATAAAGTGTTCTCAACCGCAAAAAAAAAATCAACTTCTAAATGAACTTAAAAAATTGTACTTCTACCGGTTCTCTCCTTTTATTTGTTTTCCGAAGTTGTATTCACATCTTTGAAATTTGTCAACACTCGTGAAAAATTATACAAATTCTTTAGTATGCCAATTGAAACTTATGATTTTGAAATACTACAAAACCTGTAGTGCTTAATTGCGAAGGTTATATAGTCCTTTTATGAGGTTTATCTGAAATATCAACCCTGATATCATTGTCCATGCGTATTTAATGCAACGTTGTATAAATATGAACAAGTATTTTAGTATAGTTTTTGTTTCAATGGATATAATAAATGTCCTGATGGTTGGTGCTTGTCACGTGTGCCTTGCTGCTATTATAGCTGCTAGGAAGTAAACAACAAGTTGGCAGTTTGAAACAAACGATGTTCTCGATAATCTGTTGTTTTCCCCATATATTAATGATCCTTTTCCATTAAATATTTCTAAGAATACTAACTTGTTACAAGGCTTGGATGCTGTGGTTCACAATAACAGCATCTTTGTAATGTAACATGTATTCCATAACTAAGATTAATAACATTTTGGGACAAAACACACGTTATTAGGCAGAGAATACCTAAAAAGTGACTAGAATCTAAAAATGTAAATATAGCCATTAGCTCATATATCAGCATTAATTTGTACAAGCCTTTTAGTCTTTCTGAACTCGAAATACGTGCATGTCTTTAAAAACAATGGAAATGGAAAACAAATAAAACTACCGAAGAATAACAGTTTGATTGTCAAATAATCTTTTATAATTTTCCCCCGAACGTTATATAAATAAGGAAATAAATAGAAAAAAGTGTCGTTATTACCCATTTAAATATTTCCAAAGTCAAATTACATTTCTGACGCAAGCTGTTTTATTCAAATAAGTTGTAAGCTTGATAGGAGGTCTCAATACATAATATATTTTATGCAAATACTTTACTTTTATTATATTCTGCTATCATGTTTTATTTATACATCATTTGACATAAAAATGTTGATAAAAACTAATTTATTTTCCAATTTTTTACTGTTCTTGGTATTGAAAATTGAAAAAAAATCCAATTATTTAAAAAAGATGCTTATGTATTTATTCATAGCATTGTCGATTGCTTTGTTGTTTTGGAAAGGCATTGGCAAGTGCATCTTCCTGTCTAAACCGTGCTCCTATCACCTATTGCTGTTTGAGACGTAAGTCAGCATGTTATGAAAATGATAAGCACTTTCATGTTTGATGATGATTAGATGATTAATTGCATATGGATTAGCGGATTAGGTTATCAAGAAACAACAGATCAAGTGGTGCATGCAAATAATATCAAAGGTGGTTTAAGGTATAATAGCATATATGACAATGAATGATTAATATTTCCAAACAATAATTAAATTTATTTACAGTCTGAACATATGCTGAAATCGTAAGCAAATGGCATATTTTGTAAGTGTAAATATGCTAATGGTAAGTCTTTTTAATGTTTTGTGCATGCAAATATGTTTCATTGTCCACTTGATAACGCGCTTGATAACATCGACGTCTCAAGTTTCTATCCACAAAGCTCACAACAATCGGTCAAAGACAACACATTTTGGTTTTCAGGTGATACTGGTCATGGCTGCTCGACCACAAGGATATTTGCCCTTTGGAGTAACAGGTGTAACATACGGGTCCACTCTAGGAAAGCCAGCGTGTTCAGTAATTGCACAAGGACGAAACTACATCATAGACCTTGCCAATAAAATCCCGTTTGATGAGAGTGAAACCGTATTCAACATCGGTGACTACGGAGCAGCTGACGGAATGCCGTCCTTGGCATGCATTGGAGATATGATTCGTTCATTAAAAGATCGCTTAAATTCGAAAGTACAGTACCAGGTCTTCTATGAAGATACACCAACAAACGACTTCAACTTCTTATTTAAGTATTTGAATGGTTTGCTCTCTGGTCCTAAATCTTATCTTCTTGAATTGGAAAACGTGTTTGCATTTGCTTCTGGAACCGACTTCCATCAACAGTGTGTTCCAGCAGATTCTATGCACTTTATTCTGTCCTCTACTGCTATTCATTGGCTGACCAAAAGAATCACTCCCTACCAAAACTCCATATACATATATCCTAATTCATCGAAAGATGAACGTGATGCAATGAAAAAGCAAGGCAAATCTGACTGGGAAAATTTCTTAATGCTACGAAACAAAGAACTCAAGCATGGAGGAATACTCTTTGTCATTTGCATTGGGAGATGCGATGACGAGAATGGAGTGACTACTAAAATAACGATGAAGAGGTTTCTTGATATTCTCGCAAGTACCTGGAAGGCATTCAGAGATGATGGGAAAATAACACAGGAAGAGTTTGTTGATACGAATTTGGCAGAATGTCCCCATACTCTTGATGAACTTGCTGCTCCATTTATGGACGAGGACTCCCCAGTTTTTAAGTCTGAGCTTGAACTTGTTTCGACAGAAATGAAGGTAAGTCCTATTCCATTCTATGAAACCTGGAAACTGAAGAAAGATGAAGAAGGGGTTGATGACAGAGAAGAGTTTGCTAAGGATTACCTGGCTGCTCATTGGATTTGGGCAAACAACACTTTCTACTCTGGATTGTCAAAGAGAAGATCAGAGGAAGAGATAAAGCAAATTGTGGAGGAGTTTTATGCTGATGTTGAGAAAGTCATGAAGAACACAAACCCGGAAGACTTCAAAGAGGATGCCATGTTCAGTTACACAGTCATTAGGAAGAAGTAGTAACATCTCCATCAGAATTTTGCTATAGGCTCAGAATTACATGGGCTTTTGAATAGAGCCAAATTTATTCAACGTATAATTTAGTTTATATCTTAGTTTATATCCTGTCTGATACTTTGGTAAATAATATATACCTTTGGAATGGAACACAATGTATCCATGACAGGATTTTCTGGATATTTTATATTTATATTTTGTAGATACATGAAGTTTCGGAGAATATGCTAATTCCTTCATTTTGGTGTGTTCCTGTGTATTCCACTTTTAAATACCCTTCGAGGATTGGATTTGAATGTATCCAATGTTTATCAACCAGAGCTTACAGAAAGTTGCCAATTTATTTCTGCCAAGGGCACTCACATGTATTGACAATAACTAGCTTATTGATGAATTGATGATTATTATATACAGCTTTTATTATATAATCAGAAACTATATATGCCATATTACAGTGTTGGTATTTCTGATATTGGTGATTATATTTATGTTTAACTGGAGACTGCAGTGATTGTGAAATGTTTATTCATTTTGAATTTTTGTCTGTGATTTTGCAAACTTCAGTAAATGTCCTCCCTATCATAATTGTATTTTGTTCACTTTTTGTTAAAAAACGAACGCCCCTTTCAACATTTCAAGTTAATACGTTAAAATCAAATAAAAGTCAAATGTTACATTTGAAAAAATTGCACCTCTTGCCTTTCTTCACACCATGGAAACGATAATGGACAAATATGACCCACATTTGTTTACGAAAAAACTACTTTTGTGCATATCTTTCTGAACTTTGCATCTTTCATTAATATATCGTGGAACATGTTATTATGACAAAACGTTTTGTCTTTAATTAATGTTAGGTAGGCCTTGGCGAATGAACACATTGACTCAACTTCCGTTGAAACGTTGAAATTTGAATGAGATTTAAATGAAATGTCAAATAGATGTTTTCAACCAACTGCATGTGACAGAGCATCAGATTCGATTGAGGGAGTGTAATGGTGTGTGAGGCCATATCCTATAACTGTAGATCTGAATTGGCCGTGATCAAAACGATTCTGCAAATCGTAACGTTGTCCTATCATCAACCACCAGCGGGAAGTGTTTAGCTTATCTATTTAATTATTAAACTTATCTATGAATGGATGAAGATTGCTTTAATTACTTTAGCCTAAATTTATGGAACAATATATTCAGAAACCATTATTACTTATTAAACAATACTATTATATACGAATCAATGGAAATAATTAGGCCATAAGTCTTTTACACAGATAAACATTCAATAGAACTTTGTTTTGTTTCACTCAGTTTGAATATATACAGGAGAACTTATTGCTTGGGGCGCATACACCCCAAGCAGTAATAAGGTGAATTTCTCCCTTAATACTGTTGGAATTTTCAAATAGAACCTTCAGCCAATGATATGCGTTGTCTTAGTATCTTTGAAATTCTATTGACCAATGACCAAAGCTGTAGCAAATTATGAACCACGTGACACTGTGGGTAATCCGAAATAATTGGCACAAACAAATGTGGATTTTGATTATCAATATTTGTCATATAGATAGAATTGTTCTTCAATGTTTCATTAGAATCAATGATAAACTTGTAATCTGCAATTCGAATCAGTATCACAAGTAACAAAGCGCTTTTCTATAAGTTAAGTACATTATTTGGCATTCCAGAATCGGAAACAACGTTCCGTTTGGTTAACAGTTTTACTGGTTATGATTGATTCAGAACCCAGCGCAACACCGGCATACACCGTCGAAAATGGTGAAACCGGCGTACGGCTAAGGCGTAATCCGAATGCTTCGGTTTGAAATGACAGGCGAAGGTGACGTATAATGGCTTTCAAATGCTAACCATGCGACATTTAATAACTATATTTTCTTTGACTTTGCATTTGACAACTAGATACTTTGACGAAGTGATTTATTTAAGAACAATACTGGTTCTTTAAAACAATGCCTAACACGCTAATAAAATGTCAATTCATGTTTGGAAGTAATTTTTAAAAAAGTTTTCTCATTTAAATGACATGTTAATTTAAGCTAGTTTGAGGGATGATGACGTCTTTCTGTTTGTAGGCCGATACACTTGTTAACTTTAAGCCTGGCTTCAGAACGGTGCATGTACTCCGGTCACTTGGTCGGTGTATATGCCGATGAAACGAATCAAACATAGCCACTGACCTACTTTTCCAAATTGTTGCTGATGTCGAGTTAGCGAAGGCAATGTAATAGAGTTGGTCTCCATAGATTAAAATCTTAAAATTAAAAGAATAATCGCAACACGGTAAATTGACATATTTGTTTGATAGCTTTACATTAATATGATAACACACGGTGTTGTGTTGTGTTGTGCGTTGGATGCTGTCTTGGAACTCCCGTTACATTTTGTCCTTAGGGTTAGAACAAGTCCGAATCCTTTCGGTGATACTTTTTTTTAATAATACATCCGATCGAGGTCTTTGTGATAATTGACTGTAAACATGTGATATTGTATTATTTATACAAAACGTAGGATACAAAGGGTAATTCTAAGGAGAGAAAATAAATCATAAAAAAATAATAAAAAAGTTTTAAAACAATTAAAATGCCAGTCTATGAATTTCATACAAATAACACTTGATCTAGACATTAAGACAAATATATATAACATTCAAATCCTATGTTAATAGTTAATTAGGCTCTAATTTGTTACAGAAAATTCTTCAAAATAAGATATATTGACATGTTATGATGTTTGGAGAGGACTATCGGACAACACTAATCAGGACTTCTTATGCAGACTTTCAAATTTTGTAAAATGGATATATTTACTTGTACACTGACTTTCATTGAGAATGAGTGAGTAAAACATATCTCAAGTAATACATGTGTATGCAAGCTTACGTCACCTGTTAGATGTTACACGAGTAGGTCTTACGCCAACCTTTGTAATGTCAAAAATAACTCAAAATGTAACGATATGGGCATGCGAGGAACTCTTGTTAATGACAATATGAAATTAAATTTGCATATGTTACTTGAATTAAATGTTTTTAAGATAAGTGTCCTAGGCAGTCTAGCTGTGTTCTGGTTCGCTTGGCTTAACGAGAGGTACCGTTGAAGAATGGTCATTGGTGATGTATGTGGGGAGCTCTTAAAAAACAGCAGGACTCACCTCGGGCAGGGCTAGGCGGGACATGATACAGGACTAGGCATTTCACGCATGCAGCACGCAGAGAAAACAGGAGGCAGAGTGAACCTTGGCCAATCTCATCGACAGACTGACTAGAGTTTATTTCTAAGAGTATATATAGTATTCTAATCATTTGAAGATCTAAGAAATCCCGGACATGACTTTGTCATGTCCAGTTTGGCCTTTCATCTCAAGACAGCTAATAATCGCAACACTGCATTCGGTCTTTTATCCCGTTAAACTCCGTCACTTATTATCATGGACGGGTACATTTCAATATAATATATTGTCTCTATTAACTATTAGTTCTGGGCTGTTAATATTTGTTTTCCGCCTTGCATTTTGACTTCTTTGAATAATGTTATGTTCTCTGGTCATCTACTTAGTCCCCATGTGTTTTAATATTAAGTAAGCTGCCCGTTAGTATATTTGATGACCATCAAACGCACAGCTGTCAACCTTTCTGCTTTACTTCTCAGCTCGCTGGTGGGAACTCAGTGACCAAGTTCAAGAGGCAAGTTAATCGATTTCGCTGCTGTGCTTATTTAGTCTCGAGTGTAGGTTTCAAATGTAGGTTTCAAATGTACTTCTATTTAGAGACAATTTCGATTTTTTTATCCTTGGATATAAGGTTTCATACAGTTGTTGAAGGGTCCGATACAAAACTAGCTAAACCGTAATATAGAATAGAATATAGAATTACTCCTTCAGATTTTCCTCACGCAATACTTCCTTAATTAATTGTATGTTCTTCCTCAACCCTTTCATCATACATTGTTGGACATCCATCCAATCCATATCCAGCACCCATATTCACCTAGAATCACCCCCACTAACAAATCACCGCCTCACGTTCCATACACTACATCTATCCGGGTGCCCCAAGCTTGCCTTTTTAAAGGCTTTTCTTGTTGATTCTCTTGACTTGGGACACATTGTCACGACTTCAGAGATTAAAGTTTTGGTCATACAAGTATATATGTTATTTATATCGTTTGAGGGACGAATGATATGGGAAATACAACAAAGGGATGTAATCCAGTTGTAGGTGGCGCTTAATGGGGGTATATAAGGGCTAAGTCATTTGAATGTTCTTTCTTGCTTGTTATGCACCACTTGTATACATTGCGACATGGCAACTTCCGAACAGTCAAATCCTTTAAATGAAAAACTCGATGCTATCTTGAAGCGCATGGACTCTTCTCAGGTTGATCTGGAACGTACAATCGATTCTAGAATCGAAGCTAGTCTTGAGAGTGTTAGAGAAAGGTTTGATAAAACTTCTAACGAACTCCAGAAGTTGAAAGCTGAGAAAGAGTTAACTTGGTCCAGAGAAGCTAACCGAATTCAGTATACCTTTAATGCTGAGACATTAGAAGCCCTTCGTCAAATTGAATTTGGCATTGAATACGATAAAATAGATTATGTAAAAGAAGTTGTCCAAAATGAGATAAGTAGGATTGAGAATCGGAATAAGTTGATACGAAAAGCTGATTCTTCGGAGGCGGGGTGGGAGACGGTACGTCACTACGTATCACGTGACCTGGCTGACAACTCTGATGACGACAGGCGTATTACACGTGCAGAGAACAAGGCTATCAAGAAGATCAAGACAAAGAGTGTGCAACCTTCACGTGGACACCCATACAGGCCGATGTCACGACCTGTATCGAGCACGCAGTCCATGCAGCCTGGTGGGAGTGCGCAGCATGCTGACTCTGTGTCTACTGGGACTCAGCTTTTTCGTGCCCGGGGAGGTCAGAGGTCAGGAGCCATGCTATCAAGAATGATATGATAAAGTCCGGTTTTGTACCAAAGGTTGAGAAGTCGTTGTGGGAGCCATGTCAAGTTGTTGAATGGCTCGGGCTTGTGATCGATACCAGAGTTATGATTTGTCCATTCCTACACGTAGACTAGACACGTTAGCGTCGTCTATTCGGTATCTATTAGACCACCAAGGTAAAGTTCCAGTGCGATCAGTTGCTTCTGTGGTTGGTCAGATTATCTTGATGAAAATTGTAGCAGGTTCAAGTCTGCCAGTTGATGACACGATCTTTGAGTATCAAGACTTAAGAGGTCTTATCCTGGAATGACTGTATTTCACTGTCTCTCGAGAGCACGGATCAGTTGTGTTTTTGGAAGGACAATATGCAGAAACATAAGAGCTGTATGCTGTTAGAGCAATCTGTGGTTTCTAAAGAGGTATATAGTGATGCCAGTTCCAGTGGGTATGGTGGATACTGTGTTCAGGTCGGCAAGAGCGAGATAAATGGACTTTGGTCTTCTGAAGACGCGAATAAGAGTTCAACATGGCGAGAACTGATGGCGGTAAAAGTGGTTTTACAAAACTTGTGTGCACAGTTAAGGTCACAGCGTGTAAAATGGTTTACTGACAATACCACTGTTGAATCTATTGTCTCTAAAGGCAGTATGAAGCCAGACTTACAAACTATTGGCAGATCGATATTTGACGTGTGTTTATCTCATTCTGTTCATTTGGAGATGCAGTGGATACCCAGATCTCTCAATGAAAAGGCTGATTTCCTGAGTAAGATAGTTGATCACGATGATTGGGGAACTTCACTTCATGTTTTTAGGAAGCTTGAAATGATGTGGGGGAAATATGACATTTACAGATTTGCATCACATTACAATACCAAAGTGTCAACGTTTTGCTTAAGATTTTGGGATCAAGGTTGTGTTGCTATAGATGCGTTCACAGAACACTGGGGTGGAACAAACAACTGGATTGTGCCACCTGTTTATCTTGTTTGTAGAGTGCTGGCTCATACGAGAGTTTGCAAAGCTAAAGGTACATTAGTTGTACCTGCATGGTATTCAGCGAGTTATTGGCCGCTGTTGTGTCCTAAAGGAACGTTCATTCCTGTAGTACTTGATTTTGTGTACTTACCAAGACATAAAGAAGCGTATGTGCCCAGCCGAATGCCAGGGGGTATGTTCGGTGAGAGGGATTTAGCTTTTGACATGTTAGCTATCAATATGAGATATTGATGGGATTGTTCTGTTTACAGATGTCTTTGAGATTGCCTATGCTGATGACATACAAGACCTTTCAGGCACAGCACGAGCTTTGGTTAGTACCATTCCAGAACTGTTGCAGTTTGCGCGGGCTGATTCTACAAATAAAAAATATGACTATGGTTTCCAAAGATGGTTAAAGTGGGCTAGAAGTAATGATATGCCTATGTTCCTATTAAACCCTTGCATTGTGCCATTTACCTAGTTTCTGTCATGCAGCTTAGTCACTCCTTTTCGCCTGTACAAACAGCTTTTTATAGCATTCGTCATGCTCATAGCATTATAGGCTTACCCAGTCTAACCGAGAGCTTTTTAGTTAAAAATGTGTTAGAGGCTGCAAAGCGCAAATTAGCGAAACCAGTGTGTAAAAAAGAGCCTGTTACTATTGAAATTTTAGAAAGCTTGATTGATACTTATTCTGATTCAAATTGTGTGAAGAATGTTCGTATCGTGTCAATGTGTTTGCTTGCCTATGCAGGTTTTCTCAGATCAGCAGAGTTGTTGAATTTGAGACGTTTTGACATTCTAATCTATGAGGCATATATGAT
The DNA here is from genome assembly GCA_936450465.1 of Gibbula magus. Taxonomy (NCBI): domain Eukaryota; kingdom Metazoa; phylum Mollusca; class Gastropoda; order Trochida; family Trochidae; genus Gibbula; species Gibbula magus. The sequence continues at coordinate 40,412,662 of OW388294.1, read as the reverse complement.
GGTTTTTATTGAAAAATCAAAGACTGATATGTATAGAGATGGGGCGTGGCTACTGATTAGCAAGACAGGGTCTAACATGTGCCCAGTTATGTGGTTGGCAAAGTATCTGGCGTTGACGCCGTTCCCTGATGACTCACAGGAGTACCTGTACAGGAACATCTCGAAATGTCGAGATACGTTTGTTCTCAGAAAGGAAAATAGACCAATGTCGTACTCTCGTTTGAGAGAGTTGTTTACTGAAACATATTCTCCATTTGTTTCTGATATAAAATTGTATGGTTTGCACAGTTTGCGTGCTGGTGGTGCTTCAGCAGCTGCTAACAGTGGCATCCCTGACAGGATGTCCAAGAGGCATGGCAGATGGAAAAGCGAGAGTGCCAAAGACGGTTATGTCAAGGATTCTGTAGAGAAGCGTTTGCAAGTGTCACGGTCACTTGGTCTTTAAGCTTGCCCGTTCTTTGAATCTCGCGGTGGTGCATAGCATAGCCTTACAATGTGGTGTTATGTTATTTGTTGTATTGTGTTGTAAGGGCTAGGAGACATTTTATTGACATCCATCCAATCCATATCCAGCACCCATATTCACCCAGAATCACCTCCCACTAACAAATCACCGCCTCACGTTCCATACACTACATCTATCCAGGTGCCCCAAGCTTGCCTTTTAAAGGCTTTTCTTGTTGATTCTCTTGACTTTGGACACATTGTCACGACTTCAGAGATTAAAGTTTTGGTCATACAAGTATATATGTTATTTATATCGTTTGAGGGACGAATGAGATGGAAATTACTTTCTCCTAGCGTAGGGAAATACAACAAAGGGATGTAATCCAGTTGCAGGTATACATTACGACATGGCAACTTTTTGTTAATGTTTGATAATGTATTTCATTGTATGTTATGTGTGTTTCAGGACCTTGCAAGGCTTGTCGCCGTGTGATAGGCTTGTCGCCGTGTGAAAGGCTTGTCGCCGTGTGATAGGCTTGTCGCCGTCTGCTTGGTTTGTCGCCGTGTGAGAGCCTTGTCGTCGTGTGAGAGGCTTGTCGCCGTCTGCTTGGCTTGTCGCCGTGTGAGAGGCTTGTCGTTTGAGAGGCTTGTTATCAAGAAGTCCCTTGTTTATGAATTCCCCCCTGTACATACCTAATTTATGTCTGCAATAAACGCGGTGGTCCATAGCATAGCATTCCAATGTGGTGTTATGTTATTTGTTGTATTGTGTTGTAAGGGCTAGGAGAACGAATGTGCTAAGTTACTATAGTATAGTGAGTAAGTAGTTTCTTGTGCTTATACCATGTTACGAATTTCACATACAAACGTAATTTATTTGTACAGTATGCATTCAAGTGATGTTTAAGACGTTGCCACAGTGCAATGCTTTATCATAGGGGCCATTAATTTATTTTATCATAAGGTTATGTTACATACAAACACTTTCAAATCTATATATTTTTAAATTTAAAGTTAAATACGCCCTTGCAATATATGATTCTTTCAACATAATCTATTTCCGGTTGTTTTAGTAAGTATTCAAATCTTGTTCACTAATACACCAACGGTCTCATTAGGAGATGTACCTGTGTGTTATTGACAACATTTTAAATTTGTGTTTTTTAAAGTTCAAAACTATAGTTTATGTATATATAATTAACATATATATATAATTCATGTAACAAATTCATATGTTAAACTAAGATCAATGGCACTGTTGAAAGAAATGCGAAGCAAATCTCTTGAACGTACCGCTGAAGTCTATTTTACGTTGTGTAAAATCAACAATGGAATGAATAGTAAATATCTATTTGCTTAAGTTTGCCTTTCATATCTTTGTGCCAGACCTATAGTCACATCATATTACATATGATAAACTTTAGAATCTCTAATTTCCATTCTACGCTATGTTTATGAATACGTGCATTGTGCATTCTCAACTTTAGAATCTCTACTTTCCATTCTACGCTATGTTTATGTATACGTGCATTGTGCACTCTCTCTCTCTCTCTCTCTCTCTCTCTCTCTCTCTCTCTCTCTCTCTCTCTCTCTCTCTCTCTCTCTCTCTCTCTCTCTCTCTCTCTTTCCTTCTCCCTCTCTCTCTCTCTCTCTCTCTCTCTCTCTCTCTCTCTCTCTCTCTCTCTCTCTCTCTTCTCTCTCTCTCTTCTCTCTCTCTCTCTCGATCTCTCTCGAATATCCCTGACCCTGAAAGTAGACTTTAACGTGAACTGTAAATTCCGGAATAACCGCATTTGATGTTTCAATTTCGATCACAGAACAAATCGAAAATGATTCTAAGTTAAAATTTCACATTAGACATGATGGGATTCGAACGTGCATCCCTTCGCTCCTTAAACTGAACGCTCTACCACGGAGCCTCAAAGGACCTGACAACGAAACGTTTAAGAACTCTATCTATAGTCACGTTTCCTTAACCTCAATAAAATGATAGTAAGGGAGACATGCTCTTTGTGTCTATCGTGTTTATCCCTTGGGTTGCGAGTTTTAAATCTCATAAACATCCTTTGGCCTTTTTTATCCTATACACACAAAATAAAATAGCAATCTTTGAATGAACAGCTGAAATGGCAACGAATTAAGTTAGTGTCAGTGTAATATTTAAGTTATCATTCCATTTGTTTGTCTCAAAAATGTTCATGACATTTTTATTTTAACATTATCACAATTAATGAATTTGAATGCAAATTTGCATAAATTTTTATGAGCAATTTAATTTGTTTCTACAACCATGCATATTTTAAAAACAACTACTATAGTAATTACCCTGAAGGCTGTTATTTACTATTATGGTTGAACTGACATTTGAATATTTTCAGGGAGGGATGTGGAAAAGTACAATTGTGCCTTTTAATTCAAACAGAAATAGACAATGTCATTGAAGGCTAATACATCTTCTCACAATGTAGCTTTGTAAGTGTTTCAATGATTGAACATCTGTCATTGTTATCTTCAAACGTTCAGCATTATCTTACAATGTGTAGTTATCTGATACTCTTTTTATTTTAGATTTCAGACATTATAAGCATTGAGACAGATCACATTCAAAATGTCATTATCCTTACTCAGTAACTTTAAATAATAATATGTCACATTGAAAGCAAAATTTAACCATAATTCATTTTAGTGTATCATAGTTTTATGACAACACGCTCCAATGTGCTTATTCATAGTTAATTCACCCTTTAAATGCAACATCAAATTTTAATATTTTGGATTTGTACATTCATTGGTAAATATATATAAAGGCACGGTTAAAAAAATTGCGGCGTGTTGATGTCAATTTATTCTATTTACATCCAATATTTTAACTATGAGCTTTGATGTGGGTGGTCCTGATATAGTATAAATCCAGTTAGCCTCCATTGACCAGAATGTCAATTTTCGTAAATGAAAACTATTTAATGTAAATGGATTGTGCTGTCTTTACTCGTTTTCTCACGGATAACATATAAACTATATCATTATCTTTGGACAATATGATTTTGAAAAATAACGTGTTGTGGTTGGTTGTTCATATTCACAATGAAGCCGACACATTTGTTGTATTACCTTGTACTTATAGTATTGTAAATGGAAGCGTAGAAAACGTCACTATAAAACGGTGTAATATAGCCCGTCAATCCAACTTTTGGGACAGCGTTTTCCGCATATATCTTATTAAGTTTTCAGTTCTGTCAAATTCTTTTTATGGGTACATTGATTATTTTATTTGACGTTACAGGAACTAAATTTTGACATTAATGTCATAGCTTATAATTAATTAAAAAAGTTGTCTATATAACTATCATTATATGTTTGCGTTTGTTTTGATACTGCACAGACGGGTGTAGAATCAATTAATATAATGTCTAACATGCCGTGAAAACATGTAATGCACGTGCGTGACCTAAGGTCTGGCTGACTGTGCGGTGGGATTTAGCATGTGAATGGAAGGATCGTCTCAAAATGGAAACGTCATTTATTTAAACGTCTTATGAGAAATCCACCTCGAGCGTAATAACTTTGAGATGTCCCCCAAAATCTACACATATAGTAAAACTGACCTCAGGTCGTGCACGGGAATCGCAAGCTTAAGCGACCTGCTCGACATTACCCTAACTGTTCCTACTCCCGCACTTGTGATAACAAAACAAACACAACAATATAATGACAGTTATTTAAAGAATTATATTATGTAAAAAATATGTTCCTGTTCCTGTTACTGTCACTTCCTTTCACGCATGAGAACATTTTCACTCTTTAATTACCAATCATCACATGAAAAACTGCCGCCTCTATGAAATAAATATGTTAAAAAAAATTCAAATTTCTGAAATTTACACATTACAATGTTCTCTAATTTTTCATAAGGTTTGTCTCTCAAGATAATAGTTTAGAATATCAGTAATTCTGTTAAATGTGGTTTTACGTCATGGTGAAAATGTGGAAAGTATCACAAGAAAAGGTTGAACAAATGAATTATGATCCGTCTCAAAGGGTTTTCATAAAGGCAAGATTCTCATATTATAGAATCGTGACGGTTCTATAATATAATTCCCAAAACATTTTAGTTTTCGCTTGGTTAAAGGTAACATGTCGTACCCATGGGTCAATTTTTTTAGAAGGGATTTCAATTTGACAATTACTAGACTTTCAATTTTTATAATCAGCCCATAACTTATTTGTATACAGCTGTCTAATTACGCCCTGCCGACTAGAATGAGAGCGGGTGGAGCTGTGGTCACTGAAGCGTATCCTGCTGTGACGTACATGGACGAATCTCATTATGGCGGCTAATCTTAATTTAAAGCAACTTTTAAACTGGTCATATGAGAGAAATCTTCATCAAAACAACCCAAATTTTCGATAAACGGAATACGTAACTATTCTCCTAGCGATTTCATATGGTTACAACAACCGGGCCTTGCTTAATTGGAGTACATTTTGCGCTAATGTACAGTTAGTTTGTGGCAATGAACAGCGGGACTGCTGCTGTCAGAACATATAGATCGTTATATACATTGCGATGTACTTACTGATAAATATATTATTCTGGTAGGTATTACTTCATAGACACTGAACGATTAGTTGTCCAAACAAACCAGACAACGCTGCGCATTTATATAATTTAATTAATATTAAGATTACTATAATTTGAAATTTGTCCATTAAAATATTCTATGTATGATGTAATGTAATGCACAACATTTTCACTTCCTAAATGATTTTAAACTAAACTGTTTTATGAATAAATACATGTACATGAACTGGATTGGTCAACAGGCTCAGTGAAATTTATTTCAAGATTGCTCCATTGAACACACATGAACATAATGATTCTACAGATTTATAGACAACAAACAAGATCGAATGAAATAATTTTGTTACCAGTAGCATCTTACTGCACATCTCGTAAATGAACACGAAACGGGTTGATAGCCTTTACATGCCGCTCCAACAAACTATTCTCAGTTTAGGGTACCATATAGATGTTTCTTCCATATCAAAGGGTAGAAATGTTGAAACAGCCAATTAGTTTACGCAATTAATCTGAACAGAATCAAAGAGACCCAGTGTCTTTTTGTTTTTACAGGTAACAAGTTTACTTGACTGGTTCAATTATATTCCAACAGACACGTCGTCGGTGACCAGCATGTCATATATGTTTATTACCAAACGTCTGTCTTGATGACACAAAGCTGATCATAAATAGGAAATACACATTAAAGCAACATTCAATCTAGATATTGTCAGTCAATGAAAGTTAGGAACATATATTCAACCAATGGAATTTAGGAATTAAACTGACCAGAGTCAAAGAGACCCAGTGTCATGATGTTTTTACAGGTAACATGTTTACTTGACCGGACAGGGGTTTCAGTGAGACGACAATGCAGCCTCCATCCTCTAACACTCCAAGAAGGCAATTTTATATCACTTTCTTCTTATTTTTATGTCGTTATATATCTTCTGAATAATATTTGTTATGTCGTGGTTGAAAATAAATATTATTCAAAACATTGGTAACATGGTTTGATGCTTGTCGTTGTTTCACGTACTCGTGATATAAATGAAATACACTTGAAAAATCCCAATTGACCTCACATTACTTGCTTTTTTTACATGCTTTTATTTTCTTTCAGGAATATCAAGCTCCTTAACATAGATGACCACCATCGACCATTTCCTTTCGTAAAGGGAACACAGCATACCATTTATTTGTCTTGGTAATAAGTGTTTAATTGTGTATTATCCACATAAATAAAGCAATTAGTTGACAATGTTTGTTGTTTTTATGAAAGTCTGTAAACCAGTTTTATGAGCATGTGCCCGAACGCAACCAGACAACCGTACATCTATCGGGATATAAATGTACTCCACGTGACCATAATACAATCATAGGATTGGACGAAAGCATTTTTACTGTGCTCTAAGTTTCGGTTAAAATACGTAAACATTCCTTGCGCGCTTGCCTAGCTGCTGCACAAAGAAAACAATCTTCAGGGAAGTGATCTGAACATTGGTTGGCACAACGTTTCGCTCGAACAAAATCGGTTTATCTGCCGTCAAGCGAGACATAAGAGGGAAACTTATAAAGTCAAACTTGATAACCTGGATTTCGAACAGGACAGTGGTGTGACATTGCCGCAAAGTGTGGATATAACGGATCGACTGACCGATTCCCCAGTGTTTGCCATTATACAAGTGGATGTTTACATCACGTCCCTTCATGTACGTCACTTGGATTGAAGAGAGAGAGAGAGAAGCCTACCAAATATTTTCTTGAATTATAATCTAGAAATTTCCTAAATAAAGCCATTATAGAGTTAGAAAAAATGCTAAGTAAATATTAAGTGAGACAAAAATATTTTATGAAAAGCTGTAAACAAAACACGACCTTACATCTATCAATCTCGATGAATATTTCAAGCATGTTAGAACATCCAAATTGAACATTCAACGCTTGAGAGTGATTTAACTAAGGATGAAATCTCGTTTGCTCTTAGAAACATGGAAAATGACAAAAGTCCAGGACCAGACGGTTTTACAACAGAGTTTCTAAAATTCTTCTGGAAGGATTTGGATGACTTTTTGCTTAGATCTCTAAACTTTGGCTATCAAAATGAAAAATGATCTGTCACACAAACCCAGGGATTGAAAACCTGTATTCCAAAAGGTAAAAAACCTAAAAAATATCTTAAAAATTGGCGACCTATTTCTCTTTTAAATACTTCTTATAAGTTTGGAGCTTCTGCCATCGCAAATAGAATTAAAAAAGTGCTACCAAATATTATCAGTGAAGATCAAAGAGGTTTTATCTCTCGTAGATATAATGATGAAGTTACAAGATTGATTTATGACTAGACGGAATATACGAAACATTTCAGGTTCCTGGCTTATAACTGTTAATTGATTTTGAAAAGGCCTGTGATCCAGTCAATAGGACATATATCACAAATGTTTAACGGTTTTTTAACTTTGGTCTTAGTATTATACAATGGATTGAAACTCTGTATAACAGTATAGTGTACTTGTGAATGGTTTCGCCTCAGAACCCTTTAAAATTGAACTCGGCTGACGCCAAGGTGACCTGATCGCACCATATCTATTCATTCTTTGTGTTGAAATGTTAGGCATTATGATTAAAACCAATAAATAAATTAAAGGAATAAACTTAAGAAATATTGAGTATATTCTGGCACAGTTTGCCGACGACACCACTCTGACTTTAGACGGATCTGAAAAATGCCTTTATGCAACACTAAATACTCTCGAAATTTTCGAACGTTTTTCCGGTTTAAAAATAAATGTAGAAAAAACTAAACTGATTTGGATCGGATCCAAGAAACGATCTAAATACAAATTATGCAAAGATTTATAAATTGGATTGGACTCGAACGAGTTTCTTTCTTTTGGGAATCAACTACGATATTGATCTTGATAATATGAAAAAACAAAACTATGATGACAGTTTATCCGATTTTGAAAATCAAATGAATGTTTGGTCAGCCCGAAATCTTACCACTTTAAGCAGAAATACTATCTTAAAATCTCTCTTACTCCCAAAATTAAATCATTTATTTTCATCACTGCCAGACCGTCCAAAACACACAGTTGAAACATCCCAGAAAAAAGTTTCAATTTCATCTGGAGGAGTAAGCTGGACAAAGTTCAACGAGTCAGTCTTTATGGAATAAAGATGAAATAAAAATAGATGGAAAACCGATTATGTAAAAATCATGGTACACAAAAGGTGTTGTATTTATCAATGATCTTATACACCATGAGGGTAGACTTTCACATATTGATGAATTCCAACGAAAATTGATTATCCAAACAAATTTCTTAACATACAAAGGCATGAAAAGAGCTGTTTTGTCATATAATCTCTAAGTTGAATATAAATCTTATGCACATTTTTTAAAATTATTATTTCATATTATATATATACGAAACTAATGGATTCTAAATATGTACAATTACCCTGTTACAGTAAATGGGCACGTATTTTAGATTGTGAACTGTGATAATGCTCGGAATCAAATTAAGAAATAACAACCCTATTAACGCTATTATTTTGATTGTTAAAGACATAATATTCAAAAACAGTCAAAAATGAATATTCCGGTGTTTAAGTATGTATTAAGTCAAATTAAGAAGTACTACAATATGACAAAATACATTTATTTAGTTGCTGATGAAAATGATGCATTTATTAAATTCTGGTCATCCTACATGTACATGTCATATTGAAGAGTTGATATATGTTTCACTTTCTATTAAACTTTATTCCTATATACCTATATACTGTTTAAATGTGTATTAACATGTATGTATCTCATTGTCTGTACGGCTTTAGGTCACTGGAATCTGTGTGTCGCATATGTGTATTTTGTTTTGTGCACTGTTGCTTAATTGCTGTACTATTTAAATGAAACTTAGCATGTACCTTTCTTAATGTCGGTATGTTTTATGTCACTGAAACCTGTGTGTCGCATATGTGTATTTTGTTGATGTACAAACCGAATTAATGTAAACAATTAAAAATATGGAGAAAAAAAAATGTACGCCATTTCCGGTTACCCTGCCCTACTCTCTAAGCCACGCCCCATTGTTGGTTTGTTGCTGACAGGTGAAAAGGAGACGATTTGTATGCATTTTTTAGACGCTCTAGTTAGCTTATATATGAACAACATATTACATTTGTTTTGGTTCTCAATTTTACAAAATAGTGTAATGAATCAATTGCAGATTAGAATTCAATAGAAAATAATATATTGAACTGATCTTTAAGGATGCTGTCAAAAAGGTATCACGTTTGCAACTTTACTGAATGTCACTGAGACGATGTAATGTGTATATAAAGTTTGTAAATACTCACATCTAATCTCGAAACAGTCGTTGGCCATCAGAAGTCATTTCTTAAAACATGGCCTACAATCAAAGTTAAGAATTCACAACGATTTGACGAGGGCTCAGATATCATGACATTACCAGCAGGTTTACTGGATAAGGACGCACATCCTGTAATTGTTAATTTATGTTTATTCCTTTATCTATGAAAATTGTGTTTTTCATATCTAGAAATTGTTATCCATACAGGTGTCCAATAAATAAACATATCCCGTATCTAGAAAGTTTCTAGTGCGTATCTAGAAAGTTTCTAGTGCACATCTAGAAATTTTCTAGAAACTTTCTAGTGCGCATCTAGAAATTTCGAGTTTTTATTTTTTATGAGATATTCAAATATTTCTTTCATATTCCGAAACTTCATGTTGACTTTGCCATAATTTGTAAATTTCAACAATGTCACTCAACTAGAATAGCAGGAAATTGGTGTTTAGTTTCGTGGACTACTCGTTATAACGCGCCCGCTGAACTGCTCAGGGGCAGTCTAATTACACCAGTCTGAGCTTCAAACTCTACTGCCCATGCAGTGATCTCTTGTAGCTGGCGAGTTAACCAATGAAGGATATTCAGCGACGATAAAAGTAAGTATGTGTTTGTGTAGAAGAATTATTGCTTCCTTTATGTCACATTTGTCATTTTTATTGAAGCGTTGACATAAGCTCTCAGCTTGCTTGCCAATCCATTTTAATGAATAAAATATGTTTAAACCAATTTCAAAACTACTCTTTATAGCAACAGTTACTTATTCCTTATACTTACTTACATATTGTTGATTTAGTTTCTTATTGACTAAGCAAACGATCCCAATACTTCAGAAAACACATTCACCGAACATACTCTGTTACTGTTTTGTGACTTTATTTTTTTGTTATAATGTATGTTATGTGTAATAACGTATAAATACAGTCCACGTCACGGGGATCGATATGTATATGATCATTCATAAAGGGAAAATAGCAATGTTTATCAATCACTTTAACATCTGGACATATTTTGTTTAAATCACTAATATATGAACGGGACAATGTCAACTTGACATGACCATCATCCTCGGAACATGACACCGTCAAACAACCCTCTACTCCAATTTCCTTTACAATTACTAGTTACACTCATCTCCAGAAGTATGTCCTCGTGCAATCAACCGAGCGACACATGTGGCGTGTACAACCGAAATGCTTTTCAAGGTCAAAGAGGCATAACTCAAATATCCCCTTTTAAAACTCATTTTTCTCTCTTTAAAGTTGAAATCCGCCTAAACTTAAGAAGTTACACATTTAAATGTTGGACATAAGGGACTTCATATATAAAGAAAGATATTAGACCCCCAAGGCAAAACATTGACTCTATGATATTGAATATATGAGTGTCAATTGTACATTCACTATTTGTTACAAAAGCAACTTTAAACCAATGGTCCCAAATGTATGTGGCAGAGTCAGTATTTTAAATTGTACATAGTTTATGAATAAACATGTGAAGCTATTTAAGTTGTTTGTAATCTTTTGATGAGAAGTACATTCTCATTAAATAAAGTAAATCTAACCATTTTAATCATTATTTTATACTCATAATTTTATATCAAAACAATAGCTCTCTAAACATCAATGTAATCTTAGGTGTAGTTTAAGTTCAGCATTACTAACTTGCACTGCATGCTTCGCACACTGCAATCTCTCCCGTAGCTTGTCCCATGCTTAGGCTATCATGTATTCTATTGTTCTAAATTCAACCAAGCGCAGCATAGGCTTCAGGTTAATATGATAGTGTCTCTCTGGTCACTCTTATCAGTTGTGTTGGTCACTACGTTCCACCATGTGAATTGTCAGGATCTTGGAGCATATTTTCATTAGGATCGAGATCACGGTGATCTGGATGTGTTGTTATTCAACTTATTCGTATGGAATCTGAGGTTAGTAATATCTAGTCTTGTGTATATATTTAGTGTTGTATTTGTATATAGATTCATAGTTGGTAGTTATATCGGCTATAGTAAAAGTATGTTTAATTATCCATTATCTAGTATTATTTAGTGTAAATAGTATATGTCATGATAACTCATAGTTCAGTGAGTTATGATAGTTCTATATATTAGAGCCATATATCCTAGTTATGATAGTTATTAAATATTCCTTTACTTGTATGGTATTACATCTCCCATTAGAGTTAGTTATCATATATTAGAGTTAGTTATTATATTACTTTAGCTCAGGGTTTCAGTTCACAGTATAGTGATCAATATTAGTTTTACAGTTTAAGATTAAACTCACAGTACAGTGAGTTGTGTAAGAATATCATACTATTCTAAATCATCACATTACATAAATTATAATTATCACATATAACATTAATATTAAGTTTAGTTTCAATATTATTAGTATTTAATTTATCAATACCACTATTATTATTATCATTACCATAGGTGAATATGTGAGCGAATGTATGTGGTAAGTGTGAATGATGTTAAATGTGGTTGTATGTAGCTTTTAACGTAGTTACTCTTTTAATTATTTGTAAATATTGAGTATCATCTGCATACGTCATTCCTTAATTCTGCAGATTACGTAGGCTACGGCGGTATTGGCTACGTATGTGTGTGTGCAGCAGCTCAGGTCTAACCTACCTGGTATGTTGTCGCCGTTGTCGCCCTATTATATATATTCATTTGTATTATCATGTATCTAACCTATGTGTAAAGTTCATGTCTATGTCATTCAATATCGCCTTCATGCATATGTATTGATGTATATTATCAAGTAATAAGTGTACTATAACACGTATTACTAATTTGTGTATATCGCCTGAATAAAGGCATTTAAGTACTTATCATGTATTGATAGTAGATGTATATATTTACCATATTGTCTATTGATTAAATGTGAGTACTATTTCAAGTAAGGATATATTTAACATGTGATATGTATTATTTATTGAATGTAAACTTATGATGTTATTTTAATATGTTTCAGGCTTGTTTTACGTTTTACGTATTACATACAATGTAATAAAGTCCATCAACTCACACCTCAATGGCTTTGTGGTTCTTGACAAAAAGTTACCCTCCCAACGCTGCTACATTTTTGAGCCCCCAGTGAGGATGATGGATGGAACACCGCTATAGAAGATGGATCTACGTCCGCTACCACTAGGATCACACCATGGATGTGCAACGACGTGCCACAACGACGTGCCACAACGACGTGCTACGTCATTCTACAACGACGTGCCACAACGACGTGCTACAACGACGTGCTACAACGTCATTCTACAACGACGTGCCACAACGACGTGCTACAACGTCATTCTACAACGACGTGCCACAACGACGTGCAACAACGTCATTCTACAACGACGTGCCACAACGACGTGCTACAACGACGTGCTACAACGTCATTCTACAACGACGTGCCACAACGACGTGCTACAACGACGTGCTATAACGTCATTCTACAACGACGTGCTACAACGACGTGCTACAACGACGTGCTACAACGTCATTCTACAACGACATGCTACAACGACGTGCTACAACGATGTGCCTCAACGTTTGACCTCAACGTTTGACCTCAACAGCGTCACTGTTTCATCGTTCGGTGATTAGACTGATAGTGTGTGTATTTGTGTGACTCAGATATATTGCATATGAACTCTTTGTCTCCAGTTGGACACTACTTTGATATGTTTTATGTGTATTATATGTATTATATGCATATGAGTAAAGACGTCTGACCTTGTGAATTACATATGGACACTTGTGTGACCGTGATGCCTGTGCGACCTTGACCTCACTATGATGTTCTGTTGAAAGATGTTGACAATTGCATGAAATGTGACATATTGTGTACTTTATAGTTACCGTTTTCATATATACGATGTGAAATTTATGTTGTGTATTCATCTATGTATTGAATATTGTCTTGCCTGTCTGAATATGATGTTGCTTTTGTTTACATATGGGTACCCGTTAGTTACTTAGTGCTCCGGAGCTAGTATTTTGTGTATTTTGTGTACTTACGGTGTGTATATTTTGACTACTGCTGAATTTATTATCACTGCATTATCTTTAAGAATAAGTAAGCACTTGCTAAGATTAGTTTCTCACCTTTAGTTAACGTAAATAATTAATTTGTAGTTAAATATTAGTTAGCATTATTATTCAGTGAATCATTAATTAGTTTATTAGATACTACTGTTACATTATACAACCACGAAGTGTCTGAGTGTATGAATGTGTATTAGTTAGCATTAAGTAGTTAGTAAAATCAACTGCTTAATTAAGTGATAGATAATAAGTATAATTAGTTAACTTAGTTCCTCTAATACATCTATGAGTTAAGGTTAGATTAATTAGTTGTGTTGTGTTCATAATTAGTTAATTAATTAATATGTAGGTTTCTTCTGGTGCAGTGGTTGTGTCGTGTTGTCTTGAGTTCATTCATTCCATTCATTCATTGCATTTATTCTTGGTTATTCATTCAATATGTAAGGGTTTTTGCTTCATTGTTGGCTTCTCATCTCTCCATTTGCAAAGTATTACTTTATGTTATTATTCTCCTTTGCATAATGTAGGATATTATAGTTAAGCCCCCTGCGCGCGTACACCTGCACTATACTCACCTGCATTAGTTAAGCACCAATTTAATATCATTCCAACATGTAAGGTTAATACTTATTTAACTTAAATACAATAAGGGAAAACACCCATATTCATAAATATTAATGTTTTAAATTCTTAAATACTCATTTAAAGTAACTTCCTCGTGTATCATCCGCGATTGTTTTGAAATCTGCATCTGTGGCGTATTATTCACGCATTACATTTCAAGTGACAAGTGTGTGTTGTGTTATGTTGTGCATTATTCTAGTGTGTTACCCATTCGGTATTGTGTTGTGCATATATATTCAAACATGGATTCAGCAGATATGTCCGACGAGGAAGTGAGACAACTTGTTTCTTCACTCAAGAAGATAGACTTGAATCCTAAGGCGGACACACCTCAGGAACTTATTGATTGGATGGCATCTGTTAGTAAGGTTTATCAGGAGTCTTAGCCCTTAATTCCACCTACAGTAACTCTTGCAAAGTCACCACAGCTACCATACTTCTCAGGAGATAGGAAAGATGATGTAGACTTTGACCAGTGGAAGTACGAGTACACCTGTCTGTGCACTAGGTATTCCAAGCAGGATGTTACAGACGCTGTTCACAAATCACTACGTGGGAAGGCAGCACGAGTCGCCATGGATACACCGTTGGATACCTTAGTTGCCAAGCTAGACAGTGTCTTTGGAACAGTCCACACAGAACACAACATTATGGCCGAATTCTATACCGCCAAGCAAGGACAAGACGAATCAGTGGCTGACTGGGCATGTAGACTGGAGGACATCTTGGACCAAGCTATCTTACTTGGGAAAGTAAAGCCTGGCGAACAAGAGGACTTGCTCAGAGATACCTTGTGGACAGGACTTCGCTTGTATCTGAAGTACTTGTCAAGTCATATGTACGAGCAGAGTGTACCACTGGATGCGTTCCTCAAGTACCTTCGGCATGTTGGAGCAGGATTTGCAACAGAGGCTGCCACCAAGGAATTGGATACGCCCACAACGGTCAAGAAGGAACAAGCCTTTCTGTCAAGGTCAAGGACGAGGCAATCCTACAGGGACCTCAGACCTTCGACGACATCCCTGGATGTTATAGATGTTGACAACCAGGCCATGTTCAACGACGATGCCACACTCCCATGCAACAGAACCAGGAAAACTTTCAGGCGCCTATGGGAAGGGGCGGACCATGGGCCTAGGAAACAAGGTCAACACCCATCAACAATTAGTGGCAGATTTGGTTGGAGAGCCTACTGAAACAGAAATCACAGTGAACGGGATGAAGACCAAGGCACTGTTGGACACTGGAGCGACAATATCATCAATAGCTGAAGCCTTTTACAGACAGAATTTTGCAGATGTTCCACTAGAGCCACTGAAGCAACTCATCCATGTAGAGTGTGCTGATGGAGAACTTCTACAGTATACTGGCTTCATAATTGTCGACATAGAGGGATCGGGAAGCACTGAGACCAAGATACAGTCTATGCTACTTGTTGTGCCAGACAGCCTCTACAACAAGACAGTACCCATCACTCTTGGAACCAACACCCTCTCTATATATCTCAACCAGTGTCAGGATAAGTTTGGACCAAGGTTTCTACAACAGGCTAATCTCAAGACTCCATGGCATCTAGCTTTCCGCAGCATCGTTCTCAGAGAGAAGGAACTAGCCAAGAGAAACTTCTCCATAGGGAAAGTCAAGAGCACAGAGCCAAACCACAAGATTATACCAGCAACTCAGAAGTCCATATTTCGGGTTTTGTTGACCAGCCCTTACCATACCATTCAACATATGTCATAGTTCACCCTAAGTCAGGTTCGCAGTTACCAGATGACCTTGACATTACGCCAACTCTAGTGTCCTATAATGGAAGTGGCCAGAAACTATATGTTGATGTACATGTCTCTAATCTTACAACAAGAGCCATCAGGATTCCTAGTCGTGCTTTGCTATACGAGCTACAAGTTGTCAAGTTCACACACTGTAGTACGCTACTGCGTGAGGACGTTTGCTAGTGGTCGCTACGGTTTGATAAACAAGACATCGACTGCATCATAATACAGGTACATAATGTAACATTTATACGTTATACTGTCGATTCATGACAATGAAAGATTGCCAGTATCAATATAAGGTTTTGAAAAGTATAACTGCGTTCCAACATACTGTTCTAAGTGTGAATTTAATAATTTACAGTACTTTGATTAAAATATATTTTGGCTCCTTTCGCTTGTATTTGTTTATTTTCATGTTAATATATCGTAAAGAACACTGCCATCTATATAACTGTATCCAAGAGGTATTACCATATCATGATTGTCAACTGCATTGACCACAATATGCTAGACAAGGCTGAAAGGACAAACAATTCGAAAGAATTAGTACATTTGATGTTACGGTTGCTAGTGGTAAGCCATGTGCGCAAATACGGTTTGCTACGAATTATATGACAGGTTGCTATGCCACCACAGTATGAAATAAACAGGTACTTAACTTTGCCTTTCCGATAGCAGTAGATGCACCCCATTCAAACGCCTCAATATATCTCCCCGTAGCTTGTTTGGAATGTTCCTGACACACTCATTGATATCGTCCTCACATAGTCAATCTACAAGGGACTGGATACGATAAATTTTGGCATTCAATCTAGTCTTTCTGTTTCCAAGTGTTGGTTGATCTTCAAAATCAAACAAATCTACATCACCTGCGTTGTCAGTAAGTCCTGACCTATTTTTTTGGCATCAAAGCATATTTTGAATGAACAGTTTCTTAGCTCTTTCGATATAGCATCAAGAACTTGAGATATGATGCCTGGTTTTATATCATGAGGAATTGTTTCACAATTTTTGGGATTTAGGATATTCAAACTTGGGACAGCAAAGTTAATGTTGGATGAAGATGGGTTATAATTTCCAGGTGTACAATCTCCTAACACAACTTGACCAAGGTTTTTGTATCCAGACATGAGTCAGACAAAGCGACCATGAAACAGTCTGTAACCGGTTTTCCAAAAAAACAATGACTTCATTCCTGTATCGCATATTCGTTGTGGTTTTGCATGAAAACCACTTGGCCACATCCATGGATAACTGGAAAGCTAAGTTTTCTGTATTGTCGGCTAGCATGTGACAGAAAGTTTTTCCATTCTGAATATCTTCCATTTTCTTTCAAAGAATCTACTATTGAAGGTAACAGCCGAACCAATTCGTCCATATCATTTCCAATATCACAGTCATCATTCGCACTTTGTGTGTCGGAGGTGTCACGACAATTTTGATCAACTTCTTGAAATGATTCCCGACTTTGATCATCGCTGATGTCATGATTTGATTCTGTATCACTAATGGAACTTGCAGAGGATTCATTGCAGACACTGGTTTCGTCGCGTTCAATTACACTCAGTGTGGTGTGCTCATCTGGTGAGGTAACTATCTTAAATTGTCCTTGGTTTTGAATATTTTTTTGGCACGATTTTAAAATTCTTTGTTACATACTGTAACTTTCTACTTAAATATTTGGGATTTATGTTTAATACAACCGTAAATTTAAAGAAATCTCTTGCAGATTTAGCATTAAGATCAATGAAAGCTCTAATAAATTTGCTTTCAATTATGCATAATTTTGGCGTGTTGACGCCTAAAATATATTTAAAACTTTTTGATTGTCAAATACAACCAATTTTACTTTATGGATCAGAAATATGGGGATTCCAACGTTTTGAATGCATCGAATAGGTACATTTGTTAGCGTGTAAAAAATTCCTTTGTGTTGGTCAGTCGACTCCAACATGTATGGTATATGGGGAATGTGGGAGATACCCGTTATACATTAATGCTTATGTTAGATTTTGAAATTTTGGTTAAAAATAATATGTATGCATGAATATAGACTACCTAAGAAGGCTTACAACATGCTTGTTCATTTAGATGATTTAGGGAAAGTAACATGGGCATCCCACGTTCGAAATCTTTTGTTTTCTCATGGATATGGTTTTGTTTGGCTGAGCCAGGCTGTTGGTAATATAAACCTTTTCTTGTATCAATTTCGAGAAACTGCATTTAATATGTTTAATCAAGATTGGCAGTCGACATTAGATAATGGCTCACGTTATGATTCATATAGACTCTTTAAATGCCTACTCCAACCCGAAAGATATCTTTCACATTTAACATCCAAGAAGTTAAGGTATTCATTGATACGATTCAGATTAGGTCTGTCAAATTTAATGATTAATGAAGGTAGGTACAAATCGATCGACAAAAGCAATAGAATATGTCCATTGTGTAAAGTAGCCGTTGAAGATGAAATCCATTTTCTATTTGTTTGTCAATCTTACGACGATTTACAGAAAAAGTTTTTCCATGATTATTATCTTTCCAAGCCTCCTGCTTTAGCATTTAAACAAATCCTTTCTTCTGATAACAATAACAGCATTCTTAGACTTGCACAATATGTTACCTATGCCATACCTCATCGAGATGATAAGTTAAAATCAATCACCTTTGTACCCATTTAATTTGTTATTGAACTGGTGATTAATAATGCATGTAACTCAAATGTATATGGGCCAGAGGCCTCGAATACAATAAAGAACTTTTGACTTTGACTTTGAAGTTGGTTATATGAAGGAAAACGAGTTCTATGGATATACAACTTCTTTATTGCAGGAGTGCGATGTTTCGATGTAGCTTGTTAACGGTGTTAGAATTTACATCGAAAGGTCGCACTTCTGCAATAGAGAAGTTGTATATCCATAGAACTCGTTCTCCTTCTTATATATTGAAATTGATTTTTAAAATTTACAAAAGTAAGAAAACAATAAGTTTTGATAACAGCATTTCAGTAATATTCGATTTTTTATCTAATGTATTCCACTTGAAGGTCTTTCCAAATGCACGGATTAACCGATATTTAAATAGATATACGTTATTGACAGTACACTTCAATATAGGAATTCACAATAAATTCATATACAAACTTTTGGAAAATGTTAGTCCTGTATATTAAAACAAAAGAGAACTATATCCATGTAAACTATATATTGTTTTTGAAGACATCTGTCTAGCGTACTGCAATTTTGACATACATCTTATATCCAGCAATTGAAAAGAATACAATAGAAACAATTTAGTATATGAATTAATATTGGAATCGTATTTGTCGTAACAGCAAATATAACAAAGTCTGTATTCGATATAATTCGATAATGTGACCAAACGGGTAATATATTCTATATACCAAGCCAGTCAATTATTCTATTCACGAAAAACAATATTATGTAACCACTTTGTCTTCAACCCCACTATTGCATTCACTTAAATGTACAACAGATCGGGAAAAGTAATCGAATTATATTGCAATGTAAGTTTAAATCATATCTTCTTTACGTAATTAAATGCCCCTGTAATTTATCGGACTGTATTGTTGAACAAGAGAATGGATGTTCACATCAAGGAAACAATATGTCAGGTAAATTTGTTAATAGAGCATATGCCAGGGGAAGAGAAAGTATGATAAATGCACAATGGTGTAAATGAATTAACGACATACATGTATAAGTAAATGCATAGTTCCTAATCAGCTTATTCCTTCAGTGCTCATTAGTTAATTAACGCGTCAGCCATGCATAACAGGAGGCAGACACGGAGCGTTATAATGGGTACGCACTAGAAACTTTCTAGATACGCACTAGAAACATTCTAGAAATTTCTAGAAAGGGGGTACTTTGTTTCTTGCTTAACTGTATGTCTTGCTTTTCGAACAGTTCATTTCAAAGTTCTTTTCACGTGGTGCTGCCATCGGATGTCTGTGTGATACTCATGACTAAGCATTGTTGTAGACCGTTAACCATGCTAAACCAAAACAGCCGTCTAAATTCTTAATGTGAAATTCTGTCTTTATGTTATGTCTGTGAATGTCCTTTTTTACAGGTATGAAAAGTCAGTGAATTAAATTTTTAAACCAGAGTAAGTCAAGATTATATCATTATAGACTGGACATGTATTTATAGACCCGAATGCATAAGAAATAGACATGACCGATTTGACCAGTCCATAGTGTTTTATTATGTATTTATTACATGACCTAAAAGAAAAAAATAAATACAGTAAAAAATGTAATTTGTTTTGAACAGCTTGGACTATGGTCAAATGACGTCATGATGACAATAGCATGACGTCATGCAACAATAGTTTGAACTCCCTCAAGTCAATAGTCAATTTGGTCGGACTCGGGCTGGAGTCGATATGCTTTTCAGTCGACGGTCACGTGATCGCCCCTCGACCAATCAGATCGCTGAAAAAATATGCTTACATAATATACTGTGCTGTTAATTCCCTTGCGAGGCGACTGTGCGCTTTGCAGTCATCTATCAAATGAAATCACTTATAAATTGGATACTTATCTCTTCTTTAACATTTGGGAGTTTAAGTGCTATTTGACACATTTGGAAGTATTTTCATAATGCATAAATGTTCATAGATAGTCATCGAACAAAAACAAAAAAATATATTATTGACATATAATATAGCCATATATTCTAATATCGTTGAGAAACAAGTGAAGACCTCACATTTCACCGACAATAGAATATGTCGAAAACTAGCCTGCACAGTTTCATATAAATAAACTTGTCCTCATTCTTATTTGCTCCATTTCTAGCATGCCATTAAAAATGATTCGAATATTATTAAGATCTACAATGTTTTCTTTCTTTTGGTCGAATATTTTTTAAGTTTGTAACTTCACAACACGATATTGAACCTAATGTTCATGAACGTCTCTTTTCAGTGCTTAAGGTCTTAAATGTTATATATTGAAATGTGTTATTTCCCAAGAGTTTAAGAATTGATGTGCTGCCGTGGTTATTTTCCTTAATGGCAGTATTAGGCAATATTTTTTAAATTCAATTATATTACAAGTTATTTAACAGTGGAAGAACAGGCTTGCAACAATTTCTAAACATGTCTTTATGACAAAAGTACATGTAAGTTTGAGTGAAAACTGTGAATTCCTTAAAACAGCGTTATAATCAACAAAGTCGATCCACAACTGCACTTGCCAAACTAGAATCAAGAATCATACAGCCAATATTCCCGATCTGGGGTTTCGAGATTACATAAGACTAATATGTTTGTCCATGATAAACTTCCTCTTGAGTCAATTCCGAGTTTACGTCATGCAATCATACGGACAGAACTCGAACATCGTTATATTAGGTAGCTCACTATCTGCAATAGTACAACCTCTTATACCGTGTGCTTAACAGAATCAACTTTTATTATACATATGTGCTTAACACATCCACTTTTATTATACATTTGTGCTTCATTGAATCCAATTTTATTATACATATGTGCTAAACGCATCTACTTTTATTATACATATATGTGCTTAAAAGCATCCACTTGTATCATATAGTTGTGCTAAACAACATCCACATTTTGTATAAAAATATCTTCTTAACTGAATCCACTTTTGTTATACATACTTATTATATTATACTTCTACAGACGCTGATTCCTTTAGTTTAGAACTACGAACAACAGGTTCACCAAGGAAACAAGACATTGGCCTCGCGTTGAAAGTGGTGGCACGTGGTCCTGTGCATAGCTCAGTCGACCGCTATCAGTTAAGTTCAGCAACAACGGGCGTGGCTCGCTGGATGGGTGGGTTACCCGCCTCATTGCTGAATGAAAACTGAGAGTTTGAAGGGTGATTCCCTGCCCCACACTGAGACATGAGTTGAGAGGCTCGTGGTGTCACCTTGGGCAAGGGACTTTATTCGAAATGTGCCTATGTTCACTCAGCAGTACAATTGAGTACCTGGTTTGGAAGTGCAGGCAATGTGACAGATAACATTGGAGCGCCGAAATTGGCAGCCCAGGTTGCATACTCCAAAGGGAGTTGAGAATGAAAAAAGGAACGATGTTGGTCCTTATACCAGGGTAATAATGTCTGTAGCGCTCTGAGCATGCACTTGGTGTATGGAGGCTAGCGCGATATAAGTACACAGTATTATATTATTATTGAAAGGTGCAATACAACATGCCAATTGTGTACATCATATGTGATGAACTTTTGACTATACTGCTCAGCACTACACTGTCGGCCAAAAGAAACGCCTGCTCTATTTTCCTTTAAATGAAAGATAAAATAATTTCTGAAATTTAATCAATTGTCGTTTCCACGTTATGCTGAAACACTATTTAATATGGAAGTCCATTGAAATCGCGGGAAAAATGTGATTCGAGTCAATAACACTCATGACAATCACGCCCAAAGAAGACCACTATTTTCGGATGATTCACTTGCGTACCGTAACCAAGTACATCTTTAGCGTCATCGCCACTTTAATGCGAATGCATGCATGTATTGTTGCTCGTTGTTGTATGAAAATCGGTTTCAAATGTTTTTCTGATCAGGTACTGATCGAAAACTGAACAATTTCTGTTGTCTCCTTTCAACAATCACCATTCTTTTGTGACATGACAACTTTCTGAAATTTGATTATATATAATGCAGAGGTGCAACTTCATAATGCTAAAATACGGCTAAATATGTTCATTATTATTTTTTTTTACGAATTCTGATATCATATATTGTAGGCGTTTCTTTTTGCCGATAGTGTAAATGTCCTTAGACGCTAATATCTTCCCTACTATTTTCTTGTAAACATCCAAATATTTAATTTGTTTATTTCTTGAATGGAAAGTGACTGTACACATTTATCAAAACTGGACTTTGTACAATGCTTTCCTCTGTGTCACTATATGTAGTGTTTCACAATACAATGCCTGTTCTGTTCATCAATGTCCTTTTTTATTATGTCAATCTTTGATCAGGCAGATAGGGACAAAAAACTCCAATACTGCACAGGAAGGTCACGGCCCGACAAGACATATTCACTATGATGATAAAAGATAACAGAAAATTGACAATGTTCGTGAAACCTCAATTTAAATTAACATTTTCCGTTTTATATTAATGACACAGTATACGATAACTAATTGCTAATTTATAGTGTTTCTTGCAAGTATTCCCAATGGTTGTCAATGAATTAGATCTTGAACATGCTTCATTTGTCTTAGTAATGGTTTTATTCTCTTTGCGAAAACTGGCTTGGTGTCATGCATCATGAGAAAAACGACAAACGTCTTTATGAGTTATCCCCACTATAATCTGATTGGTCTTAATCCGCCTTGATAGGATTAGGGATTATGGTGTTAACCGCTATTTAATGAAGGTGAACATTTTGGAATGAAATACTATTCTTTCGTTACTAACTGAGTCGGAATGTCACCTCCATTATTGTATATTTCGTAAAATGGAAATATTTTAAATGCACCTTTACTACACCGAGATACATTGTTGTATATGTTTGCTAACTTTTAAGTGTCTTAAACTTTCATCTCTTATTTGCTGTTCGTGAATAAATCAATAAATAAGTACTGACGGTGCTCGCAGCTATTTGAAAATGCTAAAACATACATCACGAGAGAAACAATGGCAGTGTGTGTTAGGTAATGCATTGAGCGTTGGTCTGTAACTGACAACCTAAGTCTGGGTATATTCACAATATAAAGCTTTTATCGATGTGTGAAACTTGCCAATCTCGATTTTATCAATCTTTTTGATAAAAAAAAACAACTTTTCCTCCATTGTATGCTATTTAACTGCCAAGATATGAAATTTTGGTGAAATAACAGTATTTTATCAACTTTTTGTTTCTGTGTATATATACTGTACATTTATTTTAATCTATTTTGTATTACTTTTTTGTGTCGTGCTTTATGTTTTCACTTTTTAGCTCATCAGGCCTGAAAGGCCCGATGGGCTTATGGCATGGCATGGCGTCGGGCGTCCGTCCGTCCGTCCGTCCGTCTGTAAACTTTTCGCTTTTTCGACTTCTTCTCCAGAACCAATGACTCTAGAGAGCTGAAATTTTATGTGCAGACTCCTTGGCCAATGGGGATTCTAAATTGTAGATTTCGTGACTCCGTGACCCCAAATGGGGTCACAGGGGTCACATCCTTAAAAACCTATTTTCATCTTCTTCTCCAGTTCCAAAACGTCAAGAGAGCTGAACAGTTGTGTGCAGACGCCTTGGCCAATGGGGATTCTAAATTGTAGATTTCGTGACCCCGTGACCCCAAATGGGGTCACAGGGGTCACATCCTTAAAAACCCATTTTCATCTTCTTCTCCAGTTCCAAAAGGTCTAGAGAGCTGAAAAGTTGTGTGCAGACTCCTTGGCCAATGGGGATTCAAAATTTTAGATTTCGTGACCCCGTGACCCCAAATGGGGTCACAGGGGTCACATCCTTAAAAACCTATTTTCATCTTCTTCTCCAGTTCCAAAAGGTCAAGAGAGCTGAAAAGTTGTGTGCAGACTCCTTGGCCAATGGGGATTCTAAATTGTAGATTGTGTGACCCTGTGACCCCAAATGGGGTCACAGTGGTCATGATCTAAGAACCCATCTTTTGCTTGTAAACAATAACTTAAATAACTTAAATATTCAACTTTAGATAGTAAATCAACGAAATCTTGATGAGCTACAGAGCCCTTGGCTCTATTTTTCTTTTTATTGAGTTGTATACATACTTATATTTTGATTTTAGGACTTACATTTCGACGTATTTTAATATTGTGCCTACATATTGATTTTAGTTTACCGTAACTATAATAAGAGTGGCTCATTTCTTACTAATTATTTAATTTGATTATGCAGTGAGGTGGGGAATAACTATAATGTCTGTCAGAACCGGCTATTCAAGTTAGAAGAACCCAAGCGCACGTGAATCATGAACACTGAGGTGTCCATGTGCAGAACAGAACAGAATTTATTTTAATAAAAAAGCTCATCAGGGTTTATATTGTTCAACGATGAAGACTGAAATAGATTTTTAGGTCCGTGTCCGTGAGGACCTTATTTGGGGCCGCAGGTCACCAAATCTACAATTTAGAAACTAAAGAGTATGTACACAATATTACAGCCTTCTAAGTCTTTTTGTTCTAGAGAAGAAGATGAAAATAGGTTTTAAGGTCACGGCCTGTGAGGACCTTATTTGGGGGCCCCTGGGTCACCAAATCTACGATTTAGAATCTCCATTGGCTAACAACTCTGCACACAATATCACAGCCTTCTAGGTATGTTCTTTCTGGAGAAGAAGATGAAAATAGGTGTTTACGTCATTGCCTATGAGGCCCTAATTTGGGGGCACAGGCCGGTCATCATATTTACAATTTAGAATCTCCTATGGCTCAAAACTTTTCACACAATATTACAGCTTTCTAGGTATTTTTGTTCTGGAAAAGAAGATGAAAATACATTTTAAGTTCATGGCCCATGAGGCCCTTATTTGAGGGCCACTGGGTCACCAAATCTTCAATTTAGAATCTCCATTGGCTTAAAACTCTGCACAAATATCACAGCGTTCTAGGTCTGTTCTTTCTGGAGAAGAAGATGAAAATACGTGTTTACGTCATGGCCTATGAGGCCCTAATTTGGGGCCACCCGTTCACCATTTCTACAATTTAGAATATCCATTGGCTCAACACTCTGCACACAATATCATAGCCTTCTAGGTCTTTTCTTTCATGAGAAGAAGATGAAAATAGGTTTTAGGTCATGGCCTATGAGGCTCTTATTTGGGTACACAGGACCACCATATCTACAATTTAGAATCTCCATTGGCTAAAAACTCTGCACACAATATAACAGCCTTCTAGGTCGTTTTGTTCTGGAGAGGAAGATGAAAATAGGTTTTTAGGGCATGGCTGCGAGGCTGGTTTTTACTCTCTTGTCGGAAACTGAGAAGTTATCACTCCTTTTAAGCTCTGAAGATCTTATTAAACTATGTGTCAAAAACTGCTTTAAAATACTTTTAAAACGCTAGCAAATGTTATATAAATAGTTTTTGTTTAATTTAATATTGTTGATACTACCTTAAATTGTATGTACATAATCTTGTCTTTTTATTCGCAATTGTCGTTTTAATAACATTGTATGTTTCTTCTATTGCCATGTAATATATTTTAATCATCTCTCATAACTCCATTGGAGTGGCATATGTTCATTTATAATCAACTGTGTACAAGTTTTATATATTTATTCATTGTATGTACATATGGTGAGACGTTTATAAACAATCTGTCTGTCTGCTTAAACATGTTGTTTTTAGAAATTTTGCGGCTACGAATTATTCTTATACCCGCATTAAACTTCTTGTAAAACAAAGGAAGTTAATCCAAATAAGATTAAATCGGGTTGTGCTAACACCAATTAAGCTGATCCCAAATTAGCGAAACAAAGACAAATTAGTGTCAGTCATTATAATTAATTGCTTCGTGTCATACGGTGCGGAGTATATGTAACGCTTCTACCTCTGATACGCCATAACAGATTTTAACTGACTCTTCCATCTTTGTGCAGTTTATTTAAGGTAAGGCAACGTTTGTTCGTAGTAGATTATTGAGGACACACACACGCACACACACAGTGCAGTGAGGTCATAGCATTGTGACGTCATCATGTTTATGACGTGTAAAATCTAGTGCCAAAACGATATCTCCTAGGAGATATCGCTTGATCTCACACGAGCGGAACACAGTTTTGGGTGATAAATGTTATTAGTACGTGATTGAAATACAATGCATTTGAAAGATAATTATTATTGAGGTCATATTTTGATTATTTGATATTTGACAATTTGATAAATACTAGCGAACTTTCATTGAAATACAGAAACAAGTGAAAAGTGAGGCCATTTATCACTGCTTTGAGTGGGGAATATTTCGCTATGGCATGATATGAAATTGTGTATTAGTCTAACGATCAACCCTTTGTTGCTTTGTGGATATTCTATCAATTTGTATGTTCTATTATTGAAAAGATTGTTAATTAGTAACACGAAATGTCAAATACAGCATTGTGTCGGAAGAACCATCAGTTTAAGACCTATGTGTTGCAACTTCAACTGCTTCATTTAAAAACATATTTTATCTTAATAAACAAATGTTCGTTGACAAGCCCAATGGTGCTTAAATACATGTACATGTCTCTCCCGAATAACAACATACATGTGCAGTTACAGAAGCTATTTTCAATACGTCAAATTGCCAATCAGTGTCGATATGCTGGTTTCTTGACAACTTTATTCATATTCTCTACAAAATAACATTTACTGATGAATGAGAACGCGTATACACCAACGTTGTATATGATTAAAATGAAGGACTTCTTATCAAGAAATCTTGCTTTTCTTATATATTTGACTTCTAAGTGAACTTCAAAAGTTTTCATTTTAGATGGGCATTCTAGAAGTTGAGGTGATGAAGAATAAAGAACAATTTTATGGATATACAACTTCTTTCTTCTATGTAGGCAACGGCATACTATCTTTGTCGAAACGTCGCCTATATAGAATAAAGAAGTTGTATTACCATAAATGTTTTCTTCATTCTTCAAAAGCTTTACTTAAATCAATCATAACTCTCTCGATGGGTTATACCCAGTATTTGCAGCTAAACAACTTATATTTGATGTAGATGTAATTCACATCTTCGAAATTTGTTCTTGAAAGAAGAATCTTTTAAACAGATAGTAGTGAAGAGAACACGCGAAAAGAAGCACTTAATTGTAAAGATCAAATTGTCCTTTTTCGGGGTATGTCTGAAATGGCAACCCTTATAAACATATTATGTCCATGTGTATTAAATACAACATTGCATAACTCTGTACAAGCTGTTTAGTTTCTGTTTCAATGGATATGGTCAATTTCCCGGTGGTTGTTGGTTGTCATGTGTGAATTGTTGTTACTGTATTTCACAGGGAGTAAACAACAAGTTGGCAATCAGCAACAGTCGTTTTTTCTTTCAATAGACTGTTTGTTTCCCGATACATCGATGATTCTTTTCCATTCAATAATGCTAAAAGTAACAACTTGTTTCAAGGCTTGGGTTGCTATGGTTCAAAATCACTGCATCTTTGGAATCTAACATGTAGTCGATAACTAAGATTCATTACATTTTGGGACATGACACTTGTAATTAGGCAGTAAAGCCGTAAAAGTAACTATAAAATAGATATTTAAATAAAGTTTTAGTCCATACAATATGTCGAAAGAGATAATTTAGGAGATGGATCCAAGTTGTACCATGAAAAGATTTATAACAGCAAAGATATCAAAAACATTATTTAACACGTTGATAGCAATTCCTCCCTGTCCAGGTTGATTGCAATTTCTAAGGCTGCATAAATAAAGCTGAATGTTTTTCGGGCACATTTGTACAATGAGCGCTGGGGTTGTACATTTTGTGTTTTCCCATTAAAATATACCTTGGAAATGGTAGAAGTATACAAAACGGAAGCACATCTGTTCCTGTAGACTGCAAATGAATATTGGGTTGAACAAAAAAGATAAGGCAAATTCTCAGACTTTAAAAGACGGTCACGAGGACAAATAACAGTAATGTGCCTCTGCTCAAGAAATATTTAACTTTTCTTTTATTAAGCCCAAATTTACCGCCCAAGGGGTTAATTTATAATTTTTCTCTTTTATACTGGTAAATTGTACATGAAAAGGTGTCAGGTCAATTGACTTTAGCTGCGCTTTCCCGTTTAGGTTTTTGTCTATTCCCGTGTGTACTATTTTTGACCATTAAAAACATCAGTAACACTATTATATGCGATACGTCATTATTAATGCCTTATATCTTTATCCTTTATACCAAAATACACGCACAAAACAAAACTAATAAAACTACAGAATAATAACAGTTTGATTGTCAAATATTCTTTTATACTTGTTTCCCCGAACGTTATATAAATAAGAAAATAAATAAATAAATAAAATAAATAAATAAAGCAAATAGTGTCATTATTACCCATTTAAATATTTCCAAATTCAAATGTACGTTTCTGACGCAAGCTGTAACATTCAAATAAGCTGTAAGCTCGATATATCTAAATACATAATATTGTTTATGCAAATACTTCTGCCATCTTGTTTTAGTTATACATCATTTGACATGGAAAACACATATTAATAAACTAATTCATTTTCAAATCATGTTTCCAATTTTAACTGTTATTGAAAACAATCCCATTATTACTTATGTACTTATTCATGTCATTGTCGATTGGTTTGTTGTTTCTCAAGGAATTTGCAAATGGATCTTCCTGTCTCAACTTTGCTCATATCACTATTGATGTTTGAGTCGAAGTCAGAATGTTATGCAAATTTTCATGTATGATGATGATTAGATTATTAATTACATATGGATTAGCTGATAAGGTTATCAAGAAAGAACAATTCAATTCGAGCATATATGACAGAGTAGTTAAAGGTACCGTGAATAGCATACTGGACAATAAATGGTTAATATTTCCAAACAATAATGAAGTTAATTCACACTATCGGAACATATGCTGAAATCGTAAGAATATGGCATGTTTTGTAAGTGTTAGGATGGTAAGTTCTTGAAAACGAGAATCAGTAAAAGACAAACACTTTTCCTTTTCAGGTGCTTCTGATCATGACTGGCCGACCACAAGGATACTTGCCCTACGGAGTAGCAGGCGTTGGAACATACGGGTCTACTCTTGGAAAGCCAGCATGTAGAGTAATTGCACAAGCGCGAAACTACATCATAGACCTTGTCACAAACATCCCTTTTGGTGAGAGTGAAACCGTATTTAACATAGGCGACTACGGGGCAGCTGACGGTATGCCGTCCTTGGCATGCATTAGAGATATCATTCTTTCTTTAAAAGCTCGCTTGAATTCGAGAGTACAGTACCAGGTTTTCTATGAAGATAAACCAACAAACGACTTCAACTCCTTATTCAAGTATTTGAATGGTTTGCTCCCTGGTCCGAAATCTTATCTCCTTGAATTAGAAAACGTGTTTGCATTTGCTTCTGGAACCGACTTCCATCAACAGTGTGTTCCAGTGGATTCTATGCACTTTATTCTGTCCTCTACTGCTGTTCAGTGGATGTCCAAAAAAATAATTCCCTACCAAAACTCCATTTACATATATCCTAATTCAACGGAAGATGAACGTGATGCAATGAAAAAGCAAGGCAACTCTGACTGGGAAAATTTCTTAATGCTACGAAATAAAGAACTCAAGCATGGAGGAATATTATTTGTCATTTGCATTGGAAGATGCGATGACGAGAATGGAGTGACCACTAAAATAACGAATAGGAGGCTTCTCGATATTCTCGCAAGTACATGGAAAGCATTCAGAGATGACGGGAAAATAACACAGAAAGAGTTTGTTGAAACGAATTTGGCACAATGTCCCCATACTCTTGATGAACTTGCTGCTCCATTTATGGACGAGAACTCCCCAGTTTTTAAGTCTGAGCTAGAACTTGTTTCGACTGAAATGAAGATAATTCCATTCTATGAAACCTGGAAACTGAAGAAGGTTGAAGAAGGAATTGATGACAGAGAAGGGTTTGCTAAGGATTACCTGGCTGCTCATTGGAACTGGGCAAACAACACTTTCTACTCTGGATTGTCAAAAAAGAGATCAGAGGAAGAGATAAAGCACATCGTGGAGGAGTTTTATGCTGATGTTGAGAAAGTCATGAAGGACACAAACCCGGAAGACTTCAAAGAGGATGCCATGTTCAGTTACACAGTCATTAAGAAGAAGTAGTAACACATTCATCAGAATCTTGCTATAGGCTCAGAATTACATTAGCTTTTGAATAGAGCCAAATTTATCCAACGTATAATTTAGTTTATATCTTAGTTTATATCCTGACTGATACTTTGGTAAAATATATACCTTTTGAATGGAACACAATGTATCCATGACAGGATTTTCTGGATATTTTATATTTATATTTTGTAGATACATGAAGTTTCGGAAAATATGCTCATTCCTTCAATTGGTGTTTTTCTATGTATTCCACTAGTAAATGCCCTTCGAGGATTTGATTCGAATGTATCCAAGTTTATAAACTAGAGCTTACAGATAATTGCCAAATTATTTCTGCCAAGGACACTCACATTTATTTACAATAATTAGCTTATTTATGAATTGATGATTGTTATAAACAGTTTTTATTATATAATCAGAAAATATATATGCCATATTACAGTGTTGGTATTTCTGATATTGGTGATGATCTCTATGTTTAACTGGAGACTTCAGCGATTGTGAAATGTATATTCATTTTGAATTTTAATCTGTGATTTTGCAAACTTCAATTAATCTCCTCCTTATCATAATTGTATCATTTAACCACTTGTTTCCTATGCATGTTCATTTTCGTTCACTTTTTGTTAAAAAACAAACGCCCCTTTCAACATTTCAAGTTAATATGTTAAAATAAAAAAATAGTCAAATGTTACATTTGGAAAAAGGGACAATTGCACCTCTTGCCTTTCTGCATATCATTGGAATGATAATTAACAAATATGAGCCACATTTGCTTACAAAAACACTACTTTTGTGCATGTCTTTCTGAACTTTGCATCTTTCGGTAATATATAGTGGAACATGTTATTATGACCAAACGTCACAGCAAAAATGAGCTGGTTTCGAGAACACTGAAACTAACAGGATACCAAATGGAAACCAGTATTTCCAGTTGGTATCCAGACAGTTTTTATAAGTTTCCATGTGGTTTCCAGCAACACTGAAACTGAATTTTGCACAAGTATCCGGATGGTATCCAGTGCGAATAATTACCCACTCCTCCAAGTGGTATCCATCTGGTTTCCATGAATAACTTTCTTTTTGGTTTCAACTCAGTTTCCATGTGATAGTTTCCACTTGGTTTCCACTTGGTTTCCATATTTATTAGTTTACACTTGGTTTCAACTTGGTTTCCATGTTCAGGTTTACTGTTGGTTTCAGTCTGGTTTCCATGTTAAGGTTTATTGTAGGGTTCAGTCTGGTTTCCATGTTACGGTTTACTGTAGGTTTCAACCTAGTTTCCATGTTGAGGTTTACTGTAGGGTTCAGTGTAGTTTTAGTATAATGGTTTACTGTAGGTTTCAGTCTGGTTTCAGTGAAATGGTTTACTGTAGGTTTCAGTGTGGTTTCAGTGTAATGGTTTACTGTAGGTTTCAGTCTGGTTTCCATGTTAAGGTTTACTGTAGGTTTCAGTGTAATGGTTTACTGTAGGTTTCAACCTGGTGTCCATGGTTGGCATTTGCATGTTATGATTTAAATGAATGCAGTGTCAACACCTACAGCAACTGCTATCTTCATCAAGAGCAATAATGCTTCGGAGAAAATAATTCTAGGAATGATAAAAATAATTGTACTTTGTTATAAAGTTCATTACATAAAGTGCCAATAGCAAAGTCAATCTAATCATATCTAATTGCAAAAAAAGAAAAGACATTTTGCCTGTTGTACTAGTAATACAAAACATGTGTGTTGTATTATGAAGTTTATTACGTAAGTGTCAATTGCAGAGCAAATACTTGACTAATGTTGCAAAAAGGAGAATACATCTGACAATCAAATCTAAGGAATGTATTCAAATGATATCAAGTACACAATACCATATAGTGATCTTATTTATGAAGATCCTAGATATACATTTAAAAATTATATTATTTAAAATTACTTCATAAATCATCCAGCAAAATGCCATAACTGGATGACGAGATTAAATAACAGGGCATTGCTGCTGATTAAGAAAGAGGATCACTGATAATTCTGTGGTTATATTCTCGATTTGTACTGTGCTGCCGGCCAATCACTATTCAATGTATGTTATGAAAAGGTGGTTTCATTTTCCTCGGGTAAACAGCCCGGTGAAAATTACATCACTAATCCTCCGGGGTGATTTCAAACTCTTCAGCTTCAGCTTAATACGTTCTGTGTCCTCAATGGAAATGAACTTTCGACCACATGGTATGCTCATCTTCAAGCGCAGAAGTCTTTGACAAACAACATGCTTCCTTCATGTTCTTCTAGGCTGTAAAAGTAAAACGAACATAAAAATGATATTAATGACCAACATAAATTGAAATTGATACAACCTCTGTTTTACTTATTTGAAGTGTTTTAGTAAGATACACAATCATAAGTTCTGATTTGCCAGATATTATTATGTTGTATACTGCAATTATTACATTAGTTCTTAGGTTAAGTTTTGAAACACATGTACCTGTTGTAGGCTAAAGTGAGAGGTCATCTATCGCCTTCTTCAAGTTTCCCCATAAGTGCAGGAATGCTGAAATGTTATAAAAGTATCAAATCAATCAAAGAAACATGAATATTCAAAAGGGTATTTCATATTCTAACTAAATATAAAGGTCATAATATGATATTCAAAAATATACAAAAGTACAACAACTCTTACTTGGTCGATTTTTTTAGAATGTAATTTTTATGTATTCGTATGAATCAAGAAAGTAGAGACTGTCTTGATACAATAAACATTGTCATCGTTTCGATACAATATTTCGAAGGTATTTGATCAACTTTATTTAAATTGTTATTTCAATCATTAGCATATTGGACACACAATAAGAAAAACAAACTGTACCTGCATGCAGTTGTAGAAATATCATGTTGTTTTGCCCTCCGTGTATGACAACAGTTGTTGCCACTGAAGTTCATGTACACCCGGCAGACAAGATTCTGTTTCTTCATTCAGTCACGGGTTACTGTACAGTCACAGTACTGCCAAAATGTGGATGATGAACAAAGCTCTTTGTCTGGGAGAGCACATGGTCTGGCTATTATATAACACCATATGGTGGACAGCGAGCGCCCGGCGATACGGAGCATACATTTGACCTACATCTAATTACTAAATTAAGGTTCACTGAATCTTAGAGTTTGTAATTGATATTATTGTGTAGATGTTAAAAAGTAAGTCCAAAAAAACCATATCATGGTTGATATAAGTTAATGGCATTGTCGAATGAAATGGAATACGGTACATATCATATATCAATCAAGGGTTTCAGTTATTTACTTGTTTATATAAATATAACATTTGCAAGACAATATTTTTCTCAAAAGTATAGTTAACCATCCTTTGTTAAAGATTCATCTGAAAAATGTATTTGAACATGTTTATCAAAATAATTAATATTGGATTTCTAGTTCTTTGCTTTGAATACACGTGCAATTTTAAATAATGGATAACTAATTTGGTTTCTATGGGTCTTTTGATTTGAACAAATGGTTAACAAATGGATACACGAGTTCTTAATTATTTCATTATCTGTTTCCATTACACTACATTACACTACATAACACTTGATAGTTTCATGTTGGTTTCCATTTTCGGGAAACAATAATTGTAATTTACACTAATGGAAACCAGCATGAAACTTCACATTAGAGTTTCATGTTGGTTTCCCTTACGGAAATATTACATATCATAGAGTCCAAAATGGATTCTAGTTGGAAACCAGGTTGCCAAGTTTCAGTGATAGGATAGCAAGTGGATACCCCTATTACCAAGTTAACAGTTGGTTTCCCGATTTCAGGATACTCAGTCATGTGTGCTGTGGTAGTTTCATGTTGGTTTCCATTTAATGGAATCTTTCAATGCAATTTCCAGGAATGGAAACCAACATGAAACCTCACTTGATAGTTTCATGTTGGTTTCCATTTTCTGGAATCAATAATTGCAATTTACAGGAATGGAAACTAACATGAAACTTCATATTGTGGTTTCATGTTGATTTCCATTTCATGGAAACATTGATTGCAATTTCCAGGAATGGAAACCAAAATGAAACACATAATCAATGTTTCCAGTTGGTTTCCATGACGGAAATACTTAATGTTATAGAATCCAAAATGGATTCTAGTTGGAAACCAGGTTACCTAGTTTCAGCAGATGGATACCAAGTGGATACTCCTATTACCCAGTTTCCAGTTGGTTTCCAGATTGCAGGATACTCAGTCTTTTTCGCTGTGCGTTTTGTTTTTAATTAATGTTAGGTAGGCCTTGGCGAATGAACACATTGATTCAACTTCCGTTGAAACGTTGAAACGTTGAAATTTGAATGAGATTTAAATGGAATGTCAAAAAGACGTTTTCAACAAACTGCATGTGACAGAGCATCAGATTCGATTGAGGCAGTGTAATGGTCTGCGAGGCCATATCCTAAACCTGTAGATCTGAATTGGTCGTGATCAAAAGGATTCTGCAAATCGTAACTTTGAAAAAATTTGGTGCCCCCAGCTATGTCCTATCATCAACCACCAGGGGGAAGTATGGCAAGTATTTCTATTCCCAGGGGGAAGTGTTTAGCTTATCTATTTAATCATTTACCTTATCTATGAATGGATGGAGATTGCTTTAATACATGGAGATTGCTTTAATACTTGAACACAATTTATTTAATAATAAATCAGAAACCATTATTACTTCCAAAACAATACTATTATATAGTGATACAATACAAATACAATGAAGATAATTCGTTAAGTCGTTTACACAGATAAACATTCTATAGAAGTTTGTTTTGTTTCACTCGTTTTGAGTATATACAGAAGAACGTATGGATTCTCATCGACTTGGGACACATTGTCACGACTTCAGAGATTGAAGTTTTGGTCATACAAGTATATCGAATGTGCTAAGTGAGTATAGTATAGTGAGTAAGTAGTTTCTTGTGCTTATACCATGTTACGAATTTCACATACACACAGTTTCAAATCTATATATTTTATCTCAAGTACGCCCTTGCAATATATGTTTCTTTCTTCATAATCTCTTTCCAGTTGTTTTAGTAGATATAGTGACAGAGCATATAACGAATTCATATGTTAACCTAAGATTAATCGCAAAGGCGAAGCAAATGTCTTGAACGTACCTCTGTAGTATAGTTTACGTTGTGTTGTGAATGCTGTAAAAATCAACAATGGAATAAATAGTAAACAACTATTTGATTAAGTTTGCCTTTCATCTCTTTTTTCCAGAACTATAGTCACATCATATTACAAATTATAAATTTTGCAATCTCTACTTTGCATTCTACGCTGTGCTTATGGATACGTGCATGGTGCCTACGGCTACAATGGATGAACTCTCTCTCTCTCTCTCTCTCTCTCTCTCTCTCTCTCTCTCTCTCTCTCTCTCTCTCTCTCTCTCTCTCTCTCTCTCTCTCTCTCTCTCTCTCTCTCTCTCAATCTCATTGATGGCAAATGGATCTTCTCACAATGTAGCGTTGTGTTTCAATG
Source organism: Gibbula magus (assembly GCA_936450465.1). Classification (NCBI taxonomy): domain Eukaryota; kingdom Metazoa; phylum Mollusca; class Gastropoda; order Trochida; family Trochidae; genus Gibbula; species Gibbula magus. The sequence continues at coordinate 40,376,463 of OW388294.1, read as the reverse complement.
ATTGAACATCTGTCATTGTTATCATCAAACGTTCAGCATTGAGTTACCGTGTGCAGCTATCTGATACTCTTTTTATTTTAGATTTTAGACAAAGGTGTGTTTATAAGCATTGAGACAGATCATATTCCAAATTTCATTATCCTTACTCAGTAACTTTAAATAATAATAATATGTCACATTGAAAGCAAACTCTTACCATAATTCATTTTAGTGTATCATAGTTTTATGACACCATGCTCCAATGTGTTTTTTCATAGTAATTTTACCCTTTAAATGCAACATCATATTTGACTATTTTGGATATGTACATTCACAGGTAAATATATATAAGGGCACAATTAAAAAAAATTGCGGCGTGTTGATGTTCTATAATTTACATCAGCCATTTTAACTGTGAGCTTTGATGTGGGTGGTCCTGATTTAGTATATATCCAGTTAGCCTTCATTGACCAGAATGTCAGTTTTCGTAAATGAAAACTATTTAATGTAAATGGATTGTGCTTTCTTTTTCGTTTTCTCATGGATAACATCTAAACTATATCACTATCTTTGGACAATATGATTTGAAAAATAACGTGTTGTCGTTGTTTGTTAATTTCACAATGAAGTCGACACATTTGTTGCATTACCTTGTAATTATAGTATAGTAAATGGAATCGTAGAAAACGTCACTATAAAACGGTGTAATATATAGTCCGTCAATCTAACTTTTGGGACAGCGTTTTCCGCATATATCTTATTAATTTTCCAGTTCTGTCCACATTTTTTTATGGGTGCATTGATTATTTTATTTGACGTTACAGGAACTAAATTTTAACATTGATTTCATAGCTTAATTAAAAAGTTGTCTATATAACTATCATTATACTTTTGCGTTTGTTTTGATACTGAACAGATTGGTGTAGAATCAATTAATGTAATGTCTAACTTGCAGTGAAAACATGCAATGCACGTGCGTGACCTAAGGTCAGGTTTATTGTGCGGTGGGATTTAGCTTGTGAATGGAAGGATTGTCTCAAAATGGAAACATCACTTATTTAAACGTCTTATGAGAAATCCACCTCGAGCTTAATAACTTTGAGTTGTCACCCAAAATCTACACATAGTAAAACTGACCTTAGGTCGTGCACGTGAATCACAAGCTTACGCGACCTGCTCGATATTACCCCAACAGTTCCTACTCCTGCACTTGTGATAATAAAACAAACACAAAAATATAATGACAGTTATTTAAAGAGCTTTTTATTCAAATTAAGAAATTAATGTAAAAAATATGTTCCTGTTACGTCAAGTAAAATAATTAAGAAACACATTAAGAATTTAAGACAGATTTGAAAATTAAATAAGATATATAAAGAAAAGGGAGTCCCAAAAGTTTGGTTGACAGACTATACTTACAAGCATTGCTGATAATATTGATGAAACTTAACAAAACTGTTACTTCAAAGTTCACATGACATTATTTCAATACCCTATGCTTTCTGACTAAATAAGAACAAAACGTTTCAATATTTACCCGTAACAATGTGCTTACTTGCCAAAAACGTATATAATTTGGTTGACATGAGATTTCTTAAACTTGACAAACGAAGCATTTTGCTTGACATTATAAACAACGTAATAATTTGAAAGCTTGTAACACAAAAAAACCCATTTTGCTCGGTGAAAGTAATCGTATTATGGCACACATAATGTCACGTCCTTTCACGCATGAGAACATGTTCACTCTCCAATTACCAAACATTACATGAAAAACTGCCGCCTCTATGAAATGAAATAAGTTCAAAACTTTTCCGATTCCTGAAAGTTACACATTACAATGTTCTCTTTTTCTCATTTTTCATAATTTTTTATAATCGGCCCGTAAATTATTTGTATACAGCTGTCTAATGAAGCCCCGCCGATTAGAATGAAAGCGGAGGAGCTGTGGTCACTGAAGCGTATCCTGCTGTGACATACGTGGAGGAATCTCATTATGGCGGTTTATCTTAATTTAACGCGTTTCCCAACTTATATGAGAGAGAAATCTTCATTAAAAAACCCATATTTTCGATAAACGGTTTACGTAACTATTCACCAAGCGATTTTAAATGGTTACAACAACCGGGCTCTGCTTAATTGGAGTTAGTTAACAGTTAGTTTGTGGCCATGAACAGTGGGACTGCTGCTGTCATAACACATAGACGAGACAACGTTGCGCATTTATATAATTTAATTAATATTAAGATTACTATAATTTGAAGTTTGTCCATTAAAATATTCTATATATGATGTAATGTAATGCAAACCATTTTCACTTCCTAAATGATTAAAAAAACATATTTCATGAATAAATACATGTACATGAACTGGATAGGTCAACAGGCTCAGTGAAATTTATGTCAAGATTACTCCATTCACATAATGTTAATACAGATTTATAGACAACAAAGAAGATCGAAAGAAATAATTTTGTTACCCGTAGCATCTTACTGCACATCTCGTAAATGAAAACGAAACGGGTTGGTAGCCTTTACATGGCGCTCCAACAAACAATTCTCAGTTGAGGGTACCATATAGATGTTTCTTCCATATCAGAGGGTAGAAGTGTTGAAACAGCAAATTAGTGTACGCAATTAATCTGAACAGAATCAAAGAGACCCAGTGTCTTTTTGTTTTTACAGGTAACAAGTTTACTTGACTGGTTCAATTATATACCAACTGACACGTCGTCGGTGACCAGCATGTCATATATGTTTATTACCAAACGTCTGTCTTGATGACACGAAGCTGATCATAAATAGGAAATACACATTAAAGCAACATTCAGTCTAGATATTGTCAGTCAATGAAAGTTAGGAACATATATTCAACCAATTGAATTTAGGAATAGGATGCTAGAGTTTTATTCTGTAGGTTCTTCTATGTCGATGCACTCATTTGAAGAAAAACATATGGTTGTGCAATGACTGAGGATATACGACGATATTCAGCTGAAAAGCTGTATACAAAACACAACCTGATATCTATCAATCTCAATGAACATTTCAAGTATCTTAGAACATTCAAATTGTCAGACAACGAACATTCAACGCTTGAGGGTGATTTAACTAAGGATGAAATCTCGTTTGCTCTTAGAAACATGAAAAATGACCAGAGTTTCTAAAAATTTTCTGGAAGGACTTTTTGCTTAGATCTCTAAACTTTGACTATAAACATGAGAAATTATCCTTTACACAAACTCAGGGATTGATAACCTGTATTCCAAAAGGTAAAAAAACCCTAAAAAATATCTTAAAAATTGACGTCATATTTCTCTTTTAAATACTTCATATAAGGTTTGAGCTTCTGCCATTGCAAATAGAATTTAAAAAGTGCTACCAAATATTATCAGTGAATATTATCTCTGTTAGATATATTGGTGAAGTTACACTATTGATTTATGACTTAATGGAATATACGGAAACATTTCAGGTTCCTGGTTTATTACTGTTAATTGATTTTGAAAAGGCCTTTGATTCAGTCAATAGGACATATCTCACAAACGTTTTACGTTTTTTAAACTTTGGTCCTAGTATTCTACAATGGATTGAAACTTTGTATAACGGTATAGAATCACGTGTACTTGTGAATGGTTTCGCCTAAGAACCCTTCAAACTTGAACGCGGCTGTCGCCAAGGTGACCTGATTGGACCATATCTATTCATTCTTTGTGTTGAAATTTTAGGCATTATGATAAAAAACCAATAGAGAAATTAAAGGGATAAACTTAGGAAATATTGATTATCTTCTTGCACAGTTTGCCAACGACACCACTTTGACTTTAGTCAGATCTGACAAAAAGCCTTCATGCAACTCTAAATATTCTCTAAATTTTCCAACGTTTTTCCGGTTTAAAAATAAATGTAGAAAAAAACTAAACTGATTTGGATCGGCTCCAAAAAACGATCTAGATACAAATTATGCAAAGATTGGATATTGGATTAGACTCAAACGCATTTCTCTCTTTTGGGAATCAACTTCGATATTGACTTTGATAATATGGAAAAACAAAACTATGATGACAGCTTTTACTATATTGAAAATCAAATGCGTGTTTGGTCAGCCCGAAATCTTACCTCTTTAGGCAGAAATACTATCTTAAAATCTCTCTTACTCCCATATTTACATTTTTTATTTTCGTCGCTGCCAGACCCATCAAAACACACACTTGAAATTTTCCAGAAGAAATGTTTCAACCAGTCAGTCTTTATGGAAAAATGATGAAATAAAAATAGATGGAAAACCTATTATGTGCAAATCATGGTACATAAAAAGTGTTGTATTTATCAATGATCTTATACACAATGAGGGTAGACTGTTGCATCTTGATGAATTCCAACGAAAATTTAATATCAGAACAAATTTCTGAACATAAGAAGGTAAGAAAAGAGCTGTTTTGTCATATAATCGCTAAGTTGGATATAAATCTTATGCACAGTGTTGGTTCACATCCAATCTATCCTTTCAACCAACTTCACATTAGTGCAATACTAAGGGGTATATATATATAAAATATAAAATGGCAACAGTATAGAATTATTCATCACTTTCTTCCTACTAATTGCTACCTATTCAGGATAAAGATATCGGAATCACAAATGTGCAGGTTTTGTAACAAATATTTAGAAACTTTAGAACACATGTTTTAGTATTGTGATCCGATATTAAATATTTGGTAAAGTTTAGAAAAATGGCTAGAAACCGCTCAAATCTCTTTCAAATTTACAATTTCAAAGATACTGCTCGGAATCAAAGGAAGAAATAACAACCCTATTAACGCTATTATTTTTATTGTTAAAGACATAATATTCAAAAACAGTAAAAAAATGAATATTCCGGTTTTTAAGTATGTATTAAGTCAAATTAAGCAGTACTACGATATAACAAAATACATTTATTTAGTTTCTGGTGAAAATGATGCATTTATTAAATTCTTGTCATCCTACATGTCATATTGAACAATTGATTTATGTTTCACTTTCTATTAAACTTTATTCCTATATACCTATATACTGTTTAAATGTGAATTAACATGTATCTTTCTTATTTTCGGTATATTTTTTAGGTCACAGTAACCTGTGTGTCGCACATATGTAATTTGTTGATGTACACTGCTGTCAAACAGAATTAATATAATTTTTTTTTATTAAAACATGGAAATAAAAAAAAAAATTAAAAAATGTACGCCACTTTCGATTACCCTCCCCTACCCTCTAAGCGACATCCCATTATTCGTTTGTTGCTGGCAGGTGTTAAGTAGACGATTTTTATGCAATGTTTGAGTCGCTCTAATTAGTTAATATAGGAACAACATATTACATTTGTTTTGGTTGTCATTTTTACAAAATAGTGTAATTCAATAGAAAATAAAATATTGCACCTGGTCTTTAAGGATGCTGTCCAAAAGGTATCACGTTTACAACTTTACTGAATTTCACTTAGACGATGTAATGTGTATAGTAAGTTTATAAATACACACATATAATCTCGAAACAGTCGTTGGCCATCAGAAGTCATTTTTTAAAACATGGCCTACGACCAAAAGTTAAGAATTCACAACGATTTGACGAGGGCTCAGATATCATAACATTACCAGCAGGTTTACTGGATAAGGACGCACATCCTGTAATTGTTAATTTATGTTTATTCCTTTATCTATGAAAATTGTGTTTTTCATATCTAGAAATTGTTATCCATACATAAATTTATTTTCGAACATTTCATTTCAAAGTTATTTTCACGTGGTGCTACCATCGGATGTCTGTCTGACAATATGCATGTTATCTACTTCAGATGGAACTATTCATAAGGAAGACTACCTCTGGGTATGATTCAAGTTTTAGATTTAGGTTTGAATACTCATGACTAAGCATTGTTGTAGACCGTTAACCATGCTAAACCAAAACAGCCGTCTAAATTTTTAATGTGAAATTCTGTCGTTATGTTATGTCTGTGAATGTCCTTTTTTTTTTACAGATATGAAAAGTCAGTGAATTACATTATAAAACCAGAGTATTTCACTCAGAGTAGGTCAAGATTATATCATTATAGACTGGACATGTATTTATAGACCCGAATGCATAAGAAATAGACATGACCGATTTGACCAGTCCATAGTGTTTTATTATGTATTTATTACATAAACTAAAAGAAAAAAATGAAATACAGTAAAACATGTAATTTATTTTGAACAGCTGGGACTATGGTCAAATGACGTCATGATGACAATAGCATGACGTCATGCAGCAATCGTTTGACGACATGCAACAATAGTTTTAACTCACTCAAGTCAATAGTCAATTTGGTCGGACTCGGGCTAGAGTCGATATGCTTTTCAGTAGACGGTCACGTGATCGCCCCTCGACCAATCAGATCGCTGAAAAATATGCTTACATTATAAACTGTGCTGTTAATTCCCTTGTGAGGCGACTGTGCGCTTTGCAGTCTATCAAATGAAATCACTTATAAATTGGATTTTTTAACATTTGAGAGTTTATGTGCTATTTGACACATTTGGAAGTATTTTCATAATGCATAAATGTTCATAGATAGTCATCGAACAAAAAAGAAAATATTAATATTATTGACATGTAATATAGCCATATATTCTAATATCGTTGAGAAACAAGTAAAAACCTCACATTTCACCAACAATAGAATATGTCGAAAACTCGTCTGCACAGTTTCATATCAATAAACTTGTCATCATTCGTATTTGCTCCATTTTTAGCAAGCCATTAAAAATGAATCAAATATTATTAAAATCTCCAACGTTTTCTTTCTTTTGGTCGAATATTTTTTTAGTTTGTAAGTTCAGAAGACGATATTGAACCTAATGTTCATAAACGTCTCTTTCAGGGGTTAATGTCTTAAATGTTACAGATTGAAATGTGTTATTTCCCAAGAGTTTCAGAATTGATGTGCTGTCGTGCTTATTTTCCTTCATGGCAGTGTTAGGAAATATATATTGAAATTCAATTATATTACAAGTTGTTTAACAGTGGAAGAACGTTAACAGGCTTGCAACAATTTCTAAACATGTCTTTATGAAAAAAGTACATTTAAGTTTGAGTGAAAACTGTGAATTCCTTAAAGCAGCATTATAATCAACAAAGTCGATCCAAAACTGCACTTGCCAAACTAGAACAAAGAATCATACAGCCAATATTCCAGATCTGGGGTTTCGAAATTACATAAGACTGACATGTTTGTCGATGATAAACTTCCTGTTGAGTCAATTCCGAGTTTACGTCGATCAATCATACGGATAGAAACCATCTACTCGAACATTGTTATATTAGGGAGCACACTATCTGCAATAGTACAACCTCTTATACTTTTTCGGGACGGGTCCCTTGTTGAATTCGACACCATGCCCCCAGAGTTAGGGATTCGTCCCTAAAAGATACAGTATTTTGTACTATTGCAGATAGTGTAGTCCCACATATCTGAATGGCATGCATTTCTAACATCTACTCAAAGCTGGTAAAGACATTAAGGATTCCCATCTGGGGCTTCAAACATGAAAACAAAAACGTTTATTGATTGTTCTCGTGGACGTATTTACCTACGCTTTTAACAAGTGTATAGGCTACATTGATATGTTAAGTGTATACCTATCCTAACATAGATGCTTAGTCGTCAGTAACATCAAAATGACTTATAGTCTTTGTTTAGAAAGACTCTAGTGCAACTCAGCGCTTTTCAACAAAGCAGTACTGCATAATATGTGTGCTTAACATTATCCACATCTGTCACATGTATTTGCTTAACGCCATCCACTTTTATTATTCATATATGCTTATCATCATCCATTTTCATTAAATATGTGTACATAACATATCCACTTTTATTGTATATGTATGCTTAACAGAATCCACTGTTATTATACATATGTGCTTAACACATCCACTTTTATTATACATAGGTGCTGTACAACATCCACTTTTATTATACATATGTGCTTCATTGCATCCAATTGTATTATACATTTGTGCTAAACATATCTACTTTTATTATACATATGTGCTTAAAGCATCCACATTTGTTTATACATATGTGCTTAAAAGCATCCACATTTATTATATATATATATATGCTTAACTGAATCCACTTGTGTTATACATACTTATTATATTATACTTCTACAGACGCTTGTTCCTTTAGTTTAGAACTACGAATTACAGGTTCCCCAAGGAAACAAGACATTGGCCTCGCGTTGAAAGGTGCAATACAACATGACAATTGTGTACATCATTGACTTTATACTGCTCAGCACTACACTGTCGGCCAAAACAAACGCCTGCTCTTTTTTCCTTTGAATGAAAGATAAAATAATTTCTGAAATTTAATCAATTGTGGTTTCCACGTTATGCTGAAACACTATTTAATATGGAAGTCCATTGAATCGCGGGAAAAATGTGATTCGAGTCAATAACACTCATGAAAACCACGCCCAAAGAAGACCACTATTTTCGGATGATTCAATTGCGTACCGTAACAACGTACATCTTTAACGTCATCGCCACTTTAATTAATTAATGATGATTAGCATTGCCGCTAAATGAATTTATGAGGTGTATTACATCGCCAAAAAGACATGTTTATGTAATAATTGTATAATTGTCATTTGCGGAAGTACCTAGTTGGATATCTAAACATTCGATATATGGGAAATTTAAGTTGGTTTATTGAAGATTTCTTTGTAAAATTAACAATCAAAATTTTGTGAAATTACGTTGAATTATGACTATGGCCGAAAATCAGATTCCTCCTGATACGTCACAGAAGTCATCCCTTCAGGGGCCACACCCCGCAGACATTCATTCTGGTCGCCGGGGCTAAATAAGGTGTTTTTTAAAAAGCCATATATAAGTACTTTATGGACCGATTTCAGAAATTTAAAATCGAGCAATTGTCAAATTGACATCCCATTTTAATGAATCCGATTTTGACCACATGTCATTTCATCTATCCTTTAACATAACACATTATGGATAATATTTTTGGACAAGATGTAGAGAAGTTATTTTTACACTACATATACAAGGGGCAGATGTAACATGCCAGAAACAATTCTGGCATGCAACAAAAGAGACAAGGGGGTCAACATTTGGAAATTTAGATTTCATGGTTTCTGCAATGAAATATTAATCAAACATAATGTCGGTAAAATTTCGACAGTAATAGAAAATATTGGTCAATCCATATCCATAAATGATTAAAAAATGACAATTTTATAAACAATATAAATTTTTGAATTTTGGAGTTTTGGACCCCGGTGTTATTTAAACCCTTTCCATATTTGCTCCTGTAGAACTATTAGTATCATCTTTAAGTATATTATACAGAAATGATTTTTCTACGTCAAAACAAAGATTTTAAAAAATTTTTGGGCATATTTAAGGAATATATCAAACTTAAATGAACACAGAATAACATCATATTTGCACTAACTTCGGGAAACAGTTAAACAAACTTTCGTTCAGCAGCTGTAGTGTTTGAGAATACAATGCCTGTTCTGTTCATCAATGGCTATTTTATTATGTCAATCTTTGATCAGGCAGATAGGGACAAAAAACTCCAATACTGCACAGGAAGGTCACGGCCCGACAAGACATATTCACTACGATGATAAAAGATAACAGAAAATTGACAATGTTCGTGAAACCTCAATTTCAATGACCATTTTCCGTTTTATATTAATGACACAGTATACGATAAATAATTGCTAGTTTATAGTGTTTCTTGCAAGTATTCCCAATGGTTGTCAATGAATTAGATCTTGGTCGTGCTTAATTTTTCTTAGTAATGGTTTTATTCTCTTTGCGAAAACTGTCTTAATGAGTTATCCCCACTATAATCTGATTGGTCTTAATCGGCCGTGATAGGATTAGGGATTATGGTGTTAACTGCTGTTTAATGAAGGGGAACATTTTGGAATGAAATACTATTCTTTTGTTACTAATTGAGTCGTAATGTCACCTCTATTATTGTATATTTCGCAAACTGGAAATATTTTAAATGCACCTTTACTACACCGAGATACATTGTTGTATATGTTTGCTAACTTTTAAGTATCTTAAACTTTCATCTTATTTGCTGTTCGTGAATAAATCAATAAATAAGTACTGACGGTGCTCGCAGCTATTTTGAAAATGCTAAAACATACATCGCGAGAGAAACAATTGCAGTGTGTGTTAGGTAATGCATTGAGCGTTGGTCCGTAACTGACAACCTAAGTCTGGGTATATTCACAATATAAAGCTTTTATCGATTTGTGAAACTTGCCAATCTCGATTTTATCAATGTTTTTGATAAAAAAAACTTTTCCTCCATTGTATGCTATTTAACTGCCAAGATATGAAATTTTGGTGAAATAACAGTATTTTATCAACTTTTTGTTTCTGTGTATATATACTGTACATTTATTTAATCTTTTTTTTATTACTTTTTTTGTCGTGCTTTAATTTGTTCTCACTTTTTCTTTTTATTGAGTTGTATACATACTTATATTTAAATTTTAAGACTTACATTTCGACGTATTTTAATATGTTGCTTACATATTGATTTTAGTTTACCGTAACTATAATAAGAGTGGCTCATTTCTTACTAATTATAATTTGATTATGCAGTGAGGTGGGGAATAACTATAATGTCTGTCAGAACCGGCTATTCAAGTTAGAAGAACCCAAGCGCACGTGAATCATGAACACTGAGGTGTCCATGTGCAGAACAGAACAGAATTTATTCTTAAAAAAAGCTCATCAGGGTTTATATTGTTAAACGATGAAGACTGAACAATATTTTTAGGTCATGGCCCGTGAGGACCTTATTTGGGGCCGCAGGTCACCAAATCTACAATTTAGAAACTAAAGAGTATGTACACAATATTACAGCCTTCTAGGTATTTTTGTTCTAGAGAAGAAGATGAAAATAGGTTTTAAGTTCATGGCCCATGAGACCCTTATTTGAGGGCCACTGGGTCACCAAATCTTCAATTTAGAATCGCCATCGGCTAAAAACTATGCACAAATATCACAGCGTTCTAGGTATGTTCTTTCTGGAGAAGAAGATGAAAATACGTGTTTACGTCATGGCCTATGAGGCCCTAATTTGGGGCCACCCGTTCACCATTTCTACAATTTAGAATCTCCATTGGCTCAACACTCTGCACTCTGTCTTTTCTTTCATGAGAAGAAGATGAAAATAGGTTTTAGGTCATGGCCTATGAGGCCCTCATTTCGGGGGACAGGGTCACCATATCTACAATTTAGAATATCCATTGGCTAAAAACTCTGCACACAGTAAAACAGCCTTCTAGGTCGTTTCGTTCTGGAGAAGAAGATGAAAATAGGTTTTTAGGCCATCGCTGCGAGGCTGGTTTTTACTCTCTTGTCGGAAACTGAGAAGTTATCACTCCTTTTAAGCTCTGAAGATCTTATTAAACTATGTGACAAAAACTGTTTTAAAATACTTTTAAAACTCTAGCAAATGTTATATAAATAGTTTTTGTTTAATTTAATATTGTTGATACTACCTTTAACTGTATGTACATAATCTTGCCTTTTATTCGCAATTGTCGTTTAAATAACGTTGTATGTTTCGTCTATTGCCATGTAATATATTTTAATCGTCTCTCATAACTCCATTGGAGTGGCATATGTTCATTTATAATCAACTGTGTACAAGTTTTATATATTTATTCATTGTATGTACATATGGTGAAACGTTTATAAACAATCTGTCTGTCTGCTTAAACATGTTGTTTTTAGATATGTTGCGGCTACGAATTATTCTTAAGACCCGCATTAAACTTCTTGTAAAACAAAGGAAGTTAATCCAAATAAGATTAAATCGGGTTGTGCTAACACCAATTAGGCTGATCCCAAATTAGCGGAACAAAGACAAATTAGTGTCAGTCATTATAATTAATTGCTTCGTGTCATACGGTGCGGGGTATATGTAACGCTTCTACCTCTGATACGCCATAACAGATTGTAACTGATTCTTCCATCTCTGTGCAGTTTATTTAAGGTAAGGCAACGTTTGTTGGTATATATAGTAGTTTCTTGAGGATTATGCGTATCACTTGACATTTCTGCGTTAGCTTCTAGCTTCGACTCAATGCATTTGAAAGATAATTATTATTGAGGTCATATTTTGATTATTTGATATTTGACTATTTGATAAATACTAGCGAACTTTCATTGAAATACAGAAACAAGTGAAAAGTGAAGCCATTCATCACTGCTTTGAGTGGGGAATATTTCGCTATGACATGAATGAAATTGTGTATTAGTCTAACGATCAATCCTTTGTTGCTTTGTGGATATTCTATAAATTTGTATGTTTTATGATTGAAAAGATTGTAAATTAGTAACACGAAATGTCAAATACAGCATTGTGTCGGAAGAACCGTCAGTTTAAGACCTATCGGTTGCAACTTCAACTGCTTCATTTTAAAACATATTTTATCTTAATAAAAAATGTTCGTTAACAAGCGCAATGGTGCTTAAATACATGCACATGTCTCTCCCGAATAACAACATACATGTGTAGTTACAGAAGATATTTTAAAGCAATCAATTACTTGCCAATCAGTGTCGATATGCTGGTTTCTTGACAACTTTATTCATATTCTCTACAAAATAACATTTACTGATGAATGAGAACGTTGTATATGATTAAAATGAAGGACTTCTTATCAAGGAATCTTGCGTTTCTTATATATTTGACTTCTAAGTGAACTTCAAAAGCTTTCATCTTAGTTGGGCATTCTAGAAGTTGAGGTGATGAAGAATAAAGAACAATTTTATAGATATACAACTTCTTTCTTCTATGTAGGCAACGGCATAATATCTTTGTCGAAACGTCGCCTATATAGAATAAAGAAGTTGTATATCCATAAATGTTTTCTTCATTCTTCAAAAGCTTTACTTAAATCAATCATAACTCTCTCGATGGGTTATACCCAGTATTTGCAGTTAAACAACTTCTATTTGATGTAGATGTAATTCAAATTTTCGAAATGTGTTCTTGAAAGAAGAATGATTTAAACAGATAGTAGTGAAGAGAACACTCGAAAAGAAGCACTTAATTGTAAAGATCAAATTGTCCTTTTGTCGAGGTATGTCTGAAATGGCAACCCTTATATTATGTCCATGCGTATTAAATACAACATTGCATAACTCTGTACAAGCTGTTTAGTTTCTGTTTCAATGGATATGGTCAATTTCCCGGTGGTTGTTGGTTGTCACGTGTGAATTGCTGCTACTGTATTTCACAGGGAGTAATCAACTAGTTGGCAATCAGCAACAGTCGTTTTTTCTCTCGATAGACTGTTTGTTTCCCGATACATCGATGATTCTTTTCCATTCAATAATGCTAAAAGTAACAACGTGTTTCAAGGCTTGGGTTGCTATGTTTCAAATCACTGCATCTTAGGAATCTAACATGTAGTCGATAACCAAGATTCAATACATTTTTGGACATGGCACTTGCAATTGTAATTAGGCAGTAAAGCCGTAAAAGTGACTATAATTTAATAAAATGTAAATAAACTTTTAGTTCATAAAATATGTCTAAAGAGATAATTTAGGAGTGGATCAAAGTTGTACCATGAAAAGATTTATAACAGCATAGATATCAAAAACATTATTTAACACGTTGATAGCAATTCCTCCCTGTCCAGGTTGATTGAATATTCTAAGGCTGCATAAATAAAGCTAAATGTTTTTCGTGCACATTTGTACATTGCACGTTGGGGTAGTACATTTTGTGTTTTCCCATTAAAATATACCTTGGAAATGGTAGAAGTATACAAAACGGAAGCACATCTGTTCCGGTAGACTGCAAGTTGATCTTGGTTTAAACAAAATAGAAACGGCTAATTCTTAGACTGTAAAAAGCTTTCACGGGAACAAATACAAGTAATGCGCCTGTGCTCAAGAAAGATTTAACTTATCTTTTATTAACCCAAATTAACCGCCCAAGGGGTTAATTTATAATTTTTCTCTTTTATACTGGTAAATTGTACATGAAAAGGTGTCAGGTCAATTGATTTTAGCTGCGCTTTCCCGTTAAGATTTATGTCTATTCCCGTTTGTACTATTTTTGACCATTAAAAATATCAGTAATACTATTATATGCGATACGTCATTATTAATGCCTTAAATCTTTATCCTTTATACCAAAATACACGCACAAAACAAAACTAATAAAACTACAGAATAATAACAGTTTGATTGTCAAATATTCTTTTATAATTGTTTCCCCGAACGTTATATAAATAAGAAAATAAATAAATAAATAAAATAAATAAATAAAGCAAATAGTGTCATTATTACCCATTTAAATATTTCCAAATTCAAATGTACGTTTCTGACGCAAGCTGTAACATTCAAATAAGCTGTAAGCTCGATATATCTCAATACATAATAATGTTTATGCAAAAACTTCTGCCATCTTGTTTTAGTTATACATCATTTGACATGGAAAACACATATTCATAAACTAATTCATTTTCAAATCATGTTTCCAATTTTAACTGTTATTGAAAACAACCCCGTTATTACTTATGTACTTATTCATGGCATTGTCGATTGGTTTGTTGTTTCTCAAGGAATTTGCAAATGGATTTTCCTGTCTCAACTTTGCTCATATCACTATTGATGTTTGAGTCGAAGTCAGAATGTTATGCAAATGTATGATGATGATTAGATTATTAATTGCATATGGGTTAGCTGATAAGGTTATCAAGAAAGAACAATTCAATTCGAGCATATATGACATAGTAGTTAAAGGTACCGTGAATAGCATCCTGGACAATGAATGGTTAATATTTCCAAACAATAATGAAGTTAATTCACACTGTCTGAACACATGCTGAAGTCGTAAAAATATGGCATGTTTTGTAAGTGTTAAGATGGTAATGGTTAGTCTTTTCTATTCAATATTTGGTTCATACAAATATGTTTCATTTTCCCTCCCTAATATTCTTGACAACGTCAACGTTTCACGTTTCAACCAAAAAATTTCTTGAAAACGAGATTTAATCAAAGACAAACAATTTTCCTTTTCAGGTGTTTCTGATCATGCCTGCCCGACCACAAGGATACTTGCCCTATGGAGTAGCAGGCGTTGGAACATACGGGTCTACTCTTGGAAAGCCAGCATGTAGAGTAATTGCACAAGCGCGAAACTACATCATAGACCTTGTCACAAAAATCCCATTTGGTGAGAGTGAAACCGTATTTAACATAGGTGACTACGGAGCAGCTGACGGTATGCCGTCCTTGGCATGCATTAGAGATGTCATTCTTTCTTTAAAAGCTCGCTTGAATTCGAAAGTACAGTACCAGGTTTTCTATGAAGATAAACCAACAAACGACTTCAACTCCTTATTCAAGTATTTGAATGGTTTGCTCCCTGGTCCGAAATCGTATCTTCTTGATTTAGAAAACGTGTTTGCATTTGCTTCTGGAACCGACTTCCATCATCAGTGTGTTCCAGTGGATTCTATGCTCTTTATTCTGTCCTCTACTGCTGTTCAGTGGATGTCCAAAACAATAATTCCCTACCAAAACTCCATTTACATATATCCTAATTCATCGGAAGATGAACGTGATGCAATGAAAAAGCAAGGCAAATCTGACTGGGAAAATTTCTTAATGCTACGAAATAAAGAACTCAAGCATGGAGGAATATTATTTGTCATTTGCATTGGAAGATGCGATGACGAGAATGGAATGACCACTAAAATAACGAATAAGAGGCTTCTCGATATTCTCGCAAGTACATGGAAAGCATTCAGAGATGACGGGAAAATAACACAGGAAGAGTTTGTTGATACGAATTTGGCACAATGTCCCCATACTCTTGATGAACTTGCTGCTCCATTTGTGGACGAGGACTCCCCAGTTTTTGAGTCTGAGCTAGAACTTGTTTCGACTGAAATGAAGATAAGTCCTAATTCATTCTATGAAACCTGGAAACTGAAGAAAGATGAAGAAGGGATTGATGAAAGAGAAGAGTTTGCTAAGGATTACCTGGCTGCTCATTGGAACTGGGCAAACAACACTTTCTACTCTGGAATATCAAAGAAGAGATCAGAGGAAGAGATAAAGCACATCGTGAAAGAGTTTTATGCTGATGTTGAGAAAGTCATGAAGGACACAAACCCGGAAGACTTCAAAGATGATGCCATGTTCAGTTACACAGTCATTAGGAAGACGTAGTAACACGTTCATCAGAATCTTGCAATATGCACAATATATTTCATAGGATAATGAATGGAGCCAAATCTATCCAACGTATATGTTTTGCTGTCGTTAAGAATGTAAATATTGTCAATACATTTGTAATACATTTGTTATATATATTTTGGATCGTCCAATTTCGTTTTATTTTTATTTTTAAGTGTTTTTATTACCAAGCACATTTTATAATTTGACTATTGAATTGTCAATATAAAAACAATCTGTAGCATACATCAGCTGATATGGATATTCATATGTACAAAAAGGGTTTCAGAGTACATTTTACATACAGCATACGAAATGTGTAAATGATCATACATTTGTGTTGAAATACAAATCGTATTTATTCATGAGCATTCATACCAGAAAAAAGTGTATGGAAGGAGGACCAAACTTTATAAATTGCGTAGGTTGCGCATTTGAAAAGGCTATGTATTTTGTAGCCTTATAATATTTGAGTATTTCGTTTTGAAAAAAGTTAAATTTGGCTTTACCCTTTTAAAGCTGGTTTTGCACAATGGGTATTTTATTAATAATATGAGCACATTGAGTTGATTATTAATGTTTCCTTTAAAACCAAAGATCACATTTTCATATGGAAATTCAACATTTCCTTCAGATAATATTTTAAGCCATACTTACAACTTCTTCCAAATTCATGCTGTATTGACATTCACATGTATTATCGTTTCAGGAGCCGATTTGCAAAAGGAACATAGTGGGTATCAATGTATTTCATTAAGAACAACTTGTACTTAGTCATTAGAATATAATTGGCAATTTTTAAATGAAACCACCTGAACTGTACATTTTCTGTGCATTTACTTGCCATTAAATAAATGTTTGACCAATCGTCTTTGTCATATTCTTATTTTTTTCTGGCCAGTAGGATTGGTTGGAGATTGTGAAAATATGCTATGAAAGAATTTGCTTCTTTAATTTTGTCCACAGATGCAAGAAATGTTGAAAGGCAATGTTGGATGCAACCTGGTTAAAACGTTTTACCTATGCCATTTACCTTTGACACCATTGCAACGTCTCTCCAAATTTTATTTGAGACATGAGGAATGATATTATTGTATACATAATCTGCATCTGCCAAACTTATTTGAATCAATTAGGCATTCGGGAGAAACAACATTATCAGTGGTTTGTCGATATGCAAGGGAAGTAACTCTCAAGGTGATTACCCATACAGAGCTATGCTATTTGTTCACATATTCACGGGCACATGGATACTTGCGATGTGTTTAGTACATATTCCGCTTTGAATTAACAAAATATTAGCATGTAAGCGTACTATATCAAATGTGGGTCCACTGGTCTTTGTTCCTATATGGAACAGTTTCAAGTGGTCCCACATTTGCCACATCGTGTTTTGCTTTGAAATTGAAGGATAAACTTAAATGTGGGCACATTGGTTTTCGTTCCTTTATGATACAGTTCTAAGTGGGCCCACATTTGCCAAATCATATATATATTAATTTGCAATGGAAAGATAATTTCAAATATGGGCCCACTGGTCTTAGTTCCTATAGGAGGCAATTTTAAGGGGCCCACATTTGCAAAACATGTGTTCAAGATTATATTTTATTTCATTTTATTTATGAGGATGGAAACCATAATTCTAAATTTATTTCCATGAAATATTCAAATAAATATTCCATTTATTTAGATGGGAAATGATCATTCAATAATTATTCCCATCAAATATTCAAATGCAAATTAAATTCAAGAAGATGGCAAAGGGTCATTATACTATTCCCAGTAAATAGAGAAATAAAATATTGGTCATTTCAAAGTGTGGCCACATTTGCCAACTCAGATTTTGTTTTGAAATTGAAGGATAAACTTAAATGTGGTTCCCGTTATATTATTATTCCCATTAAATAGTGAAATAAAATACAAATTTACGAGATTACTATAATTTTTTCCATCAATATGAAAATTAAATTTCAATGTGATGAAGATGGAAAAGGGTCATTATTAAATATTCCAATAAAATATTCTCAATTCATGAGATGGAAAAGGATAATTCTATAACTATTCATATCAAATATTCAAATGACATTTCATATTTATGAAAAGGGTAATTAACATATTATTACTATTTCCATCAAATACATATAATTGCAAATTCCATCTTTGAAGTTGGAAAAGGATCAATATATAATTATTCCCATCAACTATTAAAAATAAATTTTAATTTCTGAAGATAGAAAAGGGACATTATATAATTATATATATATTATATATCTATAACAATAATCAAATATTTCAAATTGTTTAACGACAGTAACCCTGTTGACGACTCATCTAGTATGCTAATTTTACCGACCTTTGACTTGACCTAGAAAGAATAATAATATTGACCAATCAGAATGGCCTGATGCACTCTTACGACCATGACCTTGGCCTTGACATTTCTACTGACCAATGAGAAGACAGCATTCACTGCTATGCACAAACGTTGTCCTACTTTTCGCTTGGAATTTCTGCTTCGTTTCTAATGGGAATATAACACCAAAATCATTTCCATCATGTTTTATTTCGACGGAGAACACTTACATTGAATCCCATAGATACTATTCGACAAAAAAGCTATTTACTGTAACTTTAGACCCCTCAAATTCGAAATCAACATTCAACAACCAAATCGGCAAATGTGGGGCTGTTCTATACAATCTTGGAAGAAAAAATATCTTAAGATTTGGCCTAAAACATCTCAACATAACATCTTTCATATAACAAGATGGTATAAAAACTCTTATGTACTGATATTTTAAGATATGATCAAAACCTGAAACCTTCTGTTAAATTTTGGAATATGTAAATATACTCATGGTAAAATTGTTGACACCCCCTAATAGTTACAGGAATGAAATGTTATATAAACAACGTAACGTGCCAGTTTCGATTAGTTTTTTGGTAAAATATGACACTACATGATGTCTTTTTGTGAATAGTGTCCTTGAGCATTTGCTATTTCTCCACTTGTGCTTTAAAATACCAAAGAAAGGGAAATATCAGAAAAATAAAATTTAGTCAAAAAAGTTCATTCCTTGTGTCTTGAGATCTTGGAATTGGTACATTGTTACAGTGTTTGAGTGTTCTCATTTTGGTTATAACTATAACTATTAGGGGGTGTCAACCATTTTTATCATGAGTATATCTTAAGACATCTTTTTTCAATCTTGAGATATTGTTCTAAATGAAAAAAATGAAAAATTGTTTACATAAATTCATTTTAATGAAAAAAGAAACTTTGATGGGAAAAATGACTTTGATAAGAAAAAAAAGGTGACTTTGGTGAAAGAATTACTTTGATGAAAAAAATTACTTTGATGGGAATATTGACCTTGATTAAAAAAAATATTGACTTAGTGAAAAAAGTGACTTTAATGGAAAACAATAATTTAATGAAAATACTGACTTTGATTAAGAAAATTACTTTGATGAAGAAAAAATACTTTAATGAAAATATTGACTTTAATTGAAGAAAAAGTGATTTTGGTGAATAAATTATTTGATGAAATTATTTACTTTGATGAAAGAATTACGTTAAAAAATATATTGATGTTGATTGAAAAAGTGTCTTTGCTGAAAAAAATAATTAGCTGAAAAAATGGCTTTGATGGAAAAGAATTACTCTGATGAAAAAATTGACTTAGATGAAAAAAGTGATTTGGTGAAAAGAAATGACTTTGATGGAAAAAATTACTTTGAAGAAAACAAATTAATTTGATGACTAATATTACTTTAATAATGATATTGACTTTGATTAAACAAGTGTCTTTGCTGAAACAACGATTTGCTGAAAAAATAACTTTGATGACAAAATGACTTTGATGAAAATCTTGACTTTGAATGAAAATCTTGACTTTGATGAAAAAAGTGATTTGGCGAAGAAATGATTTGATGCAAATATTTCTCTGATGAAAAAAAATAAATTTGATGAAAATGTCGACTTTGATGAAAAAAGGTGATTTTGGTGAACAAATTATTTGATGAAAATATTGACTTTTATGAGAAAGTGATTTTAATTGAAAAAATATTATGATGAGAAAAAATGACTTTGGTGAAAAAATTATTTAATGAAAATATTGACTTTGATTAAAAAATGACTTTGCTGAAAAAAGGGACTTTTATGAAATAAAACGACTTTGATGAAAAAAATGACATTGGTGAAAAATGACTGATATGAAATTGCATAAAGAAAATTACCTTGAATACAAACTGTGACCTTAATTAAAAAAACATTACTTTGATGAACTATCAATTTGATTTTAACAAACATAAATATGACGATAATGCTGTAGATACACAAGTACTTGTTTATTGACGAGTTTGTCATCTGATGAAGAAATTATTGCCATTACGGCAGTTACATTGAAAACAAAAGTTGGTATGGACATTTTTAGGAATGAGAGGTTATTAAACATATACATGTACATAAACAATACATACAAATACATGAACATAAACACTTGATACACATTGATAAATACATATATAAATACATATTATGTTTCAATAATTTAGATTATCAAATGCACGATTTTACTTATTCTTTAGAATTTATATACTGCAGCACATGTTGCAATTTTATTTTAACTGTAAGAAGTATGTGTTTTAGTCGACAGTCCCTTACCTGGTTTCTTCTGCTTCTTTTCACATTTACATTTAACTTTTTGTTGTTTATATGTCGATATCTCTTAACAGTGTCCCATAAGACAAACACTGGCGGGTTGTTAGCATAACTAAATTATTCTGATAAATATTTACATTCATTTCAATCATAATTTGTGACACTTCTGACAGTTCTGTCTGTTAATCGTAAATACTTAAGGATTCGGTTATTTCATTTATGTGGCAGATAGAATAAGAGCGGGAAACGAATTTATTATTTTAAGTCGCTACGACAGATATATCATATGTCAAGAATTGTCAATCCGTGAAAGGCGACAACTATGTAATGTCACCCTGTCTAACAGGATGCAACTGTGATTGCAACAATTAGCGTGGTGACAGGGCCATACTGTCCCAACGTCATTCACAAAGCTATATACATATAAATTAATGAGGCATAGCGTTATAGTAGGGGAAGAGGTGATTCAAATGTGGCACTTGATGATTAAACCTTTCACAACCTATTTGCACTTGATTTGCCAAGATTGAATAGCCTTTTCTTGACCAGCCAGAGGAAAGCGACAATTATGAAACTGAAATTCTGTCTGACAAGAGGCAACTGTGTCAACAATGGGACGAACAACAATAAGCAGTGGGACGGGATTCCATTTTCCTGGCGTAATCACTTTTCTTGATATCTTTATTTCTAGTACTTAGAGGCCACGGGCCTATAGTACAGAAATGTACAACATATTCACATGCAAACAAACATAGAAAACACCTTAAAGGAACACATCATCATAAGTTAGCATTGGAACATATTAAACAGTAACATTTCACTTATGATATAAACATATAATACATATCACATCATAACTGAGAATTTCTAAGTCACATGCCTTGGTAAATGAAAGTTGATAACGTTCGAATTAGAAACGTATAGTCATTATTTAAAAGAAAAATGAATTAATCCTATTTGGATGTACATAGTAATATTTTGGAATATTATTTTTTCTTAGGTCAGTATACAAAGGACAAATTAAAATTAAATTGTATTCGTCTTTCACGCACTTAAGATGACACAATTTACAAATTCTATTTTCTAATGCTATATTGTAATATCTCCCTGTCTCAATTGCTGGGATGAGCACCTGAAACGTGAAACTGCATTTAGGAATTTCCTTATATCTAACATACTCAAATAATATTCTCTGTATATGTGTGATTTAAACATTTTATAAACAGTTGTTTCAAAATGACAGCGATGTAGCCCATTCTTGTGTAAATATATCTTTCAGTCTTTGTGTAACATTATTTACATAATTTTAATTGAAATCCACGTTTTAACTCTGTCATATATCCCCCAAACCAATAGTATTTAATAACTCACGAACGTTGGATACCCAATTTGCCTTTCCTCTCTTATCATACAGAATCATCATATCATAACATTGCCTAGGGTATCTATTAGACAGCATATTTAAGAGACGTGTCCAAAAGTTTATCATTCTACCTTTGGCAAATATATGAACTGGGAATCTGCCACACTCTCCATACACCATATTACTGGGTGTGCTTGCCTTCACTCCCAGAAATTCTTACAGGTATATAAGTGTGTCTTTTCAATAATATCATAATGTTTAAATCCCAATACCTCTGATCCATACAATAATATAGGAAGAACTTTTTAGCCAAATATTTTGAAAAATGATTTGCAAGCAATATCCACAAGTTTATAAATACTTTTGAGAACACCAATTAGCACCTTTCTGGCTTGTGTGGAACAATATATTGCATGATCTAAAAAACATAAGCGATTTGAAAAGTATACTCCAAGATATTTACATGATTTTGTTACATAAAGCGACTGACCTTTATAACACCACTTTTCCGTTTTAGACAGCTTACCTCCGTTTTTGAATACTATGACTTAAGTTTTCTCCATGTTGAGTCAACCCTGCATTTTAACAATACTGTTCATGTTCTAATTCATTTATATGCCCTCTTAACCTAATGACGCTTGTAGAAAATACAACCATATCGTCGGCGAACATTAATAAAAACAATTCTGTCAAATAAGTGAGTAACTTGATGCCATGAGAATCACTACTTTGAATAATCAAAGAAAATTCAATTATTAACATTGAAAACAGGAACGAGCTTAAAATATTATTATTATATTAAATATTATCCACTGTGCTATATCCCGCCCTAAAGCCTGATTGAGGTTCGTCTATTTTATCTAGTGTATCAGCCAAGAATGTTAGCCTCTTTTTGATGATATAGACGAATACTTTTCCTAATATACATAGCAGATTTATACCTCTATAAGTATCTACATTATTTACATTTTCACTCTCATGGATTGGGATAATAATTCCAGTAGTCCAAGACGATGGGAAGTTGCCACTCTCTAAGTTCAGGTAAGGTAACAACATATCCCCGAGTGCTTTATAAATTCCGGTAAAATATTATCTACACCTGCTGCTTTGTTCACCTTTAAGTTGTGTATGCTATCTAATATTTCTTGCCTGTTTATTGGCGAATCAAAAATATCACTAGACAATTCTTCAGTCTCATTAAGTAAATCGCCAGTAACTCCCGTAGTCGAGTTTACACTGAATGTGCTATCTGTTTGCTTTCCGATAGACGAAAACAAATGTTTGAAATGTTCCTACCATTCTTTAGTGCTTATATTATGCTCTTTGAATTGCTTAACCTGCAACTCTCGAAGGATGGACCAAAACTCTTTGGAATTGATATTATTTTCTAGCTTATAGTATTCCTTTCGTTTACATTTAGCGTTTTATACATTTCTTAGTACATGGTAATCATCTAAGTGTTGCTTGTCTTTATGTATTCTAAACTGGTTTAATTTGTGACAACGCTCAGCTTTCAATCTTCTACATTCAGCTGTATATTTCAACATCAAACCATGGACTATCCTTTCCCGCATTTCTAAACGACAATTTTCGTTTCATATTTGCTGCAGCAGTACACATCGCATATGCCACATATTGTACACTGCGATTAATATCACTGAATACTGAATCTAGACATTTATCGAGTAATTCTTGCAAACTGTCTGAAAAATGTTTTCTCTGAACTCCTCAGACCGTTCTGCCTTCCATACAAACCTTATAAATATGATTAACATAATTTCTTATTACATCATCTTCATGTTTATGCGTGGTAGGTAATTTCATCATGAGTGGTAGGTGCGTAGACGTGTACGTGACTTCTGCTTCTTCTTCTCTTGGAGATGTTTCGAGCGGTTTTCACCGGAGCTGATTTCCCACTCTGGCCACTCGGGCCTATAATAAAGTTCCGAAAGGTTTCCGAAATTGGATAATTTTGATGCCACGGTCGAACAGGTTTGGAGGGCAATTTTGAAAGGTGACTGAATGTTGAAGTCTAAACAAGCTGAAAACAAACATGATTAGGTAATTATGTAATCAATTACGCTAACCCCAATTGGACCAATGAATGTAAAGTCCCCAATCTTTTTATCCGCTCCGCTTCTCCCATTCACGATATGTATATTTAAAAGAGCACAAAGCTGTGATTTTAACATTCATCATCATATCATCATATTTCTATTTGATTATTGCATCATTAGCGACAGATATTCACTGGATATTCAAAGATTGTATGGCCATTTCTTGGAGGGGGGTTTGTTCACATAATCCAGATTTCATATACTAGGTTGTGATCTTAACGTACATATGCAAAGTATGTTATATACAGTGTAAGAATATCTTAAGAGTCTATCTAAGTATCCTATTTGAATATGACACAATTTGCGACAGATGTTCACTGGATATTCCAAGATTGTGTAAGCCATTTCTTGGATAGAGGTTTGTTTACACAACAAACAGCTCATATACTAGTTTGTGATCTTAACATACATATTCAATATATGTTACATATAGTGTAAGAATATCTGCAAACTTGATATGAGAATCCTATTTGAATATTACACCATTTGCGACAGATATTCACTGGCTATGCCAAGATTGTAAGGAATTTATGAAACTTGCATCCTACTGACAATTATACCTTTTTGTATGTTGCCCAATTTAACAAACATTGTATACATAAGAAATAATTCTACAACCCAAAGTTAATCCATAAAGACAACACATTATAACAACAAACTACATCAACAGTATTTTACTGATTCTAATTCCGGAAAGACACCGAGCTATCTCCATTGTGCTATGTGTTTTAAAGGGGCAGTAGCACGTTCTTTCTATTAAATAAGTCGATGAAGTGTATTTTAAAAATAATGTCACTAATTGTAAAACACTCTTCTCTCTTTGGCAAATCAAGTTAAAAATGAGTGTACATGGTTTCGTAAAGACATGGGAATCGTTTTTGTCATAATAAATAATAAAATGTGTTCACAATAAATGGCCGCCATGCAATTTTTGCTTTAAAAGCAACACCGTTATTACCACTACGGATAATTGGTTTGTGTTTTAAGATGTTTTACCCTCAAAAGTAAATATAAATAACATAAACTATCATTATAAATGGGAAATTTGAAAAAATAAAATTTACAAAAAACGTGCTACTGCCCCTTTAAGGCATTCATCTCAAATACAAATAAAATATATAGCACAGACATATCAACGTCATGAACATATCATAGAGGACCATAAAGGAGGGGCAACATGCGGTTAGCTGTTCAACTAGCCTGTAATACAGATTATGGTAAGAAGTAAGTATTTCTGTCTAAATGATATCTTCACTTGATACCAAGCGTGGTTAATCCGTGTGATAAACTGATATATTCGAAATGTCACTGTGTGTTATACTTACGATAAAATGGCATTTACGAAATATAGCATGCAGTCTCGATGAAATTGAAATCAGCAGTATCAGAGGTTGAGAGATTCAATTATTAAATGGTGCCGTAATGTTCATTTATATTTGTGCTTTTAACGCTTAAGGAACCTTTAAAGCACGGTGGCTTGCGTCTAACTTTACTTCATTTTAGATAAATTATGAAGTATTTTAACTCTCCCCTACGTAGTGTAATGTGACAAAAAGTATCACACTGTACATGCTAAACATGAACAACGAAAGCTTCATAACAGAAATATCATATACCGTTGACACAGCACAGTGCACAGAGCATGCCAAGAAATAGTCCAAGGCTGAGACTTAAGCAAGCGTGGGTGTGTTATATTTTGCAAGGGAGGTACTGGAAGGTATTTATTACTTTGTTGGGAACGGGCAATATATCGTTCAGTTCAGTAATTTTACAATATATTTCGGTTGCGGTGACTAGATGGTTTCCAGGTGCATGCATGAAGGTTAGTGACGATGCTAGTTGCAAGTCTGACTTGTCCAGATTGATCAGCCAACCCAGAAGTCTGAATAACCCTATCACAAAGTCCTGTTGGGCTTCGAGAACAGATGGGGAGTGATGATGTCCGAACCCGTCGTCCAGGTTATCGCAAACTGCACATCGTGATGGTGCAAGAACTGGACTATGGGCTGATGTGCAGGTACGCGTCCTGAAGGTCCAGAGATCGAGTCCGAGGGCTCCAGTAATCACATTACTGAAGATACGGTCACGAGGTAGGAGTGGTTGAACTTCTTCAGATCATGAATCAGACGCCATTTGTTCAAGTCCCTCTTCGGCCGTACAGGCACTATACAGTCAGTTGGCTCCATCCCCGCCTGCTTGGCAAACGCCATCATGGCTTGACAGGCGTGGGCAATGGAGTACGACATGCCCAGTATGGACCTGGCCTCCTTGTCAAGGTGGACCAGGTGGCTGTCGAGCACCTCGACCAAGACCGGAGGCGTTGAGGCAACCGGAGGTTTGTGCGCTGGGGGTCCGCTAGCACTAGCCGCGGCATCAATCGACCGCGCTCTGAAAAATCCTGTTAGGCTTGAAACATCTTCTGACTAATGCAGGGGACGTCCTCCTCACAGAAGGTCTCCAACCTTGCCCTCTTGACTAGTGAAGGGGAATCCTCGATCTCCTGGAGAAGTGAACCTGACAACTCCGCGATAGCGGTCACCTGTTTGGTTCGACTGCCCCGACGTCCGCAGACAGCGGAATGAACGATGAAGTAGGAAACCTACTCATGTTAACCTGTCGAACCGGGAGATGACGGTACCGTTCCGTCCGACGGACCAGATGAAACTGGTAAAATGATGGTGACCCGACGTCTGGGAGTCGTAGGCGTCGAATGCGATGGCGACCAAGAGGGCCAGTCCCTCCGCACCTTATGACCAGGAGACCCGATTGAGGGAAAATACCATGTCCTTGACGGAGCCCAAAATGAACTCCGTCAACCCCTTGGCATCAAATGCAATCGAAAAAGAGCGGCTATGCTGCTTCTTCTTCTTCTTGCTTTGCCCTGACGCTTTGGACCGGTGTCTGTTTGACGGGAGCAAACGGGAGAAAGTTCACGGACCGACGTCAGTTCCCTATCCTCCTGACCCGATGTCCAACGGGGGAGTTGAACTCCGTAGCGTCTTAATCGATGACCAAGTCTGACGGAGAGCGTACAGGTGAAGAGCTCTCAGAGTTTTGTGATTTTGAATAAATACCCTTAACCTAGGTTTACTAGTTCTCTTTTGAGCCTCCGCCCTCTGTCAGACAGAGCATCCCTTCAATGGGACTCTTACTTTTTGTTACTTCAACTTCCCTTAGTAGATCGTTAGATGTTGTCTCCGACTTTACCCGTAATGGTACTTTGACTCTGTCGTTAGCTGATGACGTCGGTTGGTGCGTCCACTGCTAGGATGGCTTTGCCTTACTCGGGCTTTTGCGGACGGTGCGGCATCA
This sequence comes from Gibbula magus, assembly GCA_936450465.1. Lineage (NCBI taxonomy): Eukaryota > Metazoa > Mollusca > Gastropoda > Trochida > Trochidae > Gibbula > Gibbula magus. The sequence goes on along the minus strand of OW388294.1, from coordinate 40,348,743 downwards.
GGAAGTCGTTGCTGTACGACCCTCACGGCTAGGTTATGTGCCGACGCCCGAGAAACATTTAATTTTTTAATTTAGCCTTAATATGCTGAAAACATCGAAAAAAATAGAAAATTGAAATATAGATCTTAAATCATATATTATGTTGAAAGAGATCATTTTGAAGTTTGATCAAATGAAAAGATTTAAAAATATATATCAATAACGTTATTTAACATTACTACATGTTGATAGTAATTCCTCGACCACTCTCTGGGTCGATTGAATTTTGCTAAGGCTGCATATGTTTCTCAGGCATATTTGTACACTACACACGCGAGGAGTACATTAAACGCCAAAAGAAACCTTACCCCTCTTTGAAATGAGTAAGTAAAGTGCTCAGAGGAACTTAGTTAAGTGTGTTTTAACATTTCATAAGTTAAGCCTTTTGTGCCTTTCGTACATACTTGAGAATGTGCTGCTAATTATATTATCACCACCATGGGTGGAATTGTCAGTTGTCCTATTTCCGATCATTTAAACATGGAATTTGATAAAAAAAAAAGAATATAAAGTGAACCAAAATATTATTGTCTACTTTGATAATGTATGTACATATATAAACAATGAAAATAGTTATGTTTTTGACAATATTTTTCTTTAAACATTACTGTTACTGATACTGAGATTTGCAGTGTTCTCTAAACACAAACACAATTCAATGGTTCTAAGATAAAGATTTTGGTTAAAATTTACTATGACTATTTTAGGAAGCGTTGGAAATTGTTAAACGACAAAATGTGTCTCTAAATCTTACTAACCCATGAACATTTACACAATTGTTAAACAACAACCCTGTTTTCTCCCGTGTCAGCTCCATTCCGTGCATTGGTTGGTATTGGCTCAGACCATATTGTTGGAATCTTCTTCTCACTGTCTGGGGACTAATTCGGGGTCCTAGTGGCATATCAGCCGTTGCTGTGTCGGTTTCACATCTGTTCCTGTGATGAAGTTAAGAAAGGTACCCGTCTTCATTTGGGGTTATAACCCGTGGCCTCACCCTTCTAGGTCGGCCTCCTTGTTTTAGTCTGTAAAACTAACGTCAGTAGCACTATACTGTAAGTTATTATTGTATGCTAAAATACACAGGAACAAAACAAATAAAACTATAGAACAATAACAGTCTGAATGTCAAATATTCGTTAATAATCGTTTCCCCAAACTTTATATAAATAAGCAAATAAATGAAAGCAAATTTCATTAGTGCCCATTTGAATATTTCCATAGTCAAAATAACATTTCTGACGGAAGCTGTTGTATCCAAATAAGCTTTACGGACTCAATACATAATTTGTTTTATGCAAATACTTTATCAATATTATCGTCTGCCACCATGTTTTAGCTGTACTTCATTTGACTTAAAGCATACATGTTCATAAACCGATTCATTTTCAGATTATGTTTCCAATTTTAACTGTTATTGGTAATTGAACAAAAATCCCATTATTGAAATACTTATGTATTTATTCATAGCATCGTCGATTGCTTTGTTGTTCTGGCAAGGCATTGGCAAGTGCATCTTCCTGTCTAAACCGTGCTCCTATCACCTATTGCTGTTTGAGACGTAAGTCAGAACCTTATGCACAGGTTAAGAATCTCATGTTTGATGATTAGATTATTAATTGCATATGGATTAGCTGGTTATGAAGAAACAATAGATCAAGATGTGCATATTAGACATATTATTTAAAGTAGTTTAAGGTACCTTGAATACTATACTGGACAGTGAATGCTTAATATTTCTAAATAGTAATTATACCCCCGCTACGAAGTAGTCGGGGCTATATAGCGGTCAGCACGTCTGTGCGTCCGTCCGTGCGTCCGTCCGCTTTTTGATCCACCCATAATTCTGAAACCAGTTCAAATTTTACGAAACTTGATCAGTTCAGTCACCATGATTTGTACATCTGCCTTTTGTATGTTTCATACCCTCATTTGTATAATTTATGCAAATATTCTCTGTTTTCGACTTAACCATTCACACTTTTTCTTCCACTCATAACCCTGACACCAGTTGTTCATACCCACATTTGCATAATCTATGCAAATTTTCAATTTTTTTTACTTCACCATTCACAATTCCCTGTCCCTCTCATAACTCAGACACTAATTGTTCAAATGTTACGAAACTTGATTCTTATAACCCATGATGATTGTATACATTTGTATTTTTCGTACACTCATTTGCATATTTAATACCATTTTTCGAATTTTTCGACTTTCACTTCTGAAACACGCTTACAAGTGTATCTGTAAGTACATACATACTCTGCTTTAATAATATTTCTGTGGTCTGTTCATACAAAAGTCTAAACATTGATGTCCTTTTGCTATTTTGAATTTTTTTTCTTTGATCAATGTTAAAAGCGGGGGTATATGAGTGAGCTGTCCTCACTAATTCTCTGTTTATTCACACTATCGGACCATATGCTGAAACCGTAAAAATATGGCATGTTTTGTAAGAGTAAAGATGGTCATGGTAAGTCTTTGCAATGTGATATTTTGTTTGTACAAATGTAAAAATGAGAATCGGTCAAAGACAAACATTATTATATTTCAGGTTATTCTGGACATGGCTGAGCGACTACATGGATATTTGCCCTATGGAGTAGCAGGTGTTGGAACATACGGGTCTACTCTTGGAAAGCTAACGTTTGAGGCAATTGAACAAGGACGAAACTACATCATAGACCTGGCCAAAACAATCCCATTTGGTGAGAGTGAAACCGTATTTAAGATAGGCGACTACGGAGCAGCTGACGGTTTGCCGTCCTTTGCATGCATGAGAGATCTCATTCTTTCTTTAAAAGCTCGCTTAAATTCGAAAGTCCAGTACCAGGTCTTCTATGAAGATACACCAACAAACGACTTCAACTCCTTATTCAAGTATTTGAATGGTTTGCTCCCTGGCCCGAAATGTTATCTTCTTGAATTGGAAAACGTGTTTGCATTTGCTTCTGGAACCGACTTCCATCAACAGTGTGTTCCAGCAGATTCTATGCACTTTATTCTGTGCTCTACTGCTGTTCAGTGGATGTCAAAAAAAATAATTCCCTACCAAAACTCAATATACATATATCCTAATTCATCGAAAGATGAACGTGATGCGATGAAAAAGCAAGGCAACTCTGACTGGGAAAATTTCTTAATGCTACGAATTAAAGAACTCAAGCATGGAGGAATATTATTTGTCATTTGCATTGGAAGATGCGATGACGAGAATGGAATGACCACTAAAATAACGATGAAGACCCTTCTCGATATACTAGCAAGTACATGGAAAGCATTCAGAGATGATGGGAAAATAACACAGGAAGAGTTTGTTGATACGAATTTGGCACAATGTCCCCATACTCTTGATGAACTTGCTGCTCCATTTATGGACGAGGACTCCCCAGTTTTTAAGTCTGAGCTAGAACTTGTTTCGACTGAAATGAAGATAAGTCCTAATCCATTCTATGAAACCTGGAAACTGAAGAAAGATGAAGAAGGAATTGATGACAGAGAAGGGTTTGCTAAGGATTACCTGGCTGCTCAATGGAACTGGGCAAACAACACTTTTTACTCTGGGTTGTCAAAGAGAAGATCAGAGGAAGAGATAAAGCAAATCATGGAGGAGTTTTATGCTGAAGTTGAGAAGATGGTCAAGAACACAAACCCGGAAGACTTCAAAGAGGATACCATGTTCAGTTACACAGTCATTAGGAAGAAGTAGTAACACCTCCATCAGAATCTTGCTATATCCGCAATATATTTCATATGGTTTTGAACAGATTCCAATCTATCCAACGTAAAGTATGTGCTGCCGTTAAGAATGTAAATATTGTCAAAACATTTATTATACATTTGGGATCGTCAAATTTCGGGTTACCATCTTCCCTGTGACATTGACAATACTGAGATCAATCTATCTTAATTTAAGACAATTCTTAGACAAGTTCTGACTGATACATGTATACATATATAACTTTTGAATGGAACACGATGTATCCAAGAAAACAAGATTTGTGAGTATATGCTCACTCCTTCATCGGATGTTTTCTTATGTATTCCACTTCTGATTGCCCCTCACAGACTCAATCCGAATGTATCCAAGATTTATAAGACAGCTCTTACAGATAGTTGATAATTGTTTTGCTGCCAAGGGCGCTCACATTTATTTGCAATAATTTGCTTATTGATGATTTGATGAAGGATTCTTATTATATACAGATGACATTATAGATAGACATACATAGATATTGATTATATAGTCAGAACATATTGGTCATATTACAATGTGGATATTTCTGATATTGGTGATGATCATTATTTTTAACTGCAGACTGCAGCGATTGTGAAATGTATATTCATCTTGAATATTAACCTCTGATTCTTCAAACTTCAGTAAATGCCTTCTTTATCATAATTTTTCATTTTACCACTTGTTTCCTTTGCATTCTAATTTCCTTCTGATTTCTTCAACGAGTTTCACTTTTTGAAAAAAAAAAGCGCAACTCTTGACATTTCAAGTTAATATGTTAAAAACAAATAAATGTCAAATGTTACATTTGAAACTTCTTGAGGCCAAAAGACCCAATTTCACCCCTTTGCTTTTCTGCATACCATTGGGACAATAGTGGACAAATATGATTCTCATTTGTCTAAGGAAAATTAACTTGTTGTGCTCGTCTTTCTGAACTTTAAATCTTTCGTCAGTATATCGTGGAACATGTTATTGTAACAAAACCTTTTGAATTTATTTACTGTTAGGTAGGATTTGACAAATGAACATGTTGACTGAAATTTGAACGAAATTCACCCATAACATAATCTAACAGTTTAAAGTGCGTGCTATACATGCAAGCCATAAGAATATACAATGACCAAAGACTTTCAATCGGACATATTGCTTGTTGACGTCTCAAAATTGGAGAATCAAGACTGCCGAAGCACACATGTCCAGGTCTCCCTACACAACGACATGTAGTAAGATTTCATCGACGTCAACGTGTCAGATAATGCAATACTGTACAAGAGTGGGTCTGAGAAACTGGCGAAGTGTCGGATTCAAGGATGAATCACGTTATCTTCACTACCATTGGGATCGAAAGGAGAGTTTCTCATCCAACTGCATTAGACGGAGCGTTATATTCGTTAGAGGGAGTGGAATGTTGTGTGAGGCCATATCCTACAACTCTAGATATGAACTGGTCGTGATCAAAGGGATTCTGCAAATCATACAAATTCGTCGACTCCAACTATGTCCTATCATCAACCACCAGGGGTAGGTATTTCAGCATGTCAATGCTAGGCATAATAGTAAACATGTCACATTCACCTATCTGCACCAGAGAATACCAATATCCGTTATAATCTCCCAGATAACCTGATAACAATCCAATAGAAGAGTATTTAGCTTTTTGGTGAATGGATGATGATTTTAATCAGTCCGGTCGTTATTACGTGCAATATATTCAGAAACCATTATTACTTGGACAAATTAAGGAACTATTTATTATATAATCAGATACATCTATCACATGAATTTTAAACTACATTGGCGATAGTTCTTGAAGATCCCTATTTTCCCTGTAGGCCGCTACACTTGTGAACTATATTTAATCCCTCTTTATAATTGTAGTTGATTCATATTTATGTTAATTTCAGAATAGTCTTGATACCAAAATGCACTATTTCACCTTTTACGTTTGAGCATAGAATAAAATAAAAACAATAACTAAAATTATTCTACTGAAAATGTTTTTGTCTATATCTAAGCAGCCTTATTTTATATAACTATTTTAAAAATATTTCTTTTATTAAATTAATCAATTATTATTTGAATATTTATATTCTATACACAATCATACATATATTAACATCAACTGCTTTTGGTAATAATGTATCCATATATCCCTTTAAAGGTCATTAGGTCATTTCTATAAGTTTCCATGCCACCCTAACTGATATTCTGTACATTAATTATATTTAGGGCCCATGTTTATACAACTAAATGCAATCGTAAATAACAGGCTTCAATACATGTGGATTTTATTTATTTTGAATGTCAGTGATAGGTACATGTTTTGAAAAAAAGTGTTCACAATTTCATATGTCAGAGTATGATACTTATATTTATATGTCTATTCAATTACACTTGGGTGCTGAAATCGGTTTTTCGTGACTGCTTTTGGCCACAATGTTTGGTATTTAAAAAATGTTGAAAATTACAAATTTAAAAACTTTGATTAATAAAATATGTCATCCACATAAAAGATCTTCTCGGATTTAAATTTGTAGACGCATCATTACTGTAGGACGTACTAAAACAAGCCAAAAATCGCTTGTTGACGGTCCAACCTCATCTTGTTAAGGATGGGTCTTTAACAAGTATGAACAGATACTGTTAAAAAATTCAAAGTTAGTTTAGTTTGCGTGTGTGGCATGATGTAATCCTGTTTAATATGTATTCATCCTTCCTTGATTAACATCTTGTATTTTGTATGCTGACGTGTTTTTGTGTTCTTGACTTTATTATTAAAGAGTTGATTATTAATTGCACCTTTGTTTTTTCTAATGACTTAGTTAGACTTTTTTTTATATTATTCTTTTAATAATAAATTGACAGAACACGAAGTTAAATATTGCAAAAGAAGAATGAAAAGCGTTAGTTCACGTTTATAGAATGACAAATGACATGTTTTACCTGATAAATCTGGTCGCTTGATATTATACTGTTCAGTAAACTGAATACCATATGGAACTTCCTGTTACAGTGATGATTGCTAAAATTTAATTCATATTTCAAAACCTTTATATTATCAGTTTGAGGTGACTATAAGTTAATGAAAACAGTTCAGCTGTTTGGGAAAGGTAAGAAAATCCCTTAAACACCAACTAACGATCAAGTCACATTGTGAAATCATTTTCATGAATAGTTACATTTAAGAACTCAACAAATTTTATTGATTCAAAATCCTACTGAAGATTAAGAAGTTACTGGTTGTACCCGGAGAAGATTCAGTTCATGTCCCTCTTTGGTATTGTCAAAACACAATGTCAGTGTGTGAAAAGTCATTGAACAAATCCCATAGGATGTATTCCTTACACACACAATATTCGTTATTGGCAGAAACCAGCTTCAGAAACACATCACAGTTTGACAGTTATAGTATAAGGTAATTGTTTTCACTCTTCAATTGTCACTGTGCAGTTCAGGCATGATACACCACGACAGTCACCACACATGGATGAACATTTCAGATCATGGCGTTTACAGGAACACCTCATAGAGCTACACATTGTAGTTTTACAGTTGCAGTAAATCACTTGCAGAAGATCCTTTGGGGCAGGTGATAGGTATGTTAGCTGAGGAATCAGTTGATGATTCAGAACTCTCCAACCCCAATCTTCAGGATTCATTCCTTCAACTCCTTTCCACTGTTGCACTTGCAAGTAAACTCGAAGGCTATGATGTTTAGCTGCTGCTGATGTTGGTGGAAGACTCTGAGGATGAACATGGCTGAAACTCGAAACAACCTTTTCTCTGAAGCGCCTGTATCTTAAGTGGTTGAGATCTTCTCCTGCCTCAGCATTATAAAGACACAACATTGCGTCTTCTCGCAGCAACAATCTGGACCTGAGAAACATCTGTGATAGGGTGATGAAATTCCTTGCTCTTGTTCTGAACTCAGGGTTGGTCTTGTACTTCTTCAGTGGAACAGCCTTTCCAATACCATGGAGCCTTGAAGTTGTATCACAACCGGCTAGTGCATGGAGAAACAATACATCTGTGCAAGTATCTTTGCCAAGTGTGTTCTTCACCTTGATGATGTTCCATGACTTGGTTTCTTTTTTCGAATTTCTGCTGACATCTGATCTGAGGAAAATATTGAACAAATCTTCACTGGCATGGTATCAAAGAAGAACTAACAGGTCTGTGTCCTCTCCTACCACTACATTTCTTTTTTTTAAAAATATTTTTATTCAATTCAGTTCAGTAGGCATAGGCATATACATTTGAAAACAATAAAACATTGTACAGTATCAATATAGTATAACATTTACATGAAGCGCCCATAAAATACACAGGCCAGCTCAACAAGTACAGCAGATATAATTACAACATACTGGTCAGAGATTTCCATTTGGCATGAAATGATGGCAAAGTATTATTTGTTCTTGCCATAATGTTTTCAACTTTAATAACATCCTTAACAATTTTAATAAAACTGTCAATCAATAATTCGTTCTGTTTTATACTGGTGATGTGAATGTATTTTTTGGCTAATAGAATGATGTGTGATGCCAAAAGGCTGAAAGGGCTGTTGCAAAAAAAAAATATCAAGGTTAGAGATAATTATGTTTGGAATATGAGGAGTCAGAAAGTGTTCAACATTTCTCCAAAATTCATGTACATGTTTACATTTAATAAAAACATGCTCAAGGTTTTCAGGTTCACTTCTACAAAAGGAGCATATATTTGTATCTATAATTTTCATTTGCAACAGCTCTTTTCTGGTATAAATTGCTCTATTAATGAATCTGTATTGAAAGTCTAACAGTTTAACATCCTTAGTACAATTTCTATATTTCTTAAAGACAACAGTCCATGAAATGTCAAAATTTAGTTGTCTTTCCCATTTCTGACAAACTTTAAGTGGAGTGTTATCAGATATAAGGTTATCATAGAAATTTCTACATCCTTTCCTTTGAGAGAGTAAATCTTGGAGAGTTTGGTTCAATACAAGGTTTTGTGTGCAAGTATCATAAGCTAAAAGGGTGTTTTTCCATGCCTTAGGGATGTTCAAGATTATCTTGTTATATTCAAGGACTGTACCCCTGATGTGATAAAGATTTTTCAGTTCATTAAAAGACAAAAATGAATTATCGCCCCAAATATCTCTTATTGTATGAATGCCTCTATTGAACCAATTCTCAATTAAAAGGTTACCGTTTCGAAATTGATGATTTAACCATAATGGTTCAGCTAATATTTCTTCAACAGAAGATGTATTTATTACATGTTGTTTTTTGTAATATTTACTCCAAAGGGCCAAAACATCATTCCAAAAAGGGTTATCAACTGTTACGTGATTATTTATTTGTGCCCCGAGAGGAAATATCTTTTTAAAAGGAAATAGACTTGGATTATTAGTTGAGGTTTTATTTACATATCTTCTTAGGCATGATAATTTAAGTGCATTAATAAATGCTTTGATATCTGTCATTCTAAGTCCACCTTCTTCATATTTTCTACAAATGGTTGCCCTTTTAATTTTGTCTCTCTTGCCATCCCACATAAAATTAAATAGGATATTATTCAATTGGTTTATGAATTCTGTTGGGGGTGTAGGCAATACAGAAAAAATATGGACAAGAGGTGATATCACAAGTGTTTTTAAAACTATAATTTTCCCTTGTAAGGTTAGTTTTCTCCTTTTCCATCCTGCAAGAAGTCTGTTAATAGTTTCTAGTCTTTTTCTGGTATTGATTACCCATAAATTTTCCAATTTAGGGTTGAGATATATTCCAAGGATGTTAAAGTCACCTTCATGCCAATCTAAACCACTTTCTGGGCATAGTTGTACTTTGCTTCCAATCATTGATCCAATCCAGATAGCTTTTGTTTTTTCAATGTTTATTTTAAGGCCAGACATTTTATAGAACTACAGTTGGTGCACTGGCTGCTTCACATACGGCTGTCCTGGTGATGAGTAGATCGGCATCCTCTCTGGCCTGCCGGGTCTTGCTGCAGTTGTTCACTAAGCAGGTTGATGAAACGTTGTTTATTCGCTTTATTGGAAAGAAAGGATTCCTTCTTGGAATACAGAACCATACTTTTGTCAAACTTTACTGTTGCTGAAGTATAACCTCCTGTTCGCCTTAGATGTGTTATTTCCTTTGTAGACAGTTGTTCTGTGTAGCCATCAAAGACAACAGTTACACTTTCGTAGTGAGTTTTGACATACTTTTATTATTTTCTAAGATAATTTGAAAATTAGATTTTTATAAAAAAAAGAGCCATGGGCTCTGTAGCTCATCAGGGTTTATACTGTTTGATGATGAAGACATAACTATATTATCTCAATATAATGCACAATCCCTAGCCCTGACAAATCTTAGTATTGAAATTGAGAGAGAGCACTCAGCAAGGTCAACACACAAGAGATTATATACAATATGCTGACCCCTTGGCTCTGGTTATGAGCCAGCTGTGCTTTTACAGCCAAATTATGTAATAGCCTCTGCCTTGCACTAAACACTGGCAGCACTGATCTAACTGTATAAGGCTTAGAGAGAACAGGCAACGTTATGAATCTCATGGTACATAGTACAATTTAGAATCACCTTGGCTAAATAATCTTTGCACAATTTTATCGGTTCTAAGCCTTTTCATCTAAAAATCTAAACATTCCTTCTAGTTTGTTCTGGAGAAGAAAATGAAAATAGATTTTCATGTTTTGACCTGTGGGCCTTTTTTATAATATCTACAATATTCAGTTCATAGGCTATTTGACAGTTCTTATTTCACATTGATTACATCAATTTGACAAACATGTCCATAATGGAGACTTGATCTTCGACATATATTTCTCATTCCTACTGAATAAGATTAACTGCAAAGTTATTTTTTTTCTCAATTCTGCATTTCTCAAACCCAAGTTAGGACTCACATATCTAAAAGATGAGATGACTCTCCCTCAGGTATTTTATTAAGAAACCCCTAAATAGTGAATGAAGTGCACATAAAATATCAGTTCAAAATTTAATTTCAACAGGTTTTTTTAGGCTGTGGCCAATATTTGGGGTCACAGGATCACCAAATTTACAAGGTAGAATCCCCATTGGCTAAAGAGTTTGCACAGAGTATAACAGCTTTCTAGGTCTTTTTGTGCCGGAGAAAAAGATGAAAACAGGATTTTAGGTCATGGCCTGTGAGGCCCTTATTTGGGGCCATAGGGTCACCAAATCTACAATTTAGATTCTCCATTGGCTAAAGACTCTGCACACAATATTACAGCCTTCTAGGTCTTTTCGTTCTGGAGAAGAAGATGAAAATGGGATTTTAGGTCATGGCCTTTGAGGCCCTTATTTGGGACAACAGGGTCACCAAATCTACAATTTAGAATCTCCAATGGCTAAAGAGTCATTTCATTTCAGTCTTCTAGGTCTTTTGCTACATCCGGGTGGTCTTGGAAACACTAAACATGTACAGATGTTTCATTATTATAGGATATCTAACCAGCCTCTCATTTTATATCAAGTTAACATGTATGTCCCAAGTAAAATTACTTTGCTTTGTCTGAAAGTCTGGCGAGAGGCAAACCAAACTTATTTCACGCTGGACATAAACTTAATATGAAAGAGGGGACGACTTATGTATCCTATTCATTACCACCATGTTTTGCATACGATTTAGTGTGTTTAAGTTGTCCCTAAAAGTGAACAGAACTGCTGAGTAATATGAACAATGTCACATAATCTGATTTGACAATAATACAATGTTCACTTTTATGAAAATCCTTCTATAATTTGTGATTTTTTTAATGGAATGATGAAATCGATTGCACTGGTCATTTTGAGTGAAGCGAAGCTGTTCGACAGAAGATAAAAGTTATCTGCCCTTTGAATATCGTCAAGTCATGACGGCCGCCATTTGCATGTATCTTGTCAGTAATGTAATATATGTAATAAATTATAACAACCTCCTTAAAAGTAAGTTTCAGATGAATTGTACTCTTACTTTCTGTTAATCTTCGTCTAGTGAGCATTATATATTATTATTTTGGGCACTAAAGATTACATAGAGTTTTCATCAAGCGACTGATAATGGTGTTTCTTTATCATTTTGTGAGAGTGAGGGCAGTCAAAAACTCTTGCTGCATTCTCAACCTTTTGTGTCTTCTTAATCCTGATTTAGTCGTGATATGTGTTGTGTAATTCAGTCAATCATTTTGGTGAGTAAGATATTTTATGAAAAAACTGAAAAGCGAGTAACACATGTTTTTGAAAATTCGTGAAAGAATTCACGTTGGTTTAAAGAATGATAAAGTAGTCAAGCCACTGTCAAAAGTTACCGTTAGCCAATCAAATTACTTGAAGGTGTTATAACACATTTGTCACAATATATTGTTAGGAAGCCACTTTACTGAGTAAAATATAAATATCCTTTGTAAAAATTAATATATAACAAAAACAATTAAATATCATTACAGCTGGAGACTATACATATTCAAGTCAAGTCAATATCATTCAGAGTATGAAGGCCTCAGGCCCGTATGCATAACAAGGGCTAGATTTACAGTAAATAGTGAATCCCCAGAATTCAAAGTTTATAAATGTAACAGAGGGAATTGTGGGACATGCCATCATCTTTTGGAGAGCTCCAGCATAAAATTTCACAACAAAAAGGAACGATTTTATGTGCGCTTCAATATTAACTGTGCGGCAAGAAATGTAATATATGTTATTATTTGTCAAGGGTGTTCAGGGGAATATATTGGACAGACTGAGTGTCTCAGAGACAGAGTTCGAGTACACAAGCAGCAGATTAAATACCCTGAAACACGATGTATTCCCCTTAGTGCGCACATTGACAATTGTGCTAAAGGCAAAGATATAAAATTTCAAATATTTCCATTTTACAAAATGGAAACAAATGACAGACTGGCCAGAAAGTTGAAAGAAGATTACTTTATTAGAATGCTTAAACACAAATTGGAATGCATAATTATATATTCATGTATAAATGTGTTTGATTCTATCGCTTGTTTAATGACTGTGACGTCATACCTGTGTTACGTCATCACTATTATGACAATCTAACGTCACAACTGTTTTGTACTCCCTGAAGATTACAATGAAACTAGTAGGAGTCTATTGGTGTTGTGTGTTTTTTAACTTTTGAATATATATATATATATATATATATATATATATATATATATATATATATATATATATATATATATATATAGCAAAAGGTGTTAATTACATGAAACTACTTTGAAAAATATAATTAAAAGTTGGAAAACATTTCTTTGACAGTGACGAACACCCACTTCCGCTTTATTCATTTTCCATGTAGAATTCTTGTTTCAGCCTGTCTAACTACGTTTACAACCACCATGCGTATCGAAACTTTTTCATTCATTCTGTTGCAACAGTCTCATAACAAATCAGAAAATAACCCCTATGTTACTCAGCCTGACATGTTGAGATGTCTATCCTCGTGGGTGATGTTGGAAATGTAAGTAAAGATGTCATGGGAATAACGTTGTGAAAATATTGGATAAAGTTATTAATTATGCCATGCCACAGATTTTCGAATATTTGTTTATGAAATGATGGTAATGTATTACCAAAATGGGGAAAGAAATTGGGTGACTTATATTAGAGAACTATTGTACAAAACGGGTTACGGATATGTTTGGTTGGATCAGAAAATTCCATGCTATGCTAATTCTATCTCATCATTTACACAAAGAATGAAAGATATGTATTTACAATCATGGTCGGAATCTCTATTCCTATCAAATAAATGTTAATTTTTCAACCAATGGAAATCGGGTATATGTTTCGAAGAGTATCAAGCAAAACTTGACGTGAACAAATTTCGTATATCTCTCACCCGATTTCGTTGTTCTTCTCATGAATGATTTATTGAAACTGGCACATACCTAGATATACCAAGAGAACAGAGAATATGTAACTTATGTGACCATAATGCTATAGAGAATGAACTACATTTTCTTCTCATCCTACCACTACATTTCTTTTTTTTAAAAATATTTTTATTCAATTCAGTTCAGTAGGCATAGGCATATACATTTGAAAACAATAAAACATTGTACAGTATCAATATAGTATAACATTTACATGAAGCGCCCATAAAATACACAGGCCAGCTCAACAAGTACAGCAGATATAATTACAACATACTGGTCAGAGATTTCCATTTGGCATGAAATGATGGCAAAGTATTATTTGTTCTTGCCATAATGTTTTCAACTTTAATAACATCCTTAACAATTTTAATAAAACTGTCAATCAATAATTCGTTCTGTTTTATACTGGTGATGTGAATGTATTTTTTGGCTAATAGAATGATGTGTGATGCCAAAAGGCTGAAAGGGCTGTTGCAAAAAAAAAATATCAAGGTTAGAGATAATTATGTTTGGAATATGAGGAGTCAGAAAGTGTTCAACATTTCTCCAAAATTCATGTACATGTTTACATTTAATAAAAACATGCTCAAGGTTTTCAGGTTCACTTCTACAAAAGGAGCATATATTTGTATCTATAATTTTCATTTGCAACAGCTCTTTTCTGGTATAAATTGCTCTATTAATGAATCTGTATTGAAAGTCTAACAGTTTAACATCCTTAGTACAATTTCTATATTTCTTAAAGACAACAGTCCATGAAATGTCAAAATTTAGTTGTCTTTCCCATTTCTGACAAACTTTAAGTGGAGTGTTATCAGATATAAGGTTATCATAGAAATTTCTACATCCTTTCCTTTGAGAGAGTAAATCTTGGAGAGTTTGGTTCAATACAAGGTTTTGTGTGCAAGTATCATAAGCTAAAAGGGTGTTTTTCCATGCCTTAGGGATGTTCAAGATTATCTTGTTATATTCAAGGACTGTACCCCTGATGTGATAAAGATTTTTCAGTTCATTAAAAGACAAAAATGAATTATCGCCCCAAATATCTCTTATTGTATGAATGCCTCTATTGAACCAATTCTCAATTAAAAGGTTACCGTTTCGAAATTGATGATTTAACCATAATGGTTCAGCTAATATTTCTTCAACAGAAGATGTATTTATTACATGTTGTTTTTTGTAATATTTACTCCAAAGGGCCAAAACATCATTCCAAAAAGGGTTATCAACTGTTACGTGATTATTTATTTGTGCCCCGAGAGGAAATATCTTTTTAAAAGGAAATAGACTTGGATTATTAGTTGAGTTTTTATTTACATATCTTCTTAGGCATGATAATTTAAGTGCATTAATAAATGCTTTGATATCTGTCATTCTAAGTCCACCTTCTTCATATTTTCTACAAATGGTTGCCCTTTTAATTTTGTCTCTCTTGCCATCCCACATAAAATTAAATAGGATATTATTCAATTGGTTTATGAATTCTGTTGGGGGTGTAGGCAATACAGAAAAAATATGGACAAGAGGTGATATCACAAGTGTTTTTAAAACTATAATTTTCCCTTGTAAGGTTAGTTTTCTCCTTTTCCATCCTGCAAGAAGTCTGTTAATAGTTTCTAGTCTTTTTCTGGTATTGATTACCCATAAATTTTCCAATTTAGGGTTGAGATATATTCCAAGGATGTTAAAGTCACCTTCATGCCAATCTAAACTACTTTCTGGGCATAGTTGTACTTTGCTTCCAATCATTGATCCAATCCAGATAGCTTTTGTTTTTTCAATGTTTATTTTAAGGCCAGACATTTTATAGAACTACAGTTGGTGCACTGGCTGCTTCACATACGGCTGTCCTGGTGATGAGTAGATCGGCATCCTCTCTGGCCTGCCGGGTCTTGCTGCAGTTGTTCACTAAGCAGGTTGATGAAACGTTGTTTATTCGCTTTATTGGAAAGAAAGGATTCCTTCTTGGAATACAGAACCATACTTTTGTCAAACTTTACTGTTGCTGAAGTATAACCTCCTGTTCGCCTTAGATGTGTTATTTCCTTTGTAGACAGTTGTTCTGTGTAGCCATCAAAGACAACAGTTACACTTTCGTAGTGAGTTTTGACATACTTTTATTATTTTCTAAGATAATTTGAAAATTTGATTTTTATAAAAAATAGAGCCATGGGCTCTGTAGCTCATCAGGGTTTATACTGTTTGATGATGAAGACATAACTATATTATCTCAATATAATGCACAATCCCTAGCCCTGACAAATCTTAGTATTGAAATTGAGAGAGAGCACTCAGCAAGGTCAACACACAAGAGATTATATACAATATGCTGACCCCTTGGCTCTGGTTATGAGCCAGCTGTGCTTTTACAGCCAAATTATGTAATAGCCTCTGCCTTGCACTAAACACTGGCAGCACTGATCTAACTGTATAAGGCTTAGAGAGAACAGGCAACGTTATGAATCTCATGGTACATAGTACAATTTAGAATCACCTTGGCTAAATAATCTTTGCACAATTTTATCGGTTCTAAGCCTTTTCATCTAAAAATCTAAACATTCCTTCTAGTTTGTTCTGGAGAAGAAAATGAAAATAGATTTTCATGTTTTGACCTGTGGGCCTTTTTTATAATATCTACAATATTCAGTTCATAGGCTATTTGACAGTTCTTATTTCACATTGATTACATCAATTTGACAAACATGTCCATAATGGAGACTTGATCTTCGACATATATTTCTCATTCCTACTGAATAAGATTAACTGCAAAGTTATTTTTTTTCTCAATTCTGCATTTCTCAAACCCAAGTTAGGACTCACATATCTAAAAGATGAGATGACTCTCCCTCAGGTATTTTATTAAGAAACCCCTAAATAGTGAATGAAGTGCACATAAAATATCAGTTCAAAATTTAATTTCAACAGGTTTTTTAGGCTGTGGCCAATATTTGGGGTCACAGGATCACCAAATTTACAAGGTAGAATCCCCATTGGCTAAAGAGTTTGCACAGAGTATAACAGCTTTCTAGGTCTTTTTGTGCCGGAGAAAAAGATGAAAACAGGATTTTAACTCATGGCCTGTGAGGCCCTTATTTGGGGCCATAGGGTCACCAAATCTACAATTTAGATTCTCCATTGGCTAAAGACTCTGCACACAATATTACAGCCTTCTAGGTCTTTTCGTTCTGGAGAAGAAGATGAAAATGGGATTTTAGGTCATGGCCTTTGAGGCCCTTATCTGGGACAACAGGGTCACCAAATCTACAATTTAGAATCTCCAATGGCTAAAGAGTCATTTCATTTCAGTCTTCTAGGTCTTTTGCTACATCCGGGTGGTCTTGGAAACACTAAACATGTACAGATGTTTCATTATTATAGGATATCTAACCAGCCTCTCATTTTATATCAAGTTAACATGTATGTCCCAAGTAAAATTACTTTGCTTTGTCTGAAAGTCTGGCGAGAGGCAAACCAAACTTATTTCACGCTGGACATAAACTTAATATGAAAGAGGGGACGACTTATGTATCCTATTCATTACCACCATGTTTTGCATACGATTTAGTGTGTTTAAGTTGTCCCTAAAAGTGAACAGAACTGCTGAGTAATATGAACAATGTCACATAATCTGATTTGACAATAATACAATGTTCACTTTTATGAAAATCCTTCTATAATTTGTGATTTTTTTAATGGAATGATGAAATCGATTGCACTGGTCATTTTGAGTGAAGCGAAGCTGTTCGACAGAAGATAAAAGTTATCTGCCCTTTGAATATCGTCAAGTCATGACGGCCGCCATTTGCATGTATCTTGTCAGTAATGTAATATATGTAATAAATTATAACAACCTCCTTAAAAGTAAGTTTCAGATGAATTGTACTCTTACTTTCTGTTAATCTTCGTCGAGTGAGCATTATATATTATTATTTTGGGCACTAAAGATTACATAGAGTTTTCATCAAGCGACTGATAATGGTGTTTCTTTATCATTTTGTGAGAGTGAGGGCAGTCAAAAACTCTTGCTGCATTCTCAACCTTTTGTGTCTTCTTAATCCTGCTTTAGTCGTGATATGTGTTGTGTAATTCAGTCAATCATTTTGGTGAGTAAGATATTTTATGAAAAAACTGAAAAGCGAGTAACACATGTTTTTGAAAATTCGTGAAAGAATTCACGTTGGTTTAAAGAATGATAAAGTAGTCAAGCCACTGTCAAAAGTTACCGTTAGCCAATCAAATTACTTGAAGGTGTTATAACACATTTGTCACAATATATTGTTAGGAAGCCACTTTACTGAGTAAAATATAAATATCCTTTGTAAAAATTAATATATAACAAAAACAATTAAATATCATTACAGCTGGAGACTATACATATTCAAGTCAAGTCAATATCATTCAGAGTATGAAGGCCTCAGGCCCGTATGCATAACAAGGGCTAGATTTACAGTAAATAGTGAATCCCCAGAATTCAAAGTTTATAAATGTAACAGAGGGAATTGTGGGACATGCCATCATCTTTTGGAGAGCTCTAGCATAAAATTTCACAACAAAAAGGAACGATTTTATGTGCGCTTCAATATTAACTGTGCGGCAAGAAATGTAATATATGTTATTATTTGTCAAGGGTGTTCAGGGGAATATATTGGACAGACTGAGTGTCTCAGAGACAGAGTTCGAGTACACAAGCAGCAGATTAAATACCCTGAAACACGATGTATTCCCCTTAGTGCGCACATTGACAATTGTGCTAAAGGCAAAGATATAAAATTTCAAATATTTCCATTTTACAAAATGGAAACAAATGACAGACTGGCCAGAAAGTTGAAAGAAGATTACTTTATTAGAATGCTTAAACCCAATTTGAATGCATAATTATATATTCATGTATAAATGTGTTTGATTCTATCGCTTGTTTAATGACTGTGACGTCATACCTGTGTTACGTCATCACTATTATGACAATCTAACGTCACAACTGTTTTGTACTCCCTGAAGATTACAATGAAACTAGTAGGAGTCTATTGGTGTTGTGTGTTTTTTAACTTTTGAATATATATATATATATATATATATATATATATATATATATATATATATATATATATATATATATATATAGCAAAAGGTGTTAATTACATGAAACTACTTTGAACAATATAATTAAAAGTTGGAAAACATTTCTTTGACAGTGACGAACACCCACTTCCGCTTTATTCATTTTCCATGTAGAATTCTTGTTTCAGCCTGTCTAACTACGTTTACAACCACCATGCGTATCGAAACTTTTTCATTCATTCTGTTGCAACAGTCTCATAACAAATCAGAAAATAACCCCTATGTTACTCAGCCTGACATGTTGAGATGTCTATCCTCGTGGGTGATGTTGGAAATGTAAGTAAAGATGTCATGGGAATAATGTTGTGAAAATATTGGATAAAGTTATTAATTATGCCATGCCACAGATTTTCGAATATTTGTTTATGAAATGATGGTAATGTATTACCAAAATGGGGAAAGAAATTGGGTGACTTATATTAGAGAACTATTGTACAAAACGGGTTACGGATATGTTTGGTTGGATCAGAAAATTCCATGCTATGCTAATTCTATCTCATCATTTACACAAAGAATGAAAGATATATGTATTTACAATCATGGTCGGAATCTCTACTCCTATCAAATAAATGTTAATTTTTCAACCAATGGAAATCGGGTATATGTTTCGAAGAGTATCAAACAAAACTTGACGTGAACAAATTTCGTATATCTCTCACCCGATTTCGTTGTTCTTCTCATGAATGATTTATTGAAACTGGCACATACCTAGATATACCAAGAGAACAGAGAATATGTAACTTATTTGACCATAATGCTATAGAGAATGAACTACATTTCCTTCTCATCTGCCCTGTGTATAACATATTACGAACTCAGTACCTAAAACCATACTTTTTATAAATACCGAAGCGAAAGAAAATTAATATCACTGTTAACAGATACTAACACATTATCACTACAGAATCTTGCAATGTACATATATTTCTCAATGGATTCAAGAAAACAGATTGTATTAAATAAGTACCTGTTATGACTTACTACTCATATGAACTGTAAATGTATCACATGCCTGTGATCTTTTCAGTACTGAAATAAAGATTGATGAGCATATGTGATCTGTTACTTGTGTTTGTACCATCATAATTATTTCAAGGTTAAATAAACAGTGTTTCTCAAACATACAAGTAAGTCTGAACGTTACTGCTACACAAGTAAGTCTGAACGTTACTGCTATACAAGTAAGTCTTACTGCTGTTGTGAATGCACTTTTTTCACTTTCACTTTTCATTTTAATCTCTCAGTCAGCACACAGTGTACAATTGCAGAAACATAAACACCAAGTTGCTCATCAATTACACATCAACATTATTATTTGAATAGTTATGGCCAATATCCCATTTATGGGAGCCATTTAAGTGAAACTAAAGGTCAAATGTATTGCTGATAATGTGTTTAAGATTGTTATATTTGTGGATAGAATAGTGATTTAACTTTTCCCCAAAAATCGGATATTTTGTAACATTTTTTGACGGTGTCAAGTACCACTGGATCGAAATGACTTATTTCAAGGTACTCACTCAGCAATTACCACTGGATCGAAATGACTTATTTCAAGGTACTCACTCAGCAAGTACCACTGGATCGAAATGACTTATTTCAAGGTACTCACTCAGCAAGTACCACTGGATCGAAATGACTTATTTCTAGGTACTCACTCAGCAAGTACCACTGGATCGAAATGACTTATTTCAAGGTACTCACTCAGCAAGTACCACTGGATCGAAATGACTTATTTCAAGGTACTCACTCAGCAGGGTACCTACATAGACACCAAGCTATTCATCAGTTACACCACATCAACAATATTATTAGATCTGTATAGTTATCTGTCTTTTATGGTATTTTCCCCATTAATGATAAATTAGTTCTTTAAGTGAAACTAAATGTCAACATACATCGTTCTTATTTTACATATGATATCTAATATGTTTAACACTTATTGATTGTGCCGTGAACACCATTGAATTAAATAACTAAACTATACCAAGGTTCTATAGGGATACAATTCGAATATGCTACTAAATCTAATCACAAACCATCCACGAACCTGACAAGCTCCTTAGCTACGACGTAGTGGATCATCTATTTCAACAGTGAAGAATGCCTAAATATAAAAGTCCAGAGTGGAGAATCTACTCTACCCCTGACATCAACAATTCGACCGTTTGAATCATAGAACTCTTTAACACATGAATCAGCTCCATATTCTACTGCAAGGTTGATGAGTACAACACGGACTGTTCATGGATTCCAAGCTATTCCACTCCTTACCCCTCCCACTTCATCACCGAGATCATTGAGAAAAAATCCCTCTACATGTATAGATGTTTTCAGCTCAACCCATTTATAAATAGAATAAGACTGCGGCGAGACCTATGTAGGAAAGCCATCAATTCAAACACAAGCTTAAGTCAGATGCTAAATCAGCCAATGCCTACCACACCAAAGTTCATCCAGGCTAGATTGTCAACTGGGATAACATTAACATCATCGAAAATTAACGGTTCGAAAAATTGTTAAAGTGATTCATGTTATCAAGCGATGAGGTTTTATCATTCTCAGAGTCTCCACTTGCTAAAGTAATCTTCCTATTACAATGCTTCCTAAAATGTGTACATACAACTGTCTTTTCTCTGCTTGCATGGCTTTCTCCTGACTCCCCTTGCTGTAATGTGTATTATAACAACATTCACATCCTGGCATTCCCTGTAATGTGTACTGTACTGTCATAACATTCTGCTTGTTCCTCCGAAGTAGTCTAGCAACATTCATTCATGGTAAAAATCCCGCGATAAGACTATACGGATATACTTTTGTTAATATTTCTAATGTGTTTTAAGGTGTCTAGAGATTAACGTAACAAGTCAAGTATTAACGTAACTGCAAAACTATTTATTTCGTGTAAAATGTTTTACCGCCTTACATCAGTCATTTTAAAAGAGAATTTTATACTTAGTATTTTCAAATATGATATAGCATGTTACATACGCTTCATCATAAATGTCATTTAACATGTGAAAGTATTCTTCAAGGAATACATTTGAAAGATATGACTCATTCGTCGAAAAACTTTCTGTTTTTGAAATCATGACGCATCACTGGGATGTTTTTGGAGACATTAAGATGATAACGATGAGCGCTGATATTGGCACTGACTTCCGTTCAGAATCCTTTTTGAAATGATTCAGTTTAATAGCAAAATAAAGTTCCTGTACTAGATCTGTTAACATCCAGAAATATGACATGGATCAAGTGAATAAAATACCATTTCCTGTGAGATTCGCGTTTGTCAGTTTGTCATGAAGAGAAAGGTTACATTGGAGACAAATATTTCTTTATTTTATTTATTTATAATATGTGTAGGTTAATGTCCGATTAACTGTAATTTTCTCAAACATGCATTTAATGTGCAATACCAACCATGGTTCGCTTATTCCAGTAGATGCTCTTTCATTAGCTGTTTATTAAAATTCATTCTAGAGTTGTTGTGCTCAGGGATTCCGGCCGATATAAATTTGCTGATGAAGCAGGATGCTAGAAATAGTACCAGCTGTCTTGATATTGAAATACTCTTGAAAACGGTTTTAAAGGGGCAGTAGCACGTTTTTTGCAAATTTTATATTTCCAAATTTCGCATTTATAATGATAGTTTATGTCATTTATATCTACTTTAGAGGACAAAACATCTTATTACACAAACCAATGTTCCCCTGTGTTAAAAACGGTGTAGCGTATAATAAAAAATACATGGCGGCCATTTCATTGTGAACACATTATATTGTTTCGAATGACGAAAACTATTCCCATTGGTTTACGGAATCATGTACACTCATTTTTAACTTGATTTTCCGAAGAAGGAATGGTGTTTTACTAATGGTGACATTATTTTTCAAATACATTTCATCAACTTATTTCACCGAAAAAACGTGTTACTACCCCTTTAAACTGCAAATCACCTCACACTAGTTGGCTCCAGGACATTGTTATGTCCATCGCAGTAATCGTCCTCAACTCGCCTGGTATCTCTCCTGCGACAAAGCATCAAGGCTGTGTTTTATATTTCATTTCACAGCCAAAGAAATGTATTTGATATCTTGCTCTCTGAAATGTTGTCGACGATGTTGCTGAGAGATGGTATTTGGTTGTTAGAATAATACCATCATGACGTCAGGAGCATATCAATCTCCTCAGAGTTCAGTGATACATGCTCCGTAGATCAGAGCTTATTGCATTTAGGTAAAAGAAGGAAATATATTATCATACTGTATGAAATTTCGGGTTGAACAATTTAATACTTTTGATCTCGTTATGCGCAAGAAATACGTTTGAAGTTCGAACCGTAGTCCACACTAACAGTAATCAAAAATCACTTAAGATATCTCACAAACAATTTTACGTGTGTTAAACACTTCTTTTGGAATGAAATTTAATCTAACACACTTAGTATGCATATCGTGTGTAACAGTAACACTGATATTAACAATTATAGAAAGGTGTTAACAAGCAAGCTGAAATTTTATTATTCCTATTACAAACTACTCGTGTATGTTATTTCATTTCAAAAGAACCCAAAACATAAACAGAACATAAAACACTGATTACCTCCGTCAAGTCAAAGAAAAACATGTCATATACTACATTTTGTTCCGACGGAAAATGTCAATAACATGTTAATTATGCTAACAGATTGTTGTCTCAGGTTCTAATTATTATTTAAGCATTCAATAAGTCATTTTGTAAACCATCAATTGAAATTAAAAATATGACTAACTAGTATCAATTCCCATTAATCCACTAATTAAATCTAATTATTTCCCACAATTCATTTTCTAAGAGTTACAGATGAACAAGGAACTATAAAAGGAACTTTCTGATGATTTATTTGAGAAATATGAAAAAACTATGCACCAATAAAATAAAAGAAATATATAAAGATATGTATTAAAAAAGCATCACTTCATGTGTTAGAAAACTCTTCATGAACGTAGGTTTAGTAAAATGCAATTATCACAAAACTTGAGGTAAAGTGATTTGGATATTTTGTAACTATCGAAACATGGATGATACTGCGCTGAAATTCAGTCAACATTGCACCTAAACTTACTGTCTGTAAAACAGTTCTCAGCAGACACACCTTTCGAGCCACATAAGGAACACAGCACTTGAACCAGAAAGCTCGTCATAAACCGGTTGCAAAGAGGTGCCAGTTGTCTGTTATTGTCTCCTGTTCTGTTATGCACAACTCATTCAATAGTGATTCCCGAATAGATCACTGTCGACTAACACACTGTCTATAACACTTAAAGTCAGTATACAGAAGTCACCATCTGTGAACAACAGTGACACGATAATGTAGAAACGATCTGTCTCAATGATCTGTTATTTTCTCTCCCGTCTTTGTTCAGAAGTATGTTATATAGTAAGACCAGTGGCATCAACGCACCGGGGGTACATGCAATAATATATTTGACATATTCTTGTAGTATATATCTGTGGGTGAAATAAATGAAAAATGATTTCAGTCAGTTCTTAAATAGTAACAGGGGGCGGGATAGCGCAGTGGTTAGCGCGTTCAGCTTCAGATCAAGAGGTCCCAGGTTCGAATCCCGCCAGGGGCAGGGCAACTTTGTCTGCAGTAGAGAACTGTTCTACACGCAGTAAGGTTTGGGTGCAATGCTACACTTAATTTCAGTGTAGTACCATCAAAGGTTCGCTAGTTCCAGCCGTTGCTCGCAGGTTTCACCGCAGCGCATAGCCACATGGTGTTGCTTTCTCCCTGCCATAATACTAGCAGACGCGATATAAGTGAAATACTCTTGAAAGCGGCGTTAAACCCCAACTCACCTCACCTAACCTATATGGTAACATTATTATGTTCATTGCTCGTTCACTATACAGCAGTGTATTATTTTAATGGTTTTATGTCATCCTTTACAATGATATCAGACGACGGTTGACTCAATTTAGTACAATGTGTTAGCCCTTGGCCCTCATGTACAACATGGTCCATAGATAGCTATAACAATATCAATTGCACAAATACTTATACGTGAAGAAGAGATTAGTCGTATGAAATAGAAAGCATGCTAACTATATTAATATGGTGTATGTTTCACGTTGTGAAGTATATTGAACCCAGAATGTAATGGGAATTCATAATATTTAACAGGTTTATAACGCAGGCTAAGATTATAGTAGGTTTCACAAATCAGCCAAAAGTGATACTCTATCTCAACGAGCCCCGACTTACAAACCTTGCAGAGTCTGTCAGGTTTGGACTACCAAAATATATATGACTCGTAGTAATGTATCATAATCGTACTTTCTGCTTTGTTCTTTATTAATGTAAAAGAGTAATAAATTGAATGCTACACTTGCTTCGGTGAAAAAACCTGAGAATTTGTTGTAAGAGAACATGTTTTTGTTTTACCAAATCATTACCTCGTTATAATTTGTGACATGAACCGCCTAGGTGTTAATGTTTTAGTTATAATCTTTGAATTGCAACAGTATTTGTTATTCTATAATTGTACGATCGCATGTATTGAAATTACCATAGTTTATTTTGTATTTCAATTGCTTCAGTTCAGCATTTCAGTAATTATGTAGGATGAGTAAAACATGAATTGTGAGTAAATGTACCTTGTGATTTCTGTGCTAAATATCGCGGCTGGACAAAGATATAAAGTAAGCTTCGGACGATATTGCAAGTCTTGTTTCAATGTACGTAATGTCAGTTAATAGTGGGTATATATGATAATAAGACGACAAATTCTCCTGTTATATCACAGGCGGGATGGCTAAGCTGTTAGCGCATTCGACTTAGGATTAAGCAGTCTGGGATTCGAATCCTAGTGGAAGCTCGGCAACTTTATTGCTGAGAACTGTGCCACATACAGGAAGGTTTGAGTGCAATGGCACTCTCAAGTTCGGTATCGTACCAACGCCAGTTTCAGCTCTGGCTTGCTTGTTTTGCATAGCCACCATGGTATGATATCGCGGATAGCAGCCCCCGTATTGTGAAAAGCTGAAAGCATTGTTCAACCCCAAATAACTTGATTTCGCTTGATGAATGAATATAGAGAGCTGTCAAACCATATCATATGTAAACCCATCGTCCCAATACAAATATCAGATATTTAAATCCACGGGCGATACATACGACTAAAAACGTGAACAAGAAGCGTCCTCACATTTTTGAGAGAGTATACAACAAAATAATGCAGTTGGAGCAGCGTTCGAAATAGCTGCCTGCCCGCCTGCCAATTGCTGGTTGCTTTCCAATCGGGCTTGTAGAAAATATTACAAGCAAGCCCGACTGGCTTGTTTGAATTTTGAGCTTATCTTTAAAGGACTTCCAAAGACTTGAATGATACAAACATTAATTACCAATTTACAATATTAATTTGGAAATTTAACTATGGAATCTTTCTGTTTAGCGGTCGGGAGTTGAAACATTTACTTCCTTGTTCTAAAAATAGATTTTGTCACAATAGCTTCTCAGTAGCACTGCATCGCACTGTAACTATTAGAATACCTACATCAATAATCTGGAAACAATTTTGAATTGAAATCGTAAAATACCTTAAGCTGAACACTCAGCAATTTTACAATGCAGTATGCTATGAGAAATACAAGAAAGATCCGTTTGAAACTTGATGCGCTTTTAAGTTTAAACATATTTTATTCATCATTGAAATCGATTGGCAAACAAGCTGAGAACGTATGTAAACACCGCTCCAAAATAACAAAGGTGAATTCAACAAATCACATTCAGTCAAAGCATTCTCGGGTCAAACCACAAGGCTGATATACAATCACAACATGGTCAATTATCAATAAGTATATATTTACATACATGTATCTATTAAAGCTAACATTTGTTAAATTTTAATTGTTATCAAATCAAATCTAAGCGATGATGAAGAGGAAAACAGATTGTAAAATTGCTAAGTTTTCATCTTGAGGTATTTCAGGATTTCAATGCAAAATTGTTTTTTTTAGACTATAACCATTTTTGTAGTATATTGCATCATTTCTTAAAAAGTAGTAGTTTGAATACGCAAGTAGATAATGTGATGTGTATTCACGATTTCATCCGCATTAACAGGAAGGATAGTTTGAAATATGTCTTTCACATTTATGATAGGTTAAATCAATGCAGCCTGTATGGAGCCTACAATGAGTAATTTAACGAAAAAGGTTTCTACAATTTAGATCAAATCCAAATAAGTATCCAAACTGGGGAGTTTGAGATTGTATGATTTTTTTTATGTCATTTGGTAATGCATTCCAAAGGTCTACTGTACTAGGTAAAACAGATTTTGAATAAGTTTCTCAATTCGTACGAATTGGTGGCCGAAACGCAGTCAGGGACGAGGTAACATATTAAGTTATTCTGTGCTTTGCCATTCATTATTTTATGAAAAAGAGTTAATGTTTGGAAGCGTCTTCTTTCAACAAGGGGTATGAAATTTGTTTCAGTATATATTATGACTTATGACTTGTGAGTATTATGACTAGTGCCTCTTCTTGCCCTGCAGATCGTCTTAATGCATCTAATTGTATTTTTCAAGATTTGCATTTTGAACATGAGTACGGTTATTGATAACATAACAACAAAAAGTGGTAAAATGAAAGACTGATCCATAATGTGAAATGATTTGCGTAATAATCTGCGTAATAATTGATATTTCAAACTTCTTAAGTAATTTATTATAATGGGAGTAACTCTATCTACAACACTGTTAAAGTGAGCAGCCCAGTTAGCATCCTAAATGCACCTAGTTGTTTATGCTCTTCAACTTCAGTTATAGGAGTCTCTTGCATTGATATAACTGAGGTTTGGGACTGGCGACCCGCTTTGTGACTAAATTTCCTTATTTTCGTGGTAATACTTCACCTGCCATTTATATGCCGACTACGATTTGCCTTAGTAAATCTTCGTTCAGTCTGCAGCTGTTTGCTGATAAAACCGGACCTTCAATTATTACATACAATGAAATTTTATCATCAAAAAGACGTATGTTACAATCAATGTTATCAACAAGGTAATTAATACAATTTGTCAGTTAGATAACTACAAAAACTCTGTCACAAAACACTGCTCTTACTCCTTCACCAATATCTAAAGCACATGCTAATTGATTCAATGAAATACTACAAATCCAGTAACTATAGTAAGTTGTAGAATAGCCTTGACGTCCGGCTAATTTCATAGTAGTAAATTTGTATGAACTAAATAGTGTTTTCTTTTTATGATAACTTTAAACTTTGAGGGCTTGCTAAGCTTGATGAGGGCTTGTAAGATTTTTAGTTAACAAGCCCTGTTGGCTTGTTACATTTTAAAACTATTTCATACACTGAGTTGGAGAATGTTGATTTTGAATATATATGATAGATTCACATTAATTCAATAAGTACTAACAATTTCATACATCAGAGTATGATACTTTTATTCGTATGTCAGTTCAAATTCACATGTGGTTCTGAAAGGTTAAAATGCAGGCAATTAATTAACAAACGATGACGTCGACATAAACAACCTTCTTTGTCATGAATTTTTGTTGACGCATCATTACTGTAGGACGTCATAAAACAAGCTAAAATGCCCGTTTTGACTATATATTTAGTCTGCTTAAGGAGATTCGAAAACGACGATTTGTTAAAACGTGTGTTTCTAAGAATTATGATAAGATAATGTTTTGAAATTTCAAATTTAGTTTAGTTGGCTTTTAAAGACATGGCGTAACTCTGTTTCGTTCGTGGCTGTTGTTAGTGCGTTGAAATATCTTGTATTTTGTATGGCGACGTTTCTTTGGCGCGTGAGTTTAGAAAAGTTAACTTAATAAGAAGAATAATAGTTTAGGTTTTATGAACTTCTACACTTTAAATCTCACTGATTGGAATCTTGAGGATATTTCTGCCGTTCACATAATGAAATAAGCGATTTTATTTACAGTGAAACAGTTATACGCATATAACTCTTATATAATGTGATGAAAAATCAGACGACGACTGACTTTAAAAAATAAGTAAAAGCTGCATTGAAAGTTTGAAATGGTAATCTGACAAAACATCGAAACAGAATTTGATGTGGATTGATATATCCCCAGGCAGTTGTTAATACAAGTACACATTGACAAATTGTAAAACTTTATAGCAAGAAATATCGTCAAATTCAAAACATGATTTCAAAATCAAATATCCTCAAGGAAGAAGCAGAACTTGCACAATAGTCATGCATTTTCAGATAAAAAATTCATAAGTTTTTCTTTATACGAGTTCTCTTTATATCAATGCATGCATTTCAATATCAACCTTTATCTGTATCATTGGGCGGCGATTAAGTCCATTTTAGTTTTAGAGTTTAAATAATGTGATTGCTTTAAGCACTTCAGATATCATTGTTAATTATTGTTCGTAGAATAATATAATTGGTAGATAACTATAGTAACATAATGTCCCTTTATGTATATATATCTAACTAACTGTGTACTCAATGCATAAAAAGCCAATCCATATTAAGTCAAAAAACGATCTATACTATTTTATTAGTTTTTATGATATAAATACTGCTATGCCTATTTATGTATATATAATAGTAGTGTAGATTTATGTTAAGATAAGTGCAGTTCATCTTATTACAAACTAGTATTGTGTTCTTCTGTTACGCTTGATTGACATATGGTCGGTTATAAACGAATCACAAGGGCCTGTACCCAAACACAAAACTCTTGATTTGATTTTCTTATATTTGACGTTAGTTGCCTGCTTTCAGAAGCATAATGTCATTCCGATGTACATCAGCATTGATAACATGAATTCTATATCCGTTTAATATTGAGAAGTTCCGACATGATAAAACATATTGAAAGCAGTATTGACTGAAAGTATAGTTATTATCTTATTTTCGCAACGAATGATCAATACTGTATGATCACATTGCAGTACAGTTATAGGGTCAGTCGATGTTTCATTTACCTGTCGATACTTGAAATATTCATGTAATTGTAAATCCCAGCGTATTTCCTTTTTCAAACTCCCAATGTTCATTGCCATTTCGGTAACGCCCGGTAGCGAGGTAACACTCGTTCCATTGGCACTATGTGAGTCATTGCCACAGTCGAGAGCGGATTTATAACTCTAAACATAATATCTGGATAGTGTTCAGTTGACCTGAAATTGACCATAATGTTATGAGGAACATAGACTCAATACAAACAGATGCTGTTTTACACCTCAGCTCATCGATTACGTTAAATTACGTTCAGATTGAGGTGAGGTGAGTAAGGAGATAAACATACTGTGTTTTGAAATAATAACGGAATTATTATAGCTCTATTTAGAGCTATAATAATTCCGTTATATGAGGCTGATTTCCAAACACAGTATGTTTATCTCCATTCTACCATATCAACGATTTAGTATTGAACTATATTCAGACGCATTGAATCGGTAGTAATTTGTCATTTGACACCGTGCAGAAATTCAACGGCCCGACATTTATAAAGATATGACGTATTAGGTAATCTCGAATGACGAAGTTTGTTACAAGGCTTCGAAAATCAGCGAAAGTTTCCGAATGCATTAAAGGTAGGTCATTATATTCTGTAGACTATAGCGTTTTGCAACCGTCGTCAGCGTTCGGGATAATTTCTGCAGTATTTTAAAAAATTGATCTAGTTGTGATTGCGTCAATTTTGTGAATAAAGTTTTAGGTAAGCTTATTCTACATTCCGACAGTTTCCGGGTGATATACTGTCCGGTTTTAACCCTTTTGTCATCCGAATTGAGTTTATTCAGGAACGTTTCTGAAATATCAAGTTGTTCAATGACATATTTTTCGAACTGCATTGTTAACTTTCGCCGTTTCGGGTCTCATTTTGATCGCTTTCAGATTGATGATTAACATTATTTATTTATGTCATTTTGTTCACAGTAACAACTCACATAATTCGGAGAATTAATGCATTCGCTATTGTTGCCTGGCAACAAGCGTATTCTTGCGCGAAAGACAAAGTAAACAGAGCACTGTATAACCAAATTATACTGTCTTTGATTTTTCACAGTAGCCAATCAGAAACGACTAGTTATGTTAGAATTGGGGTTTAACGCTGCTTTCAAAAGTATTTCGCTTATCACGGCTGCTAGTATTATGGCAGGGAGAAAGTCCGCAACGCCATGTGGCTATGCATTGCGGTGAAACCTGCGAGCATCGGCTGGAACTAGCGAACCATGGGTGATACTACGCTGACATTCAGTGTGGCATTGCACCCAACGTTCTGATTGAAGCTGAATGTAAAAATAATGTCCGAAATACAGTGAAAAGATTTAATTCAATTCATCGTCAGTTGAAAAATGAAGCAATGGACATCTGTTATACAATTGATATCTGTTTAGCTATTTGTTTGGATTCTATTAATGATTTTAGTCAGCATAAATGTACATCAAACTAGTTAGGAAGCAAACCGGGTTCATAGATGCGACCCTTAAAACAGTAATCACCATTATGGCGTACGTCCCTTCTTGAAAGAAAAAACAGATACCATAAGGAATTGAAGAAATCGAGATTTTCTGGATAACAACTTCTGTATCGTGAGCATACACGATGTTTCGGATAGATCCTTACTCATTCATCAGGTAAAATGTGATGAATTAAACATCGCAAATGGTTTGAAGACTTTAAAATATTATCTTTTCTTGAGTGAATAACAGATTATGATACTTGAAGGCAATACCATAATGGGACAACTACAGTGACGGTAGACTTGTTCATTGTATTTTGTCTAATATCGCTTCAGAATCTTAAAAATTACATGTGTCATTTAGTGATATACAAGGCTTTAAGCATCGTTATTAACAATATATACTGGACAAAAACGTTAGAAACATTAACATGTTTATGATTGATATGTTATCGATAAGTCAATGAATATGTAAACCTCAATTATAAAATGTATTCATACATACATATACCTAACTTTTTTGTCCAGTATATTGACAAGAGAAATAAAAGTGTGAATCGAAGATACAATACTTTTTCAAATGCCATTATTCACAATATATGGTGGTCGACGACATCCATGCAGTGCACAAGGAACCTCATGGCAATCAGATCTAAGATGTTAAGTCTTTCATGACAGCTTCTTTAGTAATCACATATGCATGTAAGATGTATAAATATTAAAGTATTGTGCCTTCACAATTTCAGCATGAAACTCTCACAATGCATGTATCAGCTCCCTTTTGACATTTAAGATATGTAATTAAAAATAATTAAAAAAAAAGAAAAATTTAAAAAAAATGATGTGGAATTTAATCTTCATTTGTTTTAATGTCAGCAAATAATAGAGTAATGTGCCAATGAAACAATCATTTGGAAAAAAATACACTTTTCAAATTACCCTGCTGTTTTTGGGTAACCTTTACATTTTAATACTGGAAACATTCTTCATTTTCCAGTACGTTGAACTGGATAATAAGTTTGTCACTTCTAATTTAAAAGTAATGTGAAGGCTGTTGTAGTAATACTTAAGTCATTCTAAGATAACGTAATTACTTGAGTGGTTTACAATTTGATTCATTTCTTATATGTTTTTTATGCGAAATAAAATAAATAAGAAATGGAGCCGTGGGGTCTGTAGCTCATGAGGCTTTAAATAATACATTATACATGTAGGTTGAACATGTACAATTATAATCCACATAGGCCAGACCAAGGCATCTGCACATGAGCCTATATGACCCATATTTGGGGTCACAGGGTCACCAAACCTACAATTTAGAATCCCCTTGAAGATGAACATATGTTTTAGGTTTTCCATGTGACCCATATTTAGGGTCACGAGGTCATCACGTCTACAATTTAGGCCGCGTTTGATTAGACAACACTCGAGTCGAGTCGAGTGGGATTCGCTAATCAAACGCCACGAACTCCACACTCGGGACCGCTATCAAGTGTCGGCTCGTCATTTTCGCGCGAGTGAGGCGTGTTGTGACGTCATCAAAGATGGCGGCCACTGAGAATTGGCAAAGGTAAGTTTTTATTCATGTTAGATTCTTTGAAAAGAAATGTGAAATAATTATTTGATCAGTGTGTTACCAATCTCTTCCTAATCATTGCTCTCTACCATTTCTTTTAAAATAAACGAAAGGATTGCTGTGTACGCCGCCATCTTTGAAACGTTCTTGTCGTCTGATTAAAACAACACTTCATCCTCACTGAGCATGCGCAAACCTCACCCGACTCGACCCGAGTGTTGTCTTATCAAACGCTCTCTTAGAATCCCATTTGGAAAAGGAGTCCATGCCTAAAATTTCAGCCGTGAAATGCGAAACGTTTAAGTACGGAATGTCGGACAGATGGATGGACGGACGCCAGACACAGGACGCCAGCTTAAAGGCAAATCTCTGGTTGGGATTTGAATAGCTGACAAAAATATCACGACAATGTCGACAAAATAGTTTTGATATGCAAAGATCAATTTTCATTGCAAGGACGTGATAAGGACAGAATAAACATTCTGATAATACTGTAATATTGTAACTTAATACCCTTTGGTATAGTCCAATGTTCTATCTAATGGGATTTGATAATGTAACTTTTTGCAAAACTGACAGTAATACGGACAATAAAAAATACTGATAATGAACTAAAATGCATTTCTGTTCTCCTCGTGTTAATAATATAAACATGGGTAGACGTTGAACTATTAATGATAACAATAGTGCATACTTATAATGTAATGATAGCTACAGGATATGTTTGCTCAAGTTGCACATAAATTCAATATCGTTCTATTACATTTATAACCCATACCAGTATTGAGCTCTATCAATATCTAGCAGCCAGCCTTCACATTCAAACCAGGTGCCCGGTGATGTTACTGGGTGAACAGAGGTAAAGTCTGATTAAAGTCTCTTGTAATAGGGTTATAATAGGATTATTTTTACTTGAATCTAACCGTTTGGTTAATCGGACATCAACGACGCGTCAAATGTCATCGATTATACTTGCCAAAAATGCATTAACAGTTTGATCAATGAAAAACAACGACCACAGTAGTCGAATAGAATATGTACTGAAAACAATAATGAAGATCATGCAATTCATTTCACATTATCGACTGTTTTGGTCTCAGTGGTATTAAAGCGACTAGCATAAAATACATTAATATTATGGATAGAGAGCATGTGGTTTCGAAATTTAGGAAATATGAGTTTAACGAAAAATAAAGTCCAAATATAAATTCTGTTAATCTTTTATCACAATTGTATTTGAAATTTAATAATGTAAATGTAAGTAAAATGGAATATTGAGGTACGCAACTAGTCCATTGAGTTTAACGTTAATACATACGTAGATGGCAAACTATTATTTCGTTGACTTTGAGAAAAGAATCTCATAAGCATAATAATCAAAATATTTAAATGAAAGTTAACGTTTCCATTCAATGTAAAAAAAACTGTGATATCTAGCATAATTGATCATAATCGGGGGAAAAGTTCTAATGCCCAAGGGTAAAACATCCTGAAAAAATAACATTTAAAGCAGTTCAGACCGATATTTCACAAGAATGCATTTCTCCATTTTCTGCTACAGTGAGCAAGATAACGAAAATGTCACTGCTTATTTATGTAGTCAACGTTCTGCCATTGTGTAAAACTAAAATAATAGAAAGGTCAAATGGTCGAAGTGAAGGTGCAGTGATTTCCATTCCATAACCCTTTTAAAATGATGATGAGGTACTTTAATCCAAGTTGTGATTCTCAGAATATTCATCGACAGACAATACACATACCACATTGTTTGAAAATAAGTGCGAAATAATCATTGATATTCATATAAATCATATAACGCTTTGACACATGATATCTGGAGTTTTGTTTAATATCACGGTCTCTCACAGTTTATTATTATTTGATGTTTTTGATGTAGACATATATCATTATTTCAGACAAAAGGATATGTATAGGATATGTTAATATGTAAGAAAATTGAAAATGTAAAACTAAGGAGAGAAATTTATTGAATCGCTTTTCACTATATTTAAATAATAACTTTATCAATGCATATTATATTAAATATCTACATTTTAGCCGCCATGATCTATGTTAATTTAGACAAAAATAGTTAGCTATAAATACTAATCTCTTGTTAACTTGATCATAATGAAGTTCCTTTTCTGCAAAGTACTGTGTCGGTCCCTTTTCATCCAGCAAAGAAAATTACCCTCTAGAGAGAAACGAATCAAGAGAAATGGGTGTTCAGGGAGAGTATTAGTTTTCACTTATTGATTGCTAAACAATGTCTGTTTAGGTCTGTCAACTTCGATATCAAGTATCCCAATCAATCTAACACAGCTTGGTATTCCCTAGAAATCACTGGATAAATCGCTTAATGTGTCTGTGGTTATCTTAGCTGCCCATGGTATGGTAACAAATAGATCACCCCTTTATAACGCCGCCTTCCTTCCCCTGAATGTAAACGTAGAGTTACCCCATTACTTTATACCGACAAGCACGTGTCGCTGAGGTGGCATCATCCCTCGCCGCATATGAATACTTGAAAATTAAAAAATAACGTCAAAGTCACAACATCAACTGGGACCTGGATATTCTCTAAAAGAACAAATTGTAGGATATGAAGAGAATTCATTGAACCGGTTTTGAGATCCCGCTGACAAGCTTAACATGCACGTCCACATGCTTAAAACTTCAATGTTCCGATGTGACGCTGATTACGGTAAAATGACACAAACATAACTGTCAAACTTCGAAGCAGCATCATTTCACAAGACATATAATACAATAATAACAATAATACAAATTAAAGATATCTTCCAACTTGAGGACTCTGCATCCGGGTCAAATGGAAATGTACCAGGTGTAGCTAGACAAATAATTTACAAGAACTACATCCGGTAAAACAATATGTAATAGACGTATCAGAGTATTAATCGTGATAAAACGACACCCGGGTACAACTAAAATGTACCAGACGTACCAAAAGCATTTATAACAAATACAGCCACTGGCTCTGTAGCTCACCAGGCTTTATACATTAAGTAATTCAAAATGTCAACTTCAAGTTGAGAGGTACAACAAATAGGAAGCACTTTAAATGGAGGAAATGAAATAGGTCCTCACCCCTCTGACCTATGTCTGAGGCCAGATATAAAATCCCCTTCAAATAAAGACACACCTGATCATTTAATTCATCACTGTTGTTTAATTACCTCCCTTTGTAAATCTGTACCCTGGTCAAACTAAAATGTAACAGATGCACCAAAGCATCAATCTACATCCTGAATATCGGAATACAGGCGTGATTTACTGATTCGCTAGAAACTACATCTGTGATACATACTTTGCCGTTGTGTTATTTTTCTGATTATCCTAAAAATTCATTCTGTCTTGCGTTGAACTTTCAATGAACGATATACTTCTCTGAATAACGCTTTGTCATTAGCCTTCAAATGTGTATGTAACTTTTGCATGATGTAATCATGTTCATGGCGTCATGGCATTGTGCTGTCATCAGTATTTAGCTGCATAACATTGTGACGTAACATGATGACGTTAAAGCATTATGATATCATTATGTTGGCGAAGACATGACTTTGTAAAACATTTACTGTCAAAACGCTACCTAACAGGAGATATGGCTTCATCTCATACAAGTAAGGTTTTCCGTTGACCATATTTTAAAGTGATGAATAAGGATTATTACCCGAAAAAGTGTGCCATATGACTTTTATGAAACGAGTTTGAATTTGTTTATTGTCCGAGTGAGAATGTGGGTTATACAAACATAGTACGAGTTTCATGAAAGTCTCTGATCACACTTTCGAATGTAATAAGTTTATTCTTCATTCCAATTCAGCTCACAGAATGGATCAACCCTCAGTCCTCAACATAGTGACAACCACTGCAGTTTGTGCGTAGCATAGCTAAACGCGCGGCGGGGAGATACAAATATATATCAATGTAGAGTGAAAGTAGTCCTGTCAACTGTTCATATCTCAGAACCGAGCAATCAACGTTTATAATAACCGAAAAGCAAATATAACAACTAATGACCTATGTATCTTGGGCCGTATCGATTGTCACTGGGTCACCTAAATTTGGCATTAGTCATTTTTAATTAGACAAATATCTGTACGAAACGTTGATAATTTCATCTCGCTTGAACATCACTCGGTGAAAATATATTGAATAGAAATTGAAAAAGCTTACGCCCCTGTTGTTCTCGATCAGGTACCAGAGTGAGATGCTGAACGATAAACTCACGTGCTGTTTGGATCGTATACAGTAATAACTCACAGATTGATGTCTTTAAAAAAACAATGACTCAATACAGGATACGTAACGTCCA
The DNA here is from genome assembly GCA_936450465.1 of Gibbula magus. Lineage (NCBI taxonomy): Eukaryota > Metazoa > Mollusca > Gastropoda > Trochida > Trochidae > Gibbula > Gibbula magus. Next base: position 40,311,555 of record OW388294.1, on the reverse strand, counting down.
ATGTAATGTAATTCAAGACACGGTTATCAAATATAAAACTACGTAAACCGTTAATCACTAGAAGAGGTATTGGTGTCATTATAAACAAATACAAGCCTAGGCTATGAAAAGTATCTCGTTCTCTTCACAAACCGTTGAGGATCCAGAGACTAATCAACATGAACTTGGCATTGACAACGATGTGGCGAACTTGTGTCATTGTACTGGTGGGTGTCACCCTAGCCAATTCAGGTCTATATAATATCTCAATTGATCTTAATAATGATAGTGTCAATATAATTTTTGTCTTCCAACTGTGAATATATCGAAACAGGATTCTGGTGGGCTACGTTGCATCGAAAATGTATCAATCGCATTGCATCGTTATACAAATGAATAATACATTTAAGTATTTATTTAAGTAGTAATGTTCTGTTTTAATCCTTACCCATGCACTATTTGTAAATGTGTTTTAAGAGAGGCCTCAGATTAATCTTATAGTTATGCTTATGAATTTATATTATTGTTTTCATTTCCACTAAATACATGCACGCTTTATGAATGTTTTTTGTCATATTTAATATCTCTAAAACTAAACATAATCCATTACTGAAAGTTCGCATGCATATTGATAGAACTGAAATGTATTGCTTTTAGCTTTGTTCATTATAATTAGGAATTTCTGTAGACATTTATGTTACCATTCCATGAACATACGAGTTTTCATTGCTATGTTCTTAATTTAATAACTTAAACAACGCGATATCCATTCCCCATACTCTACATACGAATATATTCAGATTGAGGTGTGGAAGTTTAGTTTCGCTAATATGGAAAACGTAAATTGAATTTTACACTGTATTCTTATTTCTTACTTATAGTGTCTTAATGAAGGGATAGATTAAAACAGACGAGAATCTTTAATTTATATAAATCTTTAATTTATATAAATCTTTAATTTATATAAATCTTTAATTTATATAAATCTTTCATTTATATAAATCCTTAATTTATATAAATCTTTAATTTATATAAATCTTTAATTTATATAAATCTGTCATCTGTACTCATGAATGCGGGCAAAACATGTGACGTCATCGACACAACACGCGTTCAGTGCAAGGATTTTTTATTTTTTATATCGAAGTCATTACAGCCGGCTTGGGTGTGGAGATTGTATGTTTTATTTGTAACGGAGAATTATATTCGCGGGACTGAGGATCTAATAATTGGTAAAGTAACACCAACATGAAATGAACAAATGACCGTACTTTTTAGATGTAGCAGTTGCAGATTCGATTGCATACATTTCTTCCGATAAAGTTGTAAATCAACAATATAAAGTACACAATATTTTATTTTTTGAATTTTATATTGAAATGTTACTAACTACTAACATGCCTAGGATTTTAATTATAATAATAGTTCACAGGGGCTCTGCAATTATATTGCCGAATCAATGTCAAACTTTTTGCAATTACTATGTAGCGCTCATTATGCATGTCTGCTCGTACAATGAACTTCTGTTCACCGGTCCCAAAATTGTTCTATCCCGAACAATACTAATTTCATCAAACTTGGTGCGCAAACATGTATTGACAATGAGTCCTAGTGTGCCCTTTCTTCATTAGACCTACTTAAAATATTTTACTCGTGTCTTAGAAACATGCTGTAAAAAGTAACTCTATAGTCCTGTTTACATGCAACCGTTTGACCCCGGGTCAAATTTGCCCACGGGGTCAAATTTACCTCCAGGAGTCAAATTTTTGCATGTTAACACCGTTTGCCCCCGGGGTAATAATTTACCCCATGGTCAAATTTGACCCATCTCCAGAGGTGGATCAAATTCATTTTACCCCAGGGTCAAATTTGCCCCCATGGGCAAATGATGCATATAAACACTTCAGGGACTGTTTACCCCCCGGTAAAATACTTACCTCAACACCCCTTTTAATAATTGGCTCCTCCCATCTATAAATAGAACGCATGCAATAGTTTCCCGCCTCTTTCAAGTCACTTTTGCAAAGCAACTGATACGAAATGCCACCCAAAAAGCGATCGAGAGGGAATTCGTGGGTAGATGATGAGACTGAATGTCTGTTGAACATCTGGGAAGACCTGCATATCCAGGCACAGCTTGATAGTCCCACCAAAGCTGACAGTGCGGTGTACAATAGAATAACCAAAGAAATGAGAGACAAGGGTTTTGAAAAAACAACAGCTCAATGTAAAGACCGAATGAAGTACCTAAGAAAAAGTTACAGACAGTGTAGAGACCAGCTTAAAAGAAGTGGACGTGCACGGAAACTCTGCAAATTCTACGCCAAATTGAACCAGATCCTCGAGACACGTCCAGCAACCTCGCCAGGTAAAGTTGTACAGAGTCTGACAGAGACGCCTGAAGTCGCCGACAGAGACATCTCTGACTCTGACTCGCTTGGCGTCGAACCTCTAATAATGATGATATTGATTTACAAATTGACGATGAGACAGGTGCACCTGCTTTTCATGCTGAAGATGTCATGGAAGAAGAAGATAAACATGAAACAGAAGTCAGAAAGGAGGCAGTGAATGACAAAAAAGAAGAAAAGAAACAACAGAAGCATGAAAAAGGAAAACAAAGGAAAAGTAAAGTAGAGACATCTTTGGAACTTGTGATGGATAAATTCACCAAATCGAATGAAGCGATAGAATCAAAGCAGTTGGATCTTGAGAAGAAACGAATAGACCTGGAACTAAAGAAGCTGGAAGATGAAGCTCAAAAGAGAGAATTCGAACTTAAGAAGATGGAAAGAGAAGAGAAACAGAGGAGTGCTGACAGAGACCACCAGCTTCGAATGATGGAAATAATAATTAACAGTCGTCAACCACAACAAGCGCACAATGCTGGTCATTTGCGTCACCAGGATACAACCTTCTCGAGCACAGTACCTGAAGGGAGAGGTATACCAGCTGATGATACCAACTTACCGAATATTTATCCTCCTGACAGCCAGAGACATTCGACAGGATCTGTGTCACGTGGCCAAGATGGAAGAACCTACTACAACATGTAACCTCCACCATAACAGACATTCATTTAACTTCCTATGCTGTTGGGACAACAGCATACATTACTTACAAATTAAGTGCAAGTGATCCGTGTTTTGAATAGTATTTCTTGGAACATTTGTTAACTAATTTGTCATTTTGGTGAATATCCTGCGAAGCGTTTTCTATGGCAAATGATGTCTGAACTTTTATATTCAGTTTTACCTTTTAAATTTTCACAGTTACTATTTTTATCACTGTCCAATCTCATGAAAAGCAGATCGAAACTTTCACTCGTACTTCGCTACTGATCTTGAAACGAGTGAAAGTTTCGATCTGATATCAATGAATGAGATACGTTATTGTCTTTACATGTATATATGTGAGCAAGTTCACTAAATTTGTGAATGTTTCTGCAGCACTCTTTTATCGATTTTAGTTGTTCCTGTTGAAGTTAATCACTTTTGTTTCATTAAAGTATCACATCAAACAAAAGAGTTTTAGAGAAAAAAACACAAAATACTTCATTGTTTGTGATTTTCCTTTAATTTCTAGTTAATAAAATGACATAACAAAATATATGACATTCCCTTATTTGTTATATCAACAAATAGACATATTTTTTAATGAACCAAGTCAAGTTTCTGCAAACAAAAATTATCCATCATACCACAAACAAGACAGTTTAGGTTTAAACATTACTCAGTGTGATTAAAAGTCTTGACAAAATCACTGAAATCTGTGTTTCTTTCAGAAAGAGTCATTCGCACTTTCTTTCTCTGGCAAATTGTAAAGTAAGCGCTTTGCGAACAGCAACGCCACTCATGTCTTGATTGATTTGTACAAGATTCGGTTGACCAACTTCATTTGCACCAATGCCATCCAGCCAGTTAGGTTCAAACTGCTCATTTTCTGTTTCGCAAATATTGTGCAATGCAACAGCAGCTGCAGTGAGAGTTGGTACGAAATCAACATCAACATCAATCCGCTTCAGAAATCTTCTCCAGCGTCCTTTAAAACGACCGAAGGTGTTCTCGATTGTCATTCTCGCGCTGCTGAGTCTGTAATTGAACTGTGACTCATCTTCTCCAAGCTTTGCTCTGTTGCTGTATGGCTTCAATAGCCATGAACACATAGGATATGCAGGGTCTCCTATGAGGACGACAGGCATGTCAACGTTCTCACCATCAACACCAACTTGGATTTTCCACTCAGGAGATTCAGGCAGAAGTCGTCCTGCTGATGACCGTAAGGCAGAGTTGGCAAATACCCGTGCATCATGCACGCGGCCAGGCCAGCCAACACAGATATCTGTGAATCGATATCTGTCGTCACAAACAGCTTGCATTATGACAGAGTACCATCCTTTCCGGTTCACATAATCTGAATGACAAAACTTTGGTGCTATGATGGGAATGTGAGTGGCATGAATGGCACCAGCACAATTCGGGAACCCCCATTTCAAAGAATAGCCCGAAATTACATCTTTGAGATCGTCATCTTTTGGAAATCTGACTACCAGTGGAAAGATGTGTGTGTTTATTGCTTGACAGACCTCATGGACGATAACACACACAGTCGACTTATGTATACCAAAAAGATTGCCGACAGTGCGATATTCGACATTGGTAGCCAAAAAGTACAAAGTCACAGCAACTCTATGTTCTACAGTCAGACTTTCTCGAACACATGAGTTTCGTGTGAGATAGGGTTGCAGTTGATTGCACACCAAATCAAACATGTGTTTGGAGATTCTGAAGTTTTCCTTCCACTGTGTGTCATCAAAACATTGCATTGCTATGCGTCCCCACCAGTGTCTGCTTCTCTCCTTCATCCAAAGTCTCCTGTCCCTTAAAACCGAACCTGTCAAAGCAAATATGATGGCTTGAGAAAATCGCTCTCTCTTACGTTTCCTGTACAGAGGTCTGTAGCTGGCCATGGTTATATCACAACTGATTTTAACCTTAAATATTCTTGGCATATAAACGCTCTGATAATTTAACGTTTGCCCCTGGGTGGCAAATTTTACCCCGGGGGTATTTTTTGCCCCACGGTCAAAAGATTGCATATAAACAGGGCTTATGAGGAAGTAATTTTATCTAGAGCGTAAACAATAACTGTTGACTTTATCGAAGTTTTTTAAAGATGATCCCGAGATGGGCCTTTGTTGTTTAGGCTGATACATTTTATATTAAAGGGGCAGTAGCACGTTTTATTTTTCATGTCATTTATATGTACGTTAGAGGGTAAAACATCTTATTACACAAACCAATTATCGGTAGTCGTAATAACGGTGTTGCGTATAAAGCAAAAATTGCATGGCGGCCATTTTATTGTGAACACATTTTATTATTTCGAATGACAAAAATGATTCCATAGCTTTACGGAACAACGTACATTCATTTTTTAGCTTGATTTTCCAAAGAGAGAAATGTGTTTTACTATTGGCGACATTATTTTTCAAATACATTTCATCGACATATTTCAGTGACAAAACGTGCTACTGCCCCTTTAAGGCTGGGTTTGCGTTTTCATGGATAGGAGCTCTGTGAGGAATTCTCAGCTCCACTCCAGAACCAATACTCCTCATATACTTAGTATTGTATTTGCATTGAAGTAAATCCAGGGAAAATACTAAATTTATTTCAAAGAATCGTATTCCTTTTTTGCATCTTTTGAATTCAGTCCAGCTTTTGTAAAATATTGAATTTCAGTTAGTAATCTTATCTCTGGGCATATCTGAATATCTGATAAGAAATGATTCTTATTCAGTCAAATGAGATTGATATTGACAGTTTTATTGATTTATTCAAAGGCTAAATTTATGTTCAATATTGCTATGAGCCTTTTTGCAAATGAATGGACTCAATATGCCACAGGGCATGTTTATGACGCAGATTTTAATTATGATTAATTGATTATACTCTTACATTTTATGACTTTAGGCCATATAAGACTAATATAAATCCAGAAACCAAAAGAGATATTTAAATTTAAATATGAAATAAATCTTCGATATAAAGTTATCCATTCACGAAAATGAATCAAGGAATTCCTTATGTTCAGCAATACAAACTATGGACATTAAAAAAAATAACTTATTAAAGTAATTTCAAATTCACTTCAATGTTTCATTGTTTTGCAAAACTAATGGCAAAAAAACCCACGTGAATAATGACAAAGTATTTTGCAATTTTAAAAGTTTATTCGTATTCAAGGCATCATGGCCAAAAGTAAATTAGTATATGTACATAATTTCGGTGTATATGGACATCAGAGTGATCATTTTCATACAAGACATTTTACATTTTAGATTTCGTTTAAGATGTTGAAGCATTCAACATTTTGTAATGACGTAAGTACAGCAATGTTTATAAAAGTAAAGTGAAATTTATAGCAACGTATTACAGCATTGCACAAGTAATGACTAACGTTACGTCCAAAACAATAAACTATAGAAACAATATAAATCAATTCAATTTTGTACAGTTTTATACAGATATCAAGAATTAATACATGTTTTACATCAACGATGAATTGCACCAAGTTACACTCATTACAAACAAAAGGTTTATTTGTTTCAGTGTGGGAAGGATGCAGTAAGTGCTAAAGGAAATTCATTATGTCTTGATACAAAAGAACCAATTCATCACCTAGTGCAGTTACCTCATTATCTAAATACGTACTTACATGTTATATACGTTCATTACAAGAGGACAATGCATCCATCGTTCAACGTGGAGCATGAAGAAAGAGTCGGCTATATACCCCGCCAAGTTCGAACAGTGAAAAGTTCTTTTGAAAAATAAGTATTCTTGTACAAATCCTAAATCAAATGTGTCGAAACAATGATTAAATTTGTGTACACGGAACAAAATCGTAGTGCTTAAAATGGGTCATGCTTGTTTCTCTTGGAGTTTGACTTCTTTTGCTTTCTATACAATTTAAGACTCCTGAGAAATTAATAATAACAAATTTGTACCAAGTATGTGCCTTGACATGCCAGTGTCCCATACCGCTGACGTTGAAGAAGACACATTTAACTGTTTGAAAATGACCGTATATGAAGGCCCAGGATCATCAAAGTAGTCGTCGTCACTGTTTCTGTAATCCGCCAGTGTTTGCAGTCATCAAATTTGACACATTTTACTAGTAATTCAAAATATATGTAGAGCCACATTCTAAACAAATGATAACAATTACTTAATGTTATTTGATTCAATGTTATCGACGGGAATTATATCATATTAGTTTCAAACACTGTTTTGACTACCTTGGCTGTGTACGCCTTCTCGGCCGTGGATAAAAGATGATAGAAACATTTTGATTGCTACGCTCAACTGCTCAGCCAGTCACCCTATTTGAAACATGACTTTGCTAGGTAGTTTATTCCATATAACAGTTCACCTACAAGCCTTTCGAATAGTTATCAACCAAAGTCTTAGCAAAATAGTATCCGTCGAAATGCTCAATGTTTATATTTGCATCGGACGTTCCATTTTATAACAGGCGTAGCCTCATTTTCCATTCACCGTGCATACATATATGATGGTTAATGTATATGAATTGCCATCAAAAACCTTAAAGTCGGCGTAGAAAATGAAGCAACAAACCTGCTGAAAAGGGCCGTTCTGTCGGCAACATCCGCCATATTGGATTTTGTGCATTACGTGAAATGAAAACACGCTATATTTTACCTAATTTTACAACATTTTAATGATAACATATATACAGTGATAGAACGTTCACATAGTAACACATAGCGTGTCATAAAACTAATAAACAGTTTGCTGTTATGCCGTAGCAAACCTTTCCCCAATCGCAGCGCCGATGAATGGCTTAAGCTTCAGTTCTTATTGTTTTTATTTTTCAACAAATGTATGCTTGTCTTTATTAAGTTGTGAAATATAAATTCATCAAAATATTACCTTTATTAATATATTTTAACTTTGATGTGCTTTAATCATTTATTAGTAGCAAATATGTGTAAACGGGGATATCCTCTCGAATTTCGTTTCCACAAAATATACACCGATAGAACCCTCTTTTTAAGTCAATTGAGATTACCATCCTCTATGAGTGTTTTTGCATACGCTCAACTACTACAATAACCTGATTCTCTGAGCCCAATAACTATGAAGACCTACATACTTGTAACTTGCAAAATGTAACATGTCGTTCTCAACCATGCTAGTCTCGAATAGACAAGTCCAAGGATGCAAACACAACTTCCTGCATTGCACACAAGCTGTTTGGAGCTTGGATCAGGGGATGTCTCGTCATTTGCAAACAACTCTCGTCCTCGGAAAACGTCGCCAATGTTCGGGGAATTTCCATATATGGTCAATACAAAATCATGTGGAGATGCAATTTCAAACTTTGCAATCGTAACTATGTAATTCGTATACGTCTCGAAATGCTCAAATGTGCTTTATAAGGCTGACTTTTCAACTCTTCATTTTCCATTTTTCATTTGTATCATTACGAAATGTCGCCTTTGACGTGTCAAGAATTACCATGCAACTTTGTTAACTTAAGAACGGATGTTAATATTGACAGGATTAAACTGTTAGGTTTGCATCCTTGGACTTGTCCTTTCGAGATTTGCATGGTTGAGAACATTATCTTCCCACAAAGGTTACTCCTTTCAGATTTCTGATCCTAACCTCTGTTCTAATAGGGCTGGATTTCACGGCTCCAGCAAAATTGCGGGGAAAAGGAGAAACTCATACCGTATCCCTGCTTCTTAACCAATGAGCAGCTATGTCGATCGAGTGATTTCAAAGATCTAAACATTTGACTCTAAAGGGTCTTCCTAATAAGCATATGTTTGATGTAAATGTCACACATGGACTCTTTTCGGTATTCGTCTCTGATTTGGCCTTTTTAATTTATCAACATGTTTTTGATCAATTGTTTTTACAAAATCAAATAGCATATAAAACACATTAAACGGGAAGACATTTATCTTAGGTTTTTTAGCATTATGGCGTGTCATTGGGAATGTCATTTTCACAACGGCGTCGCTGATTGCACAACTAGATTAAAATGTATCGTCATTTCGATAAGACAGTTAAAAGTTGGTCCTCTGTGTTTAACATATTCGATACATCCCTGTCTACAATTTTTTGGAAAGCAGCTTTCATCATATGCAATCATTGGTTGCTTGAGTAACCGCATGTTCATAGAACGTGTCTCTGAAGTAATCACAGGCGGTTTGCTTTAACGTTGAACCAACCTTTGAAGACACTTTGTTGAAACTTCGATTAAACATGACAGAGATGTCCAGTAATATCTCACCTACATGTCGCATTAGTTAATAAAAGCATCGTGTAGTTAGCAGTAGTCAAAGACTCAAATGATGACATCTGTTTTATCCACTATGACCCAGACTGTCGAGGCCTGGAACAATTATGCAGAATAATGAAGGTCTGCTCTATACTTACATTATACCTCATACAATTGACAAATCTTTATGACAATTTTCAAAAGAGGGGACATAGAATAAGACACGTTCAAAGGAAACGTTTGTTTTATGTCGAATATCTCAACCAGACAGGATTGTTTTATCTGATGAAGCCTCAACACAGTTTTGGAATTATTATTATAATTTAATACAGTGACTTTGATTGTTATAAGCATATACGTTACGATGTATCGAACTATGTGATGACTTACGCTTGTTGGATGTTTTTTTTTATGAAGAACAAATCTGATAAAATTTGACACATGTAACATTCTGATGTTCAATCCTGATTTGGCTTGATATTCGAATTGTTCCGAAAAAAAGGAAACAAAATTCTTAAATACATGTAAAGCCTACAAATATAAAAATAACCTTTCGTTTGAAATTTCCATATTCACAAATTGTTACATACGTGTTGGTTATTTGAAACATGCCTTGTGTAACCAGTTGAAAGTTATTCAACGCGTAGTTTGTAATCAAAACAAGTTATTCAACTCTAGTGACTTCATAATGCCATACTACTTTCGCAATCAGCTCATAGAATGCAACCGAACCCTCTCGCTACTTACATTTTTCAGTTCGTCATATTTTTGCCTGGACGCATTTTGTGCAAAATTAAAAATATAAATTTAATGTTTCCATGTCGAATATTGTTTAAGCAAATTAAAATAACATTTTACTTCAATTTATTCACGGAAGAGTTATCTCCCTTTCGTTTACAACGGCCGTGATTTTGATAACGAAAAATTCCGTTTTATTAAGAAGTAAAATCAGATAGTTTATAAACGATTGTGTTTAGAATCGCCATGCATAATTCGTAGTAATATAATCATCCTGGACTAGGAGAACAATAATGACGATAAACATTATGATAATGATTGTTTAAATGTGATATTTTATATAACAAGGTTAAATTGGGATGACACTACCTTCAATAGTACAAATTCTTGTACTTTTTCGGGCCGAGTCCCTCACCCACACCTTCAGAGTAAGGCAAGTATCGCCAGCACTGACCATATTAACAGCTTACCACACGACCATTTCGCCTCTAGTGTTATACCAAATGTAACCTTGTCATATTTGTTCACTATCTAAATGGCTTGATTTCTAGTGATATTTTATGTAGAAATCGGGACTATATTTTTTACTGTTTAACGGCTAGACTTCACCTTGTTCAATTACCCAGTATTAGTATTAGGACGCGGTAATGTCAGACATCGTTTGGTGATTGTCTCTAATGAATCTCTAGTTTCGTAAGTAATAAATAGATCACAAAACTCGTCAATAAATCACAACATTACAAAATATCTCCTTGGAATATGTTTGATATTCAACACTCACTCGTTATGTAACATATATATATATATACATGTATATATATATATATATATATATATATATATATATATATATATATATATATATATATATTAGTACATGCTTACATTTTCAATATAAAAATGTATTTAATTGTTTCTTGTCAATAGTGAAATACTTAATATCCCAGAAAAATGAATAGATCTGAAATTCTACCTTACACCATTCGTGTAACTTAAAGTAGGGACTCTCTAGTTTATTGAGTCCCTGCTTATAGTAAGCACTATACTTTGTTATCTTTTCCAGACATGGATAAAAGCAATGTAATAATTATTTCTGAATATATGATCCGAACATCTAAGACATTGGATAATCCTATAAAACCAACATACTTTTGAAGATAACCCAGCAGTCTAGTTAATATAAATCTTTCAGTATTTCAAACGAATGTGATTTGTATGGATTCTTGTCTGCCGGTAATCACACACTTCTCAACGATAAATATTAACTTCCCTTTTATTCATTTTATTATTAACTTTTGAAGTTGTAACTCTTTCATCATTACAATTCTATAATGCATCTTAAATAAGTGTTGTAATATATTTAACTTATTTGTTACATCGTTCATATTTCAAAGAGATGTGAGTCTGTTTGGACCTATTCGACTTTCTTTGTACCAAATACACGTAGTTCATTCATGGCTTTATCAAAATGAATGGGATGTAAAATGATGGATTAGTCAGACCTACATACATGGCTTTATGAAACATACATGCAGATGGACTGGCGCTGCAGTCCATTACTTTATTAAATAATCTACTGCATTGTCCAACCCTTGTCAGTTTGAAAGGACCATTTTGTCAATCCAAAGCAGTAAGAAGTGTATGTATCAACATTCGTATCCTCTGAAAAAAATCATAGAATATGAATATGGTTGACAACGATTCCATTTGTGCTTGTCCAACCATTGTCAGTTTGAAAGGACCATTTTGTCAATCCAAAGCAGTAAGAAGTGTATGTATCAACATTCGTATCCTTTGAATAAAATCATAGAATATGAATATGGTTGACAACGATTCCATTTGTGCTTGTCCAACCCTTGTCAGTTTGAAAGGACCATTTTGTCAATCCAAAGCAGTAAGAAGTGTATGTATCAACATTCGTATCCTTTGAATAACATCATAGAATATGAATATGGTTGACAACGATTCCATTTGTGCTTGTCCAACCCTTGTCAGTTTGAAAGGACCATTTTGTCAATCCAAAGCAGTAAGAAGTGGTTGTATCGACATTCGTATCCCTTGAATAAAATCATAGAATATGAATATAGTTGACAACGATTCCATTTGTGTTTGGACACAATCGCATGATGCATCCTACCATAGTGTTACCGACCTCGACAGAACATTTAAAATGTAGATAAGGAGATATAATTCCATCATGTTGTTCAATGTACTGGAAATTAGAAAAAATTGCAATTTTATTTGTTATCCTATTATTAAAAGCTTTTAACAACATAAACCATCAACCAAAAGACTTGTTTTTATCATCTATGGAAACAATATGTTCAATTATAAAATATTGGATTTCAATATAATATTTATTTAAATTTGGAATTTTTATTAGATTAAAGTACACAGTACTGCTTTACAACCTAGTCATAAATCAGTCTTGTAGTTCCGAGTTTTAAAACTGTTGGCACAACTGATACAAAGTACAAATTGATATTACCAAGTGTCATCCATTCATCCCGCATTAATGAACCCTGAAATCGTAAGTGGTTATATATTTCACCTTTAGATACGCGTGGAATTGATCAGATGCACAAAGTACTCAACTGTAACTGGGTCTGATAGGATATCTTTACCGATTTTATGCACCGTAATGTTTTTCAAGCATTTTTAAAAATGAATATGTTGGGCTATGTTCGTGGCTCTGCAAAAACAAGCATTAGGAGGAAAATGTATTGTCCATGGTTTGTAATATTGAATGATAATATGATATGACAACATATTGAATGATAATATGATATGACAACATATGTGTCATATCATATGTTGTCATATCATATTATGTCTTGTTATCATATATTACATATGTGGCATGGCATGACGTCGGTCATCTGTAAACTTCGATATTTGACTTCTTCTCCAAAATCGCTGGCTCTAGCTACCTAGGGTGCTGTAATTTTAGGCACAGAGATTCAATACGGATTCTAAATTCGAGATTTGGCGAGCCCTTGACCCCAACTAGGGGTCAAAGAGGTCACGATCTACTTTCAACTTTTTCTCCAGTACGAAAAGCTCTAGAAAGCTGAAATCCTTTGTACAGATCCTTGGCCTAAAGGGATTCGAAATTGTAGATTTTGTGACCCCAAATAGGGACCACAACCATAAAAACCTATTTTTATTTTATTTTCCGGTACGAAAATCTCTACAACACTAGAATGTTGTGAATAACCGTAGACTGTGAATAAACCGAAAATAGCGAGGTGTACATTGGTAAAATCCTAGTGAGAGCGGAAAAGCGGAGGGAATTTCATTGCTCGTATTGTTTTTTGCTTTCTGTCAACTTCATTAAAGGTGAGGTAAGGTGAGGTGAGGTGAGTTGGGGTTTTACGCCGCTTTCAAGAGTATTTCACTTACCTCGCGGCTGCTAGTATTATGGCAGGGAGAAAGCCCGCATGTGGCTATGCATTGCGGTGAAACCTGCGAGCATCGACTGGAACTAGCGAACCATGGGTGGTACTGCACTGAAATTCAGTGTAGGATTGCACCCAGCCTGACTGCGTGTAGAACAGTTCTCTATTGCAGACAAAGTTGCCGTGCCCCTGGTGGGATTCGAACCCCGGACCTCTTGATCCGAAGCCGAACGCGCTAACCACTGCGCTATCCCTCCCCTCGATAACTCCATTAAACACTATTTAATCATTTAAGATAAGTTGTTAACCCTGAAGTGTTCTTTGGAATGTAGTGAATCTTTGAATTGTACCAAACTGTGATTAAAATATCATTTTACAGCAATAAACACATCTAAGAAGGGTTATGTATTTTGTGTTCTGTACTGCTTCTAGCATCTAATGACCGTACACCATATATCTGAAGAAAAACGTCCATTACCGAGAAATTGAAGAACTTAATGAATGCTTTTTGTTATGAATACATTTAGAAAAGCATAAGATGCAAAAGATTCCACATAAATAATGCAATATATTCACTACATTTCTTAATATTAGACGTATACACTAGCAGAGCACCGCTTGAATGAACAATTAACGTCTACATCATTAACAGTTGTTTACGAACCATATCAATATACAATTTATTAGACATTTGGGCTTAAGTCATCGACAGGTTATTTATTACATCAGAGTTTAGAGTAAAACAAAATTCTACTTTCAATATCGACTCCTCCCTCAGAACACGTACACCCTTCACCAAAGGGGATCTTAAATAGCAAGTTTGGTGACTCTGCGACCCCCAAAATATTTGCAGTATTTTTCGTTTGAACAAAATTAATTGTTCATTATTTTCATAATATTTCATTGGTAACACTTGTTTAAGTTTCTTTTATGTCATTTTTATGTTTTTCACTAGATGTGTGAATTATCACAGACTATGTTGTTAGAGTTAGGACAAACGTACAGAAAAGACAAGAGGGCTTAGGAAATGATACATCATTGCACAAAGAGATCTGTCGTGATATTGGTAGTTCCAAGTTTTTGACAGTGATTTTAGATATAGCCACATTGGCAAAGAACGAGAGTGGGTGGGCCCAGGGGGCATCAACAGGCCCACCTCTGTGACCATCAACTGGACCGCCTATATAACCATCAACAGGGCCTCCACTATGATTACCAACAGGGTCGTGGCTCTGACGACCAGGAAGCCAGACAGCGAGATCGACATGACCGCTTGAACCGACACCGTGATGATCCTCAGGACCATGATCAATCTGGAGAGCCACAATCGCCGCCACAATAAGCAGCAGAGTCTCCAGCAGCACCACGATCACTCACCACGCTGACAAGGCAGGCATCGTATGTCACCGAGTTAAAGTCGGCGTAGCCTGCACCGTCCCCAGCAATGGCACACGCGTAGCCTGCACCGTCCCCAGCAATGGCACAGGAGGGAAAAGGAACGCACACTTAGAGGCGACCCACTTGACCCAGTAATGAACGGCGATAAAGCTACATACCTAACCAAAGTTATTATAGGACTGATGTGACAACTAAAAGAAAAGATGTAGGGATCTCACATCCAAATATACCGAGCGGACTGTTTTGTGACTGTTAAAACACCTCACTTAGAGAGTTGAAACTTAAGTAAACCAAGGGCAAGATGGACTTTCCCTGGCTGACACCAACACATGCAATCTCGAGGATAGGATGTCATCAACACATGGAAGGGGCCTGCTGCTTTACTACACTCCAAATGACTGGCGCTATCATCATCTATCATCTGTCGCAAAGATTTTACGCACGTTTTCACTAATATGTAAGTCATTTATTCCACTTATTACTTACTTTGGCAGTAAAATTCAATGTGAATTTCTTTTGTTGGTCTTGTGTTTGACCTGGGTCCCTCGTGTATCGGTTCGATGTCAACCATGTTTGTTTTGGGTTGAACCGGATTCTTAGTCACAGAGTCCATTTTAGACCGCGCCCTTGCGCCATTGACGCAAACAAATTAAAAATGACCCGCTATATCTTTATCATGTGGGCCCTGTTGGCGCACGATAAAACATAAATGACTCATAAACAATGATGTAAAAACCTACCGCGTCAATTTCTTTAATAATTTCAACTTGTTTCAACATATTGCTTGCGGTCGATCGCATTTGAAATCTCCGCAGCGCTAAGCATGCTTTCGTATACAAATGCGATGCCTAAATCGATGTATGGAGCTTTTAAAACGTAGCTTATTCAAGTCATGCTGTTTTCATCATTATTAGAGTAACGTCCCTTCGCAGTTATTTACTATATCAAAGGGAGGTAACTGAGTAGAAAGTATAGTTGTTTATCGATCGAAATGGCGACTGAAAAGTCGTCTGCTAAGTCGTCTGCTGCTGTCAAGCGGCAGTCGAGAATACTTTCGTTTTTTGAAAACAAGAGAACAAAACATGATGACGGAGAAAATATTCAAGATTTGGAAACCGTTCCAGAGGCAAATGTTTCTAATTCAGAAAATTCCACATCAAATCGTGCCACATCGACTGCCGTTAGTGACAGTAAGGCAACACGTGCATTTCAATCCAAATGGTCTGTTTTGTATCCGTGGGTTGTTTACGATGCCACTAAAAATAAAATGACTTGTTCACTTTGTCTAAAAAATAGTAAACATAATGTATTTACCAAGGGTGCGGACAATTTCCGAACTTCAACTCTAAAAAGACATGCCGATAGTGGCGATAATAAACTCTCAGTTCAAGCTGAATCATTGAAAGGACAAATGGAAATGGCTGTAAAACATGCGCTCAGTGAAAAAGAAAATGCAGCAGTGCAGTGTATGAAGGTGGTTTTATGGTTGGTGAAGGAAGCTTTACCTATGCGGAAATATCCAAGTTTGATGAATCTTTTACAATAAGTGGGGTGTCCTTTCATTGAGAATTTAAAGATTGGGGAAGGAAGTGGCTCTGGATATGCAAGTTACACGAGTGTTACTACAGCAAATGAGATGGTATCAGCACTTGCGTCAGTTATCATAAAAGATTTGGACAATAGACTATTGCGTTCTCCCTTTGTTAGCTTATTAACTGACGAAAGTACGGACATCACTGTACACAAGAAATTAACAGTTTATGCAACAATGATAGACCCAGACAC
This sequence comes from Gibbula magus, assembly GCA_936450465.1. NCBI lineage: Eukaryota > Metazoa > Mollusca > Gastropoda > Trochida > Trochidae > Gibbula > Gibbula magus. The sequence goes on along the minus strand of OW388294.1, from coordinate 40,294,939 downwards.
ATTCACAGCTTCGACACCTTTTATTTCAAATGTAAAGCTTGAAAAGGGAACAGGTGTAGCCATAACTGAACAACTCACAAACATTCTTGATGAAAAAAATGTACCCATGGCTAAATGCATGGGTCTTGGAAGTGACGGGGCATCCGTGATGACTGGCTTGGACAAGGGTGTTACAGGACAAATGTTGAATAAAAACCCTATGATGATAAACTATCACTGCATAGCACACCGTTTAGCATTGGTTTCTTCTCAGGCTGCAGAAAGTGTTCCAGCAGTGAAGGACTATAGTGAGACCCTAACTTCAATGTTTTATTTCAAGCATTCTGCCAACAGACACCAATCTTTAAAAGAGATTCAGAGTCTATTGGAGGAGCCTACTCTATGAATGAAAGAAGTTCATTCTGTTCGATGGCTAGCAATTTACAAAGCAGTTGAAACTGTGTACAGGTGCTTAGATTCCCTCATGATATTTTTTACCAATCAGAAGGATGCAAAGGGTCAGGGATTTGCCAAGAAAATTTCCCAACATAATTTTGTTGGGTGTACTTATCTCTTGATGAGTGTGTTGGCAATTATCTCTGAATTGTCACTAGTGTTTCAAAAGAAAAACCTAGACATTTCTCATGTACAGGTTTCAGTAGAAAATGCCATTTCATCACTGAAGGAACTCTGTGATGAAAAACACAAACCCAATTACCTGGACCAGCTGAAGATTGATGTCACTCTCCATGAGGAATCAGGTAAACATCAATTTAAATCAAACCATGTTCTGAAAGGAAGAAATGACATTCTCAACATAACAAAGAACTTTATTCAAGCAGTGACAAACAACCTGGAGAAACGATTTCCTAAGGACAGCGTGATATATGCGTTTGGTGTGCTTGGTATGCGCCCAATCTCCTTTCTCGCCAGTGATGAACTGGAAATGTGGGGCAATCTGAAGTTGGAGCAGCTTTTAAGCCATTTTGGGAATGACAAATCCCGAATGGTTGATGGTAGTGAAGTTCTTGTTAAAGGGATCATTGATGCTGCAGATGCACGAGTGGAGTGGGGGAAGGTGAAGAGGCTTGTGGTCAACGCTGGATATCCAAGAGATCACATGCAAACCCTGTGGAGTTTAATTCACACCTATCATTCTCAAGATTTTCCAAATCTGCTCAGTCTTGCATCGCTAGATCTCACGGCACCAATTCACACTTCAGACTGTGAAAGGGGCTTTAGTAGTCAGAATTTGGTCAAAACTTCACTGAGAAATCAACTGTCTGATGAAAAGCTAAATGAACTGTTGGTAGTTGCTGTTGAAGGGCCAAAATTCAGGATTTCAATTTTGAACAAAGTCTAAATGAGTGGAAATCTGCTAAGCAGAGGAAACTGTTTAGGATGTAACAAGTTGTCTGTTGAGCCAGCTAAGTAATAAACTGCTTAAGCTTTCAGATACTAAGATCAATAAGTATTAATTTACTAAGTTATAAGTACACTCATGGCAAAAATGGTTGTCACCCCCTAATATTTAATTAAATTGGAGTTTATATCACATTGTATGCATGGCAATGTTGGTTTTCCATGGAAATGTCATTACAGGCATGAAGTTACATTAACTCACACTTTACAATGAACAGATTCAGCGGTTTCATGTAGACCAGGTGCATTTCATTGAAATGATTGAAATTTGTCTCCTTAGGTTTGTCATTTCCATCGATTACTATAGACCTCTTTCATAAGATACAGCTTCACGACTATAGTTTCTGAAAAGCATAGACCATGCCTGGTCCCACTCCACCAGGAATCAGACATGAAATCATTGGCATGAGTCGTGGTGGCGCTTCGAATCGTGTCATTGCTGCAGCATGTAACGTCAGTGTTAGAACTGTTCAAAGGATTAAAAGACTGCACGCCATACATGGAAATGTTGTTCCGAATAAGTCTTCAGGCCGTCCCAAGAAAACTACGGTTCGTCAGGATAGAATTCTTCTTCGTTTGACCCGACGTCATAGACGTCTTTCGTCTTTGACTCTTGCACAGAGATGGGGGGCTCATATTAATACGCCCATTTGCCGGAGAACTGTAGTGAACAGGTTGCTCCAGCATGGATATAAGGCAAGAAGACCTGCCATCAAACCATTCTGGACACTGGTCCACCGCAGGGCACGGCTTGCTTGGGCGCAGCAGCACCGCAGAATCCAACTTGGACATTGGCGTCACGTCATATTTACTGATGAGTCTCGTTTCCTACTGCATAAGGTGGACAGGAGAATGAGAGTGCGACGTTTACGTGGGGAAAGGTTCAATGACGACTGTCTGCAGCATCAGGTTGCCCACGGTGGCGGTTCTGTACACGTATGGGCAGGAATACACCATAACGGTAAAACGGATCTTGTCGTCCTTCAAGGAAACGTCAACCAGAGGTCGTACAGACGTCTTCTTGAAACCGTTTGCCTCCCACATGCAAGAAGAGTGTATGGCAACAACTTCCTGTTGCAGGACGATAATGCACCAGCCCATCGTGCACGTACAGTGAACGCTTTCATTCAGGCACAAGGAGTAACAAGATTGCCCTGGCCTTCAAAAAGTCCGGATATGAATCCGATAGAACATGCTTGGGATCAGCTTGACCGTGCAATTAGAAGACTGGACCCTGCTCCTGCAAATTTACAGCAATTGCGGGCTGCTCTTGTGAATGAATGGAACAATTTGGCTGTTGCAAACATCAACACACTGATAGACAGTATGCCTGCCCGAATTATCGCCCTTGAAAATTCCAGAGGCGGTGCTACCCGATATTAGGCTTGTAAATATACTCATACATGACTGCAGAATGAAATAAAACCGACAATTGAACTTGAAAATGTAATTTGTTTTATTGATACCCATCCAATTGATACTATATGGATACTGTAAAAAATTGCCCTTTTTCACAGGGACCATACATATCCTGATAGAATTTCTTAAATTGGCCAGCACAAGACCAAAATACAAGCTGGTATGTTTTACGAATGTTTTTCCCAATCACACAAATCATTCTGACAGTTATTGCATGTTTGATTATTTGTCCACACTCAGTTAAACTTGACGTAGCGTTCTCAGTCTGGGGGTGACAACCATTTTTGCCATGAGTGTATCACAAGAAGTTTAAAACAATGTGACTGACAGAATCTAAATAATGCCTGAGAAAATGAATTTGAATGAACTTTAATTCTAATTTCTTGTCAAGTGTATATTCATTATTGAATTAACATACAACTACAGTATACACTTTGTAATTTGACAACTGCATTAAAGTTCATAGTTAATGATTTGTCCCCCTTGTTTTTTTATAAAGACCCACCACAGTTTAATGTTGCATGGACCCAGGGCCCACTTCATCTGAAAAGTAAAATAGACACCGCCGGAAGGTACATAGTACCGCAGTAAAGTTGTTTACTGTTGCTGGCCAATGGGAACACTTGACATGACCTGTCAGAGGTAAGCGCAGTGGGTATATAAGGGCCTGGAGCGACCGATATCATTGTCTTGCTTAGCGGTGTTCCATCAATAGTAAGTCCAAGCACTGCCATACGGGGGATTTCCCTCTGGTGTTTTAGAATAAGGTGTTTTAGAGGTTTAGCTTAGGAATTATCATGTAGACGGGTGGGGAAGAATATACATGTAGTTAGAAATATGTAGGGAAAGTGCCAGTCGTAGAAATAGGGGTATTTTCAAAGAGGTCAACATGACATATGTGAGTTAGGTATAGATGTAGGTAGGCTAGTGGTTCGGGGGAGAAATTAGCGTTAGGAAAGAAATAGGAGTAATATAGTGTGTAGGAAGGTTGCTAGAGTAAGAGAGCATCTTTTGTTGAGTTTCGTTATCTTTATTTTCTGTTGTTCTGAATAAATTGTTGATTATTTACATTTCTGTCTTGAGTTTTTGATTGGTTGAAAGGATTGACAAATGCCATTGAACTGAAGGGATCGTACACTGTTCCATAGTTTTCACAACTTACCATCAATAATGAAAATACACAACGCAAAGTCAACACATAAAACATGTAACAGTTTAAGATCAAGGTACAATCCAGTTAACTCCTGTCACTGGGCTGCCTATTAGAGGGCGCCTATTACAGTATAATACATAGTTTAATAAACGGTGTAGCACCTTTCATGTCAATCTTAATATGTATATTTATGGCTCTTATAAAACAAGGGGGAGGGTAGTGAGTAAATCGTGCTATCTTTTCCCCATATTCCAGGAGTGTCACCCCGTTTAAAGTTCGCAGTGCTAGGTGACGCAATGCGCCAGTAACACATATTACAACGGGTCAGTTCCTTTCTCATGTGGTAACTGTTATCTCCACTTTACATACAAGCCTCTTCTCTGAAAGATCATTCTTTAAAGAATTTTTTTTTTTATGCCACAGTAATTTAAAAAAAGCAATACCTCAAGGCAGGTTTCATTGTTGAGTGAAAGATCGAGGCATTACCTTTTCAAGTACATTTTAAATGAAACAAGACCAATTCACTTGCTCACACTCACCTTCTATCGAAAATTCACATGATTCGTGAACACAAAATAACGACATTCGTTGTTTACTGTGTATGAAAACGCATTTCAGATGCTGTACAGCTTTACATGTACATGTCGAACAATTCAAAGTTCCACTGCGACCTTGTGAATAATGTCAAGGAATGATATCGTCGTCTTCCCTAGGAGGTGCCTTGTATAAGATATGATGGAATTCCGGTGAATGGTTCTGGAGATATCCCGCCGACAAGCTTTGAGATATCCCGCCGACAAGCTTTTCATGTACATTAACATGTCGAAAAATTCAAAGTTCAATTGTGACCTTGTGAATAATGTCAAATTCATCCCGCGCTGACAAGGATAAAATGACAAAGAAATGAAGGTCAAGGTCACAAACCTCTGTAAGCAACATTACTCTCCCTATGATGAACCCATATGCAAAATATGAAAAGAATCCAGTGAATAGTATTTGACCAATTACGGACGGACGCAGCCGAATAATTACACAAATGACAAAACATATTTGGACCTTGGGACCCCCAAAGGACACAATAGCGCCATAAAGATTATTTCCAAACTAAATTTGAAGTTTCAAAGTCAAATAGTTTTTTGAGATATGCTACGGAAACGAGACAAAGTAAAAAAATCGGACCGTTTTAGGTGAAAGTTTCAAAAATTATTTGGACCTCGGAGTTGAGACCCCTAAAAGGCACAACATCCCCAACTCATTTATCACAAAGGCCCCATATGTTGTTGGATCTTTTGCCACTATAGAAATAGTCCAGAGAAATCATCAATTGTCACGCTGATGGGATGTCGGAATATTTTGGGAAATTAAATCCCCCTCATTTCATATTTAAAGGTGCGCGTATGCACTTTCAAGGATCGTCAACCCGATACAATGAAAACAGTTTCTCACGGATAAGTCCGCCTTATTCGAATCATATCTGAAGAACCATTTTCTCAGATTCGCAAAAGGACGAAAAGCGGGAAAGATTCTCCTATTGTATGAAGGTATCCCCATATTTCACATCAACTCATTTAGTGGACAAATGTACAGAACGCAAATGTTTTCCGAAAGTCACATGTTACAATGAACGTTTGGTGTTTTTGAAATATTCAAGAACGAGAGTCATAAATGCCAGCATCTAATTCGGGAACTGTACAACCTGTTTTCTGGCATGGAAATCATACAGTGTATGCATCCACCCATATGATCATTCGGCTTCCGTGTGACGATCACAAATGTAGGTCTACGTCCATTTTCACCGACTTGTCAATAGAGTCATTGAAGGAAAATCCGTTACTGAGTAAGATATTTCTACAATAGTTGCAAATAAAAAACAGAAAAGGGAAAAGAACGCCTGGTGGAAATATTTCTTTAGAAGTTGGCCTACCTGGTGACAAAACAAGCAAAATGAAACAAAAAAAAAAAGAATTTGAAACCAAACAGTGAAACCAAACTCATTAGAAGAGAACAAAAGTAAAACAAAAAGTGTCTCGTAAGTCAATATTATGGCTGGGTGATATGTTATATCCTATGTTTTACAATTGATATTTTACTTGTGTATAATATCATGTGACACTTAAATAAAATAGTTCTGTCTGTCTCTCTGTCCCATCTGGTAAATGAAGGTGTCCATTTCCCTTGGTAATCCACAGTGAACAACATAATTCACTTGCTTAATTTACTCCCATTCCAGCTGCATTTCTAGAGATGAGGACTCATTGTTCATGTCGTCTCTGAACATCTTCTCTACTGGCTCATATGTCTTGATACATGTTGACATGTTTATATCCACGTCCAAAGTGTACAACAAAAGCAGCATAGATCTTCGCGCAGGAACTAATTGAAGAACAAAAGACATGATGTCTTGGAACTTTCTCATTTTCTTCTTCTAAGCCCTTAATAAGCCACGAAAATGTATCTTGACACGTCTGTAGATATAATGTGAGTGTTCATCTTGGCGATCAAATGAATCAAGTGTAATACCATTTTCGCAGTACTATATTTGAATTTCAGAAGTTAATGTCACGAAAGAATGGCGATTGTTGAAATGAGGAAACAATAATTGTTAAATTTTCGATCAGTGCTTGGTCAGAAATACATTTCATACAACCACGAGCAACAATAGAGGCACGCATTCGCATTAAAGTGGTGATGATGCTACAGATGTAAGTGGTTACGGTGCGCAAGTGAATCAACCGAAAATAGCCGTCTTCATTGGACGTGGTTTTCATAAATGTTATTGACTCGAATCACAGTTTTCCACGATTTCAATGGAATTTCATATTAGTTATTGCTTCAGCATAATGTAGAGACCACCATTAATTATATTTCAGAAATTATTGCATCTTTCATGTTAAGGAAAATCAAGTAGGCGTTTCTTTTGGCCGACAGTGTATGTGCCCTATCACTGTACTGGCTACTTCAGAGATATTTCCAAAATTATATGTTTGAGTACTTGACGCGCATATATTGTCCTTTTTTTAAATCATAATCGCAACTTTATGCATTCATATAATGATTGTACAAAACCGATTAGCTTTAAATGGATACTTTTCAGCAACAGTCGGTACTTGATACAACGATACCATTGATGGCATGAGTCTCCAACAATTCAGTGTTTCTTTAATTCAATTACAAATTAATCCCAATAAAATAAAATAACCAAAAATCATACAGTTGATTTAGTATAACAATTACAGATATATCTAACTTCAGTGGGGATGTCAGCTTTTGTAAGTATACATATAAAATATTAATAGTAATAATCCACTTGTAATGCGCATTTCTGCAGGCATAATGCATGCTCGAAGCGCCCAATAATTCAAATCACACAGCACAGGAATGAACTATGAAGTTGATAAAGTTGAGTAGGCCTCTTGAAACAAAAAAGGTTTTCAAACATGCTCTAAATGTTGACTTCTACTGTTCCATTCCGAGGCTGCATTAACCTGAAACGATCGTTGGCCATAACTGACTTTCCTGACTTTCGGTGTACATAACAGGTTTTGAGAAGCAGATCTGAGGGTTCTTGCTGGTGTTTAGAGTTGAAGAAGTTCACATAGGTAGTCGGGAGCTGTGCCAGTTATGCACTTATACAAATGTGGTTGATACACAGAACTTTAAAATAAATTTTACAACTGGAGCACAAGAGGCCTGTTTGTGCCTCGTCAACAGCAATGAGTTTCAGGTTTTGCTTGAAACTGACGGATGAAATAGCTTCTCTCCACACAAGACTTCCCACAACATTTTCAGGGTAAGCGAAAACGAATTCAAAGTGTTCATCGGCAATGAGTGCGTCTGATTTCGTTTCCTGTCCAATGAAAGTGGCCTTTAATCCTAGCGAATTAAGCTTTCCACATTGTTCCGTCATTATGATAGTCAACGTAGCAATGACCTACACAGACGTTTATTCAAACACGTAGACACAGATCCAACACTGTAATCGACTCCCTTCTCTTGTCTGTAATTGATTTAATATTATATTTCGCTTGTATAGCTTCAATGGCTGTATTAAGCGTCGCCATTTTGAATTGGTACCGAATTTAAACGGCGATTTCATTGGCTGTATGTTAGCAGCCGTTAAGCAGCGTAACTCTTGACCACAATAGATGTCGCTGCTTCGTTTCACCGATTCAGCTATCTTTGAAGGCAAGGTAAAAAAAAAACGGGTAGAGTTGGTTTCGATACGTGTTTAACTTGACATGGGAAGATGCAGGTCCATTGGCTCTATTTTTACTAGACTTACCATTTCAAGCAGTTATAGTTGCATAATATAAATAGCTCATTCTTATTTAAGCAGTTAAACAGTAACTCACTTAGTCTTCGACCTCAGATAATCAATCATGCAATTCGACATTACACTGTTTCATGAAAGAAGAAATAGCTACATACATGAACTTCTTCTAGTGTAAAGTTACCAATTATGATCTGATTGAAATCACTTGACTGTCATCATTTCAGATGCATTTCTCCTTAATGTTGTAAATGTCAATCAGTTTACTTTCCTTTGCAATTCAGTTGCCTAATTAACTATCATTGAGAACCGGAGCAGTCTTCTGAACAGTGATGAAAGACACTCTTTCTGGCAATTCAGACTCAACAACCCTTCCGACGACACTTTTTCTTTTAGTAACAACTGAATATCCATTACAATTACAATATCAATGACGAAATAGGATGTAAGTCAAATACGTCAAAACAGGTGACATTTCTATGATAGGATTATTATCTAATTATTCATTGATATAACCTTGAGAGCTTAACAAATATAGTTCGTGTCAATCATTTTAATAGTATTGACAATGGACGTTTTAGTTGGTCTATAATGAAGTTATAGTTACTATTACTACTGATATAATGATTTTGCCCCTCGTGTATTGTATTGTACTGTATTGAATGTCGATTCTATTGCGATTAAAGACGCAGTCGTCTTCCACAATTGTGAATAATCTTGCCAGGTTTATATTTCTAGCCTTGAAGAAAGGAAAACTGTTTGTGAATTTAGAATGTAATAAATATTGAGACACTGTACATCACAGCATACAATGTCCATGTAACTAGTTATAAATATTGTCAACCTATTCTCTATGTGCCATTTCCCATTTGAGATGAAAACTAATAGACAGTTCATTGAAAAATACCCACTATCCTATTTACTAGATACTTCCATGATTTCAGTTGATATACGAGTGTTTTTTTGTAAGGGGGGCACATATATATTTATTACACACGTGGTGAACGTACAACTAGTGACATACTAATCTCGTACGTCACACGTGTGTCGTATCACGTTGACCTGTGTCGTAACGACGTGACACCGCAGTCCAAAGAACTTAAATTTTATAACCAATGACCTCTCAGTTGGGGTCAAGTTGAAACGGAACTACTTTTGAATTAAAAGCAAACACGTAACATTTAATTTTCACAACTTTATATGCTAGATATATGCGTCAACATAGATTGTCAATGCTTTTAGAAAGTTGCACATTTGACCAGTATGCAACATTGATATCGCGAATAGATGTAACTATCGGCAAACGCACCGTATTAACTTACAGTTCAAGGGTTGTATAGAAATCCGGACACATCTCACATTCATTGTCTGTGTCAAAAGGTTTCCAATGCGGCGACTTTAAATGCAAACATCATGTAACCATCACCAAGAACGTAATGAACTTGCAATGATACTAGCCAAGTCTAGTCATAGTCAAACACATTCACATTCGTAGGCCACGATTAGGCCTACAGTCATAATGCGTCGGTTGTTGCTGTTCACCCGAACTTAAAACCTTGGTACTGGCAATATCTAATAACATTTCGTCACAAAAAAAACAACGTCAGTTGTCGCTAGCCTCCACGCAACTAACAGCCTTGACTTTTCAGTCAGCCGACCGACTGCGAGGCGAGGCGAGCTGACAATAAGATTAATGTGAATGTTTGCATTAAGAATAATACCTTGCAGAACATAACAGAGCAAATACAGTTCATTTGCATAAACGGTTCTGTCCATTTTTTACAGTCCAATTTTGATTTATTCAACTTGTATATCACGAACTACATTAATCCGTCGTAAGTATACGCAAATAAGCGTTCGGGCCATTTTACATAAATTATTACGCCCTCGGTTATTGAAACTGGTTTTGGTTACGTAGAATTGTTTCCCTTATCTCACGTATTAAAATTAGGCGGTGTGACCAATCCGCGTATGACAAACGTATGTAATAAATAAAATACCACACTCGGTCTCGTTATATACGAATTATACGAAACTCGTGACCTTCCTATGGTATCTGACCTCTCTTTCGCTCGATCAGATACCGTCGGAAGGACACTCGTTTCGTATAATTCGTATCTAATGAGACCTTGTGTAGTATTCTCTATGGATGGTTTGTTAACCCCCGGGTGAAACCCAAGGGGGTTTATGTCGTGGCGTAACCCGTCTGTGCGTCCGTCCCGAACACGGTACTTGTGTTCTGAAGTCAACTCCTCCAATAGTTATTGATCAATCTTTCTGAAACTTTACACATGCTTTAGATATACATCAGATGCTTTTTTGGAACCAATTGGATTAATATTTTCAGAGTTATGGCCATTGACTTAGAGCGCTCGACTTTCCAATTTCAGACTGGCAGTAACTTTTAAAATTTGACAGCATTTAAAAATGCTTTGTTTCCAATGTCACACACTGAGGTTATAACCTTTGACCATGTGACCTGACCTTGATGTAGAATCCATTTTGTAAGAAACTTAACCATGACCATTATTTGTGATTGATTGGTGATAGGCTTTCGATACTTGACATGCGTATTTATTTTTAATAGGTCATTAACTTACCCTTACATTTAAACTGCTTATTTCGAGAATAAGGTACCCGGGGTTCTTGTGTTCTCAGAGCACTCTTGTTAAGAAGGAAATGCATTTTCTTACCATATTTACTCTAAGACACATCCACTGATATGTGTTGTTTAGTGACTTCATATGATTATAGGAGTGACATAATAAACTATTTGTTTCCACAGTGACGAGAAAGTTACTGGCGTGAAGAAACAATTTTCAGTTTGAGAATACTCAGTGTCCCACTTTTCAAAGTTAAAGGTAGTTTGATTTGCTCAGGTATTTTGTGTTTTAAGCTGTGAGCTACGTCAGATGAATGTGATATCCTCCTTGTCTTTGCATCAAAACAAGTTTTCATGATATGTTCCGAAAGATGTCCAAATCAGCTGAATCATTATGAATATGTTTTATATGCAGTCATCCTTATGCTGTAAGCTTGACTGGCATTATTCATCCTTGCCTTAAGGCATATGTGGAAACAAAAGGAGGATTTCCTTATAGGAAAAATGCTTGAGTAATCAGAATAATAATCTCTAATCAATATGAGTTTTGCGATTTATTTAGAAACGATGGAACGTTTATACTTCAGGGTATGCTTTGTCAGGAATTGAGGTCTAAGATCTATATTTTATATTGGTGTTTTTGTTGTTCATGACAAGTTGATTTTTAAAAGTCTTAGAAACTTTTATTGTAATATAAAAAATCAACAGAATGGACGGAAATCGCAATCAAATCAAATTCGAAGGGATAAAATGCACAAATTATAAATGAACAAAATCAGTGAATACATGTGATGACATAACATGATTTTTAGGACAGAACCGTTATTGTTTTTAGAACACTTTTAAATTATAGTGATATTACATAACACATTCTCGATAATCCAGGGTGTCTGTTTCGATAAATCTATAGTGTTGATTTATCGGAACGCATATATTGGATCATCGATGCGAGCAAGTAGCCATATTGATTTTTACATTAGTGATATAAGCAAGGAAAATGGTGCCTTGAATCACGTCATTTCATATTTTCTAATTCAAAGCAAAACTGTACTGTACTTGATAACCTTTCAGGATCAGTAATGCATCTGAGTTCAAAGAAGCAACATTAATGAGCATTGTATCTTTTAGAGTGGAAATATTATGATTGAATCCATATGCAGGTGGGTTAGAGGTACATTTGCAAATAGGTTTAGGAATATTTAATAAATACGTTAAAACTAATGTTACACGCGTACACAATTAACTGAATGATTCTGAAAGTGTATACATGTATATTATATCGTACCTAACAGGTAGATTTGCCCGTGTATTCATTAAATGATTCGGTTGGAGAGAATGGTCTTTCCAAACTCAAGCTTGAGAATAAATCACACCAAAGACACTTGGACGTATTTGTCTATCAGAGAAAAAGAGTGAACGGGTGCACGGATAGACGGGGACCATAACGGATTCGGAATATCAATAAAGAACAGAGCGTTGTGTAAATGTGCAATTTTGCATTAAGTACTCTTGAAAGTGTTTTGTCGAATATGCCATTGCAGTCAATGAATGTTTAATAAAGAACTAGTATCTAATGTAGTCTGAAAATGTTAGTCGTTGTAACTATCCATTTAATCATTAGATATGTTTATTCAATTCTGCAAGTGCACTGACCCTTACACATAACGATGTATCAAGTATATGAGATAGATGTTAGTGTTCTACTTGTTATACAATTTCTTGTAACATCTTGTCACTGTGTACTTTCCTAACCGTAAAGGTGTAGAGGTGAGATGGGGTTTAACGCCGCTTTCAAGATTATTTCACTGGCATGTCATTGCTGCAAGTATTATGACAGGAGGAAGCGATCAACGCCATAGTGGTTATGCATTGTGAATCATGCGAGCATCGACTGAAACTAGCGAACCATGGGTGGTATATGGGTGAAATAATGTGTAATATTGCATCCAAACTTTATTACATGTAGAACAGTTCTCCACAGTAGACAAAGTTGCCGGATTCGAACCTCTGACTTCTTGATCCGAAGACGAACGCGCTAACCAGTGCGCTATCCACTCCCTTTCTCGTATTTGCTAGAATATATCTACTACTCACAATTTTAACTCCTACTCCATCCCTGAAATACAATTATCATAAGGTAAACTTCCTTAATTATATTCCCTCCATTATTTCCCTATCAGTGATTCATAAATACATCATAATCAAAATATATTTCATTAGATATTTTCCCTACCTGTAGTTGTTCTTTATTTCCGCTCATGCGCAAAGCCAGTAGTAGGACACCCTCCCTTTCCGGCCCAACCTTTCTCAATCTTCCGCCATTGTCAACCTTTATTTTAGTCACCTCCCACCAGCCCATCCATCACTAGACAGTCTTGCAAGCGCTACTCATTCCCTTTTCATATAAGTCCATGACTTTCGTAATTAATTATTTCATTTTATTTCAATTTATATCTAATTCATTAATAAATACTGTTCCATATATATGCTGTTGTGTTATTGTTGCGCATACATTACTTCTCCTTCAACTCATACGTCAACTTAAAACATGAGATTAAATGTCAGTGATATTTGATATGGAACCAACGGCTAGCTATGATCAATCAGTATGTTCCTTCTACAGGTTGGTCAAGCAGAAAGTGCATTGTTTTGCAACCAATGAGCCTACGACCATCACTCATTTTTTTAATTTACAAAATAACTTTGCCCATCAAGAGAATCCCAATGGGTTTGCAAAATCATTCCTCATAATTTGTCATCTTTGTACACATAAAGTTTTCAAGAACTTTTCAACACATACTACCAGTCTGTTTTAGATCATGACCACTTAACAATGTCAATGAATGAAGAACAATATTATGGATTCATAAACTTTCATACGATGTTAATAAAGAGAGAAACAAAACATCAATATTAGTATGCTCTCTTTCTGAACTTAATCCCGCCTTTGGCTAAGATTTTGTTAAGTTTGAAGATTTAATTTAATCCTGTTTAATATTTGTTTTTTAAGGAAAGAGTGAAATGAAATATTACAAGATATTTCCACTAAAACATGCATTATATGCCACTGTAAGTGTGCTCATTACATGCTAAGATTCCGAATGCAGGTTATATTTAAGATCAAATATTCGAAATTCAATATTTACATACGGTCAAGTGTTTGAATGTATATTCTCTGATTGACTATTAACTGAACAGTTTGGTGAAACTTTAAGGACAGAATTTTACTTGTTTTCTTAATAATAATTGACGATAAAATTGTCTTATGGAAATGTTTTGAAAATTAATCCATAAATTAAAGATTTCATTTATATAAATTTATAGTAAAAGTGTACTGTTTGAAATTAGATAAAGTACCTCTATTCGAACCATCTTGAATTGTCAACGTATGAGTTTGGATTTGGCATTTTTTGTAATAAGGATATTTAAATAGCTCAGTTAAACTTGCTGTGTTGAGCAATCATCATGTGTATGTACCTTTTGTGAATTCAACTTATTTGGAATTTTACTTTTAGCCAATTAAATGGAAAAACATCTTCATCTCGATTCCGGAGCAAAACTCAAAATGCTTTTTACAATTTTGCTTCCAGAACAGAACTTTAGAAAGAGAGAAATACATAATTGTGTGAAGTACATTTCTTCTGTAGCATGAATTCATTAATAATAGCATAAAGCTCCATAATCCATTTTCAACTTTCCGTGGATATAATAGACTCTGTCTGCTTGTTTTTATTCACTTTATTCTCACGTTAACAAATATGAAAAGTTACTATAGATATTATTCTGGAGTTTGAAGAACATATACGATCAAGAATAGTATAGATAGTTTGTGACGCTGAAGTGCATGTTTTAAAATCATAAAGAAACACGAACAGGAATTTACCAAGAGTTAATATAAGAGTTAATTATTTCGGATCAATGTATGCAACAGAGAATCCATAGACGCAAATATGCCAGTAGAAACCTTTCACATTAGTTACTGTAAACTAACGTTTTTTTTTTAAAATTAAATAATGACATTTAAAATTACGTGAGAAAACCTGGACTCATCATAGCATTGACCCATATGTCTCTTTCACGTCACAGGCCACTATTTTACCCCATTGACGTAGCTTTGAGCAAAGAGGGTTGAATGCTTTGAAGTGACACATGAAAGTGAAGTCCCTCCCCGAAAATGCAGAAGTGTCGTATCACGTGCCACTCTACCACAGTACTAGCTCTTTAACATTGTCAATATTTTGGAGGGCACACTCATTGCAATTTAGATTACAGAAATTCATTGACGGTGGATGTGGACAGATTTGCTTGTTCTATATGTCGGGAGGTTCCAAAGATATGCAGTTAGGTGTCTGTGCTTTCTTTCATTACAGAATCACCAATGTTTTAGTTCCAAGCGTTATGTTCATGGCTACAGTGGTATTGTAGACTTTAGTGTCAACTATATATTACGACCCTTAATCAGATTTGTTTATCGTTTAGTCCCTTAACTATCAAATTCTATAAATATACCCTTCGCATTATTTCTGCAAAAGTTGAATTTGTTAAACAGACACGCAATAAGTAATCCGTAATGGATAACGAGAAAACATGGAGCAAATTTCAGTGCATCTCAATGAAAAATAAAACGCAATGTGAAAAGTCAATAATATAAATTCTTCAATAGAGTAGATATTGTTCTTTTTCCTAATAATAAGCTAAATGACGTTATTATCTTCACAGGTTTTATTGCAACGACACATGTAGGATTGCATACATCATAGATATTGAAATTACATTATGTGATGCCAATTGTATTATCATCCTGTGCTATGAAATAACTTATCTTCACATATTATGTCAATACTTAATAACAACAATAACAGTTGAAAATCAAACGATTATGACATTGGCAAGAAATAAAACCTAATATAACATATACATTTTCGTTCAAAAGTTTACAATTATTTAATTTTACAATTGTACGAAACCTAAAAAAAACAACCCAAAAAAAAAGATAATTGGCTATTTATATTTAAACCCCTTGTACATTTCATCAAGAGACAATTCCCCGTGTAATCTGTGTTATATTCGATGATAAACATATGTTATAGAGATTTTATACCTTAAACGTTCAAATATAACATAAAATCAATGCCAAATGCCTTCAAAATTTGTCAAATGTGTCTGTATCTGCATTTAATAGTAGCAATAGTTTATTTCAGTATTTAAGTCCTCATGGCCGCCAAGAGCAAAATCATTTAAAACAGCATTTAGCGGATGGGCTGATGTACATGTACTTATGTAATTGCTTGTCATACATGCTTGCTTTCCAGAACGCAAAACAATTCAATGGATGTACATTTGGTTTTGTTAAAAATTATTGGAATTTATATCTGATGGAAAAATATATATAGTACATAACTAGATTTATAGAATTTTCTACATACAGAAGACAATATGTTTCAATAGGCTTTAAATATAATAATGCAGAATTAAGTAACCAAGACACGAAATTTGTCTTCTGTACATTCACACAAGATCTTTCTGATCCAATGATAGCAAAGACGAATCGTTGCATATGTTGTTTGAACGTCTGACAATTAGTTAAATATTGTTGATCTAGTAGACATAACTGGACATGCAACAGACACTTATTGTCAAAAAGACCGTAAGCAATTCTTAAGATGATTTTCTTTTACATAACCGAGCAATGGCATTTTGAGAATAGAATGTTCGTGAATAAAAGATGCTTATATCAACTGAATGTATACCAGATGCCAGATACCTATGTCCTCACCTATGTAATGAAGAACTGCAAATACCATCCTCGTAGAAGTTTATATGCAGTCAAATTTGTTGATGATTTTACTGATACTGAAGGAAGAGTTATTTAAGTTTATTCAAATCACGATCTGATGACCTTAATTTGTGTAAAGTACATAGTTGATATTTGATAACGACGTTTGTAGTAAACAAATCAAATTATTAAAAACAGAACCTTCTTTTTGATTTGTATTACAGTGTGAAACTGGAGGTTTAATATTTATAAAATGAAAACAAATAAAGACTTTAATTTAGAATTACCGGGAAAACACCAAAGCATCATATACATTAGATTTTGATATTGTTTCTTTTCAAAACACTTATTTTCTCTCAAGTAAACTAGTTCTTAATCTAGTTAAAATATATAAAAATTGTCATTACAAAAATTCCAAATTTAAAATCAAGTAACTTAAAAGTAATAATTAAGTATTTGGTTTTAATCATCATGATTAATCTTTATTATCTAAGTCGATGAAATGCATTTGAAAAATATTGTCACCAATAGTAAAATACCTTTCTCTCTTCGGAAAATCAAGTTAAAAAATGAGTGTGCATTGTTCCGTAAAACCCATGGAATCGTTTTTGTCATTCGAAATAAACATTCACAATAAAATGGCCGCCATGCAATTTTTGCTTTATACGAAACACTGTTATTACAACTGCGGATAATTGGTTTGTGTAATAAGATGTTATACCCTCTAAAGTAAATGTAAATGACATAAATTATCATTATAAATGTGAAATTTGAAAAAAATAAAATTTGAAAAAAAAACCCCGTGCTACTGCCCCTTTAAAGTGAACCTGATGTTCTTATTTACACTTTAATTATAGTAAGAACTGATTTCTTGCTTCAAGCTGTAAAATGTGCATTATATGTGTAAGTGTTTATAATCATATAATATATATTGCAAAGAACCATGTACGAATTAAGATGGTGATACTATCATGTGGTACAAAAGGTCACTCGATTGGCTTTAAGAATTGCTATGAAACCGATGTGGTAATGCGATATGCTGAATATTCAAACCATCTGTTCTTTTCCCACAATGAAGATAATGATAAGATACCGAATCAATAGAATCATATTTACACACTGAATATTGCATTTTCTCCCGTGGCTTGAGGAAGTTGCTTTGTCATTCTACCGAGTAAGATTGACTTTAAATACCCGGCAGTTTTGTAAACTCTACCATTTTGAACTATAGTTCTTGTGACATAAAACATTGATAACCTTCAAAGGAGAAACGCCATGTTGATGTTGAAACTTACGTAAAGTTTGAAATTCAAGATGAACATGAGGTGTTATCATTTCTCTTTGGAGCAGAAAACAGCAGTTTTTATTTCCCAATAGATTCAATGTTATGGGAACATATATTAGTACGATTTTCACTGTATGTTAAACCCTATTTTCTTAAATGTTACAATGGAGAGATAACCTGCATGCCTGCAATTGAAGTGATGGGACATGGGTCTATTGGAGTCCTATAATCGTCGCAAATGGTAATTTTTGCAACTTTATTAAAGCGCCTGAGCATATAATATTGTAGGATATATCCCAGGGCTACATGCATCGATTACACCAATGATACAACACGGTGAACATTATGGTAAAAGCCTGTTGTCACGGTACGACATGTAGTGACAATTTGTAAGTAACGAGGGAACACAGACCTTGAACTACAGGACGAACAACGAGATTTCGAACTACACGTTGCAGTGTGAGAATGAATTTTACATAGACGTTTTCTTGGAACGTTTGCAGCGTTGTAATTTCCATTTGTTACGTGTTGTAAATACGTGCTTATGTTGGAAGACCTCATAGAACTCGGTAAGAAAGCATGTTGCTATTGTGAAAGTAAAATCATAGTCTACAACTTTTTAATAAGCAATACGCCCACGACATGTGTGTCATTATGGTAGATGTGGTGAGGTGAGGTGAGTTTAGGGTTTAACGCCGCTTTCAAGAGTATTTCACTTATATCGCGGCTGCTAGTATTACGGCAGGGAGAAAGCCCGCAACGCCATGTGGCTATGCATTGCGGTGAAACCTGCGAACAGCGGCTGGAACTACCGAACCATGGGTGGTACTACGCTGAAATTCAGTGGAATTCAGTAGAACAGTTTTCTACTGCAGACAAAGTTGCCGTGCCCCTGGCGGGATTCGAACCCCGGACGTCTTGATCCGAAGCCGAACGCGCAAACCACTGCGCTATTCCGCCCCGGGAGATGTGGATGAAAGGGTGTAATAATGAGGATGAACAACATCGGTAATATTTTGTTTACATGGATTGCAATCTGACCACCAGAAAATAAAATGTTCCTGTTTAATATTCTTTTCAGTAATCGTTCAATAAAAGGATTTCAGAAGGAAAATATCAGGTTCTTCAAAACATCACAACGATGGACTTTCGAAAGCGGAACTTCAAAGCACTTTCGTATTCCTATCCGAATTTACTACCCAAAAAGACTATCTCCGTCAATGGTTCTACCAACGGGAGCAATTTACATTTGTAATATATTCTTAAAGTTGTACTGAATCCGTCCTGCCGTTTTCTAAGGGTTGCCAGACAATGATAGAAGCTACCAGAACTGAAACTATAACTCACGACGTCGGTCAACGTTGTCTTTCTGTGTAACACGTAAGGAATTGGAATGCTGGCTTCCTTATTACGTGCAATGGACCATTGACTCTCATAATATTAATGATGTGGTAAGGTAAGTAGGCTACATGATGCCTTAAATTACCTCCTCATTTAAAGAGGAACGGTAATCAATAACAAGAAGCAATATTGATGACAACTGTAACTTTTAAAGTGAAAATGTTATGCATGTGTGTCAGAAGTACATTAATACATACGTTTAGAAAATTTAATGAATACACTTAAACTCAAGTCACTGTACTGAATGATTCTGGTACATAGTTGTCTAAACGTTTGAATTTGCTATTAAAAAAATCATATATATATGTTCATTAAATCATTTGGTATGAGAGAATTGTTTTCCAAACTCAAGCTTCTGAATAAGAACCATCAAAACAATGCTAACACAACAAATATACGTGTTTGCCTATCTAAACAGTGAATGGGTGCACACTAGAAGGAGACTATAATAAATCGAAATATCAATATAGTAGAAGCAACAATTGATGTGTTCTAATTGTGCAATTTACGCATTAAGTAGTTTTGTAGGTGTTTCGTAAAGTATGCGGTTGCAATCAATAAATACATGTATTTAATCAAGAACTATTATCTAATGAAGTCTGCAAAATGTAAGTCTTCGTAACTATCCATTTAATCATTAGAGATGTTTATTGAATTCTGCAAGTGCACTTATCCTTACAAATAAGGATATCATCTATTTGAGATAAAAATTAGTGTTCTCATTTTATGGAATTTCTTGTAACATCTTGTTGTGGTTTTCACTATGAAGAGAAACCACATTTCTTTATCCAATCTGTGGTTTTTATCCTCTCCATTCAATAAATCATATAGCTTCATACCTGTAAATGACAATAATTAACAACATATCCATATTCTCAACTTTCACAGAGAGAAAATAAAAGGAATTGATCTGCAGTCGTTTTCAAATGTGTTATTTGTGAAGATGTAGGAGAAATATGGGGATAACATAGATAAAATGTAAATCTATTATTGTTGTTTGTTTCGGTTCAACGATGCTCCCTTACTCGTATATAGCTCTAGCGGCAATGTTTATTTTATTCAACTTTATTCCCTCAAATTCTTTCCTTATCAGTGATAATACATAACTACATCATAATCAAAACATGTATAACATGTATGTATGTATAACATATCATTTATTTTCTCTATCTATAGTTCTCCTTTATTCCCGCTCAAGCTCAAAGCCAATAGTAGGAAACCTTCAGTTTCGGCCCAACCTCAATCTTCCGCCATTGTCAACTTTCGTTTTAGTCACCTCCTACCAGGCCTACTGAAACCAATAAACCTCCTCTAAGGCCTACTGAAACCAATAAACATTTACTCATTCCTTTTTTATGCATGTCCAGAGCTTTCGTAGTTTATTATTTTTATATTATTTCACTTTATATTTGATTCATTAATAATTACTGTTCAATGTGCATTATGTTGTGTTACTGTTGCAGCAGACACAAACTAGTGAATCTAAGTTTTGTAGCTCCTACATATAACTTCTCCTTCAACTTATACATCAACTTAAAACATTAAGAGATTAAATGTCAGTGATATTTGATATGGAACCAACAGCTAGCTATGATCAATCAGTATATTCCTTCTACAGGTTGGTCAAGCAGAACGTGCGTTGTTTTGCAACCAATGAGCTTAAGACCATCACTCATTTTTTTAATTTACAAAAGTACTCTGCCCATCAAGACAATCTCAATGGGTTTGTAAAATCATTCCTCATAATTTGTCATTTTTGTAACACATACTACCCTTCTGTTTTAGACCATGATCACATAACAATGTTAATGAATGAAGAACAAGATATTGTGGATTCACAAACGTAACTGTCATACGATTTTGATAAAGAGAAAGAAAAAAAACATCAATATTAATATGTTTTCTTTCTTAACTTAATCCCGCCTTTTGGCTAGGATTATGCAAAGTTGGAAGATTTAAATCTGTTTAATATTTGTTTTTAAGGGAATAGTGAAATGAAATATCACAACATATTTCCACTAAACATGTCACTGTTATTGTGCCGATTGTGTGCTTAGATTTTAAGATGAAATCAAATAATGGAAATTAAATGTTATCATAAGAAGTCATAAAACATCAGAATTTATATTTTGTCTACATACACCAAAACAAGTATGTATAGATATAATCAATGATATTTGAATCATTCATTTAGTCAGTTATTTTGCAATGACATGTATTGCTTGTTTCTCTTGATATAACACTATCACGTGACTACATTACTGCATGCATCCGCTATTCTGTATGTGTACATAAATATACTTCATTATTAATTGAAATATTAAATGAAATATTCGTTTAATTTTCAATTATGAACACGATAAAGCTTTCCAATCAGGAGGTTTTTACACACATTTGTATTGTGTTATGTGTATGAAATTAAATTATGTCATACCATCAAGCATTTAACGTTGCATCAATATGAAATCTATATACATTATACTTAGCATTCCATATATGTGAAATCTGTGTACTTTATATTAAACATTTGATGAAAATGACATCTATAAAAAGAAATGAAACCTCATGAATATGAAATCTATATGCTTACTATTTGACACTGCATGAATATTATATCTATGTATTTTATACGTTATACACTGCAATAATATGAAATTGAAAATTGTTATCATATTAAATAAATCAGCACGATGATGTACAAAACAGTCGTTTCTCCTAATACTAATACTCCGAAAGTCGCATTCTCATCTGAATAGCTACTTATTAATGATACATGCACCATGCAGAATAATTTCAGTGTTTGATCGACTTTGAACTGAACAGTTTGGAAAATCTTTAAGACATAATCTTCTTAGTTTACCAGATAATGATTGAAAATAAAATTGTCTTTTAGAAAGGTTTTGGGAAATAATCCATATATTAAAGACTTCTTTTGCAGACAACGATAGTAAAAGTTTACTGCTGGAAATTAAATAAAGTACCTAAATTCGAAACATCTTGATGTAACAACCTATGGATTTTGATTTCGATTTGGTATGTCCTTGTAATAATATAAGAAAAAGCTTTATATATATATTTTATTTTGGATACAGTGCTTTGACAGGCCATGAATTGAAGAATATTGACAATATACATTTGAATTAGGTATTGTTTTGTAATAAGGGCCATTTAATAAATTCATTTTCATTGATGTATCTCTAACGTTAACAAAGATAAAACATTAGGATATATATTATTATTGATACAGTGCTTTGACAGCTTTGATTGCGGTTTGAATACATGTCGAAGAATAGTATAGATATGCACTATATAACTGATTACCATGTATGTCCATTCCATATCTTATTCTGTAAATGATTATACAAACATGCAAAATAAATACATAAACATTGACTATGATGGCTGTAAAGTAGTAATTCAAGGGCAAGTTTTAGAATAATAAAAAAAACATCAACAGGAATTTACCAAGATTTATTAATTTCAAATTAATGTACAGTGCCGGACAAAAGTCATGGGAGTAAAATTGTAGTATTCCCGCGATCGTGTCGGAGCACAGTTGGGTCGTGATTGCGTTATTCCTGCGACAGGATCGCGACAGTCTCCCGCCAAATTAGCGTCTCTGTCGCACGATAATTGCGAGATGATTGCGTTAATGTAGGCGGAGCTATTCTGATGCGTCCAGGTCGCAAATAAAGCCGCTAAGAGCTGATTGGTCTACTACTGTAGTGGGCGGTCGTAAAGATGAAATGTGCCTTTACTGTCAAATGATTGCTGAAGTTGTCGTCATGTCGAATAAATACCATAGTGTTATGTTGTGGAATTTACCGGCGGTAACATTTCTTACTTTATACAGTGTGTATGAGATGATGTTCTGTAATAGTGACAAAGTGACACAAATTCAACATATGTGTATACTTTATTTTAAATACGACATAAAATAACTAAAATTATATATATATATATATATATATATATATATATATATATATATATATATATATATATACACGAAAAAACGAAAACGGAAAGAAGCAGAATGTCTAAGCGATTTTTATTTAAACTGTATAATGGTAGCAGATTGACGTCTATAAACATACTTTTTCGGTTATTTAAAGAAGATATTGAGAAAATAGATTATTAGATATATTCGTAAAAGTGTACATTTTGGGATCTAAATAATTAAAACGAAGATCTGAATAAAACTCCATTCTGACAGGTTCTAAAGGTTTATCAGTTTAATGGTATTACTCACATTACAACAAACACTATTGACTCAATGTTTCTTTTTTTGTGGACAAAATTGCTTTGTTACACTGGTAGATGACGCTCCTGTCATATCACACAGTTTCTTTTTCTGATACATTGTCTATTTTCTTATCAGCCATTTAGGGGTACAATCCTTTTTTCCCTGTGTATATTTCCCCACGGTAAAACAATAGTGTGGCAGTAAGATGGATTAATGTTAGTATAGTGTTTCTCCAAGTACATACATGTGTATAGGGTGTGTATGTTTGTATATTATACATTTCCTTAAAGTAGATATCTTACAAAATATGATATATAATTCTCTCTTTATTTACTTGTAATAATTATAGTTGTACTTGTATATAATTCATATAATATATATAATAGACTATAATATAGAATATAATACACGGTGTTTTGACTGGTTGCATGGTACCTTAAGACACTTGTATATTCCGTATTGCCCAAAAGGCACCGGTACCCCTATGCTCATTGCATCACCGTGTCTACCAACTCCCATTCAAATGGCAATTTAATCACATCAATGGATACCGCCGTGTCGGACACGCGTACCGGCACACTTGTTGATCTCATGATCTACTTCGAATATCACGTCTCTCATAACACCATAGTGGATGGCTCGATGTTCTACCCAGTGGCGGATCCAGGGGCTGGTATGGGAAAAACATTTTGGACCCCCCCCCCCCCCACCCCCTTTTCAATTGGTGGACTCCCCCCCCCCCCCCCCCCCCCTTTCAAAATTCCTTGATCCGCCACTGCTACCTGTTTCGTTTTATCAATAAATGTACATATTTATAAAAATGCAATCGAGGTGAGATTTGAATAAAATATATGTCTGTAAACGTTCGTGACCATTAGGAAAACAATTTAGTTACTGACTTGAGATTTTAAATTCAATTCATCATCATTATTGTGTACACTCAGTCATACCGAAGTTTGTTAAGAAATGTAAATAAACAATGAAAAAATTATATAACGCCTACCAACACTTTTTAATGCTTGTTGACTAGTTTATTTTGTTTCTGTAGTGTATGTAACTTTTGCTGTTCTATAATCGTCACTCATTTGTTTTAGTATGTGGGTGTAGGGAGATTTCTTCCTTGTTTACCGATCCCGTCATAATAAATACCTTGAAACCAATAGTTATGTTAATTACATGAGATCAATCCTTTGAAGTTTGTGGGAAGGGTACGAATTGTCTTATCATGCATTACGTAGCTTACGTAACTTTTAAAACGGCAGTTCGTTGATATTTAATTTCTCTTATGCTATTTTCCTTTTGTGGTAACCATCTGCGTCTTGTGTTGTAGCTAGATAACGGTTGGTGAGTAAACATTAAGTCCCCCCCCCCCCCCCCCCCCCCCCCCGACACGACATATTATGCCAGAGCATATAGTCGTTGGCTCCGTCTGCGTGTCCGGCCGTCTGTCCGTGTTCACATCTATTCCGGAGCAAGTACTTGAAAACTCCTTCTTGATCAATATACACAAGATACACCTAATTTGGTTTACACCCCCCCCCCCCCCCCATATCCTGTAGATGAGCCTTGGGGGAGAAGGGGGGGGGGGGGGGGTAGTTATTTACCGCTAAAACTGATTATTCAACTAATCTGGGGCCGGGGAGATATGCCACCTCATGATGGCTCTTTTGTTTTCAACTTGTGACACTTAAACAAACTTGTTTGTCTGCATGCCTGACTATGGCGAATTAAGCATATTATCTTTCTCTCTGTGTATATTACGAGGGAGACACCGTTCACTCAAAAACGTTATGTAATATAAAGACACCAGGTGGTAAATTCACTCAGGCGTAGATTAACCGTTACGCCCGCGTCCCCCTTGTCGCAAACCGTCGCATTTGGTGTCGGCCATAACCTCGCATTATCGGTTCATACACTTGGGATCGACAATTTCAGTTTGCGGATTAAAAATGGGCAAAATATTGTCGATCACGCGTGTATGGCACCTCTCCTAATCGAGAAAAGTCGATTGGCTTAGGGGGATTAACGCGAGGATAATCCTGACCCTTATGAAAACAGTTGTAGACAGTATCTGTGGTAGACATCAGGTAGACACCTATTTTTTCTTATATTATAGTCTCTCGTAACCCTATTTGGGTGGCTCATATTTTCTCCTGTACTCTTACATGTATATATTAATTCCTGTATTAAACATGTGAGGTGCGACTTCAAAAATAACATGTCTGTCTGTCACATTGAAAACTACAAACATAAGAATATACAGGGATATAACATTTATTATTTGTTTATTGTATCATGTATGAAATACATATAATTTATTTGCATTGTCGGGTTACATGTAACATGTACAAGTATATGATAAAAATCATCAAATAGACGTCGCCGAGACATGTAGACATATACATGTACATACTATACTATGCATACATATACATACATGGCGCAATTCAGATGAGGGGTAGCCCCAATATGAGTTGAAATGGGACGTTTTACTAACTTAGCATTAGCTGAAAGAGTTTTTTAATTGTTTTCGTAAAGCTGTTAAGGATCAGTGCCGTTTTCTACTTAATTGTCCACAGTATACAGACCTTAGACAAGAAATTGTATCTATAGTGTGGAAATATGTCAACAGTGTGTGTCTCTATTATTTTACTTCACAATGTCAAATTTTTATAAAGTTTAATTGATTTTAGAGTCCATTTTAATGTATTAATATTTTATCTTGCATTTTATATATTGTAGTCTCTCATAACCCTCAACGGTTGGCTCTTAACCTATGATGGATTTTATATGTGGTCTGTCTTTCAAAATGTGAATATATTTTAGGATAAAATTGATATCATAAATGAATTCACATCAAAATGTGAAATGTGTTCTGTGACTGACTAGCTGATGTCGACTACTAAAACAACACGCTGGGATTAACGCGCTTGGGCTAATCCATTGTATAAATACACCTTACATCAAAGCATGCCGCTTGTCGATCCGGCGTGTATTCCCGAAATCGAATTGTCGATCCCGCGTGTATCCACCGCATTATCATCATAATTAAACCAGAGACGTATATCCATCTAATTCCTTGTCTAGTTTATTGATTAAACAATTGATATCGGCTCTTAAAGGTACATCCATTGTGGGTTTGTTTGGGTCACATATGCTAAACGTTCTAGATTGTGTTATGTTATCGGGAAGTACTGACTGTTGCCATTTTGATCTTAGTCTACTTAGTATATTGACGATATGAAGCTAAAAGTAGTGATTTCTAATCGAAAACCGGACAATGTACCGCGTGCGGCGCGCGCCAATGTTTTAAACGTTATTATGGAATCTTATTTATAACAGACAAACTGATAAATTAGGGTTGATCATGTTTAATAGGTCATTTAACTACTGTGCATGTAAAAGGACGTTTAGTTTTGGTTTCTGCATATGCATAATGATGTTACTCTATTTTAATTGGAAACAAGTAATTATTAAATTTGGTTATTCGGGATAAATATGCAATCCGAGTAAATTTATTTGCGCTGTAAACAGAACATATGGTATGTTTGATCGTATTAAAGCTTAATACAAATTTATGAAACACAATGGATGCAGTATTAAAATCATTACCATGAAAACGACCTTGTGCTGAAAACATTTCGACATGTTTCAAATAAACAACCCGTAGAAATATTGTCTTGATATTTTCCCAAATATATGACGATACACAAGTCGAATGAAACATTTCAAATCTATAGACTGAATGTAACAGAAAACGAAAGAATTTGCATTTGGAATTTGAAGGCGGTAGGTCCACTAGACCAGTGACTTTTTTCTGGATTTGAACTTATTTTCTCAGCGTAAGGCACCAACCACCAGCACTGACTGTACCAACAGTTTACCAATCGGTAACCGTGACCTCGATCAACGTATCGCTTGATGACAAAAAATATCAATACTACTTGTAAATAGAAGAGCATCTCTAGCAGTTTGAACGAATGACGATGCGTTTGTTTCACACACTATTGGAAAATCAAATTTTATATATTACATGTGACAGAGAGTTAGACAGTTAGTTTATTAAAGTGTCACGCATATAACTCATTGTATAATATATAGCACAAAGTATTAGTAAATGCCAAGCCAAATTGACTTATGAGACACATGTTACGTTTTAAAACATACTATCCACAAACTCTTGTCATATCGAGCGAGACAATAAACCCGGCGAGACGCAACGAAGACGAATAAGCAAACTGCTTAAAACAAGGGACGGGTTGTGTATTGAAAGTAGGTTGTGTATTGAGAGCGTGTATTCAGTCGCTAGTAATAAATGATATACCGGATTACATAACATACAGGTAGTCGCGCGTTTATCACAATACGTGATCCACTGGTAACCCACTGATCAAGCGTAATTAAAAAATTCCAAATATTCACGATTTGCTAACACTCATGTAGGTGTTATGTACATTGATAGTGTCAGCGACGGTACGCTTTTATATTACGGTTTTATTCACTTAATTGGAGGCAAATTTACTTATACATGGAAGTTCACAAATTATGTGCATATGCGCTGTTCATAAACTAGGCTAATTATCTGAACGGTTCAAGTATTGGACCTTGGTATTCTGAGTCTATTTGAATTGCTTAAGACGCGCGATAATAAAATACTTTGTGTTTTTATTGTCATTTTCTTTAAAGTCGTACCGACAATATACTTCCTTTACTTTGATCTTCGAATGTAGATATAATTGCATCAGCTAATTATTTAATCTACATGATTTGATACATGTCGCACTTTTTGGATACATTATGTAAAGGATCGAGCATCTCAACTTCACTTCACAGTTATTGGCATTTAAACTTTTGTACCAGATCATTCAGCATGTACATGTATCTCGGTTTTTTTCTGTCACAGAGCAACAATCCCTTAATCTACCTAAACTCCCATTCTTCTAGCCCCAATTATTCACTAGTGATTTCTTTTTAACTCATATATTCGCAGTGCTCTGTTAGCGGAAATATAGGTACGCTCTCATACTAAAGTAATACTATTGAATCGGTTATGTTAATGATGTCTGAATGGGTTAAAAAAAATCAAGGATATAACATGTCCGGCTATAAATGTAAATGGAAAACGCCGTTTTAGTGTATGGTGACATGTTAATATAAATATTCGTTTCCATTTATGTTTATTAAAATGGTCATGTCAACTGTGTATTAATTTTTTTTAAAACAATCTATTTAAAATCTCAATATAAAATCACACTGAACTAATGTTGTGTACATTTTAGATCAAATGTCATAGGGATTATGTGAATATAAATTCATAGTTTATTCATGAAATTATACATACAAAATTCCACTTAGAAGTGTAACTATATTCACTAAACAAACTAAGAAACCGAAGCAACAATAGTCCACATACATACAGTATCTACTATCTAGATAAACTTATTTACATTCGTCACACATCTATCGAAATGCAATAAACATCATACATGTAAATCTTTATAATGTACAGTAATAGTTGTCTACATGTATCTTATAGACATGCATACATGTATTTGGGAATACATATTTGAACCTTGAATGTATATATGCGTGTCTTTTACAGATTAACCTGTCAAATTTACCTTAAACTAAAATCCATTATCTTGAAAATGTTTTGTTTGAAAAGTACATTTATTATCATTGAAAGATTACTACATGGATGTTAACGATTTTGATTTATGCATCTGCCTGTATAATAAATTACACACTTCATAAACGGGAGCGAAATTAGATAAGCCAACAGTTTAATCAAATCCACTAACATACAGAGAGAAACATCCCCGAAAGAAAACCTAATTTAATGTGTTTATGACAAATGATAGTCCTGTGGGGTTTTGATACTTTACTCCCATATAACGATGTAAATGTAACGACGCCCTTACCAAATATGTAATTGATAATGTTAATAGAAATATAAATAAAGGTATATCAAACCATATTATTGTATAACATTCTTCAATGGAAATGAAATATGATTATGGCTTCGGCGAATCGTTCCTGAGATGCTTGGTGATTATAACATCGGCATTGAATAAAGTTGAAATTCATTTGCCGTTATGGAAATGACCCTTCCGACGTCAGTTCTATATGTTTATGCAATTCTAAATGAACACAATCAATGTGTAATACAACTTTACAGCATACTATATCACTTTGAAAATCGAGTCTCATTTCGTTTCCTGATCATCAAAATGATCGGTTCTAATTTTACCCACAAGCATCGTCAAAACAATAAACATCATATAAGGATTTTTACCGGAGTTCAAAACCGGCTTCAGGGGAATACCCGACCCACAACTTCCCCATACCACACAAACACCTACACAAAATATGTATCCGTTATCATATCCAAGCAGTTTTCTTTTACAAGAACAATAATAAACACTACACAATATGTACACACTGTGTCACTGAATATAATTCTAAATACACTATTATGTTGACGACAATATTCAAACTTTATATAAAGTAAATTTCCCCAGTACAATTGCATGTGTTTACAGGAATGCTATTCTCTCCAATCGCGTTTACCTCACAATAACAGTGAATAAGAAATTTAGTTTATTACAAACTGTCTCACTTTGTTACATAATCGGACAGGCGTACATTTGTACATGTACATGTAGGACCCACAAATATATAACAATAAATTCGTTATTAAGATAAATATTTATTGATTTATTGATTTATTGAGTAAACCATCCATCCATGACCATCTTACGCACATGTCAATTTCTGGCCGCAATAGCATTGATCGCAGTAATCACGAGCGCGTACATGTAAGCCCCGCCCTCCCGGTAGCCACTGAACCGCTCAGTCGACCAGGACTGCAACTCTCCCACTCTTTTACTGCGATAGTAGCGCAGAAATCACGGACCAGTCCTGCGAGCCGACTGCATTCCCGTTGCGATAATAGTGCAGTAATTTCACTTTCAGACTGCAAGACAGGGGAAGTGACTTTTGTCCGGCACTGTATGCAACAGAGAAGCGACAAAACCTTAGAGGCAACCATGTCAATGCAAAGCTTTCAAATTAATTACTGTCAACAAACGTGTTTTCTCGGTAAACACACACCCTGGATTCACCATGACATTGACCAATAACGTCACAACTAACTATTTTACCCTATTGACGAAGCTTTGGCAAATTTGAGCAAAGAAGGTTGAATGCTTTGAAGTGACACATGAAAGTGAAATCCCTTCCAGAACATGCAGAAATATCGTACTAAACCGTGCACTCGAACACAGCACTAGCTCTTTGCAAATTATCAATATTTTGGTGGCCATACTCTTCGCAATTTAGATTACCGAATTTCATTGACTGTGAATGTGGACAGATTTATATTGCTTAGTGCCCTATGAAATCATGTTCCTGCTTCTATTTCGAATATGTTTGTGTATTTAGTTGTAATTGTTTAAATGGTTTCTTAAATGTTCTTTCTATGTGACCTTTTGCAGGTTCGAGATATTTATAACCTTCCATGTCGGAGGTTCCAAAGATATGTAGTAAGATGTTTGTGCTCCTTTGTTTAATTTCGGTATCGCCACTGTTTTTAGTTCCAAGTGATACTCTCATAGCTACAATGGTATTGCAGACTGCAGAGTTAACTCTAAATCACAACACCTCATCTGAATTCGCTTACCTAGTTCTTTAACTACGAATTTCCCTATAGACACCATTCGTATCTGGTATTATATTTGCAGTCGAATATAACAGTCGAATTGGTTAATCAAACATGCAATAAGTAATCTGTTTAACTTTAAATATATTTTGCATATCACGCGAAAGTGAATTTTGTGCTTGATGACAACACTGTTATAGTTGTCTCTCATAATCTTCCTGATGTGAACTAACATTATTAAAATAAGCGAATCTCATTTTAAAACGCATTGCGAAAATTTATGAATGAATTATTCAATGCAGTATATATTGTTTGTTCCTTAATATTGCATTTATAATAAGTTAAATGAAGCGTTGATATTTAACAAATCACCAGTTTAATTACAACGACATGTGAACGATTACCTAGATCACTGAAACAAATCACAACATGTGTTGTACATATAACTATTCAAACTGACAACTGTATTGCCACCCTGAACTATGAACAAGAAAATCGAAACCCTTTTTCAAATAATGTTCATATCGAATGTCAATTCCTAATATCAACAATAACAATTCGAAGACAAACGGTTATGAAATTGTTAACCGGAAAGAAATAAAACCTAACATTACAGATACGTTTTCGTTGAAATGTCTAATTGAAACACAATTTACAACAATTTTAATCCACACAATAAGAAACAACCATGGATCCTAAACATCTAATGAGAATTAAACACTTCGCTCATTTTACTAAATGCATATGTTGTGAATTCTATGTGTAAATCTTTATGCTAAACATGAACATGATAAACATAGAGATTTTATACCTTAAAGGTAAATAAGTGTTTGTTAAATATACAAATAAACCGTAAAATGAGTGCAAACATAGTTGCAAAATAGGTCTGTATCTGCATGTATTATGTTTCAACAAGGTAATTCACAAACTCACGAAATTAGTCGTCTGATTTATTCGAACCTCTCGTATGTACATTTAGACACAATCTTTCTGATCTGAGGATATGGAACTAAACACTTTGCGTATGTTGTATGAACGTCTGACAATTAATGAAATATTGTTGATCAAGTAGACGTAACTGGACATGCAACAGACACTTATTGCCAACAAGACAGTATAGTTTGATCAGTCTAGAATAATAAGCAATTCTTAAGAGGATTTCCACTTTCTATAACCGAGCAATTGCATTTTGAGAATAGATTATTTATGAATAATGGATACTCATAAGCATATAATATTATCGACTGAATGCATACCAGATGCCGAAGAGTATTTAACTATAGTCTGCTGTAAAATGTTATATTATATCATATTAACTACACTGCAAATTAGATCATATTAGATGTTTATATACAGTCAAATCATCATTAATGAGTTTACTGTTATTGAATGAAGAGTCCGTTATAAGTGTAAGTGTATTCAAATCACGCTCAGATGACCTTAACTTGTGTAAAGTACATCGTTGATATTTGATAACTACCCCCTTTTTATTTGTAACAAATGTGAAATGTGATATCGACTGAAGGTATTAATGTTTATAAAATTTAAATAATAAAGCATATGGTATCCGAATTATTAGAGAAACACAAAAGCCTCATTCTACATACAATTTTGTTAGTGTTTGAATAAAGAATTTCAAAATGTAAAACTCAAGTAACTTGAATATAGTTACGTCTTAATAATTAAGTATATGTTTTTTTTATCACGATTAATCATTATTATCTAAGGAGGAATTACCTGGTGGAGCAAATAAGTCATTGTTACCATAACACCTATAACACTTTTTCAAATACGAAAACAAATGCATCGTCCATTTTAAAATTTATTTTAGTACATGTATTTCAGACATATCGACAATAACATGTTGTTATTTAAGAGATCAATAACAATAACAATAAAAAAAATTATTTAGGAGAACAATAATACTTAAATTGTAGCAAGGGCAACAATGACACTGATTTCTTTCCTCAAGTAGTTAGCTGTACATTATATGTGTAAGTGTTGAAAGTCCTGTTTATATTCATGTACCAATTAATGCCCCTACTTCACTACATGTACGAGCCGCATTGTCACGAATTATCACAAAAGAGAAAATGCTCACATTCGTGAACATCGTAGACAATTCGTAATTAATTCTTGGAAATCGTAAATGATTCGTAGTTGATTCGGCAACATTCCTCCAATTCGTGGCAATCGTGAACAAATTTTGATTTGTCCAAAAAATTTCACGAATGATATACGAATTTTAAATTTGTAGTTGCATCGTAAACTAATCAAAACTAATTTCTGTAGATCGTAACAAATTCGTAAACAGTTCTTGGAAATTCGTGGTTGATAATTTTGATGGTCTCATCCCGAATGATTTATGAATCATTTACGAATGTCCCGAATGAAAAACGAAAATTCGTAGTGTATTCGTAACTGTTTCTTAATTATTTCGTACATAATTCGTACACAATTCGTATCTGTTTCAGCATGAATATTCGTTAACGTTTCGTTCAAGTGAAATTGCTGTTCACGAATTTTGCCGAATGTTTACGAATTTATACAATCACCTATTCGTGGTTATTCGTGATAATTCGGCTCGTAGTGAAATAGGGGCATACGATGATGGTAATATCATTTTGTACAAAAGGTCACTCCATTGTCTTTAAGCATTACTGTGGAACCAGTGTTTTAATGCGATATGCTGAATATTTAAACCAACTGTTCTTTTTCCACAATGAAGATACTGATAAGATACACAATCAATAGAACCGTATTTCCACACTGACTGGTGCATTTTCACCCTTGGCTTGAGGAAGTTGCTTTGTCAGCGTTTTGTCAACTTGTCAAATGTGTTAAAAGAAAAGTGCAGAATTTAACTTTACTTAGATAGTGAAACCATTAATAACCAGCTTAATATATTCTTGTTTGAAGATGGCAATTAAATGTGTATAAACCTTTATCCGACCATCACACAGTTTACACATTACGAAAGCTTCATTCCGACATGTTTGTAGTTTTTATTAAATTCAGACCTTTTTTTATATTCTCACGGAATTGATAGCTGAAAAGGATAACTTTCATAATTTGAGGTTTTCACTAAATAACTTTCTGTACTACTGTATCACTGTATCATTGAGCATATATGACAATGAAATAACATGATGATGGCTTTTATATGTAATGTTGAAAAAAACAAACCAAAACGCTGTGTTAAAAATTAGTTTAATACAACTCGTTAGAAACATACATTAAGTACTTTAATGATCTTTCCTGTGAACAACGTTTTGCGCGGTACTTTCCTGGGCCAATTACGTGCGTGGTCTAAGACAAGATCAATCATTTTTTAAACGCTTGATATGCTTTGCATCAATTATTAATTTTCAGTCTTATTCATTTATAAAAACATTATTTAAATCGCAAAGTTTGAATTCACAAGAAACATATTTTATAATGTGTTTGTTCACTGGCTTATAAACGGTTAAAAGTTAAATATCATCGACGAGCTCCAGCATCTATATTTTTTTTTACTTGAACTTTTCAAATCGTTTATAAGGCAATGAACAACCAAATAACTCAGCATAATAATTGGTTTTATAAACGATTATATTCATCTGTCAAAACCACTTATGCAACATACATCAGTTTTAGATTCGGGTCTATTTATCTAGTTTAGTTAGACTGGGCTTCATGGACATAATATCTGAAATCAGATTTGATGTATACATTTAGTTTATCTGTTAATGTCACTTTATAATTAAGGACTTTACTATTGTCTCTACTACATACGGTGAATTGGCATCAATATTGTTTTAATTCAAATCCGTCAACTTGTCTATTACAATAATAAATGATGTAATGCATATTACTCTCTCTGCAGAGATGACAAATTTTTGATAAGTAAATAATATTATTCATGTTACTGTGCACGTTATCTCACGCATTTATTGACAATAGATTTCTATTTATAATTAATATTTAATCGACTACCAAAATACATGTGCATAATATTATATATTCACGATAGGATATTCACGATAGAATATCTCAAATATGACAAATTTGTTGTTTTTTTTACTGTATGAGCCGGATTCGAACATGAACACCTTCTCATGCTTTCTTCATCACTTTATTGATAAACTGAACATGCAAACTACTGATTATTTTAAAGAACATTTTCAAGTATCAACAAATTATTTGTAATTATGTACTTGTAAAGAATATTCCCCCTTTTCATAGATGTACACCCACTAGTTTAACACAAATGAAGAATTTACATAATTTTACGTAAAATGTTTCTTTACAGCCATCGAGATGAAGGTATATCACCTTTACACGTAACTCAAAAACGTGAACTGATTGGAAACATTCTTATATATTGAAAATGTTAATGTTTTGTGCAGTGATGTATATTATGCATGTTATATCCAGTTATATTTTGTCTATTATATTAACAATAAAGGTTTTTTATTGATCCATGTGAAACATTAATACATATTATCTTATTGCAGATAGAAATAGGTGCAAAAACAGCTTTATTGACCGGGTTAAAAAAACAGAAGTAGTGAAGCCGTAGTGTTATTTGATATGGTTATGCTATTGTTCTCATAATATTGCCTGGTTGTTTTAAAAATGTAGTTATAGTTGTTTTCTTGGCTGTTTCCTAAGTAGTTAAATAATAAAGCAAGTATCGAATGGTGTCCTTGCCGAAAGCTGTTTAATGGATCATCGACGTTGACCTTATTGAATTCGTCCTTGGTCAATATTGTTTACTTAGGTTAATAACAACAGCTATTCGCTGAAGACACTGTGCCATATTTCCATAAAACAAGCATTTGTATATGTTTATGTTGAAATTTAGTCCATGAGAATCATTAAAACTTGATAAGAGTATGTTGCTAACTTCAGTTAACGATGACGACCAAAACTATTAAACATGGCTTCAAGTTCTGGTATTTCTTTTATCCTCATGAATAAAATGTATTTTAATCTAAAAGCATTATACGAAAAATGAGGTATCAAAAAGCATGGTTTGTCATTTCTGTATTTGAATATATTATTATTTACGAACTATGACTTTACTTTCTTTGCGGTATCGTGTATGTAAGACATTGTGTCTAGCAATTTATTTGCATTGAAGTAAGTTGAACATATTGAAGGTTACATCAGGTTTATGTCGTAGCATATAACCTATTGTCCTGGCATAGTTACCTCAAAAATTGCTTCCATGAAACATCTTCACATTTCGAAGATACACCAGTATTGGACTATTACCAACTGCTGCTGATGCTGTTGCTTCTTCTTCTTCTTCTTTTTTTTCTTCTTCTACTACTACTTCTACTACTACTACTACTACTACTACTACTACTACTACTACTACTACTACTACTACTACTACTACTACTACTACTACTACTACTACTGTTCGTACTATAAGTGTTTAGGTAGCCATGTGTATGGCTGGTTGACTAGGATGTTTGTAAGTGGATGAAGTGGTTTGATCACGAACACAGCAGTGTTTAGGAGCCAGATCACAATCTTCCCTTAAACCGTAAAGTAATTTCGATGCAAGTCCTCATTCTTTGCATCCTTGTAATAGTCTAAGGGATTTGAGTGTTTCATGCTGGTTTTCTTGTGTTAAGATTATCATTATTATATGTTACTGATTTATTTATCAATTGTTACTATATATGTTAATATATATGCAGATTAATTCAAATGTGAGAATGAATGGAATGTCAGTAGAAAACTGTGTAGTGTAGTTTGAGACTCAGGTGTGGACCAACAATCTCAAGTAGTTATCAAGTCACGGAGTGATCATGAGAATTATGTTTTGTTGGTACCTTCTAGAACCATTGTATAACACGAATTTAGGTTAAGGATTGAACCTTCGTAAACTGTTCTTCAATAAGGAATAAAATACGATTTAAATTCTCAAACCGTGTTAATAAAATAATCAACTTGTGATTATTTTACACTCCCTACAGGTGTACATTTAAGTGAACATATATAGATCAAAGAAAGTGAAAATTTTCCTTCATTGTCTTGAAATATTTTTGCTTTTTAATAAAACATAGAAAATGAAAGTTGTACAAAATATACTGCATTTGATCATTTGTCAATGGTTGTTACTCAATCCAAAATCTCAAACTCTTTTGAACTCCATTTCCAAATATAACACAATTATACTACCTTCAATAGTACACTTTCTTGTACTTTTTCGGGCAGAGTCCCTTGCGGGAATCGAACCCACACCCTCAGAGTAAGACACCTATCGCCAGCACTGACCGTACCACACGGCCACGGGGCCTCGACAATAGACGAGATCCAACAATCGATAGTTTCACTATCAATATGGCATGTATTTCTAATCCATTTATAAAGTACCATACGATTTATGAATATATTGGGTTAATAATAACAAGTAGAGAGATATTACATCTCCTTTTTGATAAATAGAGATAACTCAGAAAGTCCAGTGTAATACCAGTATTAAACATGAAATGTGAAGCTGTCATTACAAATGCATTTTGGACATTATTGATCAATATCTTAAATTTCGTTTGGTTTCAAGGTTATTGAATGTAAACGCAAATGAGAACTTTAGGCCTAGAATATTGAAAATGATCATATGGAGTCATGATACAGCTTCATATGATTCTCGTTAAATCTAAATGAGAATATCAAAATTTCCTCAAAAGTACAACTTAAACACAAGCTAAAGCAAAGGAACACTTGTACTATCATTCATATTGTTTACTTTTCAATAGTTTGTTTTGATGCAGAAATTTAACGAAATTTATTTTACCTCTGAAATGATGAAAGGTATCGATTACAAATATAAAGAACGAACCCAAGCAACATGCTCTCGTAGTTGTTGTATCGAATTAAAACGATTGGTTTTAAACATAGAATCATTTATGTTAATGTGAAAATAACCTGTAAACTACCTTACATCGTTGATAAAATCATGTATGATTATGTGTTTTTGTAAGTTTCAAGGGTATACAAATTGTAGTAAAGAAATGTATAAATGAAGTGTTTACATTTGTGCTACATTTTGGAGTGATGATTTTCCTGCCACTTCATAGCGTCATGACCATCTGGTCATGATACAGAATTTAAACACCCTTGGATTTGGTTTGATTTTATTAAAATACGTTTCCTTTCATCACCATGATACACTAGCGGGCAAAAGAAAGGACTCACCTCAGTTGATGTTATCATATGTATGATTTTCAATTGCAAATATCTCAAATTTTCGATGTCATAATCCAAAACTGATAAGTACAGGTGTTTAGTTAGCAGTCAAAGAATACTTCTACATGTTTTTAATTTTTTTTTTTTAAAATGAAATTTTAAATCTAATTTTGTTTTGAAATTATTTTTGATGATACACAATTGTTCACCGACATATAAGACATATCCTATGTGAAAATAAATAAATGTGCCTGATTCTGCACACATTTACAACATTTTAAACAGGGTAGGGGTCATGTTGGTGTAAATTTAATTCTTAACCCTGTCTTCATTACAAAAAGATATTTGAACTAAAAATTAACCACAGTCACCAACAAAGTCATCCAAACTACTGCAGATAAGTATTATTGTATCGTGCCATAGTCAAATACATCTGATTTCTTTTAAATATTGAATTAATAGAAACAAACTTAGGTGAGTCCTTTCTTTTGCCCGGTAGTTTATATACCATGCTTTTATCATAACTCACGTGCAAAAGAAACGTCCCATACACAAAAGATAGTTCACAGTTGGTCATTCATTCACTCCGTATAGCGGAAGTTTGTGAGTGAGAATGGAGCCGAAGAACGACTTTAGAAGCATCTATGAGCGCTTAAAATAATTAATTGTATGTGTTTTACGTGAGTAAATGTAATATATGGGGTTTGGAATTAAGAGAGCACGACCCTGTGTTCAAATGGGTATCGAGTTTAAATTTTTGGGACATTGAATTTTGACAGTTGAAAATTATTTCGATTTGAGTCGAGAGAAATACGTTGCCACAAACATATATAAATCAAAGAAAGTGAACATTCGTTCGCACAAAACTGGTCGTTCATCTCTGTTGCTCAACATATTTGCGCTAAACTTCACCTGTGATAGACATACGACTGAAACAGAGATACGGCATGTCTTCAGAACCCAACAAAACTGAATTTTAAATTTCAAACGTTATATGTTCATATTTCTGAGAAACACACCTTTAAAAAGAAATCGTCGTTTTCAAATCTCGTTAACTAGACGGAATAGGAGGGTGAAAAGGGACTTTTCGGTCTGTTTTGTGACGTAAAAAGATGCGTCAACAAATTAAATTCAATTAGTTTATTTATGTCGACAGTATCTTATACTGACATAAGATTCATGTTTTCATAAAATCGTAACCTTAAGTACCAAACATTATGTCCAGAAATAGTGATATCAGCACCCGAAGTGTGTTTGAACGGACGTAATAACAAATTGTATGGACTTGTGAGTACTTATATACTGAACAAATGTTTGTCGAATAATGCATTATCTACTTTCTCTCTTAAAAATGTAGGGACGTTTCTTTTGCGCGTCAGTATATTTGTCCAAGGTTTTGCCGTATGAGCAACTACAACTTATATAAATCAAGGAAGACCAGCGCATTCCAACCTTGAGAAAATACTTATTAAAACTATGTACATTTTTTAATATATCAACTCATTAATCTGCTCTAAAAACCTATGAAACCTTTTTAATTGTTTTTATTTAACACAGGGCCCGTAGGCAGAAAACGCCCACGTACATGTGCAAGCATATTCCCAAACAATGCACTTAAGTCCAAAGAAACTATCCAATTAGCAAAATTGTGTTAGGGAATTAAGTGGACACAATGGTGGATCCACACTAGTTATATCGGAAGCAGGATCATAAGCATCATATCTGCTGGTATATTTGATACAATATACATATAATAACTGAGATAAGTCACGCAGGAACAACACTTGGATCAAGAGGTATTTCATGCAAATCCAAAGCATGTCTGGTTTAGTTTTGTAACACATTAAACGGCACAAATCTGAGTTCATGTTATTCAGTTTTTTTATGTGGCCGCCTTCAGTTGCCTTTGTGTACCTTTGTAAGACGTCTAACAACGACGTTTGAAACGTTTCCCAATACGTTGTGAAGATCGTGTTCTAATTATCTCGGGTTGATAGATAGAAAATCTCACCCAAGTGTCTTCTGATATCAAATATATCAACACGAGTTGATAAAAGTTACTGCTTGCCGAGGATATGTTTACCTTTATCAACGACTGTTGATATATTTGATATCAGTGGACACGAGGGTGGGATTATATTTATCATCCAAACTCATTCTTAATAAATGACAAAGTGTACATCTCTTCCATTTGACTTCAAGTGCGGTGAGGTCATAGCATTGTAACGCCATCATGTTTATGGCTTCATAGTATTGTGATGTCATTACTCGATGATGTAAAAGCATTGTGATGTCATGTAGTTGTCGGTGACAGGGCATTGTGCACAATCTACTGCCAAAAAGATATCTCCTAGGAGATATCGCTTAATCTTTCATAATCAATATTTCCTGTGGAACACAGTTTTAGGGTGATAAAAGGGTTTCCTTTTTTCCTTATGCGCCATCCTAGACAGTCCCACACGTGTTCAGTAGGCGAGGAATGAAAAATCAGGAATCATTTTCTGAGGTGTAAAGTTCTTAGATACCTGTCTTTTCGACGTGACGTCAATCGTAGTCTAACTGATATGTTGAAAACGTTTATTTGCTGTAATTTCCCGGTTAAATTCGAAAGAAGCTTCAACATGGGTAGTTGTGGCCCCAAAATATTTCATACCCATGGCTCTTCTCCGTTGATCTAAAGTTAATACTTACTTAGATAACTTGAATAATAATGAGTAATATGATCGCGAAATCCCTTCAACTTTCGAAAACATGAAAGCAAGTTTCAATAAATACGTGTCCTTACTATTTTCACAGAATTAACGAAACCCACAAAATCAGTTTATACAAGTGAGAACAAAAACGTTTCGTTATTGTAAAGAGTTTCAGAATTGTATCATAACAAGTTAAAAGCAAAAATAAGGATGTATAATGTTTTGTGTGGTTAAGTGTAACTTCTTGACTTATTGGTTGAATCAATGATACTTGAGTCGCTACCCACAGGGAACAGAATACAAACAATCAGGTTGAAACCCAAACACCAACGACAACAAGGCTTTACAACCATCTGCAAATACGTATTATATATATATATATATATATATACGACTTAAACATATGTATTTCTATGAAAAATTAGATTGGTAAACAAGCTATAAGCTTATATGAATACCGCTCCATACACACAGTTTAATGTAGTGATATATTTATCATTGAAAAGGTACATTTGTTATATATAGGCTCCATTTAAAAAGTATATGACTTTATGGCTAGATGGCATACAGCATGTATTTATTGAAACACACGTCCTGCAAATTTTAAAACCTTTCAATCTACAAAATTCAGCGGTTGGTTGACGATCTGCACCTCTTTCCAAATTATTGTTGAGACAACCGTTTCTTGCAACAGTGTAACAGATATTTATTGAGTCACATTCGTCATTAAAAGTTATTCTAGTTCAGTTTAGTGAAGTTCCATATTCCAATGACACTGCGTTTAATATAGCATCGTTGTCAAGACATTAAAATCAAACTCAACCAAATAAATTGCCTTGTAGTCAAATAATCCTTACGTGACGTTCTTACAAAAATAAAGTGCTCTCACTTAAAGGAAAATATGTGTTACCAATGGCTTAATAATACTCCTTATTCGACCAAAAGAGTTCTAAAACGAGTGTACATCGGTTCGGTAAAGCCATGAGAGTCCATTTCCCTAGAGCGGTGTTCACATTAAATGGGCGCTCGAAGATAGGTCAAGAGATCAGACTGATGTAGCGATACCGACAGAGTGGAGTTTTAAATATGACACCATGATGGAATTGTTAACCATCTTGCTGTCTGAACTCTCAAAATTGCATTAGACCTACAAATTTACCTCTCACACTGAAGAGTCTTTCGCTTTAAACGTCGCACCATTTTCTACCAAAACGGAAAACCGTTGTCTATGGATACGTTCATACGCAGCTTAATTTATAACAACAAAACTGATACTTCTGTGACATATCTTGTATTGTAATCAATATGCATGTACTGAAAGTAAAACTTTTATATAGCTTCCAGCACGCATTTGCTACACTAGATCCAATGTATTATATTGCACCATAAATGTCACATTCCCCGAAGCATTCATATAACATGTGTCTAATGACTTACACATCAATACCTTCTTTTGGTATTGCATCATGACGCTTACAACTGAATGCTTTGCCTCTGAAACTAATATTTTATGCCACATTATTTAATGTGTTTTGTAAAAGCAATAATAGTGAGTTAACACATGAAACTTTTATGCAAAACATTTGGTCATACTAGTGTTTATATATATTTAACTTGTACCTTTCAAACCGTTTATAAGCGAAGACAGTGAACAAACACATTATGAAATCTATTTTTAAAGAACTTTGTGTAATTCCATCGATGAGACCTTTAATGGACGAAAGCATGCCATATATAGTGGATAAAATCATTGTGATTACTTCATGAATTGTTTTGAGATCAGAAAACTCAAAATATGAATGTTTTCCTTTTCATCTATCAATTTCGTGTTTATGAGAAATAACCACCATCGGACCTCGTTTAATCCAATCAGGAGAGAGGTTATCGCTGAAAAGTTAAAGATGCTGTAGCACGTTTTTTTTGCAAGTTTCAGGTCATCGGTTTCGCATTTATAATGGTAGTTTGTGTCATTTATATTTACTGTAGAGGGTAAACATCTTATTACAACAACCAATTGTCCTTAGTGGTAATAACGCTGCTGTCTATAAAGCGAAAATTGCTTGGCGGCAATTTCAATGTGAACACATCTTATCATTTCGAACTACAAAAACGATTCTCAAGGCTTTACAGTGTACACCCATTTTGTAACTTGATTTTCCGGGGAGAGAAGGGTGATTTACTATTAATGACACATACATTCTTATCAACTTATTTGAGCGCAAAAAGTGCTACTACCCCTTTAGAAGTCTGAATTTATTAACAACTATAAAAATGGGGCTTTTTTTAAGGTCCCGTAAATACGCGAACAATGTAAGGGGTCAACAACTATTCCACATATATACATCATTTAATTGCAATCTTCAAACAAGAATATACGCTGCTTACTAATGGCTCACTATGTAAGTAAAGTTAAAATCTACTTATTTTTGTCAGATTTTACCACTGATAATTGCAATCATCCCTGACATTGTTAATGTGTAGATAAATACATTATAGATGTGTGTGTAATCGTGTGACACGTGTAAATAGAAATAACTAACAATAACAACTT
This sequence comes from Gibbula magus, assembly GCA_936450465.1. NCBI lineage: Eukaryota > Metazoa > Mollusca > Gastropoda > Trochida > Trochidae > Gibbula > Gibbula magus. The sequence goes on along the minus strand of OW388294.1, from coordinate 40,251,297 downwards.
GAAAGTCTAATTTCGTATTTGACATTTAAAAGTCATTCTCTATATGTAATTAATAGGTCGATGGTTCATCCTCATTTCTACAGATGTAAGGTAGATGTTAAACTTCTGATAAGTAGGTTTGTTAAATTTTACTGTTGGTAATGTGAACATAACACTTCACAAGCGCATAAGTAAATGATTGTAAACAAGGAATAAATGAGTAAAAATTAGCGTGGACATATTTGAACCTCGGACCAACATTAATTACAGTTTCTTACTTTATTAATACAAATATTTTCGAAAATCATTGTATAGATTATTTAACATTCATAGATATTAATCATATGTTTAATTTTGTAAATACTACTTCAGAGGAACAGGGACACTATTAGAAACATTACCTAAATGTAGAACTTATATTCAAGGATTCATATCTAACAGCATTGACATGTTGTTATGAAATGTGGGATATGAAATCAAATTATTTCGTTAATTTGACCAGCCAAGTTCATCAAGTGGGAAACAAATTATCTCATTGGCCAATTATATCCGCCTAGTCACAGAAGATACCAGTATGTTGAAGGTGCTCCCAATACTATGGACAAAGCATCGAAGCACCTTCAGTATCCTTGACCCGTGTTAGAAGGCCATGCGAGAACGTGTAAACACAGTAAACTACCATTCGGTATCGTAAAAAATTCGGACAAAGTTTTTCTTACATATATTACATATAAAGTGCCCGAAGTCATTGCATAAAAAACTAGGCTAATCACTAATGTCATTACATTATGAGGCATCTAAGGGTTAAATAACATCATCAAATATTATCTAAGGGTTAAATTAAATTTAAATCATCTGTATCCAAGGGTTAAATGAAATCTCCGGAGTACATCCAAGGGTTAACTCTACTGCAATTACTAAATTTAAAGTGCGACCTGTCAATCAGACGGGGAAAGCCCAATGTCTTGGCCTACTGCAGTACAGTACACGAAAACAAATTCAGCGTTTTCTTTACATTCCAATTTAGAAAACCAGCACTAGCCCTAAAATGATAAAATGATATATCATGTGCTGGACGTAGGGTTGATTGGTATCTTCAGGGCTAATGGGGTCAGTACAGCGGCGACCGATCTTGCCGTTTTTGTTAACAAACATGGCCTCGACGGGAAAAAGACGTCTGCGCATGTCCGATAAGTAAAATAATATTCTAGAACATAAATAATATAGAACAGAAAAGCGAGCCCTTATATGGTGAGGGATTCTAAAGTCAGGCCTAGTATTGCATATTGATTGTGTAGGATCATATTGTCTTCTTTGTTGGAACATGGGTATATTGTGAACTCTTCAGAAAGGTAGATGAAGTCAGTGCTTAGCAAGCAGTGTGTTTGGAGGAAATGATTAAAACGTTTTTTTTATAGAAAAATATACAATACCAATACTAACGTTGCATATCGTAAGTCTTATTAAACCATTAAACCACACATCGATGATATTAAGAATATGTAAATAAAATCTTTGTAATGTATCTCTATTTGTTGTAATAATATAAATAATCAAGTATATATGCAATCGACCTAAATTGACAAACACGTATACGTTTGAATTATTAACATTTTAACTATACAGTAAATAATAACATTAAGTAAAAAGATTCTGCATTACATGTAATAAAACTAAACTTGACAGTTAGTGCCTGTGGCATGCCATATTACTGAATCAGCACGGTACGACATATATAAATCAGTCACAATGAACATGCTGGACACTTAGACTGTACTTAACGCTGAGAGAGCTTAGGAAATCTAGACCCAAGATCATCCATGTTTTATGTGTAGCACTGACGTTTTCACATCCCTGTAGGCACTATATTTTACCGAAGCAAAGATTGAGAAACATCTTGTGCACAGGATATTGCTCCAAAATGACACAAGGGACTTTAACTTGTCTTTTACCAAACAAACCAACATTTACTGCTTGAAAAGTAACTGTATTCTGTTTTCCTGCATCAGAAAGTAATGCTGCCAACCTCAAATGAATACTACTTACTGAATTATTTACCAAATACGCATTTCAAAGGAGTGTGATATTTAGCTAAAGAATCCCAAAGGCTTTCATTCAATTTAATTCTTTTAATCTATAGGAAATTAAGCCCAAAGGATTTGATGAATGATTCATTGACTTAATCAGGCGAGATGCACTGATGCAATGTATTGTTTCAAGATTTCTTTGGTTGGACGTATTAGAAGTTTAGTCTTTTAAAAATGCATTACATCCTTTGAGCTTAGTGACATCTTGTTTTCTTTTACAAATCGAAATTCAGAATAGTAATCGGTATTCTAACACGTTTCTCTATGTAGCAACGTAAAACATCGTTATTTTTTATTTCAAATTTGGACGGGAGCATTTTATCATAATTTCTTTTTTAATGTCAAAAACATTTTAAAATAACAAATGAAAGTTGCCAACAGTTAATGAACAACATTTTATTATACTCCAACGTATACATATATATATATATGGTAAATTTGAGAGAACAAAATTTGCAAAAACCGTGCTATAGCGCCTTTAAAATATCATTGAAGTTGCATTGAACAATACATTTTACTTGGTTCCGTTTCTACTGGTAGAGCGCTTATCAGAAAAAAGAGAGTTTGTTTGTGTGACCGTATCTTGCGGGTTTAACGTTTTGAGGTTCTCCGATATAATTGTATCTAAACATGGACATAAACTACTGCATGAGAGTGTGGGTATTGGCATGCTACTAATAAACTACTATAGAACAGAATGTAACATGTACCTGTATACTGATATAGAGTTTTGGTTGTCAATTCAGTACGCGTTATTCATAGATGACTTAATTAATATCATAGATTCCATCACCTTTCATCTAATTTGTTATTAACAATGAGACAATTTTAAAATAGGAAATAACCCCCAGAGACACTTTCTTTGTTTCTCCGGGGAGTACGAGCGCTGATTCAATCTATAAGTCACGTACCTATTGACTTTCGAATTAAAACCAGTATTTGGACGTTTATATTTCCCAGTTTCTCAAATTGAAAGCATAACATGCTTTGTGCATGTATGCGTTTATTTAGAATATACATGTGTACTTATAAATATAAATTTTGGGGTTTTGCTGAAATATCACTCGACGATCAATAAATCATACCTGTCAATATAAGTAAGAAAAATATATATCAATGAATATTTGAGTTTAAATAATGAATCAATAATGATGATATTTATACGCACATTACTCCACTCAAATGCATCTCAAGGTGCTACCATTGAGAGTGGTGAATTGTAACAACCTCAAGTCGATATTAACTTGGTACCCCTTTGCACTGCTGATAGAACAGAAGCACCCTGTGAATTACATTCTACCCAAAGCAACACTACAAATCTCAGTGCGGGTGACAACTCGTTATTATAAATAGTCATGAAACGAGTGAAACATCTAGTGCCCTACCACGCCCATTAAAGCTGGCAATCATCTCAAAATAGTCATCTCGGAAATGAACACCATGAAACAAGCACATGAAATCACACATTAATCTTCTACACATGAACTTTCACAGTACAGTTTGGAATATACCCTCATATGCTTCAGAGTAAATTTTACTTTGAACATTTAACTGTTTAATGTCTGAATACATCTTATGGATTCCTGAAGCCACTGATTCTCCTGATTGTAATCCTTTTCCAATGATCCACTTTTCTGTTGCCTTTGACATTTTAGTACACCTTGTCTATCGTAGTAATCATGGATAAAGCTCTGCTTTAAGATCGACGTGTTGAGATTTAGGTTCAGATTTGCAAGATCTGACTTCGCTTTCAACATTTGCGTAGGAGTTGTAAAACACGCTTCCTCTTTAGACAAGATTACAAATAACAATTTATTTGTGTACCACGAAGGGTATATACCGATAATCATTTATAGATAAAGCGTATGAAATAGTTTTAAGAATAATATTTTTTTAAATCAATTTTGATATTTATGAAATCCCAATGTTAACATTAAAATGGAATCAAAGTTTCAAAAGTGCAATTAAAACGCACAGAATCGTGCAGTTGGCTGTCAGAAATATATAGTTATCATTGCCCAGGCTAATTCATTGTAAATATGAGATTTTATTTCAACCATTAATGATTTAATCAACAATGATGAATAAATCACCCCTTAGGTCACAGACCATGTTCTATATAACATTTGGCTTTTGTAGTAGTATATAGCAAATATTTGCTTGCAAATTCAGACCTCGTCACAAGAAGAAAAAAGTATTTTGAAAAACGTCAATGACCTAATCCTATCTTATTCTGTCATTTTTTGGCATCCTAATAGGTCATTTGGTAAAGATGTTTGTTTGACTATTCATCTACATCTGTCCAGTTGATATGTACATGATCAAAATAAAAATGAAAATATAACATAAAACATCATATTTGGTCACATCATACTTTGGTCCATTTACTAAATCATCAAGTTTATGACTTAAGGGTCGAGGTTCTTAAAGAGGTTTAAGTGTTATCAATAGCCTAATGTACAAGTTCCTACCTTGGGGTGCAGGTTTTAAAAGAATAACAAGTGCTAATCATACCATTCTCAACTAGTTCCTTACCTTGGGGTTCGACTTTTTAAAAAGTTTCAACAGTTATCAATAGCTTAATTGACAATGTTCTGACATTGGGGCATTCTCTTCCAACAGAGTTTGCTTCCTTCAGATTTTCAATCCTAACCTTTGTTCTACTTTAAGGTCTTTCTCAAGGAAATGGAGTGTCCTCGGTGACTGGTGTGAAAATAATGATATCCTATCTGAAGAACATAATGGTTATATATATATATATATATATATATATATATATATATATATATATATATATATATATATATATATATATATATATATATATATAGTGAACCAAGAAACAGAAGGAATGCTAAACAATCCATGCTGTTTTATTGATATGAAAAAGACATTTGATAACGTCAACCGATATTGTTTGTGGTTTAAAATGCAACGTTATGGTAACACCGGTAAACTATTGGATGCTGTAAAGTCGTTGTACATATATGTAAAATACACCGTTAAATTGTCACCTGTCACCCTGGTTCAATGGAGTTAAGCAAGGATGTCTGATCTCGCCGATGTTTTTTTCACTGTATATCAGCGATCTTGTTGATAACAAGAGAGCTAAAATGTGGCGTAGATATCAATGAAAGAAAGCTCAGTATACTGTTGTGTGCTGATGATGCTGTTCTGTTCAGGACAAGCTTCAGTGTCTATTAGATCACGTTAACTCCTGGTGCAACAAGTGGAGACTAAGTGTTCATCCACAGAAGAGAAAACATATTTACATTTTAGAACGAAGACTACGGTGAGTTCACAACAAAGGATTTCCATTTAGAATATGAATTGAAATATGTGACAATTATAAATATCTAGGGTTAAGGTATAATGTTTTTTTCGACTTCACTGTTGCAATTAATGAGCTTCGAAAGCCTGCTAGTAGCGCTCTTGGGGGTACTGTGTACTAAATATTGTGATGCTGGTGGTTTCACCTATGCTATATCTACAAGACTTTATGAGTCTCTTGTTCAACAAATAACCGTACAGTATATATGGTGGCGCCATCTGGGAAATGCACGAGCAGAAACGTTGAAACACAATTCAAAATAGAAACTGCAGGTTATTTCTGGGACTAAGTCGGAGCCCGGACTCCTCCAATATTGCTGCAAGGGGTGACATGGGGTGGACTGCCAGTGTAACTAAACAGTGGCTAAAGGTATGTAGACTCCTGGGACGCTTAAAGAGCATGCCTCGCCATACTAAGCTGTATTCATAATTGGTCTTTCCAAGGTCTCTTCATGGGGAACATGTTTTAAACTCGAAGCCATCCATATTAAGAAAATAGCACCAGCCCTGAACAGAGACGAAGGGTACTACATCCCAAACGCCTACCATCACTTGCTATGTTAATCAACTCATATTCATATTTACCTCATCTTCAATCACCATATTGCTGTGAACATCTCCTAATTACCCCCAATAATCAATAATCATTATATTAAATCAATCAATATCCTTAACAAGCTGTGTATATCAACCTAGACTTAATCTCCTTAACAAGCTGTGTACATCAACCTCATCTGCTGTATACACACTGTAAATCATTCTTTCTGTCTGTACTGTAATAACAACTCAAAATCTTCTCATCCTCCTCTATTGTATAAACACTACATGTATATACACCCTGGGAATTTGTTCAACTGTATCACCTGCTTGACAACGACACTAGTATTTATGTCGAAACGTCGCCTATACAGAATAAAGAAGTTGCGTATCCATAAAATTGTTCTTCATTCTTCATCACCTGAACTTCTAGAATGCCCATCAAAGATGTTTGTTTTAAACTCTCTAAATAAATCAATGTTCTCGAGCAACTCAAGCAATCTACAATAGACGTATTCGATGCAACTTCGACGACAGCTTCTTCCCACCGATGAATACCATTTGGTTTTGTGATCGCTTGAATGACCGTGGCAATCAATTTGGCAAAAAAACATATCGTCTAACAAAGAAAGATTTGAAATCTGAGGCATATGCGTTATGTAGATCTATTTCCCGATCTTTAAGAAAGTTTTTAGCTGTTTCTCGTTGTGGCATCCTGCAACTGAACAAGTGTTTGCCACTAACATGACAATTTCCCCCGTCGCTAATATTGAGTTTAGTAGTGAAACACATCGATACCATTTGGTCAAAACGAGCTTCTTTATATATTGCACTACTGGTAAAAAGTGTCATGATTAGCAAATGTTCAGATATTGGGTGCGATAACAAGAGTTTGAAACGTGGTCAAAGTGTCGTGGTGACCTTGAAAATAAGGTCAATGTCACCAAAATCGGCTGGTATCTGCTGTCATACCTCAACGTAGGTTGCGACCAAATTTGAAACTTTTGATGCGACGCGTCATGAAATATCGCGTTAACAAGAGTGGGACGTACGGACGGGCGGACGCCGCGGGGAGCAAAAACTCAGGTACAGTCGATCTACAGCCCTGACAAAATAGAAAACGGTATATTCTCAGACATTGTGGAGAGAAATATACAGAACCTGGTAGACTGCACTCTGTCTTTATCAGACTGCATACATAAAAACAAGTAGCAGGACTTTGTAGTCGATTCAGAAACGGATGGAGATATGCGTTCACTCCTTTTGGTCTTGCAGAACAATCAGGCAAAGAGCATGTCATCCCTTCCAGCGTTAAACGTGACTATAGCTATGGTTATCAAACCTTTTACCGCCATGCTCCTTCATAATCTTGTGGTAGAGTGTTCAGTTTAAATATGAAGAGATGCAAGTTCGAATCCCACCATGTCAAGTGAAATTTTGTAACTTGAATTATCTTCTTCAAAAAGTTAAAACCTGAAATGAGGTTATTCAGAGATTTACAATTCACGTCCTGAAAATCTACGTTCGGGGCCATGTATGGAGTTGTCTGAAAGGAGGTTTACCTGAGAAATGAATAACCCCCAAAACGACACAAATATAAGGGTTCTATGATCTGATCATGACCCTAGCCCGGATATATCTTATTTTACATATTTAGCTACATGTATGTGATCTCTTCAATCAAAGAAAAGGGTGTTCAAAAATTGCTTTTGTTGATTATGTTGATGCTTTAGACATATATTCGGTGGATACACATGGGATCGACAATTTGAATTCGGGAATACACGCCGGATCGACAAGCGGCATGCTTTGATGTAAGGTGTATTTATACAATGGATTAGCCCCAGCGCGTTAATCCCAGCGTGTTGTTTTAGTAGTCGACATCAGCTAGTCAGTCACAGAACACAGTTCACATTTTGATGTGAATTCATTTATGATATAAATTTTACCCTAAAATATATTCACATTTTGAAAGATAGACCACATATAAAATCTAACATAGGTTAAGAGCCAACCGTTGAGGGTTACGAGAGACTACAATATATTAAATACAAGATGAAATATTAATACATTAAAATGGACTATAAAATAAATTAAACTTTATTTTAAAAAAAAGAGAAGTTTTCGTCGTTATAAAATAAGTATGCAGGTTTAGGCAACAATACATACAACCTCTGGACTTGACATTGTGAAGTAAAATAATAGAGACACACAATGTTGACATATTTCCACACTATAGATACAATTTCTTGTCTAAGATCTGTATACTGTGGACAATTAAGTAGAAGATGGCACTGATCTTTAACAGCTTTACGAAAAATATTAAAATACTCTTTCAGCTAATGATAAGTTAGTAAAACGTCCCATTTCAACTCATATTGGGGCTACCCCTCATCTGAATTGCGCCATATGTATGTATAATGTATGCATAGTATAGTATGTACATGTATATGTCTACATGTCTCGACGACGTCTATATGATGATTTTTATCATATACTTGTACATGTTACATGTAACCCGACAATGCAAATAAATTATATGTATTTTATACGTGATACAATAAAGAAAATAATAAATGTTATATCCCTTTATATTCTTATGTTTGTAGTTTTCAATGTGACAGACAGACATATTATTTTTGAAGTCTCACCTCACATGTTTAATACAGGAATTAATATATACATGTAAGAGTACAGGAGAAAATATGAGCCACCCAAATAGGGTTACGAGAGACTATAATTTAAGAAAAAATATGTGTCTATCTGATGTCTACCACAGATACTGTCGACAACTGTTTTCATAAGTGTCAGGATTATCCTTGCGTTAATCCCCCTAAGCCAATCGACTTTTCTCGATTAGGAGAGGTGCCATACATGCGGGATCGACAATATTTTGCCCATTTTTAATCCGCAAACTGAAATTGTCGATCCCACGTGTATGCCGAGAAGTTATATCGTACACACATGTGAGGTCGGCGCTTTGTTCAAAATACATGTGTTTCACTGCTATTGTTTATTAGTTGTGGATTCAAGGCAGCAACCAGCTGTATATATTGTATTTTGTATCAATGCACCTCAGGAACATACGGAATATACAACGACTTACAGTCCCGTACACCCTGTCAAAATACCGTGTAACTACTAATGTCAGAGTTTATAGTCTATCACCCCAAGGTAAACGCATTCAATGGCCTAGTGGCTCAGTTAAAGGAAGCTACTGGAACGTATCAATCATATTAGACTCCAATTAAAATATTAAAAGCACTGTTCCCAAGTATTGCCGAAATAAGAACATTGCTCTACGACAGACACAATTACCGAGGATTTGCATCCTGCACCTGTTGATCAAATGTGCCGCCCACTTTCAGGAAAAATACAGATCCTTGGGTTCTTGTGACACGATGGTACGAAAACAGACTAGCAATTCACAGATCCGGAAATCACAAGATCCTTCACAGATACTTGAGATGTTGATATACACCTGTGTCCTCTCTGAGGGTTTTTGGAAGAGTGTTTTTTTTCATACATAAGGGTTATGTCATTGCTTGATAATGGTTTATCCTAAATACTGTTTATTCTGTCAAATAACCGCACGGCATGAAATGGATTGGAGGAAAAGAGAAAAAAAATGTCATGTGACGTTACTTTCTAACAAATATTAACCTACAAATTTGAAGGCTTTTTCATGTCCGTTTCGTGTTGTTTTAAACATTTGGTTGAATTTATTTTATATTGTGTGTAAATTTCCTAGTGTCTGTTGCAATACTACAAGACGCCAATCGTGTTAAGCATGAATGTTTAGATGTATTTATAAAAAAGTCACAGAATCAATGATTAATCATCATTGACTTTAAGGAGTTATATTAACGAATAAAGAACATTACTGTCTTTAAACTTCTATTATACTTTTGCTAATGCAAACTCGCTGCTCATGTGTCACTTTTGATTTGAAGCTGTAGGAGTTATGTCTGTGGGAACGTTATTTTTCGAGAATATAAAAACTATTCGTTCGTAGTGCATGGTGTAATTCAAATGAGCAAAAATCTAAACTACAAACTTTCGCAGGAAGGTTTTTCAATTGTAAATGGTTGATTAATGTTGCCATTCGAAAAGGACATTTTCCACAAACACTGGGTGTCATTTCTGATTTTGTGAAAACACATTTTGTACATTGTTGCCAAATTGAATTTGCTGTAGCAGTTTTGATAAATCTATGCAGATATTATTGTACATATTTTATTTGAACAATATTGTTTTCCCCAAATAAATCATATATTACTAAATTTGTTCCAGATATATGAATGTATTAGACATAATATACATATGTATTATAATTTGCATTTAATGAATGAATAATAACATTTCAAATGTGTTAGAAACATTGTCAAATTTTTGTAATGAAGTCATTTCATCTCATCAAATGAGTCAAAAAGAATGTTTCAATGTGAAGGATTGAAAAGTAAACTTCGGGGGAAAACATGACACTATTTCACTCTCTTCAGATTTGAAAATCAATAAGTTCGTGACTTGTGGATTGAATCAGTGATACTGACAAATGCCATTGGCAAAATATAAAAATCTCTTTCGGGAAAATAAATGTTAGAAAACTATGAGAGGTTCAATAAAATGTGATCCGAGTTCTGTACTGACACCGACCGCCAAATACTAAAAGTATTTGAAGACTACTTTATGTCCGATTATCGATTTTCGTCATAATTATATCACTTGACTATAACGAAACATAGTGTATGTTCACGACACAGAAGCTGTTATGAGTATTTCAGTTCTAAAACGTACATTTATATGCGATGTTTTGTGTACAATATTTTAAAATTGGGGATGTGGATATATATATATATATATATATATATATATATATATATATATATATATATATATATATATATATATATATATATATATATATATATATATACACATATATACCATCCTATGTGTTGAACATGTCAACATAATTATTGGGATTATTATCTTGATTATATGCAAATGTTTTTTATATATTGAAAATGATGCAAAGGATGTTAAAATAAAACAAATACGTACAGCAATATCCTTCAAAACTATTCATTGAGGTAGAAATTCTAAAATATTACATTATAGAAATGTGTGTCACCATGTCACCACGTCATGTACATGAAGGTTACAATGAAAACATCAAAGCACTTGCATCAATAAATGTCAGTGTCCATTATTGTCAAAATTGAGTATACTAAAGCCAGTAGTTCAGGGGGGAGCGGGCTAACGTTAGCGTGTGTGAGCCAGTCGCTGCCTAAATGGTAGTGTATAAGTGAGAGATATACCCATACTTTTCGAGTGCATTGAATGATACCATACAGTTTCCCCCGTTTCCCTGTTTCCCCTTACGAGGCGCAGACGAGTAAGGTTCCACGGGGAAAACAGCAGGGTAGCATTCGATACACTAGGAAAAGTATCGTTATATCTGTATCATACCCCACTTATGGTCGAGTGTAAATTGATAATATTTTATAATATTACTAAACAAATACAGCTGCAAACAAGCTTGCCTATGGAAATGCGCAACCCAAATACGGCCTCATCTGTGACAACTCCCGGGTACTCTCAGCCCGTGCTGCCTTGTATGGTTAGCCATGTTCGAGGCGTTAATGACGACGCATCTTTGACTTTCGTGTGACCCTTTGTGTATACGACATTAAAATTATTAAACATATGCCATGTCACAGATTTTCGAAAAACTGTTATGATATGTTTATTAATGTATGACCAAAAGGAATTGGGTGACTGATATTAGAGAACTGTTGTATAAAACCGCTTACGCTTACGTTTGGTTGGATCAGAAACCTCCATTTTATGCTAATTTTATCTCATCATTTACACAAAGAATGAAAGATATTTATTTACAATCATGGTCGGAATCACTACTTTTGTCAACTGAATGTTCATTTTACAACCAATGAAAATCGGGCATATGTTTCGAAGAGTATCTTGCAAAAGTTGAACGTGAACAAAATACCTCTCATCCGATTTCGCTGCTCTTCCAATGAATTATTTATTGACACTGGCAGATATCTGGGGATACCAACAGAACAGAGAATATGTAAATTATGTTACCATAATACTATAGAGAATGAATTAAATTGCCTCCTCATGTGTCCTGTGTATAACACTTTTCGAACTAGGTACCTAAAACCAAACTTTTATAAATACCCAAGTGTAAGAAAATTAATATCACTGTAAACAGATACTAACACATTACTACTACAGACTATGGCAATGTACATATATTTCACAATGGATTTAAGAAAACAGATTGTATAAATTATCATATTAGTATATATTATATAGATTAACCTTTTAAGACTTGCTACCAATATGAACTGTAACTGTGGCCTTTTCAGTACTCGAATAAAGATTGATTGACATGAAGGGGCGTGAATTTAACGTCTTAAAACTTATAATTTTACTGACTTATGCCTTTTTCTGTGGAAACATGCTTAAACATTAAACTGCGATTGTACGAATAAAATATTTCATGTATACGCTCCGTTAATAGTAATTTGTTTGATTTAATATATGTACATCCTCGATAATCCAGCGCTATTGTTCCGATAAATCTACACACAAGCGCTGGAAAACAGTAAGGGTATTTATCCCTAACCTAGTTACCTCCTCTTGGGTCCATGTTATCCAATCAGAAACGAAACGCAGACACTATCTGCGTAAACAACTCGACCAATCAAAACGCATCACTACCGTTGTTTATAGAAACAAACATGGCGGAGGGCCGACTCACTCGATTACGATAAAGTTTGTAACAAATTCAGCGTAGAAAACCTGACAGAAACTCAAAAGAAAGTTTTAAGAAGTCTGTACGAGAAGAAGGGTGTATTTAGTCCATCAAAACGGGTGGAGGTAAATGATTAAAATCCCTGTGTTACCAAGCCAAGATCCTGACACGAGAGTGCTTGTTATTTCACCCTTGATTTCAAGTGATCTCATTGGTTGTTAGAAAGCAAGCGTTTCGCTGAGTCATTGCGAAGGGAGGTAACTAGGTTAGGGATAAATACCCTTACTGTTTTCCAGCGCTTGTGTGTAGATTTATCGGAACAATAGCGCTGGATTATCGAGGATGATATATGTAGTGAGTTGAGGTGAGTTGGGGTTTAACGCCGCTTTCAAGAGTAGTTCACTTATATCATGACTGCTAGTATTATAGCAAGGAGAAATCCCGCAACGCCATGTGTCATTGCGGTGGAACCTACGAGCATCGGCTGGAACTAGCGAACCATTTGCTGAATAGATGTAGTGAATATCATAACTAACTGTTACTGTTCAGTACTGGTGGAGTATTATTTATTTTCATTTAAAAAAAATGTTTAGTCATTTAGTCTTTGGAAACGCAACTTTAACTTTCGTTTCCGAAGGAGATCTCAAGAAGAGTAAAGCATAACTCAACGAAACTTGTTGTGTGTAACAATCATCAAGTGAGGATGTGCCTTTTAATATTTTCATCATCTTCGGAATTTCATATTTAGCTGTTTAGCCGTTTCCATGGAAACGTAACATAGGCTTTCGTTTCCGAGGCAGATCTAAAAAAAAGGAAGCTTAGCTCTACTAAATTTGATGTGTGGAACATTTGTAGATGTGCGTTTTTAACAAAACTTGATTTGTGAAACAATCATCATGTGATGGTTTCACAACTCAAAAGTGTTTTTCACTTAACGGGGGATATAGCCGACTCTGTTTTTTTTAATGTTTATGACATTTTAAGAAACTACGACTGAATTTGTAATGGTACTGGGTCTTTGTCCAAAATAATATTGTTCTTGTGCCGAAACTGCACAATTAACATTAGGTTGCAGAGGACGAATCACAAACGTTGTAAAGTTTACTTTCACACATAAAAACATATTTTATCGTTCAAAACTATGGACGAAACTGGTTCTCGAAATTTCATCTCCTTTTTTAACAACGTGGAATTAACCAAAGATATGTTTCACTTCAGTTCGTTAATCAATCACTTCTCTATGATTTAGAGGTGTCATTACATTAATACAGAACGGATTTCGTGAATGTTTTCTTTTTAAAAAGAATTCTGATTTTGAAGGTTTATACTACTGTAACTAGTGACTTTGTTAAAAGACAGATACTACATGTTCATCAGTTCTCTTGAAATAATGAAATTGCTTACATTACAACAACCAATGGTTACTTTAAATTTTCAGTATAATAAACCCGTTCCTGGACACCAAAATATCACAGATTTGTGAAACGTTATTTCAATGATGCTTTGTTTGGAAGATAATGCTTCTGTCACAGAACAAAGTTGCTTTTTCTGATACGTTGTCTACTTATTCACAACGTTTACTGGTGAAAAAACACCTGGGACTCAACATACTTGATGCTATATATAAAATGCAGTAATTATAAAATATATATAACAAATCCTTGCATTATTTGTTGATGTGTCAGTTTTTTTGAAAACAAACATTCTAAAACTTAAAAATTAAAAAAAAACCTCCATTTCTGTTTGTGTAAATCTCAAATTAGTGTAACATTGTTTAATTTGGAATCCCACTATCTGCAATAGTAAAAAGTATCTTCCTTTTTTAATATTGCAGTACAGCTGCTGAACAAACGTTTGTTTAACTGTTCCCCCAAATATCACGTAATTCTGTGTTCATTTAAGTTCCAAAAGTCCCAAACTCAAAATTTTAAATTGTTTTATAAAATTGTCATTTTTTAATCATTTAGGGAAAAAAGATAATATCTATCATCACATTGACCAATATGTTCTATTACTGTCGAAATTTTACCGACATTATGTTTAATTAATATTTTATTGCAGAAACAATGAAATCTAAATTTTCAAATGTTGACCCCTAGTCTCTTTTGTTGTACGCCAAAATTGTTTCTGGTATGTTACATATCTGTCCCTTGTATATGCAGTGTAAAATGACTTCTCTATATATTGTCCAAAACTATTATCCATGATGTGTTCTGTTAAGAAATAGTGCCAAATTGAAATTTTCGAAAATGATGATTTTACGTAGGAAATCTTGCCTAGTTAAACAAACTTTTTTTCAGCAGCTGAACATTAATAAAGTTGTACTATTGCAGATAGTGTGATCCCAAATATAACAATGTTACATGTGTTCACCATCTACATTGTATGTATTTGTAACTCGAATTAGTGATCAACTGAGTCAAACAATTATATTCTTTACATGTTTTCGAATTCGATGCTTTAGTCATTAAGACTTATATTAATTTCATGTGACAAATTGTTTTTAGGAAAAAAAGATTGATGTTGTTCCATCATATGAAAGTTAAGGCATTGAACAACGTAATTATGATCATATGGTAAATTAAGGATTAGGTAATGTACACAGAAACACATAAAGATCCTTTCTTTGCTCAGACCTAAAATGAATTAAAAATACATAGTTTTAAAAAGGAAAGTGAAAGTAGTTGAAGATGCTTATGGGATGCCGCTGTACAATGTACATGTACAACAAACACGTTGTACGTTGTATATTTACTTACGTTGTACTTTATAAAGAGAAATAGAACATTCAAAATGAACAGAAGTCATTCATCCAACTTATTAATAAGGATTATCTAATTCTGTAACCGATATAGTTTTCAAGAACATTTTTTTGTACTTTATGATGTTCTTTATTGTACCCACCAAATATGAAATATATGAAACACTTTGATTATGATCATGTCTTTAAAGACCATTTGTAGGTTGAACATATAAGAACACGGGGTTATCTGGATAATAACATCTTTATTGTGAACATATACAGTCTGTCTATTCCTGTAACACTTCATTTTTAAAATAAACTATATAACTTTGCAAATTGCATCTTTGTCTTCGTTTATAAACCAATGTGAATTGACAATTGTTACCGATAGCTTTTCTTTACCAAACACTTTTTAATTAACCATTTCATTCCTTTTTTGTGTGCAAAATAAAAAAAAAGAATTTTGAAAATACCAACTCAATTACAATGACCTAATTAGAAACATTTTATCTGTGATTTCCTGATGGTGTGCCGAAAGTGTTAGTTTGATTACAGGCTAAAATAGTTTTTTCTTCGACACCTTCTGAACTCCAATGAGAGTTCAGTGTGTGTGTTGTGGATGCAATGTCATCATCCTTGAATGGTGACATGTACCACCTTTTAATTATGCGTACAAAATTACTAAATTTTGTTTTACTCCAATTTGTCATGTGTGGAAAAGGATAGCCATTGTCTTTGCAAAAGCCTATATTTTAAACCAAAAGGCTTATAAACAAATTATCTTCACATACAACTTACGTCTTATGCAACCAATCAGAATGTTCTATTTCTAGTTGTGAAAGTGTTCAAAGTATAACAGAGGTTACTCTAGAAAATATGAAGGCAGTAAACTCTGTGGGAAGAGTATGGATAAATCACAAACTCTTCTAAAAAATATAAAGTTGCTGTCGTCAGTGTTTATATCGGTAACAACAAAATCATTTGATTTATTCCTTCATCCAATAATATTAAGGTAATTAATAGCACAACAACAAATTCAAAAGTAGTGAATGCTTCTTTTGGAACGGTCTTAGATTTTTTTTCACTTAACAATTTGTCTGGAGGCTTTTGAAACACTTTGCATTAATGATATAATGGTTTTGTCATTACGAAATGTCAACCCGTGAGGAACAATCTAAGAAAAATTAAAAAATCAGATTGAAAGCATTTCTGATTATTTTCGACTAGGAAAATACTTGAGTCTTTTCAGATTTGAGTATCAGTAAGTTCGTGACTTGTTGATTAAATGAGTGATACTTGCAACAGCACCGGAAGGAAATAAAGAAATCTCTCTCTGGTGAAAGTGCTGAGAAATGCTTGAAAGCTGTGAATGCTACTTTTGAAAAAAAGAGTTGGCCAAGCAACGTGTCAATGCATTTAACATTTTAGAATGCAATTGATTTGTGTATGACAATGAACATACATGTATGAATGTCATTTTAATTGAATACTCGTTGTTATATTATTATAAAAAATAGTCATAACATATTAAATCGTCATTTCAACCAATCTTTAAAGCTCTTCTGTTGGTAATGTAAAGGCTCCATTGAACTTAATCATCTATTATCTATTATGACAAAAGCAATGATCTGACTTGAACATAAAAATCCTTTTCAAAATATGTCATTAATACAACATCGAACCAAAAAGGAAATTTTGGGACAATAACGCGTGTTCACTGTAAGTAATTTAGATGAAAGAGACGTTCATTCCACCTGAACGTATATCTCGACAGGTGTGTGTGGCATGAATGGAGCTCAACCTAATGAGAAAGGCAGTGTGAAATTCTAATGTACAAGGATACACCAAACAAGGCAATGTGTCTGGCTTTACTATATTAATTATTCAAAGATTGTAATAAAATATCAAAATGCAAAATATCAAAGCGAAACCCCTCGGGTATATAAAGCCCATTGCTCACGTGTTTCTCATCATTAATTAATTTTTAATCAATAAAACAGTATTCACATATTCGTGGTTGTATATTGGCAAGGATAGTATTTGAACTTAGAATTATACACCTTAAGGACCAACACTGGTTACCTAAATTCTTGAGAAATCAATATGAAGATAATGTGTACAGAAAGATCACAGACGGATAATACATTGTATATCAGTCGTGATTGATGCATAGTGCTACAGTAGAGTGCTTCTGTTGACATGAAGTTCAAAATTGGTAAATTAAGACGATCATAATGTTCCATGTAAATCACAATGTCATTGTATGATTAATGACTTCCTCTTGTGTCTATAAATTCACATGTACATATCAGGATATGTTTTTATCATTTTTACAACCGAAATGATTTCTAAAAACATCGAACTTCCTGTTTTTCTGTTGACTAATTCATTTCAGTAGGCACACACTTAAAACTATTTTTGTTATCACATCATCTTTCATTATCCCATTTATAAAGACAATTCAAAACTTAAAAAGCCCAGCATCGATGGTTTCAGGATGTGAAAAAAGTATTATATAACTACTGATAAGAAATTATCAATTTACAAAAATACATTGGAACTACACTTCAATGATATTCGTTAAAGAGAACCGTAGACGCCATTGATTCAAATCTTGTTGGGGGATCTTTCTGAGTATTTTAAGAGCAATACAAGCATTATGACTTCAAATATCAATGGATTATTTACAAACAAACATCCTTCGGTCATTATCAAAACACTTGAACATCACGTTCTCCGTGAAAGAGAATTTGTAGTTTTACATCAAATTAAGACTTGTGATGTGAATCAAACGAATTAGTAAATATAAATACGTACTAAACTACTGAAAGCTTTAAAAAGATAATTGGTTCATTCATTCCTTGTTTTGATTTATTTCTGAATATATTTCCCCCATCCAGGAAGCGTTATGTAAGCAGCAATTATAAAACGAGCAACGTGATACTTCGATCTATTTAACCATATGCTCACTTCTCACAAATTATGCATGATAGGAGATAATAACATAAGGAATCGATAAAAGAGATTCAGTGAAGGTTATATCCCACTGTGTGTCGTGATGAAGACGATTTGTCACACAAGAGCGTATTGACATCAATAGTCTGACATGTTATTTGGTTATGACAACGCTGCCACATTAAGTTCATAATATTGTATTATAAAACTCATATCAGCGTCCAAGTGATTTATTGACGTCAACTGGCAATCTCCAGTTAAACTTGGAGATGTATGAATGCTAGCATTGATAATTTACCCACAAACTAAGAGTGTAATTAGTATTCCTCACGTAAAAAGGTTAAACTCTGAAAATCAGCAACTCATGTAAATCATAGTTGTCCAGAACATAGCAGCGTCAACGTTTTAAAATAAGAATTGTACAAAAGAGTTAAATATTATTTACTTTAACTTTAAAATGAGTTCTCAATGGGATGATGTACTTGTTTTGTCCATTTAAGCCAAAGGATGATCAAATATTGATAAATTATTGCATTATCAAAAGTCATCTTCAAAATATTAATATGACTTTTTTCTGTTTTTACGATGTAAACATGTAATTGAGATAGTTTAGATAGCTAAAAGCAAATAACCTATTCTAAAATAAAGGATGTAACTCATTTAGTTTAAACGTATTATTTCACATAATAATATATATAAATGGTGAGGCAATGCGAAAGATTGTGTGATTCCCGAGACAATCAGAAATACCACCAGTTTCGTATCAGTGAAATGGATTACGATTTGTTCAAAATCAAGATAATTAACAGCTTACGTAAGCAAGAAACTTGATAACTACAAAGACAGTTGTAATATCCTTGTAAGAAGCTATTTAGAATTGAAAAGCACCAGTTTGTGGATAATGTAGTTCAGGCTATTCCTTTAAATATGTAACCATAATGAAAGTCATTTCAATGATGAAAATAGAATGCTCATTTTCCTGCAACAGATTGAAACTTATTTATATGGTCTGCATAACCAATACATTGATAATTTGGAGAATTGTAATCAGGCAGCCACACATTAAGATGAAATATGATCATATTTCTGTAGTATTTATAATTAGGTGCACATGCCATCTTGCTGATATTTTATGGAGCGTGAAAATGCTGATGGCATTGAACAAAATTGGATAGATATGTAACGAGAAAATATTTTGAAAATCACATTTTATATCATCAAAAACGTTCATACACATTCATTGACCTTTTGCAAATCGGCGTTTTTATAATTTACTATTATATTATTACAGTAGAGCACCGTGACCCGAAGACTGAGCCTCAACATGCAGAGGTCTTACGAGCTTCAAGCACCGTCGGTCACAAACAAGAAAAGCCTCCAAATTAAGATGATTGACTTTGATGTTAGTCTTTAGAAATCCTCATTAGCAAAAGGTGGATGAAATGGTCATGGAAAAGGATTTAAGGATTTTCTTATGAAAGCTTCAAGAAGAGTTGCATTTTCTAAATTGTCTGAAATTCTGACAATAATTTGCCCTTGGTGTAAGGTTCCAACAAACTATTGTCAGATGTCTAACACATGAATAATATTTTATCCTTATGAGGACAGAATACATCAGAATAAA
Source organism: Gibbula magus (assembly GCA_936450465.1). Taxonomy (NCBI): domain Eukaryota; kingdom Metazoa; phylum Mollusca; class Gastropoda; order Trochida; family Trochidae; genus Gibbula; species Gibbula magus. The sequence continues at coordinate 40,231,255 of OW388294.1, read as the reverse complement.
TTTGGTTGATTTATTAAGAATTCCCTCTGAAATGTACCCCGTGAAAACAAGGATTACATTGTTAATGTTGATTTATTTGCAAATGGTTTGAATTAAGTTAATTTACACTGTAAAATTCAATCGTTTAACTTGGAATCATAAATGCCGTCGTGAAACTAAATTATTAAGATATTTAATATTTTAACCATCGCTTTCATAATTACAACCTTTAAACTGAAGGCATGTATATGTCAATGTTTTGTTCTTAGAACTGAAGTGAGGTGTAGATGCAGATTAATTATATAAATCCCTAAATTTCTTGGTGAATGTATATTTTCATCTGCTGTTGTGTTATACACCAAAAATCATGAACACATCATAGGAAAGCAAACTGTATTTATTTTCAGCATCTTGCTGATCGTACATTTGAGATAAGTAAATCTGTTCTATTTAATGATATGTTATTCTAATTGTCGTCTTCCCTCTTTCTTATGTAAAGGGTTAACTGAGCTAAATTGGAACTTGTATAGGTTAAGCATTATTTATGGAAGAATTTGTTTGAAATTGCTTCATGACCCGAAGGCCTGATCAGAAATATTCAGGGGGCGGACACAAAGTGAACCTTCCTGATTGCTAGGATGTGCTGTAAATACATTCTTAAATAAGATAGAATTTGAAAATCATTTTCGTTATTCAATGGATGTTTACCATTCTTTTTCGAAACTTGAAAGTTTTACTAAGAGCAAAGTAGGCCATAATTAACGCTACATTCACATTTAACATTTTAACTACAGTACAGTTAAATTCCTGTATTTTTGTTTTGCAGTTGTTCTGTACCAATATGTGTTTGTATTTCTATTGAAAAAATTTTGTACTATGAATGTAATATGTCATATATCTCTATGTATCTGAAAAAGAAATACAATTTTAAAAATATTATATATATATATATATATATATATATATATATATATATATATATATGTATATATATATATATATATATATATATATATATATATATAGTAGGAGAAAGAAACTCGGCGTTATGTTTTTAATTTTTGATAAGTTGAAGTAGCCAGCTGACATTTGACTTTTTGTACATTCAGTCATAAAATTTGGTTAATAGCGTTGTAGCATTGTATCGTTGCATTTTATTTGGCTTTATCAACAGTTAAATAAATCTTGTCACACATATATGAAGAGCACATGTAGGACTTCTACCTGTAATAATATCCACATATAATAACTCTCAAACGTGTGAGCCACTGTTTTAAAAAAAACCCACACTGATTTAATGAGATCTGTAATTTTGTTTAACATTTACATTTATGTAACCTTTGATTAGAATATGAATTAAATATGATGATATACTATATAATTTATATCATGAAAGTCATATATACATGTTGTTTATCGTTTTGTCGATGATTGAACAAACATAAAGCTTTTTTTGCATAATCTTTTGACACGTTTGTAGATCCTACTTTATAATGTTATTGATATGAATATGTTTGAACCGTTTGAACAACATCAACTTAACTTTGATCCATTCCCTCATTAGATTCTCTGACTTACATCTTGTAAGCTGGCAATTTGCCTGTGCAAGCAAAGTGAAGCAATCGATCAGGTCCTGTGAAATGAACAAATTAATTTCTTCTTTAATCACCTTCAGGGAGAAGACAATTGATGGAATATCTGTTGTTGTCATTAGGCCTTGACATCAACTGATCTTAACGTACCTTCACTGCACTGCCGTGTTAAACTGGATAGCTGATACGAGTTTTCAGGCCATATAAGAAAATATAAAAAAGCTATTATTATTAAAGTTAATACATTGTTTTTGTGTTGTCTCACAGAAAATTATTAGCAAGATGTGTTTCTTTCATAGAAGTCTCGAACGTATGTACATCCTGTGAAATTCTAATATAGTACGTAATTGTTCTTCTTCATAATATTGAATTAGTATTAATTATAATTTAAGTATTGATTCTGAATAAATTAGAAACATTCCCTGGTTTAACAATTTTTTTTGTAATCGCAATGAAGTTTTGTTAATCAATTCATCCGTACAAGTTCTTCTCAAATAAATGTAAAATTAAGTAAACTATGCAATCCTATAGAATTAATTACCAGATTGAAAATAGGTGGGTGTTAACGTGCTTATTTCATCCTTGCACAAACAAAGAGCTTTTAAAATGTTTCCACCCTGCATTTTATGTTTACCACATATTGTCAGTATGATGCGGTTTAGCAATGTCATTAAAACACGGGGAATTGAACCAAGGCAATTTCAGGCTGCAAAATAAAACACATGCACAACAATTTCATTCCGATCTGTCATTAGGATGTCGTTACTGGAACCTGAAAGATAGCAATTTCTCTGGGACATCTAGTGCAAACATTGTAAAGCTGGTGATTATGTCTTCTTTGTCATAGATTCACAAAAATCAAATTCTTGTGTAATTACCAAATGGGCTTAACTGAACATTTTAATGAAAATTTAGAATACTGTATTTACCAGGAGGTTTTAATATCGTTGAATTAATATCACTTGACTTAACCTTATCACTGTGGTTCGTATTCCGGTGATTTGAAATACTTAGCAATCATTTTAAACCAATAAATTTCAGCCGTTGCTTTACTGGTAATGGTGGGTAATGGTGAAAAGGACCAATCCATTTTTATGACGTGTTTACATGTATGTATATATCCGCACGGTAAAGTGACGAATAGCCTCAAATTCCAGTGTATAATAGTCATAAACGAGTTGTGCTTAACTACAAAAATATTTGTTTTGAATTGAGTTTACTAAGGGATTGATAATCGAGTAAAGATAGCATTCAGTGGATCAATACCCTTCAATCTTATAGGTAGAACGTAACTAATACTTAACATATGGAAACATAAAGGTTGTAACATACTAATTGTATTCATACCTTATCGATAAAATCTCTGCCAACTTGAAGGGAGACTGTTCTCAGTAGTAAACGTCTGTCTTATCAAGGTTCCTTGTTCATTATTGAACTTTAATCAGACAATTTTCCTTAAAAGTTTAACTGGTATCGGAGTTTCATAATAAGATATTAACATGTGATTTAATAAAGTCAATGTAAACTTGGATTGACGTGTAAATAACTGGATCTTCAAGACTACTTAATGAATTAATTTATCTGATTTACAATGAGCTATCATTAATATATTTATATATAGTAGTTTTGTTTAATGTTTTAACTTAGCGGTGAACATTTGAACGGACAAATATAAGTAATGTAGCTGCATGCACTATGTACTTTCCCTACATATTTAAGGAGTTATCGTCTTTCATGAAAATGCTCAAATTTGCATATTTTAGACACCTAGGCTATGTTTCCATCTTTTGAGGCTTTTAACTTTGGATAGCATATCTTAACATACAAGATGTTGTATCCCTATATGTTAACCACATTTTGATTTCGTAAAGCAGGTGTAGTTCTTTGAAATTTGCTGGCAATGGTTTTGAAAAATGGCCAGGTGATAATGTAATGGTCCGGTACTCAATGATAGATATATATGTTGCCTTATTTAAGTGATAACTTTTCTTTACAATGACCTGTCAATAACGTTACATGTATCATTAGCGGTTTACAACATTAACATCTCATATGAAAAAGCCACTAAAAAGCATTAAACACACAACATTTTAAATATTTTCTGAAATGTTCTGAAATGTTCAATGTTAAGCTATTTATGAATAAACGGTTCTTAATCTGTGATCTTGCTATTTCAATTTCTGAAACTTATTAACTGAAAACGTGCTGATAAAAAACGTTATCATTGAGATAATGTAGATGTCCCTGTGTGTATTCATGCATTGTGAAAAGTTTTGCAGGTACTCAATTAATAACTATTTAATAAACCCCATATATCGAGCAATCATAATTTAGTATATAGCGCTGCCATAGCAGTATCATGATAAAATATATAACTTTCTGTCTTATTCTATTTTTTCAAATTACGACTTTTCAACGGTTCCCTGCATGTTTGCCATATTGCCACACTGAATTCATTATTTATTTGAGTTTTTCTACCGCTCATGTGAATAGTTTCCTGAGCTGTCAATCACTCAATGAATTTATATAACATAATTACACCGTGTATCCAAAGTCAATTTGCACTTAACAGATATCTGAACTGACATGAACCTTTGTCATTATGTTCATTTATCAAAAACATTTCCATGACAACCGTTTGGCTGGTCATGAAGTCTTTCAACATCAATAACATTGTCTACTTTATCTACATCATTAACTGCTCCCAGCACCAGGTGCGAAACATTCTCCAGGCCTCGTCTATTGAGTTTAAAAAGTCGACAAATCCCGAAATTATGTAAATCAAGTCTCTTGATAACGATTACATAATTGTGTAATTGGTCGACTACTACATGTGTATTTCCCCATACGTTATCCTTTTGCTTTGTTAATCTACATGTATCACACATATGTCACACACGCTTACACATACAATGGAATAATTACATGATTGACATTTGACAGAAATCGATTTTTCGATGTACATATACCACATATGCTCATTTATCATATAATGGATGGTGTTCTCGGCAGGATAAAGGCAACGGATATTTTCGGTATCCGTTGGGGTCATATACGGATAAAGATGCAAATTACAGAGGTCAAGTGACGGAACTTCTTTTGAAAATGACGTCACAAGCATTAACATTTCGAACGCCTGTATATAACTGTAACAGTTGTTATAGCGTAATAGCTTCATGTAAATAGACATTCCTCAGTCTTCATTTCATATAGATCTACATTAATTTGAGAAATGACAAAACAAACATAGTGCAATGCATATTTCGGGAACAATTATTATGATCAAGCAGTGCCAAAACATGTTCATCGCGAGTCGAAAACTACACAGTAAACACTTTATAAATACTCACAGGTAACAACGGCAGTTTGAGTTACATAATATTATGCATTTATCGAACGTCAATCTTCACTGTTCTATAATGTGACTTTTGAAAAGGAGATTTTAGAATTAACATTCAGTTTAGCTCTCCGTGTGATGTGTGCGTCGCCATTTGCAACCGGGCGGAAGGGAAGCAACTCTCGCCCCTTCAAGATGGACTCCCCTACACTCATGATTACACGAAAGGACGCGAGTTCGAATTCGCTGTCCTCACCTTAAACATTTTTTCATTTGAAAAACGTATTTTTAGACGTATTAAAACATTGAAAATTAAGATCATGCCAAAAATAACAATTACTTTCACTGAAAGCATAATTTAGGAGGCGTTATTTTGTGTCATTTTACTGTGAGAATAGTACGCAGTTCATTTGCATATATCAATACGCGTATTTACAGTAAGGTTCAACTTTGAAATTAATGTTGTCATGCTGTTTTGCACAAAATGAATGAAGAATGACATTGTATGATAAAGAAGTTATCATGCTCGTGTGTTTTGGGATGGTAAATATCCTGCATTAGGAATAAACACAATGTATTTAGCTCGCCAAGGCTCGCAAAATACAATGTTTATTCCTAATGCAGGATATTGACCATCCCAAAACACACTCTCATGATAACCTCTATATACCAACTTCACTACAGTTAACAATTAATGCTACAGAAACAAAATACTCTGATTTGTTTTTACTATTTCCAAGTATATGATCCCCATACTTTATCATGTGAAATGTACCTCCTCGTGTATGATTTACACCATGCGAATGTATAATACATTTTCAAATTAATTTATTCAACTGAAGGAATATTGAGGGAAACAGCTTCTATCTTCCATGTGTGGAGATCTCATAATTTTAACAGCTTTCATATTTTAAAATCCCAACTCAAACCGGTCATAATTTATCAAACATGGACTGCTTCTCAAATGTGTTCTAATAAACTAAAAAAGGAACAGGAACATTTAAAAAAAAACTAATCTTCATATTCCTATGTATACAACTTCTAAATGCCCTTCAAAGACCTAAACTCAAATAAGAAAACAATTATAAAGAAATATCCTTATTGGATCCGTATCGTGTTTGTGGTATGTATTATATGAAATGTATTTTTTTAATTCAACTGGTGATGTCTGTGGCACAATATATTAATTATGAGAAATATAATTATTTTCTGCTGTATATTAACAATGCAAGCCTACTACTGGATGATCGAACTCAATTATACACAAGCGTATATACAAATAAGTCACAATATTCACTTCATTATGTCTTACAGGTAGATTTGATACAGCACCGTGCGACTGATACTGACAATATCTTCCTTATTTCAGTGACAGTGTTTATGTAAGCAGAAGTAGAGCTATGTAATATGACACTTTGAAGATGCCACAACCTTATATTGAAGACATTGACGAGTTGCTGCATCAGCTCTGTGGAATTGTCTGCACGCTTACTACAGATACATATGTATGTTTAGGAGTCATTAAGACAAAGAACATAGCATTTTGTCTTGACCTCGAGTTAATCCTGGGTCGCCCAGTTTTAAATGTTACGACAACCTGCGAAATATAACCTATGGTAGGTGCCTGACCCTGAGGATGTGGGTTCGAATTCCGCTAGGGAAATATGCGCGAAAATATACAAGAATTGAAGGTAGCGTTATCCAAAATGTTAAATATAACCTATTTATTTTAGCTTTTTGTATATGTTTCTTTTGAATCTGCGCGTATCAAATCAAAATAATTTTAATAAGTAAATTTAAATGTGATTTTGTCAGTTCATCCTTTGAATGGCATTTACAATTGTCAATTGAAAATGTTGGTTTTTATTATTGTAAATGTAAATAGAGTTTGACATTTTAACGTCATGTCTTGCAATTGTCTGAAATTATTGATAGAGTATTCATTCCACTGCTTTGCACGTATGTTTAAGTCTTTAAACATAGTGACATTTGAAGTTTACTGAAACGTGATCAGTATTTCTTGAAAGTCTTAAATGAAAGATTACCTCATTTCCTATCTCTAATTGTCGCGATTTATGAATCTCAAGGCAAGAAGGAATATATGTCTAGGTTTTCATTGTACATTTTCTGAAGGACAGATGTGATAAGATGATATATATTATGTTTGTTCCATATGCAAAGATGATAAAATAAGTCAAAGTGAATTAAGAGGAAAAACATGACAGTCATGTATGATTTTTATATGCGCATATATGTGTATAGCTTCATATAGAAAAGAAATTGTAAATGTATATTAAATTATATTCTAACAAATTCGCCCGCTTTGATACTAAGGTGAGGTGAGGTGAGTTGGGTTTAACGCCGCTTTCAAGAGTATTTCACTTATATCGCGTCTGCTAGTATTATGGCAAGGAGAAAGCCCTCATCGCCATGTGGCTATGCTTTGCGGTAAAACCTGCGAGCATCGGCTGGAACTAGCAATCATGGGAGGTACTACGCTGAAATTCAGTGTAGCATTGCACCCAAACCTTACTGCGTGTAAGATCTCTACTGCAGACAAGGTTGCCGTGGCGGGATTCGAACTCAGGACCTCTTGATTCGAAACCGAACGCGCTAACCACTGCGCTATCCCGACCCCCTTTATACTAAACCACTCATTCCTTTCATACATCTAGTATAATAACGAGTCGTCGTTTAGTGTTCTCTTTGTATTTAATTGTACATGCAATATTTAGGATCGTATCTAACTGTTGATGCATTAATATACATTTAATTTGACGAGGATGTCATTTGATGCATGTAGTTTGAAATGCACTGCAACCTGTTACGTTTTCACCCATCCCGACATCCCATACCATGTTGCCTAGCAACCATCGCCTCAACATGAGTTTTATTTTTCATCGTTTTTGATGTCCTAAAAACATGGAATGTAACGCACTGTATATCTTTTGCAGACATTTAATAAATAACTAGGGGTCCGATAGTGTGCCATGTGTAGTTTTGTGAATCTTACGCGCAATAGTGCATAACATTCGTTCTTGCACAAATATAAAACAACTCGAATACTTAGAATTGTACATTGATATTTAATAAAAAGTGTGGTGTGAATATTGATTTCTCTCTATATATTCATGTCATTACGACCAGAGTACAACCTTGAACCTAGACATGTACCAACGTGCTTCATACAAAATCAATGAAATTGTAAGAAATATTTCATGAGACGTTATCTTTTATAGATTTCTGACTTCGTGAGTCTGTGTATGTTACATGTAGCTTTGTCTCTATGTCAAGGCTTATTTCTGTAGATTTTATTTTAAATTCAACATTCATGAATCTATGAATGTCAATTATGTCTCCCAAGAATATTGTTTTAGATCTCGTATTGAAATGTATGAGTATATGTCTATTTTCTGTTTCCAATTGTCTGTAGATAATTATACACACGTACTAGCGTTCACTGTTTGTTGATAACAAGTATTTTCCTTTATTGTTTACTATCTTCGTGTTCGAATAAATAATACACCAATTTTTACACATGGTGTATGTACAAACATTCAAGTGATTACAATATAAATTTATACAAATACTTATTTTAATACGAACACATGAAATACACAAGTCACTGCATCTATTGTTGATGCCCCCATCTGTTATTTTTACTAAACCGGATAATGATGCGATGTTTTACAACCTCTGGGTACTTTCTTACAACCAGATATCATATTGCTAATGGTTAAAGGGGCAGTAGCACGTTTTTTGCAAATTATTTCAAATCTTCCATTTATAACGGTAGTTTATGTCATTTATATTTACTTTAGAGGGTAAACCAATTATCTGTAGTGGTAATAACGGTGTTGCGTATAAAGCAAAAATTGCATGGCGGCCATTTTATTGTGAACACATTTTATTATTTTGAATGACAAAAACGATTCCCATGGCTTTACGGAACCATGTACACTCATTTTTTAAACTTGATTTTTCGAAGTAATAAGGATGTTTTTTTTTCATTGGTGACATTATTTTTCCAATACATTTCATCGTTCTTATTTGTGCTACTGCCCCTTAAAACTGTTGTCATCGAGGTGATAAAGAACAGTTCTCTTACTCACTGAACCAATAGAAACCTCCTATCTTATTATTTCACATGACTGTTTGCTATATGGAGTTCTGACAGGTAAGTCCATGTGAATAGAATACAAGTCATCGCTCAATCACTGATAAAACAGGAGTAATTGGTGTGATACTTGACTTTTGTCTGGCAATGCGTTGTTTTGAACCATTATGAAATTAAGCAAACAATCTCATAGAAAATAGGTAATGAGTGAAATGTTACGTTTATCAACTATATGCTTTTAGCTCTAGGTCGTCGGTGAAGATGTACATTGAAATAATCTATTGATTCCTGGCAGAATTATTCTGAGAATTGTGTTTTGACATTTAAAACTGGCTTTGCACATGAAGAATTCATGTTTGTCTTGGATTCAGAATAAGTACATGCACACAGTGATAGTGAAGTTCATGAAAAGTTCAGAGGTGTCTTAAATGATTTGCTTTCATGTAGAAATTAAACCTATATAGCTTTATGTCTATGATACTATACGCGAAGAACAAAATGTCTTCTTAAGTGTATTAGGTGTCAGTTTCTTATTTATGCAGTGAAATCTGCCTCTCGACGAGGACTTCTTTTCTTCATTTTAAGATCCTTGATAGATGAATTTAGTAGACATGGAAAATTACATTAGACAATAATTTCAATTAACTGTTCACAGTATGTTTATCACTTTTTAATAAGGACAAAAGGAACGTCAACAGTGTTTTTCGTGAAAAATGGTATCTTTCATTTCCTTTTACATGTTGTGTTGTTTTGATAAGTAAACAAGATCTCATGAGCGGTCATAAAAGTAAAAAAGGCATAATGAGCTTAACCTCAACAAATACAACTCGCATTGGATAAATGGCATTATGCGCCCATAATTTATTTATTAGGCAAAGGAATACATAAGCTACTTCTAAATCTGTTGAAAATAGATTGAGTAATATGTAAGGTAAGGGAAATCATGCACTTGTTTATACATGTTTTCGATGTAATTACATTGCGTGGATACGATCACAGCGACGCCAACTATTAGGAGAAATGCTTTAAAGGGGCAGTAGCACATATTTTTCAAATTTTATTTTTTCAAATGTCCCATTTATAATGATAGTTTATGTCATTTATATTTACTTTAGACAGTAAAACATCTTACAACACAAACCAATAATATGTAGTGGTAATAACGGTATTGGGTATAAAGTCAAACATGCATGGCGGCCATTTTATTGTGAACACAATTTATTATTTCGAATGACAAAAATGATTCTCATGGCTTTACGGAACCCTGTACACTCATTTTTTAACCTGATTTTCCGAAGAGAGAAGGGTGTGTTACTATTGGTGACATCATTGTTCACATACATTTTATCGACTTATTTCAGTGAAAAAACGTGCTACTGCTCCTTTAAACAATCCCTGATAAGGTAAGGTCTACAGACGCTTGTTTTGAGGTTTGTTGTATACTGTGACGTTAAACTCATACAGGGTAATGTAACGTCTCATTACTTTTCGAGTAGGCGTAAATGAGTAAACCTTTAAAGTGGTCTGAGGAGAAATCGTCTTCTGACACAGTGGACTCCTAACTTGCTACAACTCAATTGAACCACAATTATCACTGTCTATAATACATCAGTCAATAAGAGAAATAGCAACCCTCTTTTTATAAACACATTTTCACCGGTATCCTGTTTTATCATTTAATCTTCGCGAATTGCTAACTACCCGAGAAGTATTGTTTTACTGAATGAAGTGCATCTCTAAGGATCAGATACATGTATATAAGGTATCCAATGGTCTGTTTTAGCCTCAATTTGGTTGATAGTAATCTGATGCCGTCTGCTGGCTGGTAACTAGATCGACAACTTAATACTGAATCCCGTTTAGACAGATACTCTCTGCCCACACGTCAATGTAGTGAAGTCGATCTACCATTTGACTCGACTTACATTTGACGCTGTGGTCAACATCACCATCAATCAATTAAAAAGTGACCAGGAGTCTATCAATTACGCATGTTAATAGTTTGATGGATTTACGCTGGATATCAGATGGTATCCATTCTTCAAGGTAGATATGGTTGAAATTGAGACCAGTTGATTCTTTCTCACAATTAAGTACTTGGTTTAATATTCCCACCCTCTTCACCGTGCCATATGTGATTTATCATTTTGAAAATCGGACTCAAATCACTTGGTGTGATTTTGTCAATTTTCAGACTTTGTTCATTCGTACTTTATCGGATGGTTGGCTTTGGATTTAAGTTAAAATTTGTCTTTTGTCTGGTCATTGGTTCATGTGCTTCAAAAGAAGTGTGCGTTATTTGTGAAAAGTGTCCCTCTTTAATGCTAAAGGGGGTGATTTTACGTACATAGGAACATTGGACAACATAGGATGTCTTGGTTACATGTAGCATGCGTGTCTCTCACCCAGGACAAAACAAGAGTGGAATCCGCTTTGTTAGATTCTCACTGATCCGGCAAGTGGATTCAACCTTTTTTTGTCCTGTGTCACTCTGCAGACCCGGGTTCGAATCCCGGTGGAGACATCTAAAACTAATGACCCGTGTCTGTTGTTGTGCCCTTGGGCAGGATACTTCATCCACAATGTACGTACACTTCCGTCAGGTATTAATGTGAAGCGCTGCCCTGCAGAGGAACTATATCACTGTATAAGTGCTCATATTATTATGTTTTTTAATTGCGGTGTTGTCGACGAAAAACATATTAAGTGATACCGTATGAATGATCTATTGTGATGCAAAGGTTTTGTACGCAGTTTTATTTTTTGTGTAAACTCGATGCATATGTGTGAAGGTTCACGATTACCGTTTCTATTCTGTGCCTTTTAGCATTCACTGACTAATAACAATTACAATTGCTTTTCTTTGAAGATTAGATATAGATAAATAATAAATGTAATGCACATTCATTGTTCCACACTTTACTCTTTTCACAGAAAAAAAGAACCTTTGACATATTTTAAAAACAATAGTTACATACTACTTTGATTAATGATAGTAACCTATTACAACCATGTCATGACGCAATCTTTAAAACTGATTAATCGATTACTTACATTTGTGGTAAAACATTTAACAAATTAAGAATAGGTTTATCTAATGCAAACATCTAATGTAATATAATTAGGAGAGGGTGTTCTGAGTGTTATTTCTTGTATCAAATCCTTTCCTTATGAATACAATATGTTTGAAACGAAACAAAAACATGAATGTAACTGATATGTATGTATACGATATTAGGCTCCTAGGTTCTGATATGCAGCAATGTTCCATAATGTGACATTGGCAATTAGCTCTTGAAATCAATATTTCAGGAAGCAAACAGTAACTCATATAAAACGAACATTAGTAATACATGCTGCTACCAAAACGTAGCCTTCTTCGATACATTATTTTTCACGAGGTGCTTCGTAATTTCGTAATTTCAAAACCATCTGATATGACACATTCAATATGCATGTATGTGTCATAACATCTTCAAGTAATTTGATTCGCTAACGACAAAATTTGAAACTGTCCTCCTTTACTGTTATTTTAATAAATAAAATGAACATGAATTTCCAACGACATCAGTTGCAGGGGTGCGCACCCCCTCTTTTCATGTGAGATTTTCGAAAATGACCATTGAAACCATCCTCAAAACAGTGGTGCACCCCCCCCCCCCCCCTTTTGGCACATATATGGTACATTTATACCGTATATTCTCCATTAAAAAAGTGCACCCCCTGTTTCCAAAAAAAGCTGTATCCGCCCCTGAATTCCTATCAGTCGCTTGATGAACTCGTTGTAATATGTAGAGTACAATACCATAAAGATACATCGTTACAACTTAATATTCGTCTGGGATTCCTTTCACAATTGCAAAGCACTAAGATGATCGTAAGTCACTAAGGTAACCTTACTAAGCTTAACCCTAGTAAGGGTTGCTTTGTGAAAGGACTGTGTGAGGAGGAGAAACCAGCAAATGAAGCCACTATGAGATGACGTTAATCAAAGAGAGAGATTTTAGAGAGTAGGCGTATTCAGTCTAGTGCAACCGTTTTGACTTTTAAAGTGTAAAATATAGGATTCTATCAGAGCGTCCGCCATTATCATTCATGAGCAGCAACACTTTATACTTTTGAATAATAAAACATATACATTGAAATCATATCCACAATGTAACATATGCTATTTCATTAGATTGAGCAATGGTGTCTTAGTGCAGTAGAACTGAATCCCTTACCATTAGTCCTCATATCCCCTGGCGTAAGAGTACTACTGTAAGAACTATTCAAGACAGAACAGAATGTCTCAAAAGCATGCTAATTTTCAAAAAAAAATTGACAGATCTATCCATTACCCTTAAAAGATACATGTTTCTGTCAAAGTTAAATATCCCTTCGACTATGAAAGATTTGGTCTTCATTATAGTTACCCCAAAGGGAATCAATTAAATGAGAATGTTCTCGTAAATGAAATTACGACGTATAATTGCTCTTCTGGACTGAGTGTAAGTATCCCAAAGTTACATAGAGCATATCACGTAATCAATCTTAGGGCTATTTAACTGAGCAATAAGAAATACGATCCATATAGTATTATGTCACTGATTAATCGCAATGCTTTTGTCAGTTAATGCATCAAGACATATTTGTTGAATGTAATAGACTTGGATTCACGTATTCGCACTATTTATACATCAAGAATCGCACTTTACACATACTTTAATTAACGATTCGCAGTTACACCCTTTGTACACATTCACACAAAACACACAGTGAAACAAATATATATTTACAAAATATATAAAGGATACGTTTTAATTACAGACAGACAACAACAAAAACCATTCTGTCATCACACTCACCAACTATGATTATCACTATTATATGATCAAGTATATTTCAATAAATCATTTTAAATGCAATGAATAGTTATCAGGCTTCATAGAATGGAACTACATGATATATAATGTAATTCAATACATCGACAAGTAGGAGACACTAATTAGCCACAGAGATAGTTTAGTTCCATTAATCAAAATGACATTTCTCTCTGAATGTAATTCTCGTATCTAAATTGAGAAATCGTACAGCTGTAAAACAATTTCTTACCATCAATGCATATTCATCTGCTCGTCTTAACCAAATAGTTTGTAATCTGATAGATGTTCTACATTTAGTTATAGATGCTGTCCATATACATGTTAGTTATGTTACAGTAAAAGCATTTTACAAATGACATTTTATTAGCTAGACGAGACAAACCATAACAAAATGTGGTACGATACCAATACGTTCATAAACATGAGATCAATATATCGACATCCAATAAAGCGTTCAACGTCAATATCTTGGAGAACCATGGTTGATTTTGGAAAGGACAATACTTGGAAAACCATATGAATAATGACATTTTATATTAATAAAATGTGACGTTTCGAATGAAAGGTGATCTTTAGAAAGATAAGGTCAGTTATGCGTTTTACAAACTTCAAGAACAATTTATTTCATTATAGTGTTTCTTTTTGTGCTTTTGTGAATTTTTAAAAGAATTTCAAAACTTCCTTTAAGAAATTACTGTGGTCAAATATATAACACACTTGGCTTTTCAAGCCGTAGTCATTTTGAATGTCGCCTTATATGCTAATGAGGTTACTCCAACGTGTATGAACGTGAATGCTGGGGACAACGAAATGAAATATAGTTTTATTTCGAGGATTCCTCTATTATGTTTTAGCCATGTATTGTTGTGTGTCATGTACACATTTCAGCAAACCCGTTCGCACTGCGTTCTTGAAATCAGGTTCGAACTGTTTGTGGTTCTTCTCTGGTCAATTCTATCTATGTAAGAAAATCAAATGTAAACGCAAATACTCTGGCCCAAATGCAATGATTCATTGTGTGGTTGTGTTATATCAAATTCTTATTGGCCGAAGTAAGTACATAAACTCCCACCTAGGATTGGCGGAGATAGATACATAAACTCCAACCTAGGATTGGTCGAGGTAGATACACAAACTCCAACCTAGGATTGGTCAAGGTAGATACATAAACTGTCATCTAGGATAAGTCGAGGTAGATACATGAACTCCAACCTAGGATTGGTCGAGGTAGATACATAAACTCCAACCTAGGATTGGTCAAGGTAGATACATAAACTGTCATCTAGGATTAGTCGAGGTAGATACATGAACTCCAACCTAGGATTGGTCGAGGTAGATACATAAACTCCAACCTAGGATTGGTCAAGGTAGATACATAAACTGTCATCTAGGATTAGTCGAGGTAGATACATGAACTCCAACCTAGGATTGATCGAGGTAGATACATAAACTCCAACCTAGGATTGGTCAAGGTAGATACATAAACTGTCATCTAGGATTAGTCGAGGTAGATACATGAACTCCAACCTAGGATTGATCGAGGCAGATACATAAACTCCAACCTAAGATTGGTTGAGGTAGATACATCAACTCCCACCTAGGATTGATCGAGGCAGATACATAAACTCCAACCTAAGATTGGTCGAGGTAGATACATCAACTCCCACCTAGGATTGATCGATGTAGATACATAAACCCTAGGATTGGTCGAGATTGATATATTACATAAATTCCTACCTAGGATTGGTCGTGGTAGATGCATAAACCCCAACCTAGGATTTGTCAAGGTAGATACATAACAAAAACTCCAATCTAGGATTGGTCGAGGTAGATACATAAACCCCAACCTAGGATTGGTCGAGGTTGATATATTACATAAACTCCCACCTAGGATTGGTCCAGGTTGATATATAACATAAACTCCCACCTAGGATTGAATTTGTCTCTTCATGTCAATTAATTTTTTATGTTACGTTACTTTCTCTGCTCATCATAACTATGTCAACCTGTCGTGCATTCATTAAAGTGTTGAGACAAAGCATGTACAAATTACAGCTGGGAAAAAAAACCTTCGTGATGGTGAAACGAAAGCAGCATTAAAAGTGACACTTTCTAAAAGCGTATTGAAAACCAAGTGCCAGATTGTATGGAATTGAGAACAGTTTGTTGAAAACCAAAAAACTTTCACTCCATTTCATAAAAAGTTGTCTCGGGTGAAGCTTCTTGTTCTGTTTTATAAGACAAAATGAATAATGAAAACCGCTTATATCATCCAGGGATGCAAGATAAAATATTTGATTTTTTAAAATTTCTCTTTCAGCATTTTTTTGAAAGAAAGTGATCAAGTCAATTGATAGAACCTTAGTTTTAATTGTTTTAAATGAAACATAAATTGAATTTTGTTATTCCCCTGTTTAAGATATAAAGTAAAAAATAAAATGGCACCTGTCCAACGTTGGATGAAGCTAGGTAGCAAAGGAACCAAATCAAATTTGACCGTTACCATTTTAAAACTTCCTGAATAGACATGTCTCTACGGGTAAATATCGTTTTAACCCTTTATTGTTTAACATTTTTATAACCCGCATTTAAACTATTTTTAGAAAAATAAAGGAAACGTTTTAACACAATCCTTAAGGCCGGGTCACACTGTCCCGAATATGACAAAAGATGCCAACACGAATTAGAAAATTCTCATTTCGCACGAATTTGGTTTTTCATTTTGGTTAAAAACTAATCAAAATCCGGAGCAGGTATGATGCAGTCAAAAGGCAATACGATGTAACACGATGTAATACGACGTAACACACGACTACAATGCGAATGCAATGCGAATGTCGGGTTGATCGTCGCATTGGCCTAACGTTATATAGTCTATAAGAATACAACACGATGACAGCATGATGGCAACACGACGTCGAATGAAGAGTTCGACGAGTATGCGATGAGAATACGAAGATGAGCTTGGTGATACAAGCATCACGTGACATCCACATTATATAACTCTGTTGCTGTGACGGTTGGCCTCTCGATGTCGGCCCGGGAAAGCTTAATTTCAAATGTTAGGAAATACTGGAACAGCGTAATATAGACTTTGTTTTAGTATGGCAGAGAAAGCATAAACCTGATTACTGCTATGAAAACAAGAGATTGCCGAAATGAGTTAACCGCACTTTTTCTCTTTTAACTCTGATTACTCCTTTATACACCATGGAGAATCATTTTAAAACATGTTATATTATATGGAACTTGGTGCATGGTGCTACATATCAAAGTTACATACAACACTTTTGAAGTTTTTAAAATTTAAAAATGTTTTTCTCTAATTTAAAAAAGAAAAATACAAAATGTCGAACCCCTGAATCCCCACTACCCAATTACCACTCTGGATAAGCTTATGAGTTAATTATATAATTAGGATGACTATTGAGCAATGGAGCAAACATATAGTCAATAAAGTTGCTGAAATCAGTCTAGCGTGAGTTGCCATGACAGCAGGAAATCACGTGACCCTTTCCGCCTTCGGTTGCACCATCGGCGGATGTTCGAAAATCTTTGTGTGTTAAAAAACTTCCGAACCCGCGTGCGAATCTTCATTTTCGTGGTCAGCCCGTGTCTCAATCTTTCCCTTCGCACGACCATCGAGATGCAATCTTGTTACTTCTTTTCATTATCGTACTCTCATCGTCTGTCCATCGGTACCATCGCCAAAATATTAAACACTTTGCTCCTCGATTGTCACAAGAAGGCAACGCGACTATCTTCAATCCTCGTGGTTACCTGCGTATAACCATCGTTTAGCATTACGATGCTATCACGATGGAACTTAAGTAAGAATATATTCATTACACACACATACATACATATATATATATATATAATACATATATTTATTTATATACGATACCTACATGTATATGAATACATTCCATGTTTAATATAATGCATGCTTATACATGTACGTAATGAGTTTTTTATAGTACAGATACATTTTCCAGATGCATGTATACCTAAGTGGTAAATATAAGGTATTATATATTTCATACTCATTGTGATATATAGAGGTATTGTTACATATATTACACAGGTTATAATATGTAATATTTATATCATTACATGTCTCATATTGACATAAACCTTTTGATGTAGTAAATGCCCTCGTAACCTAGTCAATACGACATGGTCTAATCACCGTGTGCATTCTTGCAAGGTATGATCGCAGTCGCGTTGTCTTCTTATGACTTCGGTCATCTTCGTGTTACATTCGTAAAGCCTTCGCTTGTGAAATATGCCCTATGGTTCCGATGGACAGGCGAAGGCAAATACGATGATGATACGAATCATACGATGTCATCTCGATAGACATACGAAGGGCACGATGAGGACACGAATGCACCACGAAACTAACATGTCAAATATTTTGCTCGCTCTCCCGATGTTGCCGCCGAACAGAGAAGATTTCCGCCGATGACCAAACGAATGCTTAAGATGCGTTTACGAATGGCCCGATTGCTTACGATCCTTTGCGAATTTGAACATTTTCAAATTCGTGTTTCCATCTTTTGTCAAATTCGGCACAGTGTTACAAAATTAATAGGAGAGGGACAAATTTGGCAGCATTTATTTTTAAAAGCAAAATAACTAGAATATTCATGACTTTTACGGACTTTTTTGCCAATGGGTAAGGGTAAAGCTGAGACTGCCATACCCCGAGATAAGAAATAAATGCTTTTAAACCGAAACACAACATATTCTTATGTCAACGGTGAGACATTAAGCGTTAGATGTCTATTCGTATTGTCACTTGTCCTACCATTTCGCTTGATATGGCGTCTGTCTCTTTGAGATATTTTCATAGTAATTACAAATTTGATATTTCTTTTTTTTCATCTTAATGAAACTTAATCTTAGAGTATAATCAATTTATTTCCTATTGATATATGCAATACTTTCTTCGATAAAAGTTTACATACAGGGAAGAAACCTGAAAGATTAATGACATTTACCATTTTGCCAATTTGTCGAATATGTGTTTATTCACGTTTTTAAACTTGGAACCATGGCCTTTTATTGTTAATACCTTAATCGTTTGTAGAAATCAACATATATGAAGAATACAACCGTTTACATATTATCTTACTTTGAGTATATTCGTCGCTCGGGTTGTGTAAATTCGCTATCACAAACAGTTCGTGGAGAGCGATCACTGTTAACCATTATTACTCAATTTGTCGTACATTATATTTAAGTTTTCTTCAAAAGTTGTCCCTAGGTTTATTTGCAGTTATCTAACTCTTATGTAAATAATAGATAACATTGATATCCATAGTACCTTACATATTCCTTTCGTGTGTTTTGCAAATGTACTTTGTACTTATACTAACATTTATAAATTATAAAACTTTAAAAAGTATTACTAATTAAACACCAAATTGATTGCGAAACTAGGTATCTCTAATGCAAAAATTGTGAAGTAATTTGAGACGATGGATATTATTCTCATTTCTAATCCCAGGTACCCAAACAACTGACGTAAGCAATACTAATGGTAAATACCAACAAGATAGTGACGAATTTTATTAATTATGAATATAACCTCATGACCCACTTACGATCCATATATTGTCAAATCAATTCATTCGAAAGGTCGAGGTTGAATTGTCGTACATTACTGAGTGGTAAATGGGTTGACATGGACTACTGTTTCCACTGAGTCGCATGTAATATTCATTTTGTAATATGAAACTCATTTTCACTAAGCAGTAATTGCTTGATAATTTGATATTTTTATGTCCGTACATAATACCAGATATTAAAAACAAGTTTAATTTTCTTTTTTTCATTTATTATTTTATTGAGCATGTCAGTTTATTGAATGTTATTAGAATAGACGCATACTTTGTAATTTTGTAATTAATAATATATTCCATACATCTACCTTTGTAATACCCGGGAATATAATATTCATTTAAAATAATGGAAGTCATTTAAACAAATTCGAAGTCAAAATCCATGCTTATTTTCTTCATAAGAGTGCTCATGAAAGCAATTAACAAACGCAAACACGAGCTAGATGAATAAATGACATTAATGTTTAAACTGAAATTGAGGGATTGTATGTAAAAAGCAACATTGTTTACACAACTCCAGTAACCTATTAAACCTTGTTAAAGCGGATTGAGTAAACACGAGCACAAGATCACTAAAAGGTCGACTCTTAACATTGTACATTATATAAGAATAGTTTTGAAACAATATAGTTTATTTGCGTAAAACACATGTATGTACTTAACTTATCACAACATACTTATTTTGAGAGTAAATATAAATTGACGTAGACTAAAATTATTGTTCTAAAATTAATTATTCTCGTACAAGTATGTTGCAATCAATATTCGCTCTTGTATGAAGAATGAAGAAAGCCACCGTTAACATTGATTGCATTTACATGTAACACTACTTTGAGAAAATGAGTATCTAAGTTTGTGTAAATTCGATAAAAAGGCAGAAACAGAAAACAGAAAGACTTCTACACTGATAACTATACACTTGAAACGCAAAAACGCAGAAAAAAGTGTTGTGGTACTTTTACATATGTTTTAAAAAAAACTGAACCATTATCTGAAACTTGACTGTAGAAACTATTGTTGAAATAATGCATGCACCTTACACCCCGGTTCATAAAACGTAATAACAGAAAGTTTGTGTAAAGTTTGTGTAAATTCGATAAAAAAGCAAAATCAGAAAACAGAAAGATTGATACGTTGATAACTAAACACTTGAAGCGCAAAAGAGCAGAAAAAGTGTCTGGTACTTTTACGTATGTTTAAAAAAAACCTGAACCATTATCTAAACTTGACTGGAGATACTATTGTTGAAATAATGCATGCTCCTTACATAACTGTTCATAAAACGTAATTACCGAAAGTTTGTGTAAAGTTTGTGTAAATTCGATAAAAAAGCAGAAACAGAAAACAGAAAGATTGATACGCTGTTAACTAAACACTTGAAACGCAAAAGAGCAGAACAATTGTCGTTGTACTTTTACATATGTTTAAAAAAAAACCTGAACCATTATCTAAAACTTGACTGGAGAAACTATTGTTGAAATAATGCATGCTCCTTACATAACTGTTCATTAAACGTAATTACAGAAAGTTTGTGTAAAGTTTGTGTAAATTCGATAAAAAAGCAGAAACAGAAAACAGAAAGATTGATAGGCTGTAAACTAAACACTTGAAACCTAAAAGTGCAGAAAGAGAGGTAGCTTTGTAAGGGAGGAAACAAGCTTGTTGCATCATAATAACACGTTATTGTCCGCAATGCATACATTGGAAATGCATTGTGTGCAAAAAGCACCCGGCAGCCACAGCGCAGCGCCAGTGTCAAGCAAGGAATAAAAAAAACTCCCATCTTTTAATGTATTTTGGTATAACGCGACCGGGAATTGAACCCCGGCCTTCCGGGTGATGAGCAGACACTCTACCAACTGAGCCACATCCCCATCAGTCCGTGATGCGCAGAGTTAGTAAAAGGTCGCAGATTTTCTGTTGATTTTGTTATAATTTACTTTTTTATGTGCAGATGGTATGAACACAAACTATATTTAGGAAATTCTTCACCAATGTTGAAATTTATATTATTTTAATAGACAATGTAATTTCTTTTGACGTGTTTTAAATTATGAATACATTCTATAACACTCTTTACTCACTGTATTTCGCCTATTAATGTTAGTGTATTTCTCACATGCGTTTGTAAACATTTTCTATTCAAGTAAAATGCAAAGAGATAGATGCATAACAATAGAGTAGAAATTGAACAAAAGTGAAATCAATCAAATCTAGGGTCATTTTGTTAATTGAAATATATCTCAGCCCTAGCCAACTTCAGGAATATGTTTTCGCTAACTTCCATGTTATTCAATGTGATTTTAAAAAAATGATCTATACATGTATACAGGTATACTTCACTTAAAGAAACTCGTAAAAGTTCTTCAAAATAAACTTGCCATCGGTCAACCATCTCGCTACTTGACATCTACAATCTTGTAAACAGTATTATACTGTTTATTCTTCAAAACTTCGTTGCGGTTACATTGGACACTCTTCTAATCATCATCATGGCTATATCTGTTTTGGAATGGTCTTGTTACTTTCTGCAATTTCTCTGATATCTGATGACATTATATCAATGTTGAGGATCAGTTTTAATAATAAATTCATAAATCTGATTCCAACAACTCAGGTTCAACACAACAATTTGTTACATATATGATATAAATCATCATGAACAGGAGTGCACACCTAATTAGTTACCTATTTTTCTTTGATCTATACCCACGGAAGGGTATCTTAACACCGTAAGGATACCGGTGACGTCATCATTATATCGCTTACAGTTGTTTAAAACCGAATTACGTATAATCGGATGGCCTAGCGATGAACTTTACACAATAATGCAATTTCAGAATCAAATTTTCCCTTATGACATATATTTGACGTAATTTGAAATTGAGAAAGCAGTGACACCACGCATCAACCAAAGGCAACTTCCACAGTAAGTGTATAAGCTAAATACTTCACGTTATGTAAGTGATATCGTCGGTTCACCAAGTATTATCATGTGATCGTGTACACTTTCTGATATTGGATTTCATTGGTCTAATCTCCTCCATATGTTATATGTCTTCCTAAACGTTGCTCTCTTGTGTTGATAATGCTATTTAGATATGTTGTCTTAATTGTTTTATCCCTTTTATCGCACTTGAAACTAAGACTCCGAAGGAAAATCAATATCACGAGCTATATGCAAATACACTGTGGTGTTTATTTGCATCAAATCAGTCTATATTGGAGAATAGAAAATTTAAAACAGTACACACTACAGGCGGGCATGCATGTTTGTTTGGAGAGAATTAACCCTTCTTTCACAACTTGACTTATCATGGAGTAAATGAAGGGGTTTACACTCAGTGTGCCTACATCTGATTTTCACTAAAAAAATATATATTAAAAAGACTGTAGACAGACTGATAAAAATCAAGCCACTCCTATTTTAGAAATGAACTTATCCATGGGGAACATTAAACAGCATAGATTTGCCCATCTATTTGTTGTAGGTGACACAGATTTTCATTTCATTCATCATTGGTATTAAATTAATTCTTATTTGTGGAGTGGTGTAGTGGTGAGCATGCCTGCCTCTCATGCCAACGACCCGGGTTCGAATCCCGATGGAGACACCAAACATTTGTGACCTGGGTCTTATACTGTGTTGTGCCCCTGGGCAAGGCGCTTCATCCACACTGCACAACCCAGTAGCTGTTAGAATGGGTACCTGAACATGGGAAGTACGGACCTATATGGTGGTGCGGAGCTCTTAGTAGCGGCACCGAAAGTACAATTCCTCAAGTTCAATGTACCGCCATTGAGCATTAGGCGTTAAAATGTATATTATTATTTATTTATTATTCTTTCCCCATTATATATGTACATTAAACAATATATAATATTGATGTTGATGACAGATGTTCCCCCAGCCGCTGATTACAGCGTGATCGTATCTTCATTTGTAACATAACGTTTGTACGTATGCGAACTTCTGAAAGTAAACTATTTTCAGTTAGAAGATGCATGTGTGTACTTGATACGATCAATTTAAAGAACTTCAGTACCTCCCATGGCTTAATATATATATATTTAATGCAGATATTCCAGAATTAAAACATAACTACATAACTTACTTAAATATAAACATTAATATAATTAGAAACCATATTTGCAAGCTATTTCTGAGTTATCAAATTAATCAAATTAGTATTTAATGATGGTATATGCTCACAAGGTTGAGTAGTATTATTTATAACAAAGAACAGTCCTCCGTACCATCCCCTGACGAACATTTTAACATTAGTTGAACTTTGTTTTGATCCGACAATTGACCTCATACTAGTACGTAGTAATGTGACGAACCATTCATACCAACCATTAGAAAGACAACTAGTACTATTTACAGTTAAATACTTACATGTAATGACGCAAGTCATAGAGAGCAGATACTGTATTTGTTATATTATATACATTGATTTTTATCCGAGTTATTAATCAACATCACAATTACAAACTTGAAAAATACCCAACAGTTTAAATGTCAATGTTTAAAGTCAAGATGTACAGTTATCGATATGATATACTGAGCATAAACATATTTGTGGTATTTCCCTGCTTTGAATTCTCACTTTGTTCGTCATACACCTGCTGTTTCTGAAACATGACGAAATGTATAATTCAAATTTACCAGATCAGTATGAACATACATGTATATTTACATTCTGATAAACTATTCATTACTGATAGTTCCGCAAGACATTATCCTCGTAGGTAATTGATGATTTAAATGCCGTTAATTTAACTACATGAATACATAAGTTAATGTAGATTAATAAATAATACCACGGAAGGGTATCTTAACACCGTAAGGATACCGGTGACGTCATCATTATATCGCTTACAGTTGTTTAAAACCGAATTACGTATAATCGGATGGCCTAGCGATGAACTTTACACAATAATGCAATTTCAGAATCAAATTTTCCCTTATGACATATATTTGACGTAATTTGAAATTGAGAAAGCAGTGACACCACGCATCAACCAAAGGCAACTTCCACAGTAAGTGTATAAGCTAAATACTTCACGTTATGTAAGTGATATCGTCGGTTCACCAAGTATTATCATGTGATCGTGTACACTTTCTGATATTGGATTTCATTGGTCTAATCTCCTCCATATGTTATATGTCTTCCTAAACGTTGCTCTCTTGTGTTGATAATGCTATTTAGATATGTTGTCTTAATTGTTTTATCCCTTTTATCGCACTTGAAACTAAGACTCCGAAGGAAAATCAATATCACGAGCTATATGCAAATACACTGTGGTGTTTATTTGCATCAAATCAGTCTATATTGGAGAATAGAAAATTTAAAACAGTACACACTACAGGCGGGCATGCATGTTTGTTTGGAGAGAATTAACCCTTCTTTCACAACTTGACTTATCATGGAGTAAATGAAGGGGTTTACACTCAGTGTGCCTACATCTGATTTTCACTAAAAAAATATATATTAAAAAGACTGTAGACAGACTGATAAAAATCAAGCCACTCCTATTTTAGAAATGAACTTATCCATGGGGAACATTAAACAGCATAGATTTGCCCATCTATTTGTTGTAGGTGACACAGATTTTCATTTCATTCATCATTGGTATTAAATTAATTCTTATTTGTGGAGTGGAGTAGTGGTGAGCATGCCTGCCTCTCATGCCAACGACCCGGGTTCGAATCCCGATGGAGACACCAAACATTTGTGACCTGGGTCTTATACTGTGTTGTGCCCCTGGGCAAGGCGCTTCATCCACACTGCACAACCCAGTAGCTGTTAGAATGGGTACCTGAACATGGGAAGTACGGACCTATATGGTGGTGCGGAGCTCTTAGTAGCGGCACCGAAAGTACAATTCCTCAAGTTCAATGTACCGCCATTGAGCATTAGGCGTTAAAATGTATATTATTATTTATTTATTATTCTTTCCCCATTATATATGTACATTAAACAATATATAATATTGATGTTGATGACAGATGTTCCCCCAGCCGCTGATTACAGCGTGATCGTATCTTCATTTGTAACATAACGTTTGTACGTATGCGAACTTCTGAAAGTAAACTATTTTCAGTTAGAAGATGCATGTGTGTACTTGATACGATCAATTTAAAGAACTTCAGTACCTCCCATGGCTTAATATATATATATTTAATGCAGATATTCCAGAATTAAAACATAACTACATAACTTACTTAAATATAAACATTAATATAATTAGAAACCATATTTGCAAGCTATTTCTGAGTTATCAAATTAATCAAATTAGTATTTAATGATGGTATATGCTCACAAGGTTGAGTAGTATTATTTATAACAAAGAACAGTCCTCCGTACCATCCCCTGACGAACATTTTAACATTAGTTGAACTTTGTTTTGATCCGACAATTGACCTCATACTAGTACGTAGTAATGTGACGAACCATTCATACCAACCATTAGAAAGACAACTAGTACTATTTACAGTTAAATACTTACATGTAATGACGCAAGTCATAGAGAGCAGATACTGTATTTGTTATATTATATACATTGATTTTTATC
The DNA here is from genome assembly GCA_936450465.1 of Gibbula magus. Taxonomy (NCBI): domain Eukaryota; kingdom Metazoa; phylum Mollusca; class Gastropoda; order Trochida; family Trochidae; genus Gibbula; species Gibbula magus. The sequence goes on along the minus strand of OW388294.1, from coordinate 40,205,156 downwards.
CGAGTTATTAATCAACATCACAATTACAAACTTGAAAAATACCCAACAGTTTAAATGTCAATGTTTAAAGTCAAGATGTACAGTTATCGATATGATATACTGAGCTTAAACATATTTGTGGTATTTCCCTGCTTTGAATTCTCACTTTGTTCGTCATACACCTGCTGTTTCTGAAACATGACGAAATGTATAATTCAAATTTACCAGATCAGTATGAACATACATGTATATTTACATTCTGATAAACTATTCATTACTGATAGTTCCGCAAGACATTATCCTCGTAGGTAATTGATGATTTAAATGCCGTTAATTTAACTACATGAATACATAAGTTAATGTAGATTAATAAATAATACCACGGAAGGGTATCTTAACACCGTAAGGATACCGGTGACGTCATCATTATATCGCTTACAGTTGTTTAAAACCGAATTACGTATAATCGGATGGCCTAGCGATGAACTTTACACAATAATGCAATTTCAGAATCAAATTTTCCCTTATGACATATATTTGACGTAATTTGAAATTGAGAAAGCAGTGACACCACGCATCAACCAAAGGCAACTTCCACAGTAAGTGTATAATCTAAATACTTCACGTTATGTAAGTGATATCGTCGGTTCACCAAGTATTATCATGTGATCGTGTACACTTTCTGATATTGGATTTCATTGGTCTAATCTCCTCCATATGTTATATGTCTTCCTAAACGTTGCTCTCTTGTGTTGATAATGCTATTTAGATATGTTGTCTTAATTGTTTTATCCCTTTTATCGCACTTGAAACTAAGACTCCGAAGGAAAATCAATATCACGAGCTATATGCAAATACACTGTGGTGTTTATTTGCATCAAATCAGTCTATATTGGAGAATAGAAAATTTAAAACAGTACACACTACAGGCGGGCATGCATGTTTGTTTGGAGAGAATTAACCCTTCTTTCACAACTTGACTTATCATGGAGTAAATGAAGGGGTTTACACTCAGTGTGCCTACATCTGATTTTCACTAAAAAAATATATATTAAAAAGACTGTAGACAGACTGATAAAAATCAAGCCACTCCTATTTTAGAAATGAACTTATCCATGGGGAACATTAAACAGCATAGATTTGCCCATCTATTTGTTGTAGGTGACACAGATTTTCATTTCATTCATCATTGGTATTAAATTAATTCTTATTTGTGGAGTGGTGTAGTGGTGAGCATGCCTGCCTCTCATGCCAACGACCCGGGTTCGAATCCCGATGGAGACACCAAACATTTGTGACCTGGGTCTTATACTGTGTTGTGCCCCTGGGCAAGGCGCTTCATCCACACTGCACAACCCAGTAGCTGTTAGAATGGGTACCTGAACATGGGAAGTACGGACCTATATGGTGGTGCGGAGCTCTTAGTAGCGGCACCGAAAGTACAATTCCTCAAGTTCAATGTACCGCCATTGAGCATTAGGCGTTAAAATGTATATTATTATTTATTTATTATTCTTTCCCCATTATATATGTACATTAAACAATATATAATATTGATGTTGATGACAGATGTTCCCCCAGCCGCTGATTACAGCGTGATCGTATCTTCATTTGTAACATAACGTTTGTACGTATGCGAACTTCTGAAAGTAAACTATTTTCAGTTAGAAGATGCATGTGTGTACTTGATACGATCAATTTAAAGAACTTCAGTACCTCCCATGGCTTAATATATATATATTTAATGCAGATATTCCAGAATTAAAACATAACTACATAACTTACTTAAATATAAACATTAATATAATTAGAAACCATATTTGCAAGCTATTTCTGAGTTATCAAATTAATCAAATTAGTATTTAATGATGGTATATGCTCACAAGGTTGAGTAGTATTATTTATAACAAAGAACAGTCCTCCGTACCATCCCCTGACGAACATTTTAACATTAGTTGAACTTTGTTTTGATCCGACAATTGACCTCATACTAGTACGTAGTAATGTGACGAACCATTCATACCAACCATTAGAAAGACAACTAGTACTATTTACAGTTAAATACTTACATGTAATGACGCAAGTCATAGAGAGCAGATACTGTATTTGTTATATTATATACATTGATTTTTATCCGAGTTATTAATCAACATCACAATTACAAACTTGAAAAATACCCAACAGTTTAAATGTCAATGTTTAAAGTCAAGATGTACAGTTATCGATATGATATACTGAGCATAAACATATTTGTGGTATTTCCCTGCTTTGAATTCTCACTTTGTTCGTCATACACATGCTGTTTCTGAAACATGACGAAATGTATAATTCAAATTTACCAGATCAGTATGAACATACATGTATATTTACATTCTGATAAACTATTCATTACTGATAGTTCCGCAAGACATTATCCTCGTAGGTAATTGATGATTTAAATGCCGTTAATTTAACTACATGAATACATAAGTTAATGTAGATTAATAAATAATACCACGGAAGGGTATCTTAACACCGTAAGGATACCGGTGACGTCATCATTATATCGCTTACAGTTGTTTAAAACCGAATTACGTATAATCGGATGGCCTAGCGATGAACTTTACACAATAATGCAATTTCAGAATCAAATTTTCCCTTATGACATATATTTGACGTAATTTGAAATTGAGAAAGCAGTGACACCACGCATCAACCAAAGGCAACTTCCACAGTAAGTGTATAAGCTAAATACTTCACGTTATGTAAGTGATATCGTCGGTTCACCAAGTATTATCATGTGATCGTGTACACTTTCTGATATTGGATTTCATTGGTCTAATCTCCTCCATATGTTATATGTCTTCCTAAACGTTGCTCTCTTGTGTTGATAATGCTATTTAGATTTGTTGTCTTAATTGTTTTATCCCTTTTATCGCACTTGAAACTAAGACTCCGAAGGAAAATCAATATCACGAGCTATATGCAAATACACTGTGGTGTTTATTTGCATCAAATCAGTCTATATTGGAGAATAGAAAATTTAAAACAGTACACACTACAGGCGGGCATGCATGTTTGTTTGGAGAGAATTAACCCTTCTTTCACAACTTGACTTATCATGGAGTAAATGAAGGGGTTTACACTCAGTGTGCCTACATCTGATTTTCACTAAAAAAATATATATTAAAAAGACTGTAGACAGACTGATAAAAATCAAGCCACTCCTATTTTAGAAATGAACTTATCCATGGGGAACATTAAACAGCATAGATTTGCCCATCTATTTGTTGTAGGTGACACAGATTTTCATTTCATTCATCATTGGTATTAAATTAATTCTTATTTGTGGAGTGGTGTAGTGGTGAGCATGCCTGCCTCTCATGCCAACGACCCGGGTTCGAATCCCGATGGAGACACCAAACATTTGTGACCTGGGTCTTATACTGTGTTGTGCCCCTGGGCAAGGCGCTTCATCCACACTGCACAACCCAGTAGCTGTTAGAATGGGTACCTGAACATGGGAAGTACGGACCTATATGGTGGTGCGGAGCTCTTAGTAGCGGCACCGAAAGTACAATTCCTCAAGTTCAATGTACCGCCATTGAGCATTAGGCGTTAAAATGTATATTATTATTTATTTATTATTCTTTCCCCATTATATATGTACATTAAACAATATATAATATTGATGTTGATGACAGATGTTCCCCCAGCCGCTGATTACAGCGTGATCGTATCTTCATTTGTAACATAACGTTTGTACGTATGCGAACTTCTGAAAGTAAACTATTTTCAGTTAGAAGATGCATGTGTGTACTTGATACGATCAATTTAAAGAACTTCAGTACCTCCCATGGCTTAATATATATATATTTAATGCAGATATTCCAGAATTAAAACATAACTACATAACTTACTTAAATATAAACATTAATATAATTAGAAACCATATTTGCAAGCTATTTCTGAGTTATCAAATTAATCAAATTAGTATTTAATGATGGTATATGCTCACAAGGTTGAGTAGTATTATTTATAACAAAGAACAGTCCTCCGTACCATCCCCTGACGAACATTTTAACATTAGTTGAACTTTGTTTTGATCCGACAATTGACATCATACTAGTACGTAGTAATGTGACGAACCATTCATACCAACCATTAGAAAGACAACTAGTACTATTTACAGTTAAATACTTACATGTAATGACGCAAGTCATAGAGAGCAGATACTGTATTTGTTATATTATATACATTGATTTTTATCCGAGTTATTAATCAACATCACAATTACAAACTTGAAAAATACCCAACAGTTTAAATGTCAATGTTTAAAGTCAAGATGTACAGTTATCGATATGATATACTGAGCATAAACATATTTGTGGTATTTCCCTGCTTTGAATTCTCACTTTGTTCGTCATACACCTGCTGTTTCTGAAACATGACGAAATGTATAATTCAAATTTACCAGATCAGTATGAACATACATGTATATTTACATTCTGATAAACTATTCATTACTGATAGTTCCGCAAGACATTATCCTCGTAGGTAATTGATGATTTAAATGCCGTTAATTTAACTACATGAATACATAAGTTAATGTAGATTAATAAATAATATCTTAACGTCTACGTCAGACAATATGTAGGGAGTCATGTACATGTAGATAGTTCCCTTGCTTTCATGACCTTCACTCTTATATATATATTATATATATATATGGGTAATATAGTAAGAATCGTTATGGGATTTAACTATGATCCAAAGCCTCTTCAAATGTTAACTGTATTTAGTGATGACGTCAAACGTTTACTCTGAGCATCCATGAGTTAGTAGTGTATACCTTTGATTGGGTTGGTTTATCGACGAACTCTCATCTAGAGGCTCCGTGTTCGAATCCAAATGGAGGTCGCCGTTACCTGGAATTGATTTTCCAATGCAATTAAGTTTTACGATAAGATAAGTTTAAAATATCACCAGCAGGGCATATGTACACGCTTTAATACATCGAATAGTTTCGCTACCAAACAGGCATCATTTGATATTAATTTTGATGATGAAGCTGCTTTACATTGTATATACAAAATCTCAAGATATCTGTTTCCAACTTCAAAATACGTTGATGTAATCCGATCTGGACTGACTGAATATAAAGATGTATTTCCTACATGAAAGTCACCTGACCCCGAGTTGCAACATCACAACCTTTGATCAAAGCATTGTGTATAATGATGATAAAGTAGCTAAGTAATTGCTTGACATACAGTTGTAAATAAGCCAGATAAGTAATATACACTATCTAAGTAATTTATTGGTCACACAAACAGAAAATCAATGTTCACCCTGTTATGGGAACAGAAATGAGCCTGTCTCCATTTATCTTTTAAATCACTTCATTATGTAATTAAAGATGAGATCCCGCTTCAATCAACAAGTTGGTGGTCGTAGAGAGACGTGGGACCAGGACGGAACGTTTGAAATGAAACTAACTACATTCTAGTGGGTGGACGTTTAACATAAATTGTTTATTATCAATGGTCAAAAAGGACATTTTGTGTTTACAGTTTGGCTCAAATGATTAATGAGAAAAGGCCGATATACCCATGACTGGGGCAGCTTTAATTCATCACGAGAGGAAATACAAGTAAATTTTTTGATCCAACCGGTATGTAATACCGTGGGATATAGTCAACGCCCCGTCCGTCCGTCCGTCCGTAATCATTTCGTTTCCGGAGCAGAACTCGAAAACCTTTTATCATATCATTCTGAAACTTCACATATGTTTTACACATTTACTGCAGTGGTGTCTTTTGATATTTTCAGATTTTTAAAAAATAAATGTTTTTTCGTTTTCATAGAAACTTGTTGAATTTGGACTTTGTTCAGAGACAGGTTCGTTTCCGGAGCACAGCTCCAAAACCGTTCATCATATCTTCCTGAAAGTGTGCATGTGTATTACCCACTAACTGAAGTTGTGCCTTTTGATATTTTCAGATTTCTGAATTTTTCGTTTTCGTTTCCATAGAAACTTGTTGAATTTGGACTTTGTTCAGAGACAGGTTCGTTTCCGGAGCATAGCTACAAAACCGTTCATCATATCTCCCTGAAACTTTGCATGTGTATTACCCACTAACTGAAGTGGTGCCTTTTGGTATTTTCAGGAAGGGATGTTGGTTGTTGTTGATTTTGACTGCTTCTGGAGAGGAAGTCTAAAACCCTTAACATACCTGAAACTCAGCATCTGTAATACCCACTAACTGAAGTACGGTAGTATATACACAAGTATGTGTCAAAGATTTATTTTACAATTTTGTGGAACCGGTGGGATATGTAATTTTCTGATGACTCTTGTTTTAAAAAGTCATTAAAAGTTAAATAAAAATAAAAATATCGAACTAATGGAACACTATCAAAGACCAAAGATAGTCATATATATCTAGAACACATTTAACAACAAACAATATACATTCCTTTTTTCCGATGTTAATATATATCTTTGGATTCTATAGTCAGCCAAATGCCTAATTGAAGACAAAAACTGCTGCTCTGGTGTTTGTTCGCCAGCTTGTATTTCCAACGGGACATGTCAAGTTGCTATGTCAATGTGTGGACGCTTCGTAGCAAAGATATAATTTTCAATTGAGGAATATATAATGTGAACATAGACATAAGATGATCCTTTATCAATGCATTGGAAAATTTGGAATCGACGTCTATTGACTTGAACTGTTGTATGGTCCATGGTGTATAATTTAGATTCTTAATGGCGTACAGGTACACGAAGTATTAACTAATGGTTTACAGGTACACGAAGTATTAACTACAGTTTGCAGTTGACGGCCAACGAATCACTGCATAGCTGAAACGATGTTCATATTACAAGATCAATAATTCCATGTCGCCGCGATGACATTACAACAACATAAACTGTCAGCTAATTGGACTCATTAAGGGTTAATATGACAAATCCGCTTCATCGTGACGCGCATTATCAAACAGATGGGTGTAACCTTCATTAATATCGTTTTATCATTTCCCTACATGTATGGAATTATCTCGCCCCATGCTGTGGTGAACGAATGGTTTGACGTCATTAGAGTCATTTAGACATGTTTCAGTTGCTACCCTACACCTTCTGTATCTGTATCATTATCACAATCCTTAAAGGGGAAGTAGCATGTTTTTTGCAAATTTTATTTTTTCAAATTTCCCATTCATAATGATAGTTTATGTCATTTATATTTACTTTAGGGGGTAAAATATCTTCTTAAACAAACCAAATTCCCGTAGTGGTAATTACAGTGTTGCATATAAAAAAAAAATGCATGGCGGTCATTTTATTGTGAACACAATTTATTATTTCGAATGACAAAAACCGATTCCCATGGCTTTACGGAACCATGTACACTCATTTGTTAGCTTGATTTTCCGAAGAGGGAAGGGTGACTGCTGGTTACATTATTTTTCAATTACATTTCATCGACTAATTTCACCGGAAAAACGTGCTACTGTCCCTTTAATGTCCAATGCATAACACTGTAAAACACAAAAACGGATCATCTTTTGAATGGCCAGATATGGCAGACAATACGTTGTAGGTACAGTTACTATAGCATTCATTGTACTTGAACCGAGAGGTTTCCATGGCAATGGGTGACTAGTGTAGTTAACAACATAAAGTGGTGGCTTGTGGCAACTTGTGTTGTAAAACCCCAAGGGACTTCCTTCTCCCTTGACATCAAGGGAAAATAAAAGGCAGGTACGTTGTGCTTGCTGTTTAAACACCATCCTGCGCATTTTGCCGTTGCACAAAAGTCCTAACTAACAAAACAAGCAAAACCACACTAAAACAAAGAAAAATGCTTAACAAATTTAAACATTAATTAATAAAGGATATTGCAAAAGGCACATCCACATTGAATTACAAGGATGCTAATACTCAATAATATCCCGGACAATACGACTATTCTGCACTGCTTTTACATTAATACTTGCACTGTAGATTACTAAATAACAAATACAGTATGTAAGGTACATATATCTCTGGTCTTATATTGATTTTCCTCCAAGGCCTCCTACTTCATCAAGGAGAGACGAGTGGATAAGTCCAATTAAGTTATTATATCTAAATAGCAGCACCAGAACCGGATATCTTACAATCGAGACAGCAATGGATAGTACGTGGGAAAGTGTTAAAAAAATAAACGAATATTAGGCCTTAACCGAAAGAAAGATAACGAACTGTTTCAACAACTAAAGTTGTGGTTACAAGTAATTTGGTAAAGTGAAGCAAAGAGAAATTGTAACGGCCATGAAGTATTTGAAGTTATTCAATCATTATGGCATGTGTTAAACTTAGTATTTAATTACAAAAGTGCTACAGAAAGTAGGATGTGTATTGCATGAAACAAAGTTTCACACACAATTCACTTATAATTACATTGGATAGACATGCGAATATACATATACATACATGTATGCATGAATATTTGTATACTATTTTTAATTTTTATAATATACATGTTACTTTAGTCGATCGTGAAGACAGAATATTCTCAGACACAACAGAGCTTATAGCATATAATATAGAATGATGGAAAGGCAGCAAATCCTGTATTATTAACACATGCATACATAACGATAATATAAAACTCGTCACAAAGACAAGATTTTATTTACCAAATGACATGTTCTGTTTTTCGGAGTAATATTAAACCATCTTCCGCCAAAATTATATACACTGTCATGTAGCCCCCATAGTGTGAAACAACTATTGTAATGAGGACGCCTTGGTAGCAACAAATAGAATATGCGTAGTCATTTAGGATTCCTTGTTACAGGACATTAGGCACTGAGCCACAGTTGAACGTTTCTAATCACGAAGTTAGAGTAAAGTATTGCCATACAGGTATGCTGTTCAAAAGGATGTGTTAAGAAATTAAAGAAACCTGTTTAAAATTCATATACAGCTGCTGAACAAATGTTTGTTACATTGCTATGTTTACATGACTATGGAGACTTAAGTAACAAGTATATACATGCTTGTACTGTAGCACAATTTGTTATCAAAAGAAAGTATATTCAATGAGGAATATTGAACCCTTTTGTTTTTCTCAGTCCCTGTATCTGTTTAAGCATGGATTCGCGGAGACTGCAACAGGTATTTTTTAGACAAAACACCAATATCTATTTACCAACTTTCAAAGCTCCTGTGTTAACACAAGAAAAAGACTGACAGATATAAAGATGCTACTGGCAGTATTGGTGGAGTCCCTTAGTGTCAAAATTGAAAAAAATGGCTTAAAGTATGAAACTTGGCATGAATGATCGTCAGGCATGTACATGTAGATATTCATTTTGCATAGGATCCAATTTTTTGGACCGCGGGAACCTGGTCACGTGACCTAAAATCCAAAATGGCCGCCAATTTTTGTGTGAAAATCAAGTCTAAGCCAAATAAATAAGTATATGCATGAATTTAGCCAGATGTTTTTTCTATTTTAAGTGAATGTCTACAGAAATTATATACATCATCATACAAAATCCCTTATTTGGTTTATTTTATTGCATATTTTGTAGTTAAAAAGTCAAAATTTAAGTTTTTATAGATTTTCGGCTGTAGCTTTTTTAATTGTTCTTGAACAAATGAACATTCTTGCATGTTAAACATGCTGATACACAATATGGGACATTAGAAGTTTATTTATACGATATTTGATATATATTTATTTAATATGTACACTTAATTTATGAATTTTATGTTTGAAAGTCAACACCTGTTTTTTTTGTTTCTCAAGCAACTTGTATGATCACCGACATCGGTATATTTTTATGGATATATCTTTTTCAAACATATTCAATGTATTTTATATGTTTAGGAAAATTCAAATGGTCAGGTCATTGTCAAGGTCAATCTTGACAATAGTCAAGATCAATTATAGTGTCACCATGTTGTAAGAAGCAATGACTCATGGACCAAAACTCATATGTAGCATATTGATGACGCACAAGAATTAACTAAATGTTGTTCTAAATTAAGCTGACCTAAACCTTAATGATGTATTTTCACTTTTATGTGTTGGCGCGTGTTGTTGTTACTCTTGATCTGTATACAACTCAGTCGACCACTTTCAATGAAGTTCAGCGACAAGAGCCCTCTATTTAAAAAAATCCTTCCCCAAAGGCGATACATAATTAGCACATCTAGTTCATTGATACAGGCCAATATAATAAACATCACACCCTAAAAACATATCTTTTTACTTCTTTGTTAGATTGTAAAGGTTTTGAATAATTGTTTTGTGTGTAGACACATATTGACCAATGTGGAATATAAATTGTAAATGTATTGACTGTCCAAACAATATTACCTGACTAGCTACATAGACAACTACCTATTGTTATTTTAGAGCCATAATGCATTGTTTAGGCAAATCTAATTAGGGTTTTTAACTGTAGCATAACAAGATACATATATGATCTAAGATATACATATTTATAAAGTAATCTAAAGTGATACATAGTTTGAAATTATGTGAAAATTGCATAAATATAAATAGCAAACGAATCAGTTGTATTCTCAACCAACCCAACCCTAGTGGCCCCCTCAGTGACCCTGTCTCTCAGTAACGCATCCCATTCTACACGCAATACACAAGAGGTCTGTATCTTGATGTTAAATTACCGAGCTACAGTGAATATGCAAATGGATGTACTGTCACTAAATTACTCTATTTTCCCTATTTATTCCTCCATAGATAATTATTTTATAAAATGAATATATCATATTCGTCAAAGGAGTACACCACTGTTACGTCCTAATTTCCAGGAGTAAGTAAATTTACAAATACAACAAAGATCATATCCCCCAAATTATGGTTCTTTGCTAGAAGTTGTTTAAAGTTTTCAGGATTGGTTCCCTGTAACACCTAGTTTAGGGTGTGAAGCAGCTGAGGCTTATGAAGAAGTCGAAACTTATAAAAGAACATATTATTTCGTTTTAGGCAATATACAAGCCATGTCCTTTTCAAAGTCGCTAGACCTGTTCTAAAGTAGTTAAGTGATATGTTCAGAGACTGTCTGCTGTAAGTAAACACACGTACAAGTACAGTGTTAAGATATATGTCGAATATAGCTCTTATGTGATAACTTTTCAATTAATATCAGTAGTGTTTATTAATGTTTTCAGAAAGCAATATTGCTGGATAACAACCGTTTTATTCTAAACATATGTGAACCATCTGTTGAAGAAGTAAGCATACACTCAACAATGTGTATATTCACAATAAAGAAGATGTTTTCTACAATATTTATAAGCTTAGCAATGTGAATGGCATAAACTATATATATATACATACAGAGAAGTTTTTCAATAAATTTAATAATCTGCTCAGACCAAATATTATTGATGTTACATTATTGCAATCCTTTAACATTCATCCCCAAATACCAATTTTATGACAATTACATGTTTTTAATGAACAGTAAGCACAAACCGTGAAACTGTTCAAAAGATGAAATTGCAGATCCCAATTATTGATGAATAATAAATAGGTATTTATATAGCGCTTTATCCATATGTTTTCTGCTCAATCTGGTTAATGTTTTTGAAGAGATGGGGCACGTTCTCATGTCAATCGTCAGAGCATTCGAGAGCGAAAAAGCACAGTAAATCTTTACTAGTTACCATTGACCAGTATCAACCGAAGTTTGTCTTTGTACCTGCTATAGAAAAGTTGCCAAAATTACGTTTGACTAATTGGTGCGCACCAGTCGACATACAGTGTCTGGTTGTTCACATTTATATTGTCACTGTACAGAACTGGTTAGCATTAAAATTATTTTCAGCAAATGTTCTCAATACAAATATCTAAATGACATTTGCCTATTAAATGACTATTGATAACGTTTGGCATATGTGATATCGAGAGAAAAAAAATTAACATTGATAGGAAAAATTACTGTTATCAACACATTAGCCTTCTCAAAATTGGTACATATTTTCAGTTCATTGGCCACTCACCCAGATGACTTTATTAAATCTCTTGAGATATTTTTTCAAATTTATCTGGAAGAACAAAAAAAAGATAAAATGAAAAAGAAAACAATGAACAGATTAAAGCCTGAAGGAAGATTGTGTATTGAAGATGTACATTTAAAGTATTCATTAAACCTCTGAAGTTATGGACTCTTTAAATTTGACTTTACTGTAAAACGTTATCTGAGAATAATGCCTGTTGCTATATAGCATTCCTTAAAAAGTGTTCAACATTGAAATCTCTTACTGGAAATATGTTTTTGGAGCATTGAATATTTAATTTAAAATGTTTAATGTTGATTCAGAAATACCTGATTCGGTTCGGTACACTACATAAAGATGTATCATTATCATTATCTCTGCCAAAACCATATCCATTTGTGTAATAATAGAAATACAGTTCCAAACTTCAACAAGTATAACATGGTATTAAAAGAAATAATTTCTGTTGAAAATTTCATCTAAAAGAAAAACAATGAAATTAAAAAATTCCAGCAATAATGGAATTAATACATTCCAGCCTTCAGCATCAAACTATTTTGTCAATAATACCACAATTTACATTTCCATACTCTGATTATATGACTTGTTGTTTGACGCTTTTGTTTGAATCTGTAACAATTGGAACAAATACCAATTTTTTTAAAAATAGAGCCACTGGCTCTGTAGCTCATCAGGCTTTATATACATTAACGAATTCAATGTCAACTTCTAGGTGAGAGGTACAACAAACACTTTAAATGGAGAGATACAAAAGGTCTTAAAGTCCTTATCCCTCTGTCGACCTATCTTTGATGCCAGAGATAAAATCCCCTATAAATAAAGACACACTTGAAGATTTAAATCATCACTGTTGTTTCCTTAAAATTACCTTTCCTTTGAAGAGCACATACAATCTCAAGATTAAATAGCATTCAGGTCATGACCTCTTTGACCTATATTTGAGGTCTCAAGATCACGAAAACTACAATTTAGAATCCCAATTGGCCAGTCTGTACATAAAATTTCAAGTCCCTAGGGTCAGTGGTTCTTTAGAAGAAGATGAAAACATGATTTTAAGGTTGTGACCCCTGTGACCCTATTTTGGGTCACAGGGTCGGGAAATCTACAATTTAGAATCCCCATTGGCCAAGGAGTCTGTACACAACTTTTGAGCTCTCTAGACGTTTTGGAACTGGAGAAGATGAAAATAGGTTTTTAAGGTTGTGAAATTGAGGTCACGGGGTCATGAAATCTACAATTTAGAATCCCCATAAGACAAGGAGTCTGCACACAAAATGTCAGCTTCCTAGACCAAGTGGTTCTGCAGAGGACGACGAAAATGCGAAAAGTTTACAGACGGACGGACGGACGGACGCCGGTCACCATGCCATACCATAAGCCCTTTCAGGCCAGATGAGCTAAACACAAAACTTTCTAAGCTCCTGGCAGCTCCCCTCACAGCTGTTTTACCAATATGTCTTGGGAGTTCCAAGGCTATTCTAATTGTCGTATGTTTCATACAGCCAAAATTAACGACAGCTATTTGAAAAATGAGCAGGGGTATTATTTTTCTCTGAAATATGATTTTTTAATCAGAAATACAAGAAATTCACATTGTGTTTTAGGTCATTAATAATTCTATTCTAATATACCTGGGAACTATAGAATACTAACCACCTTCTCAGATTCATTCTGTTATTTTCTGGCAATAGAATATTTCTTAACAATAACTTCGATATCTCTGACATTTGAGACGTCTTACTTACATCTTTCGACAATTACCTAAACGTTATTACATAAACATAACTTTAGATTTGTCAGCCAACGGAACATGATTTCAATCTGGCATCCGGTAATATGTGCTCATGTTCAGTCTCTTCAGTCTTTTTCTCTAGTCATTCAAAATGTTTTTATGAAGGGAACATAGCTTAAATTCATACTGTTGTATATGTCTGAAGATTGTCATGTGACTGGTACACAAACCAAGCTTTTATGCACAATGTCCCTCTGAATGTTTAGTGTTGAGAATCTGTTCTCATACAATGACTTCATAACATGTTGTCCTCTCGATTAGGTGTACATCTTGGTATGCCGTATCTACCTACACCAGAAACATTTTCTGTCGCAGGAATTTTTATAAATTTTATCATACCATGATTTGTGAACCTGCAATTGTATATTTCGGTTAACAATTTCCTAACATCATTTGCATTTAAAACGGTTTGACTGCCAAATATAAAAAAGAAAAACCATGTTTTTAATTTTTTTTTGAACAGAATGACACAAATGAAAAGAGTGGTGTAAAGTTAGGAAGGTTTTGTTCAGTAGTTGTATATACCTGCCAAATGGCCTAATTTTGAGCGTTTGATGCAAAATGAACCAATGTACTTTAAATCGAAAACAAACTTGATTGAAGGTAAATGAGGCACTTCAATAGATATGTTTACTGAAATCTAGAATGTGTAGGATTTTATTTGGATTGCTAAGAAATAAGTTTTTGGAAGGCTTTTTATCAATGTGAACAATCTTGTATTTGTGATCAGCGTTTATAATTACTTACTTCTGCACAAAGTCGCTCCTATTCCATTCATGTTATTTCCATTAACCTACTCTTTTGTTTGCTGTTGTTTCACCAATCATAATATTTGATTAATAATTTTGACTTATTGTCTGTTTAAAGTCTACATGCGTTCCACAAAATAAATTCAAAAGATGTGAATGCAATATCACTTTTCAACCAAGCATGGTTTTACAATGAAAACAAATTGCATTTAGATTATAGGTTATCAAATATATCTAATTACGGTTACATGATGATATAGACTCTCACAAAACGAGTGTAAATATTTTCATTACCAGAGTGTGAGCAACTTAAGGGAAAGTATAATGGAGCAGTTTCAAGTGAACTAATTGCTTGTTTACCCTAGTTAAATTTGTCCATAGTTTAAGGGGCCTACACACCATCAATGTGATTGGCAATATTATTGTCAATTATGGAGATTGACAATAATACTGATAGTTAGTGAGCTATATTGACGTTCTTCAATCATATTGCGCAATATATTGAGAAAATCAAAACCAGTTAGATTTTTATTGAAGGTATCTCAATATAATTGATGAGTGCTCAATAATACTGACTAGTTTGTAGTGAAGTACAATATTATTGAAAAAGATTTGCATTTGCAGGAAGATTTTCAATTAGCAATATGTCCAAAAGAAATAAAGAAGGGGAAAGAAAAAGGACTTTTAACACTTCTTCCTAATTTTTACCTGAAAACAGTAACTGAGAGTTACTTTTATTTACGTTTGTGTAATTTTCAAAAATCCAATATTTTTGATAAAATCATAAAACAATACACTTTCGTTTGTTACCTTTATGTATGACTTAAGGCACTTTATCAGAGCTTGACAGGTTTCTATCAGTACCTCAATTGCTTGGGATGAGATATATATGGGTCCATCTTACCTCATTGAGAAAAGCAGACCAAATGAGAGTTCAATATTCATCAATTGATCAATAATATTGACAGGTTTGTAGGGAAATATAAAATTGTAAATATTATTGAATCAATAATATTGCCAATCATATTGATAGTGTGTAGGCCGCTTAAAACATAATACACAAATTGACGGCTTGTTATGGCAGAATATGCTCAATTCTCTTTAGTCCATTTATTGTTATCATAGACGATGAATACCATACGATGAATCTAGCACAAACCTAACGCGAGTTCCTTATCACAAGATCAATAATTACATGTGATGAAGTTGACATAAACACATGATTGTCAGGCAATAACTGGCAACTCATTAACCTCCTTCTATGACAAATCAGCTTCAAGTCCTGCAAGGTCTTCCGTTAGCAGTTCATTGATATTGCGTTATTGATTCCATCCGTTCTTATCTCTGTCGTTAAGTACTCTGGAGAAAGATGAGCAAATAATTAATATTATCAGAGATACCTCCCCCATATCTTGTATTTCGTGACAATAACATAATTTTGCAATGAGGTGAACATAGGTGTAGGTATATTCTAATATAAATCTCGACTTTTAATTATTATTTATTATAATTGTTATTATTTAATTATCAATTACTACTATGATTTACGCTGAAGGGACACTAAATAATATCTAAATCTCACAGTTTATATTAGGTCATTATAATATTTTTCTCGATGATTTTTACAGCTTTTAATAATGTACCTTATTAAAAGGATAGATGAAGCTTTCCAATAGTAAACATATTGATACCTACTGATAGGAGTTTGAAAGGTTTATGCATTGACTATTCATACTTTACTTAATAAAGACGAAATACCATCGAGTCGTCGATAACAAACTACAAAATAATTCGTAATGTAAAAGAAAATTTAAAAATATGTAAATCTCAAAATCCTTTATTAATATCAACGTTTTTGTATTTATCGCTTGCACCAAAGGAAACGAAAAAAATGGTTCACTGGAGAATCCCTTGATTAAAAGCCTTCTTTAGAACCTAACTGACACTTACTGTTATTTTCTATTCTAATAGCAATGCAGACGAGGTAACAATAACAGTGAACATACCATTGTGGTTCATCTGCATATTATTTAAAGAACAAACAAAACGAGTAGAGAAACAAACGAGAACAGAATATCATCACAGGGAAGCAGATTGTATCTTAAGATGCATAATTAGTTCGGAAAGGTTCCAAATTGGTCCAAGATGTCAACGACTAGGCCAATCGTGCTTACGAAGCAATCCTACTGTCTCAGGTGTGGTTTACAATATATATCTTGTAGTAACAAGTGCATACTTATTGGATCACTAACAAGCTTTAATATTTATATCAATATTTATAATATCATGACCTGATGGAAGGTACAAAGAACGTATAATAAGAAGGACATAAACTTTACATGAACTTGGAACGAGTGCATCCTAATTATTACCTGCTTGTAAAATTGTGTTTTAAAATGCGCGTTATTGGTCCTATAAAGGAACGCAGCAGCGACATACACTCTCCCAAAAAAGAAACGCATAACAGAAAAATCAGTGTTAATTTACATTTTTTTAATATTCAAGATTACATAATTACTAATGCACATACAAAAACCAAAGTTGGCACAGGGTTAGCTGTATGTTCCCACGACTACATAAAGTCATGATGTGCACTGGTGAACGTCTGTGTCTCTGATGACATGCTTTCAAAGTCAGTACCTGGGCATAGATTGAATAAGTCGACGAATCTGCCGCTGTGGGATCCTTCTCCACTCATCCTGCAATTCGTCACTCAGCTGTTGTCTGTGGTTCAGGCTGTCGACGTCGTACGCGTCTGTCAAGAAGATCGCATAAATGCTCAATGGGGTTGAGATCTGGCGATTTCGATGTCCATGGCAGCACATTCACGTTGTTATTGGTGAGATAGTCGGCGGTGAGACGTGCAGTGTGCGGCCTAGCATTATCCTGCTGAAAAATCTCCCTTCTGACGTCAATGGCGGGAAGAAGGTGACGTTGGAGAATTTCATCACGGTAGCGTACAGCTGTCAAATTTCCCTGTACCCGCACCAGATTGGTCCTAGCATTCACGGATATGGCTGCCCACATCATGACGCTTCCTCCCCCATATCTGTCAAGTGGAAGGATGCAGTGTCGAGCGTAACGTTCATTTCTCCTTCTGTAAACACGCGTCCTACCATCATGGCGGAAAAGCATGAACTGTGACTCGTCACTAAACCATATTCTTCGCCAGTTCACTAGGGTCCATGGTCTAACATTTCTGCACCACTGTAGACGAGCACGGCGGTGATGACGCAACAGGGCAGGCGCTGTATATGGCCGTCTTGGACGTAATCCATGTTCTCGTAGCCGATTTATGATGGTCTGCGCCGAGACTGTACCTAGTCCAGGAACGTGGTTGGCCGTATATGTTGCAGTGATTGTCCTGTTTCGAAGATGAAACAACCTAATGAATCGGTCCTGCGCTGGAGTTGTCGGTATGTTCGACAAATCACCTCAAATGCATACTTGATTCATCATTTCGGGAGAAAGTCGACAAATCAAGTAACTTACATTATTCGAATCGGCTTAATTCTGCCAACGCATCTTTTAATGACCATTAAACTATTAATCTAAGATATATTTATATTTAGAGTATGCATTATTCAGATTTATGAGCAATCCAATGCTGATGTATCATGATTTTCATGGAAACTGAAAATTAACGACCAATTTTC
This sequence comes from Gibbula magus, assembly GCA_936450465.1. Lineage (NCBI taxonomy): Eukaryota > Metazoa > Mollusca > Gastropoda > Trochida > Trochidae > Gibbula > Gibbula magus. Next base: position 40,186,952 of record OW388294.1, on the reverse strand, counting down.
ACTAAACAATTGGATAAAGGTCCTTTCTTAGCTTTTATATTGTATCAAGTAACACACTCCTAATTAATAATAACCATTCTAGTAGTAGTGTTAGCCTATCTAATGATAATTATTTCAACTTTGAAAGTTTCAATGCAAGTGACATTATCTGGTTTCATCGTTGTTCATTATGGTGTTTAAATAACACCTTTTGCTTTCAGTTTCTTTCATAAATGTTTTTAAAAAGGCACGTTAGAAGGAGTAAAAATGAATCATCAAAATGAAAATGAAAACTGTGATAAAATAGTACAATGTATGTACAGAATCGGATTAAAAATATTATGAGATGCACAGATAAGTACACTTTATATGTATTTAAAAATCGTGACAGTTATTGAACGTCGTCTCTTGTTACTTCAACGTTATTAAAGAGAGATGAAGATGGCATTTGAAATATCGCCATTTCAGTAAATCTTTACTTATCAAATGTTAATATGTATCAAATTAAATATATGTATATAAGAATTCTTCTATTAGTTTTAAAGAGATGGAAATAAGCCATTCAGTGTCAGAATGCATCGAGTTCATGTCAGTTTCGTTGAGATCACTTTATGTCTAGTCATCTAAGATTGCTTGCTTCATGCGCATTGTTATTACAAATTCTGTTCTACTTCTAAAATTTCCCGATTTAGAGACGGTAAATTGCCTACAGGGATGAATATCATATTAAATTAATAAAACTTCACTGTCTCTCTGGACGATTAATGTCTTTTACTTGTCATATTACTGTGGGTAAATGAACCTAATTACTTTAGTTCCATGATCCCCTGAAAACTCCCGAAAGTATTTCGACTTTCGAAACATTCCAGACAATATCAAAGGGCACATATTTCATGCTTTATTATACATCAAACAGTGTACGAATTTGAACAAGATGTGTTATGACTCATTTAAAGGTATAAACATTTGTTTATTCCATAATTATATTCAGAGACGACCGGCCCAATCATGACGAAGTACGGAAACTCGTGTATTAACAATGATTGCGTAAAAACGTTTGGGTGTAGATGTGCATAAAATAGACCACATAATTTATACTTGATAACGGTATAAGGATCTTTACCATTGTGAAATAAAGAAGTTGAACATCCATAAATTCCTTGTCTTTATAATTTATGTTCATTTTATGCTTAATAAATATCTAATATGACCCTGTGATCTGCAATTGAAGCTTGCATGTTGACAATTTGAAAAAGCTTTGTTATTTGGCAGTGATTTATTATTTCTTGTTTAAGTGATTTCAAAACTCCCTTACATTCATTATGTAGAGCATTAATTTTGTTATGAGAACAAATGCGTTAAGTTGGTTATTATTGATACCCTAAATCCAAAAATTGTTTTTTTCATTGAGATTAATATTTCCCTCTGTGTAGTTTGTAAGCTATTGTGAAAGATGTCACCACAAGATTCCTGCATATTGACAAGAAAAGAACACATATGAAATGGGTTCATCAAAATCATTACATAGGAAACAGACTGTAGATTCTACATTTCCCTTCTTAAACAGTAACTAATTGTTACTTAATATTATGTATAATCTTAACTAGTTTTAATATTTTTTTAAAATGTAATTTTATTAATTGTTTATTAATTGAAGTGCCATATATTTGTTGAATAAAAAGTATGTTTGATATACATGTCCGTCCATTCAATTAAGATAAAGAAAAAACATTCTGAATCTAAACATTTTGCAAATGCTATCACGAACAACATGTATCGTAAGTGAAGTAAGACAATGCTGGGTATATTGAAATAACAGTGAAATCTAACCTGCAACAATAAGCAGAAAAAAGTTTCACGGTCAAATATATTTGACACTTGATATACTGTCAGTCTATACCCACCCATGATGTAGGGAATGATATAATGATTTCGGGTTTGATAACACTTACAAGGATTGGGATCACGCCATCTGCATTTCATGCACTTTTTCGAGCCGAGACCCTTGCAGGATAAAATCATACACTCTCATTCAGGCACCAAGCGCCCGCACTGACTGTCCCAACAGTTCAACAATGATTGACTTTTGTTAATTTTAATTGATAATACGTGCAGAGTATCGGAACATGTAGCCCTAGGGCCATATTTTCGAAGCTTTCTTAGTGCTAAGATAATCGCAAGTCAATGCTAAATGTATACGGCTATCTTAACGCTAAGAGAGTTTCGAAAATGTCGGTCCTGGCGACTAAGGAGGCTATCGGCCTGAAGGTCTTATTTCTGTGGCAAAACGTGCACATCCGTAGAAAATACTCGACAGAAGGCTACATGTCAGATCGTGATGGGATGTTTGCTATACGCGAGGGAGTTGACGATCAAGGGGAACACGTACTGGCATCATTCGTGAACCGCTCAGTCTTTGAGTCTCCGATACTCATCAGCTCCTATTCTCCTTCGTATCACCAACAACTAAACAAATCTTGACAACAGAGACACCAGCATTAACCTAACGGCGCAGTACGTTTAGGACAAAGAGACGGTGGTTCACACCGGAACCTTGGTAACCAATATCTCACAAAATTTGAAAATTTGAAAAAATGATATGCGCATCTCATAAAGCTTGAAAAGGAATGGGCATTATAAATGGTTCGTCCGATCTAAAACAAGATGTATTTTACTAGTTCTCACGAATGGTCTTTGGTTTTACAAAGGGGTGCCAAATTGAGATCCTGAAAGTCTGATTTTCTTTTGGGAATATCAATTTATATAAATCTTATTATTTCCATAGTAAAAGAAATTTTAGATTTTAATAAAATTACTCCCATCGTTAAAGAGTGTGAAATTTAAAAAAAAAGAAACTTTTGGGAGAAGTTGTATAATGAAACCTTGAATATCCCTGATGACTTAATTTGAATGTGGCAAATTGTTGATCACTTGAGACGTGACTTTTATGAATGTGTGATTTGTTAATTTGAATCAAAATATCTAAAAACATTGACGTTCAAATGTGATATTTCAAGTTATATACTGCTCAACTAGTGCATTTACATATGTTCATGTCTGAAGAAATAGTTGTTTTCGAATCTCCTTAACTTGACGAGATAGAAGAGCCAAAACGTTTTTTTCGGCTTTTTTTTATGTCGTCCTACAGTAATGATGCGTCCAATTGAAGTCCACCAATGTACTTTATGCTCAAAACATGAATGATATTCTGTATATTTCTTTACGTATACATCCTCATGAGACACATTCAAAATCGACTTTATCTTGCAAAAATAATTGGTGTGAAACTCGTTTGGTATCGTTTCGTATGCCCCCTTGTTGTATTGAAGTGTGAACGTGTTAGAATGATATTTAACCCAATATCAATGTAGGACCTCTTTATTGAACAAAATACTTCTATGTCATTGCCAGGTGTGAAGAAATCCAGCTAATATAGAGTTTCTAAATTGAGTGTTTAATTTAAAATAGCAGTCTTAGTTTATGTACATCTGGTTCAATTTCGGTAAATCTTATTTTTCAAAAAACTAAATTCTTGGTTCATAATTAACGTCTGTCACGCTATTCCTGCTGAACAAGTCTAAAGGGATGGGACAATATTCCTTTTACTAGCAGCAGATATTATGTAGCAAATTAGTGTCCATTTCAGTAAGTGATTACACTGAAAGTAAAAGTAATATGTCCAGGTGGTGTAAAAAAAAGCCAGATGCTCGTCTAATATAATTATGTTTATTCGAAACGAGTTTATTGGAACATGTACAACTGAAAAGATCACCAACATAAATTGTTATAAATTCCCTTGCTGAAGCGCCACCACATTCTCAACGGATATAAGAACCGGACTACTGATGTTGGATAAAGTCGATTTTGACTGATTTTGATAAACAAATATTCTGTAAAAAATAATAATGGTACTCAATGTTTCATTCATCGGGGTATAATGCTTATATTCTTATGTCCGTTCCAACATACATGCATTGAGTGCTGAAATCGCTTTTCCAACCTGGATTTTGAAAAGAGTATTTGGCAATTTTGTTAAAACAATATGAAAAATGGAAATTTTATTAATACGTTATTAAGACGTTGGTGAGATAATTTACCAATACGGACTTTAATTCGTTGACGCATCATTACTAAAGGACGTCATAAAACAAGCCGAAAAGACCCTTGTCACTCTTCTACCTCTCCCAGTTAAATTGTTTCCAAAGGCGTGTTTTATTTCAGAAACATGTACAGATAATGTTAACTTAAATTTAATGCAGTAGACTTCGGGAGAATGATGTAATCCTTATTCAGTTGCTTGATTACCTGTGGATTAAACTATCATGTATTTTTGTTGGTGGCGTTTCTTTTTTAGGGGAGTTTATGTGGAACCACACTATCCGTAAAAGTCTCTGAAAAAGCTTTTGCAACTATGTACGTGTTCGGGATTGGCATTGATATAATTAACCCATTGAGCTTTTTTGTCAATCCCCTTTTTCTGAAATAAAATATTTAAAACCAAAACTTATTTAAAGCCAAAAAAAAAAGATTTTGGTTTATAGTGTGCAAGCGTTCATATAATGTAATACATGTAAATGGGATGTTTAATTTCAGCTTCAGCGCTATTCAAGATCAGTGTTCGATATTCATTGAGGAGTGAGATAGCGCAGTAGTTAGCACGTTGGGCTTCGGATCAAGAGGTCCGGGTTCGAAACCTGCCAGGGACACGGAAACGATGTCTGCTGTAGAGAACTGTCCTACACACAGTAAAGTGCAATTCTACACTGGTTTTCTGAGTAATACCACCCATTGCTCGCTAGTTCCAGCCAATGCTCGTACTTTTCACCGCAATGGCCACAGTCGTGCTGTGGGCTTTCTACCTGCAGTAATTCTAGTAGCCGTGATAAATGTGAATACTCTTGAAACCACCAATCACCTCAACCCATCGATGCTCATTGCAGACAACTATTTACTTATATTTGGCAATTGGGGAATAACACGCAAGTAAGTGAGATATTTTAACATAGATTGAGTATTTTTACAGGTGTCACAGCCAAATAGAATAATTGTAAGAAAATACCTACATGTACCGTTACTTTAAGAACGTAATATTGTAGTTTCTATAATAGGGGTCTTCTTAACATTGAAGGGGACCAACGGTCTGCCTTTGATGAGGGGTGTTGTTTCAGGAGGGGTTAAAATGCTGCTTTTTTGTGAAAAGCTGAATCGTTGGAGTTCCCGAACGGAAAATGAACCACGAATTGTTTTTTTTGTTTTTTTTAAACATGTCGTAGGAAATAAGGCTATTGCTCTGGTAATTTAGTATGGCGTGAAGTGGACATTGATATTCCCTTCTATGTTATTACACGCCCCCATAGGTTGCCAAAACGAAAATGAACCCTATAATGATTGCAGAGACGCATCCAGAATGTTGTGAGTGCAGGGACGGATTAGGATATTTCGTTTTATAGGGTAGATGGAGGGTTGCAACGTTTATAGGGTAGATGGAGGGTTGCAACGTCTATAGGGTAGATGGAGGGTTGCAACGTTTATAGGGTAGATGGAGGGGTGCAACGTTTATAGGGTAGATGGAGGGGTGCAACGTTTATAGGGTAGATGGAGGGGTGCAACGTTTATAGGGTAGATGGAGGGGTGCAACGTTTATAGGGTAGATGGAGGTTGCAACGTTTATAGGGTAGATGGAGGGTTGCAACGTTTATAGGGTAGATGGAGGGTTGCAACGTTTAGAGGGTAGATGGAGGGTTGCAACGTTTAGAGGATAGATGGAGGGTTGCAACGATTAGAGGGTAGATGGAGGGTTGCAACGTTGGAGGTTAGATTGAGGGTTGCAACGTTTAAAGGGTAGATGGAGGGTTGCAACGTTTATAGGGTAGATGGATGGTTGCAACGTTTATAGGGTAGATGGAGGCTTGCAACGTTTAAAGGGTAGATGGAGGGGTGCAAAGTTTAGAGGGTAGATGGAGGGTTGCAACGCTTAGAGGGTAGATGGAGGGTTGCAACGTTTAGATTGTAGATGGAAGGGTGCAACGTTTAGAAGGTAGATGGAGGGTTGCAACGTTTAGAGGGTAGATGGAGGGGTGCAACGTTTAGAGGGTAGATGGAGGGTTGCAACGTTTAGAGGGTAGATGGAGGGTTGCAACGGTTAGAGGGTAGATGGAGGGGTGCAACGTTTAGAGGGTAGATGGAGGGGTGCAACGTTTAGAGGGTAGATGGAAGGGTGCAACGTTTATAGGGTAGATGGAGGGGTGCAACGTTTATAGGGTAGATGGAGGGGTGCAACGTTTATAGGGTAGATGGATGGGTGCAACGTTTATAGGGTAGATGGAGGGGTGCAACGTTTAGAGGGTAGATGGAGGGTTGCAACGTTTGGAGGGTAGATGGAGGGTTGCAACGTTTAGAGGATAGATGGAGGGTTGCAACGATTAAAGAGTAGATGGAGGGTTGCATCGGTTAGAGGGTAGATGGAGGGGTGCAACGTTTAGAGGGTAGATGGAGGGGTGCAACGTTTAGAGGGTAGATGGGGGGGTTCCAGCTTTTAGAGGGTAGATGGAGGGTTGCAAAGTTTAGAGGGTAGATGGAGGGTTGCAACGTTTGGAGGGTAGATGGAGGGTTGCAACGTTGAGAGGGTAGATGGAAGGGTGCAACGTTTATAGGGTAGATGGAGGGGTGCAACGTTTATAGGGTAGATGGAGGGGTGCAACGTTTATAGGGTAGATGGATGGGTGCAACGTTTATAGGGTAGATGGAGGGGTGCAACGTTTATAGGGTAGATGGAGGGTTGCAACGTTTATAGGGTAGATGGAGGGTTGCAACGTTTATAGGGTAGATGGAGGGTTGCAACGTTTGGAGGTTAGATTGAGGGTTGCAACGTTTAAAGGGTAGATGGAGGGTTGCAACGTTTATAGGGTAGATGGAGGGTTGCAACGTTTATAGGGTAGATCGAGGCTTGCAACGTTTAAAGGGTAGATGGAGGGGTGCAAAGTTTAGAGGGTAGATGGAGGGTTGCAACGTTTAGATTGTAGATGGAAGGGTGCAACGTTTAGAGGGTAGATGGAGGGTTGCAACGTTTAGAGGGTAGATGGAGGGGTGCAACGTTTAGAGGGTAGATGGAGGGTTGCAACGTTTAGAGGGTAGATTGAGGGTTGCAACGGTTAGAGGGTAGATGGAGGGGTGCAACGTTTAGAGGGTAGATGGAGGGGTGCAACGTTTAGAGGGTAGATTGGGGGGTTCCAGCTTTTAGAGGGTAGATGGAGGGTTGCAGCGTTTAGAGGGTAGATGGAGGGTTGCAACGTTTGGAGGGTAGATGGAGGGTTGCAACGTTTAGAGGATAGATGGAGGGTTGCAACGATTAAAGAGTAGATGGAGGGTTGCATCGGTTAGAGGGTAGATGGAGGGGTGCAACGTTTAGAGGGTAGATGGAGGGGTGCAACGTTTAGAGGGTAGATGGAGGGTTGCAACGTTTGGAGGGTAGATGGAGGGTTGCAACGTTTAGAGGGTAGATGGAAGGGTGCAACGTTAAGAGGGTAGATGGAGGGTGCAACGTTTAGAGGGTAGATGGAGGGTTGCAACGTTTATAGGGTAGATGGAGGGTTGCAACGTTTAGAGGTTAGATGGAGGGTTGCAACGTTTAGAGGGTAGATGGAAGGGTGCAACGTTAAGAGGGTAGATGGAGGGTGCAACGTTTAGAGGGTAGATGGAGGGTTGCAACGTTTATAGGGTAGATGGAGGGTTGCAACGTTTAGAGGTTAGATGGAGGGTTGCAACGTTTAAAGGGTAGATGGAGGGGTGCAAAGTTTAGAGGGTAGATGGAGGGTTGCAACGCTTAGAGGGTAGATGGAGGGTTGCAACGTTTATATTGTAGATGGAAGGGTGCAAGGTTTAGAGGGTAGATGGAGGGTTGCAACGTTTAGAGGGTAGATGGAGGGTTGCAACGTTTAGAGGATAGATGGAGGGTTGCAACGATTAGAGGGTAGATGGAGGGTTGCAACGTTTAGAGGTTAGATTGAGGGTTGCAACGTTTAAAGGGTAGATGGAGGGGTGCAACGTTTAGAGGGGAGATGGAAGGTTGCAACGTTTAGAGGGTAGATTGCGGGATGCAACGTTTAGAGGGTAGATGGAGGGTGCAACGTTTAAAGGGTAGATGGAGGGGTGCAACGTTTAGAGGGTAGATGGAGGGTTGCAGCGTTTAGAGGGTAGATGGAGGGTTGCAACGTTTAGAGGTTAGATTGAGGGTTGCAACGTTTAAAGGGTAGATGGAGGGGTGCAACGTTTAGAGGGTAGATGGAAGGTTGCAACGTTTAGAGGGTAGATTGAGGGATGCAACGTTGTCAAAATGTCCATAAAGCACACATGAACTATAGTGTATAAGACTATTTCGATAATAATTGATTGTAAAATCTATATTTGGTGTACACGGGCTGATATTAGTCATTTTGTGATTATTTTGAAACCTAATGTACCAACGAAGTTTATACGTTGCGGATTCCGTTTCAAACCAATCATATTGATTCGTCATCGCGATATGGCATCAAATGCTATGTTTATAAAGTATAAAATTCGACACAATATCCGTATATATCTCTTATAGCAAGCATCACAAGAAGTCGTTAATCATTCATTCTCAGTATCGCCCATTAATTTTGACAGATCGGTAAGACAATGAACTTGAAAACGTCAATAACATGGCATGAATATATATGCTGATGACGTAAGAATTTGCGATTGTCGTATGTCTTGTTATATACATAACTTCGCTTTTCACTATTTCTCAATTGATTATGCTCCTTGATCTTTCGAAATATTTATTTAAAACAAATTAAAAATCACAAGTAAGAAACAAGCTTCATCATTCTTTACTACTGCACCAATATTGCAACATAATTCACGTTCTACACATAATCCTAACGTTATCTCGAGTCTAGGATAAACATGAATATCAGGTAGAAATTAGCCCTGTTTAAGTGTCGCAAGGGATGGTGTAGTGTTCAGTATTGGCACATGCATGTTAAAGGGGCAGTAGAACGTTTTTGGAAATTTTATTTTTTCAAATTTCCCATTTATTATGATAGTTTATGTCATTTATACTTACTTTAGACGGTAAGACATCTTATTACACAAACCAATTATCCGTAGTGGTAATAACGGTGTTGCGTACAATGCAAACATTGCATGGCGGCCATTTTATTGTGAACACATTTTATTATTTCGAATGACAAAAAACGATTTCCATGGCTTTATGGAACCATGTTGACTCATGTTGTAACTTGATTTTTTATAAGAGAGCAGGGTGTTTTACTATTGTTGACATTATTTTTCAAACACATTTCATTTACTTATTTCAGCCAAAAATCGTGCTACTGCCCCTTTAAACTCTGGTGACCGATAATGTGATAGTCACGAACATACATTATAACCTATAGCTAAACAACACACTTTGAAATAAATGTAACTCTGTATAATCAATTACATAATTCTAATTTCACCATTGTAAAGTGTATTCAAATAAGGAACAATCGGGTTTAAATAGCACGTGCAGTTATGTTGTAAATGATATTATATTATATTATATTATATTATATTTTATCAATTATATTATATTATATTATATTATATTATATTATATTATATTATATTATATTATATTATATTATATTATATTATATTATATTATATTTATTATATTATATTATATTATATTAGTGTAAGGGTGTAACGAATTTGAATATTGGAATTATTGAATGAATCTAATCTTATTATTGATCTTACTAGTTCACATAACCGATTTGACATACATATGTCACCATTGCTATAATAATTACGACTTGATAAAGACATATGAGAAAGTAGGTGGAAATAGTCACATGCATATTTCATTCAAAATTACTGATCACGCCACTCTACAGATGTCTAATTTTATTATCCATGGCGTACTAATAGGTAAAAGTTATATTAGGAAGTAGAAACATCCGCTTATTAAACACATTCTCGAGGCGTGATCTTTAAAAGTCAATTTGTTATGTCTACAATTAATTCTTAACTTGCCTGAATCAATGAATTATTAAATCAAACCAGATCATATATTTCCTTGATGTATAAAAAAAACCACATGCGCTGAATTGGAAGGGTATGGAATGGGTTCTGTGTTAAAAAATTTAGATTTCATAGACCATGCATTTGTTTAAGATGAATTATGTAGGCATATCTTTTCGGTGATCGAATTGGTCCAGAGCAGGTCACATGCCCATCGACAAAAATAACACATTGACTCGAGCCAGAGCCTGACTAAAAGCTATAGTGACTTACGTTACTAAAATAGATGTAATAACGTGAAACTATACTATTCTAGCATAGTTGACAGACATCCATATAGTGAATACTTTTCTAGCATAGCTGACAGACATCCATATTTTTCTATAATATTCTAGCATAGTTGACACATCTCCATAATTCATATACTATTCTAGCATAGTTGACAGATATCCATATATCATATAGTATTCTAGCATAGTTGACAGACATCAATATCTAGCATAGTTGACAGACATCCATATTTTTCTATAATATTCTAGCATAGTTGACAGATCTCCATATTTCATATACTATTCTAGCATAGTTGACAGACATCCATATGTTTCTATGATATTCTAGCATAGTTGACAGATCTCCATATATCATATACTATTCTAGCATAGTTGACAGATATCCATATATTTCTGTTATTATTGTATAGTTGACAGATATACATATTTTTCTATACTATTCTAGCATAGTTGACAGATATTCATATAGTGTATACTATACTAGGATAGTTGACAGATATCCATATTTTTTCTATACCATTAATTCTAGTATAGTTGATAGATATCCATTTATCGTATATTCTCAGCATAGTTGACATATATTCATATTTTTTATATTATTCTAGTATAGTTGTCAGATCTTCATATATTGTATACAATTCTAGCATAGTTGACAGATATCTATATAGTGTATACTATTCTAGAATACTTGACAAATCGCTACATTTTTTGTGTACTATTCTAATATAGTTGACAGATCTCCATATATTGTATGCAATTCTAGCATAGCTGACAGATATCCATATATTGTTTATTATTCTAGCAGAGTTGACAGATATCCATTTACTGTTTACTATCCTAGCATAGTTGACAGATATCCGTATATTGTATACTCTCTTAGCATAGTTGACAGATATCCATTTACTGTTTACTATTCTAGCATAGTTGACAGATATCCGTATATTGTAATACTATTCTAGTGTGTAACATGGTTATATCTGGGATAACACTATCTTCTAGTGTGGTTGACATAATAATCTACGTATGTAATTTATAATGGTTGAACTCTTCAGCATTCGGATAATCTACATACACTGAAAATGTTATATATTCATCCAGTTTTCCATAACAAAGAAAGTATTGATTGATATGCCAAAGCTTAAATGTCAGGAATGAACCCACTGTAAAGCTTTAATATTTTAAGTGAAATATGTATCTTCCTAATAACCGCCTACTTCTAAAAGTATCGAGAAACAATAACATACGTGTACATGTATGTACCTGTTGTCAATATTTCTGTACCTGCAAATTCAACATATCCTTCCTGTCATAATACAATTTGTAATGATTGAATGCTCTCATCTCATCAAATAAGCACGTCATATTGTTAAATGATTGAAGATGATTCTTAGCAAGAATTTCATAGCGAATGGCCGACAGGTGAAAATAGTTTTTTTTAGAAAAACCAAAAAAACGGAGAGTATGACAATTGTATAAACGTGTTTAAAATATACGTCCCAGGAGTATTTTTTTTTTTTAGAGATAAAGATACAGATAAAGATAGAGATATAGAGATAGAGTGAGATAATAGATTATGTTGAGAAACACCCGGACCATTTTCTAATAAAAGTTTCATCGTTTTTACCAAATATATATCTTTCTATGTTGTAATGATATTTTATTACCTTACGTGCGTGATCAAAATTAAAGTGTCCCAGGAGTATTTAATGTTATTCGTGGCTGTTCAAAATGAAAATAATGCCCCGACGCCATGACACAATGCTCTCTCACTCACTCTCACTATTGCGCAGTGTCATAACCACCGAGTTCCTTCTAATGTACATTGACAGTGTACGCTGGTACTAATACATACATTATATGATAATGGTAATGATGATGATAACATTTACCTGAATATTTAATGTTCAACCACATCTGCCGAGATGCAATATATGTGTACAGATAAATGTAATGGGAGGCAGCATTAGGTTAACCTTTCAGTTGTAAGATCCTCTACTCTGGGCAGTGTCAAGATATCACTACAGAATCGTCGATGTCTACTTCCTTTCTCATTCTCGTTGCCCCTTTCTTACGTGTTTGATCTGTTTATGAGATGAGCTGTAACAGTAGTATATAATAATATATTATAGCATCATGATCAGTTACGTAGTAATAAATTGTCTATGACATAATTAATCATGTCCTAGGCGAACATGCATATTTAATGAGGTTTTATAATGGCGTTTTTAATGGTTATGTTCTTTCACATCGTAATGAATAATCAAATGAAACCTTTAATTGATTCATGTGACATTCATTGACACATCACGTCGAAGCGATCGTGAAATGTTATTGCTTTAGGTATATTGAGCATGGGTTTTCTGTAGTTGAAGATGAATTATCATTTCCTTAGTGAGTATCAAAAATTTATGTTAACAGAAAAAAATAAATTGATATTTATTATTGGAAATTTAAATTAAAATTAAAATTCCTCTTAATGTTTCAACCTACAAATAAAAGTACTCAGTTATATTTAGGCTAAATTTATAAAACAAAGCTTATATTAATACACTCTTGAAATGTCCGGCCTCCATGCTCTGTAATCTGTATGAAATATGTTAGTAACGTTGACGAGGGGCTCTGTGAGCTCAAGCCATTGACCTGAATAAACTTGTTCTGTTCTGATATTATAAGCTATTAATTATTAATATTGATTTACGGTAACGGGGTTAATTTTACATAACAAAAACATCAATTACAAACGAATATTTGTCAATTACGTAATTTTCACATAAAGGAAATCCTTGTTAGGCATTTATCAATCGTACTTTTATTTTAATAAATTATTTTGACGAAAATGCTAAAAGTGATACTATATTTTCATGCAAAACATTACACAAATGTAAGTATACATACCGGGCGTTCATTTGCATATGGGAGTAAAATCATATTTACTATTGGTTTACATGCTCAAAAAGAGGGGGTAATTATTATTAACTTTTTAACAGTTGAAACACGTTGAACCATGCGGACTCTATTAGCAGTAAAACGATAAAGAAACTAACCTTTTGAAGAGCCCGATCACGGCGTGCAGTCCGGCGTCCGCCAGTCTGTTAACGTTTCGCAAGAACCACTGGATCTAGAGAGCTGAAATCATGTGTACAGACTATTTGGGGATTATAAAATGTAGATTTGATGACTCTGTGGCCACGATCTGAAAACCCTTTTTTTTATCAATTCCAAAAGCCCTAGAAAGGTGAAATGCTGTGAACAGACTCCTTAGCCAATGTATATAGTATTTAAATTATAGATTTGGTGACTCTACAAATAAACGAAAATCCCGAAAAAACCTGAAATCTTGAGTTAGTTAGTTTAAGTTTAAAACAAGTAAAACATGCTTGCGTGTTTATTAAGTAAATTAAGAATTAAGAAATTGGTGAAGCTGTAGGTCCATATACTTGTCATGTATGTACCAAAATGTATTTAGCGAAATTTCAATCCGAAACTCGATTTAAAACAGAAAAAGTGAGAAAAAACTAGCTACAGGGTTTCAAAATGAAGGTATAACGTGTGGGCTTGCATCAAAATATAGAATGTGACATATAAAATACTTGAAATGAAATGGGCATGTAATGACGTTCATATGTGAAAATAACTTCCCCCTTTAATAAAAACTATTATGAAGGAGATCTATGATATAGATCAAGCTCTATAAGCTAATTTGGTGTGGAGAGTTTCACACATAATAAATTGAAGCGCTATTTTGATTTCATTTGTTTTTACACTTGCTTTCTCTCGAAAATGAACATGTTTTATTCTAACTTGGGGAACAGCAGACCTGATTTTACTGATGTCATAATTATGATATTAGCATATACAAATATTATTTACCGCATTACGTTATCACAAGTCAATATTAATGCTTTAAACATTCAAAGACAGCTTTATTTATATTTCAAAATATAACAGAAGCAAGAAAGCTGTAGGTCGTGTGCAAGTTGGGATTTTGTACAAGTTATAACTACATGTTTAATGATGCCATCACATTTGCTGTGAATGTTCTCCCAATGTCATTTTTCCAGCCAAAGACAATACCCTTACTCCCAGTATATGAAAGAGAGTAAGTTAATACTGCTGAGAAGTAATGTAAGTTATACTAAAGGATAGCCAAAAGTTATTCAAGTTATAACATGTACAGGTTTATCATACAAGTTATAGCTATAACGTGACTGTATAAAGTCATTACTTGTACACCGACGAAGGTATACAGTGTTAATATCGTTATAAAAAAACCATTTGTTTTCGATTAATTCAAAATTTTAAAGAAATGAGATGCATTTGATTATGGCACGATACAATAACACCTTTCGGCAGTAGTTTGTATGACTTAATTGGTGACTGTTTTATTTTTTAACTAAAATATCATTATTTAAAGTACACAGGGGTAAGAAATAAAATTTACACCAACATGGCCCCTACCATGACCAAAATGTTGTAAATGTGTACAGGGCGAAGCACATTTATTGATTTTCACACAGAGTATGTGTTACATGCAGATGAACAGTTGCGTTTAACAAAATTAATTTTTGGGTTTTCAAAATTTAAATTTTGAATTTTAATTTAAAAAATTCAAACCGATTAGAGGTATTCTTTGACTGACTAAATGTTTTGGACTAATTTCACAAACTAGTCCTTGTTTGAATACGACGTCGAAAACTCGAGATATTTGACTTTGAAAATTATACAAATGATAAATACAACTGATCCATATACTTTATTTTGCCCGTACGTTTACTTCCAAATGTTCGCATTCACTATTACAACATTGAAGACACATACTTGAAAAGCGAATGCATGGCAATAATCGGTTTATAATGATTGACATGTCAGTGACATGGAAGTGACAATCATTTATTTCAAATCACTAGAATACAAACGGCAGAGCGAAGGTTCATTCAACTGAAATTAATTCAACGATATTAAACCTATCGGCAAACACAGGTATCCTAAATTTCATTAAAACTTTCAGTCAACCTCAAGGCGATTACACGAACATTTGATTTTTTTGTGCATTCGGAACAAAGACGACTTAATCATATGGCTTTATAGTGTTTGCACTGAGTGTCCCAGACAAATTGAAGCTTTCAGGGTTTCTAGGTGGCTGATGATGAGAGAATGGAATAGAATTGATATGCAGGTGTTTTAGAAGCTTGAAATTGCCCTGGTATTTTTCCACATTACAACACAAGGTCATGTGAGTTTTGTTGATGTAGCGTTGATAAACCACAAACCAAAAAACAACGAAACGAAATTAAAGGACTGTACATGTATAATGACATATAACATGTTACAGTGCAGTTAATAAGAATTGTGTTTTATTTCCATGATGATGTTTTGTTTTCAGGAATATAAGTTAACTCCACACTGATCGTAGAATGCGCCATGATATGTTGAGATTTGTATGTGTATGATGATGCTCCGTTTACTCAAACCCCACGTATGATAAAAGTATTGCAAACAAGTTCCTTTACCTCTCTCACCCTCGTATCCACACCACTCGGGACACGTTACAGTTAGTGAAACACATTATACTATCATGTTACGAACATATGTGATGTAGCACAATTACTATGTATAGTTACCTAAGAGGCAAAATTTGTAAATGTTATGCTTTATCAACCGAAGTAATAGCTTTAAAACGATCAAACTAAGGGTGAAATATCTTCATTGACTTACAATATTGTATAAGGCTTAAATATCCACATTAACACTTTAAAGTTTCTTATGGAAGTACAAAATTGCATTAATGCGTTTGAGGTTATTTTGTATAAGGAGGTTGTCTATTCAAGTGTTTGATGAGAGCAGGATGATAATGTTGGTAGCATCTTGAAAAGTAAGTGCTCCATATGAATGTCCATAATATTATTGAGGGTCCTGGCTGCACGACCGAATTAAACATTAAATTACTAAGAGAATATTCATAAAAATACACTAATATATGTAATATATGTCGATGGGACACACACGTATAGCAAGTTGTTGTGGTCACATGTGTCAAATGTTGTAAATGGTGTTGTTTTATCAAGGAGTATTGACTGTATTGAAAATCATCGTTTTAACAATATCTGGTTCAGTACAGTGACAATATAAAGTCGCGAGTTTTGATAGAAACTTTTACAATGTACCGCGGCTCGATTTGTCCCCAATTTGTCAAACGTAATTTTTGAAACTTCTCCATATCAGATAACTAGACAGATTTAGGTTGTCAGTGTTTAATAGGCCATATAACACGTATATACATGTAAATGGGGCGTGTGATCTCAGTTCCACTCTACGTGCGTGTATAAGCTCGTTCTTTGATTTTCATTCAAAGTATAAGTGTCACTACATGTATATTTGGCATTTGGGGATGAATTATGCAAATCGGGGGAGGTAATTTGGCACGATTGTCACTTTTGTTACGCATCAAAACTATGAATTAAAAGTCAGTATGACTATATTCTATTGATTTCCATTTTCATAACCACATCATTGAAATCGCTATTAGAGTTATAAATTGCATTATTTTAACATATTGATTTATTTCCTTTAAAGTCTCATACAAACGTATAACGTCGCACTCTATTATGTGTTTCTGGTCAATTATATCATTATATCAGTCTATCACTGCAATATATTAAGTAATAGACAAAGGTTAAAGTTCAAGCTTTTGCTGTCATTGTCTGATGTTACAATGAACATCCATTGTTACCCTAGCGACGGAATCTGCCTTGCAATATAGGTAATGGTCCGATTCGGACATAATTCCAAGGATCACACCCATCATTTAACAAATAGGATATATGTCAATAACTGACAACTACCATTTTCCTCATGTCGTGACGCGGAAAGGTTAATACTTATGTATTTTCACTCGTGGTTTCCACCCCCGTTTCACCGTTCTACCGCCTTCTATGAAATAAACATGATATAAGTCATGTAAAGCCACATATCCCCTAAACGTGACATCGATTTATTGTGTTTGACATGTCAATGATAAGCAATCAGTGTCCAAACCTAGTGCCGAATGACGACTCATTAAGCTTAGCTAAATTTAACGATATTATTAAACGATATTAAACCTACCTGCAAATACCGGCATTCTACATTCAATTAAATATTTATACATCCTGAATAAAAATGAAAGAAAATTTAATTTCGTTGTTCACTTTACTGATCGACTGCCTTCACATTGTTTGCACAGACAAATTGATGACTTCTAAGCTTCTTTGTGGAAGAAGCTAATGAGAGAATGGAACATGACTGTGCTGATGATGTATATGTTACGAACCATCTAAGGTATATCACAATCTGCAGATAGTGGGTTCACAATCTAGGAATATTTCACCATTGAATTTCCTAGATTGTTTAAACAATCTGCAGATTGTTTGACCTAACAATCTGAGAATGATCACAATCTAGGAATTTGTTTGTAAGGCTATCTAACAGACTGTACGAGCCGGGTTGGTCACTTACAGGGTTGGTCACTTCAAGGACCGTGGACTTTCAGTTACTGTAATTGTTCCTTGAGTTAGTAAGGTGAAAGCAGATGATTTGAAATTTAATATCGCCTTCAAGAGTATTTTTGCTAAGAACCAAATGTGTACACTTTTAATGATAACAATGTATTCTACTTGTAAATAAAGAATGTAACATGACAAACTCTCTCTTTGATTCACCGCTAAACGTATATATTCACAACAACTGACGGGGTGAACACATCGTTGCCAATGTTGATACCACACCAAATGTTAATTCAAAAAAAAGAATTGTGACATTCACTGAACACAACCAGATACATATACAGCTAAACTCAACAGTTACTATACAGATGGCATTAACATAATGTTTAGCACTAATTACATTATTAAGGTGAATATACCTTAGTTAAAGTTGTAAAAATACCAGAGCTTAATAGGTATACTTGCAGAGACTACTGAGGGGATATGAAAAATGACATTTTTGAAACCTTTTGAATTCACATTTTAAAAAATAATTAATATAGCATGAATATAATATATATCGATTTGAGGATCAGGTCTATATTACTGATATGGAATTTTGGGTGTTATTTCCCTCCGTCACATATGCAAAACAAGCCCTTTTATTGATATAATGACTATAGTTATATCTTTGGACATTGATGTAATTCTTTAGGACAACGCTTTTGAAGGAACCCATTGTAGTATGCAGTGCTAAACGGATAGCGTGTCTTATGTTAGCAGTAAATGATTAGAACAGAACATTCAGAAGGCGTTGATTAAAACTATAGAAAAACATATGGAAGTTTAGTGTATACGTAAATAAGAAAGACTTGTGATGAATTCACGTCATTTTGAAAAAATCAAGGTAATTTAATTATGAGAAAATGACGAAATATTTTTCTCACAAAATTTACAATAATATTGTTTCACGTTTTTAGAAATGCTTCATTTTCAACCCTTTAATCAGCAATCGTATAGCCATGCCTTTCCCATCCAATAGAGAAGCTCCTGTAACGATTTACTTCCGAGGCAATCAACCACGCGTCTTAATTTCAAGGATTTGCCTCTCGCTACTGACGGTGCTTCAAAAGTCGTTACATCTCAGTCTGGTGACGGTTCATTAATGGTTACATTGACTACTATCGAGAGTAAATTGGGATTGGTGTGTGCTGCAGGTTGGCGCATTGTGTTCGACGTCGGGAAAGCCTAGAGCAAGACTTAACTTCTGTACAGAACTTTTTTTCTTCAGAAATATACAAGCATAAAAGGTGACGCTTCTGACTGATTTTGTGTGACCAAACCTTAGGCAAATGTGAATGAACATGAATGAATGACTGAAGTCACGGGCAGTCTATACATCTCTGCAATGTTTGATAAAAGCAATAGTGGATCCACATTAACATAAGGAGGAAGCTGTTCAACACGACGTCGTGTTGTACGCAACACTGACCTACATGTACAGCACTGTCCGAAATATTAATATGTCAAGTATCTTTGCCATGTGTTTCTTTTTAAGGATGTATTGTAATGCAATGTAATTAATCAATTAATAACCATACAGCTGTATATTATTCATCTAAATTCAACGTTGAATGTCCATCGTGATCTGTGAATGCATGTCGAATGTTGTGAATGATGTTGATGTAATGTGTGTGTATTATATGTATACCTAGTTTTTTTTATAATTACTATTAAGAGCAGTCTTTGACGCAAAGCAAATTCCCTTCTTGGGCAATAAAGTATTATTATTATTATTATATTATTATTATAATATTATATTATATTATTGTTATAATACTATTTAGAAGTACGACTTTGTCAGCTGTAGAGAAGTGGTCCACATACAGTCAGGTTTGCAATGCTACACTGAATTTCAGCGAAGTATCACTTTTGTTTCGTTAGTTCCAGCCGATGCTAGCATATTTTCCAGCAATACATAGACATAATGGTATTATTGTGGGCTTCCACCCTGCAATAATACTAGCCGCGGTGATGTAAGGGAAATACTCTTGCAAGCGGCGTTAAACTCCATTTATCATTCAAAATTGACAATGATTTGAATATTCTTACCACTGTGAAGAGACATTACAACAGCGAAATGATTTCTGTGCATATCTATAATTGCCAAACTTTATGCTGAAACCTGTGTTATGTTTGAAATGCAAGATGAACAAGATATGTTATCATTTCTGTTTGGAAAACATTTTAACACAATTTATTCAATACTGTGGTAAAACACATTGTTACGTTTTTCACTGTATAAATATGAACTTTAAACCTTATTTGTCAACTGCTACAATGAATAATACATTCGGTGTCAAACATTCCTGTTTATAAATATGTAAATATCCATCTGGTTGTATATATTAGTAAGATTTTTTTGTAATATGATGTAATGTATTTTACATATAATCTTCGATAACTACTGAATGAGATAAAGAATATATATCTCTTATTATCACATGATATCATAATGGTGTTATATAATCAAGTAATGATTATAAGTGCTATGACGTCAACAAACTGACCATTAAATTACAATGCTTTGACATCATACACATGATAACGTCACAGCGCTATGACATTACAGAAAGTCTACTTGCAGTGCTGTGATTAGAGATCAGTAAATAATGATTTTAAATGAAAAATAAAATCTCACTGTCGTGAGCTTTGCTGAAAATAAAATTACCTCGAAAAGCCGGATATTTATAACTTTTATCAACTCGTGTTGATATATTTGATATCATGAGAGTTTAGTGAGATTATAAGTATCACCTCACATCAAGCTGGAAATTGGAGGTTGCACATCTATAGTTACGAAGTATGAAACACAATATTACATATTGACGACATGCCGTAACTTAGTATGGTAAATTTTAAGGCTTCCGTTTGTTCGAGTATACGGCCACACGAATATAAAGGCAATATTTATCTGTTCATATTTAAAAAGACCTAAAAATGTTGTCGCCAATATTACCGTAAACTCAATCGATTTCTGGGTACACACTCTCTCCTTATAGTTCCTATCTCGCAATCAGTTCCTCTCTCCTAAAGTCAAAGTGCCGACCCTCAAATGCATCACCCTTGACAGAAAATACTAGAACTCTCGATGGCACGATATTAATCTCACTGACCTACTTTCGTTTTATTCGGGACTTCTCTGGCCAATATGACATGGCCGTAACTTCAGATGGGTCGACATGCGAAATGAGTCTAGACTTTATATCAGTTCCATAAATAATACCCAGTATTGATAACTCAATATTCGTGTCCGAGTATTGATAGTATATTACATGTTAACATTTACATTTTCTGTTACAATAGCTATTCATTGTACCATCCTTATTGATATATCTGTTACCAGCTATTCAACAATGGCATTTGCGCATAACTACATGTACGATAAATTACAAATGTCTCCCAAACATTTCTGTTCTAAGCTTTTGTAAAGGACAATTGGTTAAACCATAAATAGAAGATAATGTGTCAAAGGATGTTTACAAAACGAGTGTAAATTGTGTTTATTTCCCGAATGGGGCGAAGGCAAAATTTAACTGTGCATGAGTTTTCTATTGTTTGTTAATTTCTTCAAATCATTCATACGAATTTTTCAGAGCAACGTTAACATTTGACAAGTTCGACCGCGAGTGATTGATCCGCACAATTCGATTATTTTGAAACGACAACGACTGTATTTTACGTGCAGATCATGCAATGACAAACGTTTTGATATATATACCATGTAAAAATTGTTCTGATTTATTGAAGGAAAAATCATACGTGCCACTCATGTCGACTCAATAACTCTTTTTGAGATGGATGAAATAATAATATATTTACGGAACTTCTCTCAAAGTTCAAAGTTCACGAGTTCGTTAAAATTAACGGTATTTCAATTTACATTTATTTACATTTTCTAATGCAAAACAATAATGTATCTATCACATTGAACAACATATTCTCTCAGAGGCTACTCAAGTCATTTCTTCTCACGTAGTCTCTGTTAAAATAGAGCCACATTTCCCGCTCATAACAAATTCCTTCTTTTTATCCAATCAAAACTCCTTTTACGTCTCCATCGTAATGTCATGCGTGAATAATGTGCGCATTGCTCAAGCTCTGCAATACGAATTGCAGCGTATTCCACGTGCTGACGTCAGACGTCTGAACTTATGCATGCTTAGGAGAGTGAAGGCTTGCATTATGGCAAGAGGAGGCCATACAGGTTACTAGTGTGGTTTGTATTCGACAAACTGAAGATTGATTTCCCTGCACCGTGATGTTGTTATTACAGTGAACTTGGAAGTGGACAACGACTGTCGTGTACACAACGGAAGTTTATTTATTGCATTTTTAAATGAATGAAATTTTGATATCCTCACATGTTATTGTTGAATAAACGTTGTTTAATTTTTTTATCTGTCTTTTGTATTTATTCCAAAATACGGTAGCGTGTCTTTTTCCCGTCAGTTTATAACCAATAACTATCACAGTAAAATGGCAATTATATCTAATTCTAACTATATACTATTAAATATTTTCTGCAGTTTTATCATCACTCTCAATCCAAAGATTTAAAAAACATTTTAACAGGCAATGGAAATGTATTACATTTAGAGTCACGTTGTAGATATAGGTCGACCATGTCATCTAATGGCAGCCCAACCGGCTATATTACGTCAAGAACATGGACATTAATGGTGACTGACATGTTACAAACACATAACTATTGATGGGAGAAAACATTTGTATGATAATAACATGATAATATGTCGGTAATATCAGATATGATGTGTTGTGGTAGACAAATGCTGGAATATTTATCAACTATGTATTTGCATCTCCGTGCATCTACAGTAAGGAGTGTATAATTACAGTGGTATACAGAGATTTCAACCAAATGTATTCTGATATCAAATAAATCACAAAGAGTTGATAAAAGTTACCGGGGATATTTTACTTTTACCAGCCAGTGTAACTATGTAATTGTATTACACATCCCCATTGTATACCATTCTCATGCATGTTAATCTCCCTGATTGAGTTTTCTCACCATTGTTTTGTTTGCTATATAAATGTATCATATTTTGTTATTTCCTTACATTCCACCTGATGAAGGAGTGAGTATATACTCCGAAACGTCGTGTATTTTCACATTAAAGAAGTTGTTATCCAGAAAGTCTTCCTGTTCCAGTGTAACTGTATTTACATTATAATATCAGGAAACGCGAGATACAATGATGATATACTATGTATCATCTAATATCTGTATTTCTTGTTTATAACTGTGAACACATCACTACCATTATACGTCTAGTGTAGTGATATCATATCATTGCGACTCCATTGTGTTTACGTCGACGTTTAGAAATTATGATATCATCATATATAGTACGTCATAGCATTGTGAGTCATTACTTGATGATGTAAAATCATTGTGATGTCATGTATTTGACGATGGCAGGGCAAAGTGCAAAAGCTCCTGTCAATTATGAATAATTCTACTTTTTTAGGTATTTCTTTACTTTTTCTTTCATATGGTTTGGGCCATAAGTTGAGATTAACAAACATTAATAGACACGTACGGAACAAATTATCAACGGGACAGGTAAACATTAGTTATATACACATGCAAACAAAAGGATGTACTCTCTTATTACTGAACACGAGTTACAATGTTAATCCTTTACGAAACTTCACATCTCAAATAAATTGAGTTATATTTATAAGAAAGAATATTCTTAAAAAAACGTGGGTAATATCTAAGAATATCCCTTGTGAAAATAATTGAGTTATATGAAAAAAGAAAGTCTCTTCTGAATAAACTTCAGTTACATCTAAATAAGTCTCTTCTGAATAAGATTGAGTTGCACCTATTAGAAAGTCTTTCTTTAGTAGACTTGAGTTATATTTATACGAATTAAAGTCTCTTATGAATAAACTTCAATTACGTTTTTAAGAATTAAAGTATCTTCCTAATAAACTTCAGTTACATCTAAACAAGTCTCTTCTGAATATAATTGAGTTATATCAATTAGAAAGTCTTTTTTTAGCAAACTTGAGTTATATCTATACGAATTAAAGTCTCTTCTGAATAAA
The DNA here is from genome assembly GCA_936450465.1 of Gibbula magus. Taxonomy (NCBI): domain Eukaryota; kingdom Metazoa; phylum Mollusca; class Gastropoda; order Trochida; family Trochidae; genus Gibbula; species Gibbula magus. Next base: position 40,163,053 of record OW388294.1, on the reverse strand, counting down.
CTTCAATTACGTTTTTAAGAATTAAAATCTCTTCTGAATAAACTTCAGTTACATCTATAAGAAAGTGTCTTCTGAATATAATTGAGTTATATCTATAAGAAAAGCTCCTCTGAGTAAACGTGTCTCTTCTCAGTTGATATAAGTTATATCTACAGCAACATCTGTTATCTAATAAATAAACTTGAGTAATATTTATACAAAATCTTGAATGGGAAACCAGGGACATCAAAATTCAATGATAAATATGCCCCAAATGTTAAATCAATAATTATGTTATGCAACTTTTGTCTTTAAATTTACTTCCTTTGTTTGCTATGAAAGGATGATCAATAAGTTTATATTAAAGGGGCAGTAGCACGTTTTTGCAAATTTTATTTTTTCAATTTTCCCATTATAATGATAGTTTATGTTATTTAAATGTACTTTAGAGGGTAAAACATCTTATTACAGAAACCAGTTATCTGTAGTGGTAATGACTGTGTTGCGTATTAAGCAAAAATTGCATGGCGGCCATTTTATTGTGAAAACAATTTGTTATTTTGAATGACAAAAAAGATTTCCATGGCTTTACGGAACCATGTACACTCATTTTTTAACTTGATTTTCTGAAGCGAGAAGGGTGTTTTACTCTTGGTGACAATATTTTTCAAATACATTTCATCGACTTATTTCAGTGAAAAAACGTGCTACTGCCCTTTAAAATGTACATTATGAATATGTTTACGTTATAGTCTACATTCACCTGTAGTCTAGCCTTGGCGGTAAGTATAGTAGTGTTATACACGGCATAATATAAGTGCACAGAGGCTTTTAGCACCTCTCGTCAGTCGCCCTCCATCTCAATACGTCTTACTCTCTCCCAATATATATCTAGTTTATCAAAATAAGCCGGCCAATAAAGCAATTAGTAGGGAGGCGAGAAATTTGTGATCAATTGTATAGTATAAAAATAGCTAAATCTTCTTGGTTACATATACCTAAAAAGTGGCTTAATAAAGATGAACTAAGAATAGATCCATTGGCTCTGTAGCTGATAGGGAATTGCATTATTTAATCTCTAAAGACTGACCAATCGGGACCAAATGTACAAACGTTGATCGCCTAGACGTCAGGTACCTCCCTAAACAATTCTGCTTTAGGGGTTAAGCTATTCTGGAGGATAAGTCGAACATCTAAAAGAAATAAAGGAACAATGGACAAGTGATAGGCCTGATGAGCTGAAAATTTATAAATGTTTAATAACGTTATTATTACGTCACGTTATGTTATCAAATAATATGAAAATTGTGTTGTTGTGTGACAAATATCCACTGTTTTTATCATCCCCGAAAGTGTTTCAAAACTTCGTGAGGTAAAGCAAGTTAAAAACACAAAAATCTAGAAAATTAAGGAAAATTTGGATATGCTTTAGTCATTTGAACTTAAGAGTAAAATACACTTTCTTTAATAGAAGGATGTACAACAACTTTTGTTGGTTATACAAATGATATGATAGGAGGAGCAACATTATGTAAATTGTTGTTACAGTTAATATGGAATATCCTAAAGTTAATCAATATATGCATATAAATTTGCTTTTCTCGACTATCAAAAGGTTCAGAGTTCGAATCTATTCAGATTCCTTTACCTGGTTCAAGAAAATTAATTTTTAAATAACAACTTATTTATCGTGAACATACACATGTCTGAGAATATGCAGACTCCTCCAATAACCCAACTGATGAGAAAGTCTGCATATACTCACAAAGGTTCACAATACTATAGTTTGTATCTGGGAATTATTCCTGTTCTACAGGCTTTGTAAGTTGTGAGTCTAATGCTAACTTCAGTGCAGTGTCACCAATATTTCGCCTGATCAAATCGATCCGAACAAGGTCCATCGAAGTACATAGAGACATTTACATTAATATTAAAAAAAATAATATAGAAAGGTGCTTTAAACTAAATGAAGATGTTGAATATCCTGCTTTCAATTTTAGAGAAACTCAGTCTATGTAAGGATATGATATTATACATTTCACTGTAAGTGAATTTTTATATTGACGGTCAATTTCACAACAGGCTAATGGTGATTGTGGTTCTGTTATCCGTTACAATCAGCAGGAAGTCGATACTTAAGATAAGAGTTGTATATTCATATATCATTAAGTTGGTAAGTAAATACAACTCAAAGAGATTTAAAATTATGAATTTAAGTCATTTTAATGATAAAATGTTGAATAGCTGTCTCAAATGTCATATGATGTAAGGTTATGAAATTATATTAAATTTTGCTTTGTTACTTGTACAGAATGCTTGCTGGAGGATGACAATATCTGATACAATGGATACAATACTGAGGATTGTGAATATTGTTAGGAGAATTCAAGGAGGCTACTACAAATGAACTGAAAATGGGTAAAAATGAATACTTTCCTTTTGAGGTCATTTAAAGTTTACAAAAAGGGAATGGATATAAAGTACTAGCTTACAAGTGGATTAATAAAACCCGTAATAAAATCCTTCAATTTTTAAAAAACGTTTGTTCTAAGAGAAGAGGTAATAACATGAGACAATGTCAAGATTTAATGGTGTGAAAAAGCTGTTGTTGTGTTTCACAAGGCCAATTTCAATACTTGTTGTGAGGATGTCACTGTTTTAATTAACCCAACTCCATAATGTATCAAGACGTTTTATATCTGTAACAATCAGATTCCAAAATCAATAAATAAAAAGTAAATAGATATCTGAAAACAGTGATGGTGCCACGTTTTTGCAAATGGGTTCGTACAATGTACATGTCCCGCTCTGACGATGCCACCAGTCACTCGTGTATTGTAATGAACTTCTAGCTCACTGGTCGTGGAATCTAACGAACTATATACGATTATTTCAGTAGGTATACAAGTATCTAAATATATACAAACTCTGAGAATTCTCACTGCACAGATGTAAACCATTGCATCTTTCAATCTTCAGTTAACAAAAAACTTCAAACGATTGGCAGTCAAAATTAATTCATGCTCTAATACTCTAATGAATAAGGATGTGCGTTTACCACTGATAATTTCTTTTTATCATTATTTGTTACATATTGAGAAGATGATAATGACATTATTGATATTTAAAAAAACGTCACTGTGTTAAGTGTTACCCAAATACACATGTGCTGTAAGATCATTTTAAAGATTAAGATATCACATGTTTGCTATGTTGTAACTCTAGTTTACCAATAAGAAAACAATTTCACATTAACGTGTTGGTAGAACATGTTATTTCTGTTTAAAGGCAGGAAGTATAAACACACACTGAGGATATTTAAAATGGAAACATTGATACACCTTGTTGTTGCTCCGTGGTGTAACAGAGACACACAAACAACTATAGTGTTAATCGTGACACATCATGTACCAGAATAACATAATAACCTTATGTATACATACACCATTGTGTCGCATTACAACGCTTCTTACAAAATCAATACATTCTCTTCATTATTAACACGGCGAGGTACACCCGTTGTTCGTCTCAAACGTCACAGGACCCGGAATAAAAGCGAACCAATTCAATTTAGCATCAATCAAATACGAAACCGACGTTTAAAACAATGGAGTAAAGAATGCTGGTTGGGACTCGTATAGCAACATTCACCTATGATCTAGTCCCCCGATACATCTCAATAACAGTGTGCTGTATCCTTCATTCTACTTTATAATGCCGTCAATCCTTTCTCAATTGGACCTCCATCCACTACAATAGACTTTAGATTGAACCTTTAGAAATATAAAGATTGGGAAATAATCCTTCACATCTTCTACCTGTGCAGCTCACTCTAAAAGTACCTAAACGAATGGCATTGTGCCTGCAAAATTAATTCATACAAGCCCCGCTCTTCCCTCCCTTTCAAGCGCTCCGCTCACACCGGTTTGATCACGACCCACCTACACTATCGCTGTATTAAGTCTCGTCAGAGAAAACTGCATTCACGGGACAGCGGTGCTTTCTGCTCGCGCTGTGACGGCGATCACGTGATCAAGGCATTATTATCAGTTTCCGATCACTACGCCTCCAAGGTTCGAGGAAAGTTTTATAAAGCACGTGGAATCCTGGGTCTCGACCATTCCGTTGACAACCTGATACGCTCCACACTAAGGTAGGGTTCTTTTCCTCATGGATACTGCGCTAGTTGCTTCATCATGTAGTGGAAGGCCGTGTCTTCGTGTTACCTGGCCGCTAACTTTGATGAACCGTTTGAAGTCATTTGTTAGATAGCTTTTTCAAATAGAATAATTTAAAACGTCTCCTATTGACGCTTACTTTAATTTTGAAATGGATGTTCAATTTCTTGATTATTATTGACTTGTAGGAGATGACATTACCTTGGAGACAAGGTATGGCATTATAAAGAAAATATATTGTGTATCTTCCTACAAGAAAATAATTCCAAAAAGTCTCTTCAATACGTTTTCTCATTTTCGAAAAATCAATTCCAAAACGTAGACATGTGATGCATATTTGTGTATTCCAAAACGTCGACATTTTATACTTCTCGTGAATGTTTAATTAGAAAGATGCCAAATGAAGAGTTCGTGTCAAATGTTTCCGTCTGATGTCGAAAACAAGATATCTTATTTAGTTTTTTCCGCGACGTGTTTAACAACCGGATTACAAAAGTGGATTTATTGCTCTAATAAGGTGTTTTAATCTTGGTTTATGAGGTAAGTTATATCAGTCTACCTGCAGCGTATCATACTTAAGACTTGTAACGGAGAATGTCTAAAATGGGATAAAAATCGATTTATTAGTAAAACAAGTCTCTCCGCAGAGTCTAAAACTGTGGCAGTATGCTGAAACATGTCTTAATTATATGCACAATTCAACCTTGTAAGAATAACTGGATAAAATGTTCTTTTAATTTAAAAAAATAAATGTCGTTAAACCTTCTGTTTTAACCAAGGAATGTTTCAAAATTCAGTACTCCTTTTATGTTTTTTCGAATGATAGATGAGGAATTGTTCATCCATATCGGAAATGTATTCTTGGACAGTTTGTATTCAAATTATATCTTTTTGGAAGATGTATAGGAGACTATTTGAGACTTTTACACTCTTAATATTCCAGGTAAAATATGAATTCAATAGTTCTAACACTTCTGATTATATTCATATATGTAATATATTTGCTCACCAAGCTCTTTTCTCTGTGATACGGAATTGAGAAAAATTCTAATATAAAAGATAATGTCCATTGCATTCTCTAAACGTCCAATTTCGAACATGTTGATTACAATTCGCATCGTGTTTCAAAATTTCATTTTGATGACAGTTGTATAACAAGCTGTATGTCAGATTGATTAATCTAATCTTAATTTCGTCGTTCGGAAAACTGTCTTACTAAGAAACTATTAACTAATTTTCTGATTTTACTTGAAAAATCTTTCTTGACATGGTTTGCCAGTTGGATAGCCCATCTGGTTGGTAGAGGTATAAACGAGCTTGTCGAGTAATTACTCTGAGTTCCTGACAGTAAATTAGTACAAGGTAGCACAGTTAAGGTTTATTGTTATCCAATTATCGCAGACAAACGACCTAAACTGTCAGGATATCCTGGCCCACTGTATCAATACTGTTTGTTAGGATTTAATGATTGGTAGCGACTTACTGTGCTGGTTCCTCACGTGACTGATCTTACTGATAAATCCTTCAAATTGAGAATATATAATGCTTAATCCGTTACATAGATATGCGGCTAGATCCGTCAAATTGGGAAGATATATTGTTAAGCCGCTTACGTAGGTATACTGTTAGATCCTTCAAATTGGGAAGCTATAATGTTAAATCGGTGACATGGATTATACTGTTAAATACGTTAAATTGGAAAGGTAGAATCGTAAATTGGTTCGAGCGATATACCGTTAGAGTCACCAAGATGTATTGTTAAATCAGTTAAAACTTGGAAGATGTGAGACAAACATTTGATCCCTGATAACTATATATCTTTGAACGCGAAAAATATAATGGCATTCTGTACGCTCGTAATTATATCTTATCTTCTACCTATTATATGTAAAATGTATCATCTTTCATTTACAAATGGATATTCTTCACAACCTGATAAATAATACATTATTCCATGTACATGTTTTCCGATACCACCATTGTACACCAATATTTCGTTACTAATCCGTTAGATGTGCGAGTGTTGCGAGCTTTTAAGACTTATACGTCACATATTGGTGTATTGTATATTCATCTTTCTTGACTTATCCGTTTACTTGTTGGTATGTTGTACGTCCAGCTTTTGTCACTTATCCCGTTCCCGTTGGAGTATTGTACACCAATCTTTCGTGACTTATCCCGTTCCCGTTGGAGTATTGTACACCAATCTTTCGTGACTTATCCCGTTCCCGTTGGAGTATTGTACACCAATCTTTCTTGACTTATCCCTTTGCCGTTGGAGTATTGTACACCAATCTTTCTTGACTTATCCCTTTCCCGTTGGAGTATTGTACACCAATCTTTCGTGACTTATCCCGTTCCCGTTGGAGTACTGTACACCAATCTTTCATGACTGATCCATTAACTATTGGGATATTAGTTCTGTGATATATAGGCATTCTAGAAGCTGATTCGATGAAAGAGAACAAGTTCTGTGGATAGTCAACTTCTTTATCACTTGCTTGATAACGGTGCTAGTAGTCTCTCCACCGAAACGTCGCATCTATGCAAAGAAGTTGACTATCCATAGAACGTGTTCTCCTTCTTTTGGAGAATTGCACATCCAGCTTTCGTGACTAATCATTAAGCGTTGGGGTGTTGTACACCCTTGCTTCGCGACTTATGCTTTAACGATTATTGAATGAACTCAATTCGTCCATGTGTACCATATTGACCATCTTGGCTTGCAAAGTTATTTCGACACTCTGAATAATGGATATCACCTTTCTTGGTGTGTCTGAATATAGAATGTCAACTCTATGTCATTGTACAAGTTTCCCCCCTCCCCCATATCCCCCCTCTATCTTTTTTCTGTTACTAGTGGAAAAATGTATTTTAGAATGGATTACCATTAAAGAATAATGCAGCTTGTACATGAACTAAATTAAGGCTAAGTATAACAATCCATGGGCAGTTCTTTATTCTCCCAGTAAAACGACGGCAGCCATGCAATATTCCTGTCTGATTCCGATTATAAGGAATGCTATGTTGAAATCAATTACAGTTTTACGATAATGTATACGGGTACGAAACACGGAAGGCTAAAGAGAAAAGACTACGGACTGTTCAGTAATAATCTACTCCTTTTCTTACCCTCATTAAATGATACCCATTTCCTATAAACTATCCATTACGAGATAGACATAAATGTACAAGGGTTATATACCAGTAGACATGTCTCGTCAAAAATGATCGTTGTTCTTTTGCTTGTAGTCAGTGAGTGATCATTCAACAAAGAGTAGCTTATTAAATATCGATTAGGATGAAGACAGATAATAATATATATTATTTCTAAAGGTGGAATAATCCGTCTAGTGCGCCATACGAGTGTCCAGTTCGATTTATTCTAATTACCAAAAGACCGTTATATATACATTAATCTGTAATATAGGAACTTGGACTAGGGGACTCTCCTTAACTCTTGATATAACTGCGGGTCACAGAATGATAGTTCCATAATGTTTCTTTATCGAATATCGTTTATGAGAAAGCCAAAAGCACTGTAATCGTTAATGTAGCAGAACATTAACATAGGAAAATAAGTTATGTATTGCTTCTATAATACAAACTAGGAAATCCCATTTCTAAAATAACCGAAGACAGGGTGTTTAAAGCTGGCAAATAATAGAGACGTCCTTCTTACATAACTTAAATTTATCACAAAGAAAGTGTACAACAGAACTTCTGTGACATGTGTCTTATATCTTAGCCATAAATACACGTAAAACTTGGCTCATATCTTTAAAAAGTGAAAGTATAGGATTAACTAATATTTAGCTCAAGTATTCAGAATATGATACGCCCCATGTGCCATCATTAACAATCAGTTTGCTCCATTAAGTCCTATTGTACAACAAGAGCGTCTCCCGGCGGCTATCAAATATCACTTACAGAGGAAGTTAAAACGACCTGTAACACAATCAAGTAGGCAAACGTTTCTCTTAGTTCCATCACAAATAGTACGTCTAAGAAAACAACTTGTTATCCCCCTAACATCTCTTTCGCATCTTTTACTTAATTTCTTTCCTTGCACTACATGATTGCATAGTCTTGAATTTCATAAATGTTTGTCCATTCAATAGCGCTGGTATTCATTATTTGGTATTTTATCTATCGGTATTCCATATGTCTCATGTTCCTATTATAGCTCTTATGCCTCATTTTCTCCCGGTAGTCCATTTGCCCTCTTATCATAGTATAACTCATATTTATCTCTCCCCATGATTACCCATATTTCTCTTAAGATAGTTGCATCGTTTCCCCTAGATAAACATATACCTAGAGTGTCCCATAGGCTTCTTTATCCAAATATAACATTCATGACTCCTTGTCCTGAGATGGCCCATATGCTTCCTTCCTTCCAACCAATAAACCTCATTAACCTATGGATGGTCCTAAGTCTACATATCCAAGGATAGCTCATATGTCTCCTTATGCTACATGTGTATCAACCCCTATCTGGTTCTCCTATTGTCCCTTCTGTGCCTCTGAGTCTCTATCGTATTCCTATCCAACGATAGCTATAGTGCATATGACTCCTTACCTTATGTTAACCGATTTTTTTCTCCTTATCATGTGCAAACAAATGTACCTCCTTATCCATAGGTAACCCAGATGCTTCTAATTATATGATAGCCCTTTCGCCTCCTTATCCCTAGGTAGCCAACATGCCTCCTTATCCCAATATAGCCAATATGTCTCTCCTATCCTATGACAGCCAATATGTCCCCTTATCCCTAAATATCCCACATGCCCCATATCCCTATATAGCCAATATGTCTCATTATCCCGTCATGTGGCCCCTCGTCACTAGATCGCCTTTATGTCTCATCGTCCCTAGATATTAAACAACTGTCTCCCTATCCCTAGATTGTCTATATGCATCCTTATCCCCAAATAGCCTAGATATCTCCTTATCCTATGATAGTATATTCGATTCCTTATCCTAAGATATCACATATGCCTTCGTATCATAGTATAGCCCATCAACCTCCATAACCATTTATAGTTCATATTCCTCTTTTCCACATGGCAGTTCACCTTCCTCAGTGATATAACCTCTTACTCATTTTCTAGAGATCGTCCAAAGACAATCGTATCTTAAGATAGTAAATCCTATGATAGACTATGACAAGTAATTGAACTGCAACGCGTATACATTAAATGTTCGAAAACGAAAACTGTTTCCCAATTAAGGGACGATTAAGAAACACAAAACAGAACAGGTCTTACTTTTGCCTGATATTGCTGAATGAAATGTAGGCTAAATCAATCCTCATTGTGCTTATTTGGCTAAACGCAGAACCGTCTGTTGTATTGATATAAAAGCATATGCGATGCCAAACGGGAATATTATCCTGATAGAATCCAAAGACATATAAAGAAATTACTCTAGATATTCATGGAACTTATTTCAAAGGTTCCTTTTGATGATATTGTATTCGTCCTCACGATGTATCCTTTAGGTTCTAGCGTAATCTCGTGAAATATAATAACTCCCTTTATGAATCCTGCTATTATTAATCACAGGGGAAAGTCTCTTAATTCTATTAAACCATGGTCATTTTGTGAAGGCTTTGATGTGAAAATCCCAATTTGAATATGACCGCTCTCTTATATTAACAACAAAATGATGATATCGAAGGTATATGATACAATATTCTATATAAACCAAACCATTACGTGTTTAATTGTCGTTAAGTTTTAACATAAATGATCATTTGATATTTCGAAAATCGATTTTCAATAAAATATACATCCTTCTAATGAAACAGATCCCAAAAGTCGCGATAAATAATAAATTGTATGAAGTGTAGCGCCAAATGTCAAGGAAGAGGCAAAGTTTTCCAAAGATCACGAGCAGAGTCATATAATATTAAGACGTTTTGAACTAAAGTATTGATCATATTAAGGAATTCTCCCTTGAGTTTGTTTATGACAGGAAAGATGGATATGATCATTTTACCGAGCAAAATTTAATCTTTTCATCTGCCATGGTTGAAGTGAACCAAAACGTCCCTCCATCCATCAGCAGAACTCTGATACGACGGAGGTTTTTCACTGCTAGGCATTTCTATTGAATCCTTTAAGAATAAATTCAGTCAATATATTAGTCACAAAGTATAAACCTACCAGTTAACATAATACCATTTAAGTTAATCAAGAACAGATAGCTAAATTTAAAAGCGTAAGTATCAATCGAAATTTAAGAATCACCTGCCTCGATACTTACTTATCTGAAGCATTTTCGTAACATTTACATCCGCGTGTGCCCTGCTCAGGCGATACGATGTCAATCCGAAGTCTATTGTAACATTTATGACTAAATACCTCGGCAGAAATATCATTTTCAATTTCTAACCAACTTTCCCTCCATTCTTCTCCCCTGTTTTCACGATGTGATGGAATTCTAAAGCTCCACTTACGCCAATATGTTAACCATTTAAGTTGATATATAATAGCTCTTTACACGCTAGCTCTCCAAAGCTTCATATATAAGCCCATGTATGCGTTAGTCTATATGTGGATACAGAACTCTACTTTCAGTCCAATTTACAATTCAAATTCGAGTCCATCAACCTTTCTTCGAGGGAACGTATTCTCTAAGTTCTATGGACTCATCAATGATATAAAAATCGAAGCTGTTCTGATAAAGCCCACATGTTATTGAAAGCAAAGATGCCAATCTAGTGTTATCTCTCTTGAGTATTCTTGCTGGCTTCCTATGAAAGTCAACCATCACACCCAAGCCGTCATTGGCAGTGAAGAGTTCTTCAGTTCAACAGACCCCCATTTTTGTCTACCCTCCATAGCATAAGCATTGACAAAGGACCAGAGGAGATGAACCAATTTCTATGCATAATGTTAATAAATAAATCAACATAGAGGGGGATTTTTTTAATTTTATAATATAGTTCAGAAACGTCTAGTAATTTTAGCCTAAAAGAATGTGTGCCTCCTTTCCAATGGACATGAAAATGTGTCATGTGTGACTTTAGGTCGACTTTCTTGTGGTCATTTACGATATGGCTTCCTCTTAGACTTAACTGAATTAAGGAGTCACTGTTGGGATAGACCTGTCTAGAAGCAAGTACATTAACAGTGGTCGACCCAGAGGAGGGGTGCGATTCTGAATTTTTCTTCATAAACTCAAAAAGCATGCAAAAAAACCCACATCGTAATAATTGATATAACATACGTGGCGTACATGATTACTACAGAGAGCAACACGCAACACCATTATGTATTCTACTTTACCAGTTTGTGTGGTTGTAATTTGTTAGGTGAGAAATACCATGGGACGTCAATATGAATATATTAAGGGTTGACAAGTAACAGAAAACGTGACATCAAAGGGGAGTAATGTACATTTAAATGATCATTTTTACTGATTATGATAGGCAGGAACTTTTAACTACCCTCCTATAGTATAAAGTGGCAACTATAATAGTTATACAGAAACCGAAGGATCTACTATATCTCATACAATAGTCAGCAAGGGAATATAAAGAATATTTCATAAGTTATTTGCGGTGACTATGATGGACATCAGTTCTAAGCTTATTGGATATTATGTGTCAGAGATAAATATTCGTGTAGGTTTGCAGACAAGACTACAACATTTTTCACAACGTACCGCTTAGATAGTTACAGAGATACATCCATTTTTCATACTAAGTCTTCATGAATATTTGACATGGTTATTTGCAGTGGTCGTTACAGACAGTTAACATTTTTGCTGCTTACACAAGCAATTATATGTCAAGCAATATACGTCCGTTGTGTAAAGTTCCAGGAAATTGGTATAAAATGTCGAAAGCTTTTATGCATAAGTATATCGTATGTCGTATGTGTCTCAGCGGCAAATAAATGATATGGGTTTCCTGACAAGGTTGAACGCTTTTACTAGAGAGCACTACATATGCCAAACTTTAAATCTCAAACATGTTGTTTATGTCTTTCGTATTGAATTAACATTTAACAGCTGACTGCTTTATTCTTGTTGATATAGAAGCCCTCTAGTAGAATTCCCATTATGCAATACCAGAAAAGAAATTATTTCAATATTTTAAAAAGCGATTAAGATTTTTTTAAATTATGACTTTCGTCAAGGATGACGATGAATAATGATTTTCAAGTACAATGATAAATATATTATCTGAATTTATAGATTTTGTTAAGTAATAAATGTAAAGATCCGAACAAAGTATATCACTTTGGGTTTCTTCGAAATCTGTTCGCTTTATTATTAATTGGATTAAATATAAAACCGTAGCATATCATGATTTGTTACCGCTCTCAAAGATTTCAGGTAAAATATTAATCTAAATTATATAAATGGATAAAACATCTATAAGATTGAAAATCAAACCAAGGACAGAGACACACAACATGCTGATAAGTTAGGTGGATCCCCGAAGACTCCTACATGTAGTTCTAATAAGGTAAGATAATGATGAGTATAGGGTTGTGCTATAAAGACACTACGATGTGGACTAAAAGACTGAAGATATCTGTAGGGGAATCAAAAAGTGAAATCATTTAGTTTTAAAGGGGCAGTAGAACTTTTTTTCAAAATTTATTTTTTTAAATTTCCTATTTATAATGATAGTTTGTGTCATTTTAATTTACTTTAGAGGGTAAAACATCTTATTACACAAACCAATTATGCATAGTGGCAATGACGATGTTGCGTATAAAGCAAAAATTGCATGGCGGCCATTTTATTTAGAACACATTTTATGATTTCGAATGCCAAAAAACCATTCCCATGGCTTTACTGAGCTATGTACACTCATTTTAAACTAGATTTTCCGAAGAGGGAAGGGAGTTTTACTCTTGGTGAAATTATTTTTCAAATTCATTTCATCCACTTATTTTATCGAAAAAACGTGCTACTGCCCCTTTAACACACATATGTATCAAACACGTGTCCAGTGGTTTATACATAGGGCTGAAAGCAAATGTCTGCATCAAACAAATCGTAAATCATGAGATGACAAAAATGTTAAAATATTTCTCGGTGTAAGCATCAATTTTCGTCTCTTATCCAAACAAATAACTTGTCGTGTTTTTAATTATTTGAATGCCTATCCGACAGATAGTCATTGTATTCAAATTGCTTGTGTAACATGAATTTGACATTAAAGAAGAATGTAAATGTAATCTTCCATATTCAATATTTCATTTTGTAATATCTTACGAGATACACGATATCATGATGCTATCTTTCTTATCCTTTGTCTGAAATGAAACAATCGTGTAAATATTAGATGGATGTCTCTAGGCAACGTCATATGACGTCATGCAAACTCAAGGTCTCAGTATGTGGAGCAACTTTAATCTATGCTCCCATAACTATTGAATAATTAAACCACCAAAGCTTGTTTATCATGAGTAATAAATCAACTCTTAAGGAATTTCAAATGTAGCAGATATACTTGTAGCACATACTTCTTTCACCTCTTTGGTGTTAAAGATTATTTCTTATTTTTAATCAGTATTCATCTCTCAATTCTCATTTCATTTGACAATAATACGTATTCGTATGTTTTTATTTTTGTTTAACACTCAGCACGGAAACACTATTGTTGGGTGATATTACATCCTTGACTTAAAAATGTGTATTGAGAATGACGAGACATCATTTTAAAGACCCATCGCAGTACAGCGATTAACTTGGAATAGAGACCATAATTTAGCATGGTTCAATTATTGACCAGTTTTTCCTATGTTTTGTCAGGTATTCTTTTCAAGGTTTCAAAGTATATGACGACAAATTTGCATCTACCATCATTTATTGACACGAGTATTTACTGCAGTTTCCAAGTCTGTTGAAACACATCATGCAGTTCTATTTGCTGTTGGGTCGTGTATTATTAACAACTAATTCATTGTTGTCTTGCTTTACGCAGGTGTCCCCCCAAGTGTATTCCATTGAAAAAGCAATATGGGTGATAGAATGGTGTATATCGTTAATCTGCACTTGTCGGCATGGTCACACACAATAAACAACTGATGAAAAATGCATGAATGACAAACAAAATGTTGTTTGAGTTAATTCAAATATTCGCATGGTCTGCGTGGATCACCGCAGGGTGACTTTTAGCTGATTGGCCCAATGATGACTAATGACAAACACTGTAGTGGCGTTTTTTTCCTATTTTTAAATTGAATTAAACCTGCAACAACGTAAGGTGAAAAAGTACGTATGAACGTAAGGTGAATAAGTGTAGCATGACATAACATAATATTTCTAATAAAATGTCCGTTGCCTTATGATTGGTTTGTAATTTACGCAATGGATGAAGAATACGTATACACATTGCTCGCTAGTAAATTCAACTTGTTGAATTTCTTGAATTGAGAGAATTTGTAACAAATAAAAAGGCTTCTTATGAATACCATTGCAATAATACTTTCTCCGACGTACAAAATGTTACTGTCGTAAAAGTATATTGATATGGTAATTGGATAACAAACAAGTTGTTATTTTTGCCTGTACTGTCCTCTGTTTATCGAATCACAATAGTCAAGTATAACTATTTAAAAGTATGTTTGCCTAAAATGACATAGGTTACAACCTTAATTTGTGAAAATACAAACTTGCTAATTCTCTGCCATGTAGCCGTTTATAGCGTAGGATAATGGTATTTGAAAAATCATTATTAAAAGGGACGATACCACAAAGCTACGTTTAGTATACTGTAAACGAATTCGAGGGGAAACTACCATCTGTGCTATTCTGCCATTAACGTTTAACACTCATACATACGGTTTGTCTTTGACATCATTGATTAACATAAGTATATACAATGTTGCACTATATTATCAAACGCACTTATTACACTTACACGTGTTACACACTTTCAAGTCTAATATTTTTTTCATATCTCATCATATTCTTTTGAATCACACACAAAATTGTAAAAAGATTCAGCACTCCACTCGATTGCGACGCGCAGCTGCAGTGCATTCACGATGAAGTGTTTTATGACGTCACAGAAATGAGATTTCGTGTCACATTAGAGCTGATGTTACTTGATTCCCGTTTTCTTACCGATCATTAATTCTTTAAAACCTCTGTTAAAAACCTGTTTAGAAAGTTCTGATAGCCTCTCAATACATTCCTGATATCATTTCAATTAAAGGGCCATCATAAACTTCTTAAGTTGCGCTGAGAACTCACTATTTCTCTTCAAAGCACGTGTTAGTCGTAACAGCACAATTATATAGGAAACAACACTATTTTGATTTGCTGTAACAGAGGTTTGCAAGAAACTAAGCCTCAAGGGCTGAAAGTGCAACATTGCTCGCCCCTCTGCTCACCCATCTATCTTAATTAGTGCTGTGTTGTGTTCTCAGAGTCAAATCAGACTTCTTCGTGACAAAGACTTTCACACCGGAGACCATCCGGGCCTCGATAGTCCTAACACGAATGTCAGTCGTACCCTCTCGACGCTTATCAATAATTAATCTTTGTTGGAGGTACCACTCTTTATCTCAGTCTGTCATTATTACCCAGCTTATATTGCATTCATTGGCACATAGTGAAGTAAGGTAACGTGGCAACAGCGAGAGAGTTTGGTCCTCAGCTCCAATCAATGTATGATCAGAGCCGTCATAAAACTCTGATTTTTGGCTCAGGGCTCAGTGGTATTTGCTTTATTTATTGACACTCCGTCTATCATCCTAATAACCGTATTGACGAACGATTCACAGCTATCTAACTGTGTTGATAGTGTAATATTAAGCTATTAGCGCCTTAGGCATATGGCACTACAGTTAGTCAGCATTGTTATAATTCACTTCTGGGAATTTAAACCGCCAAATGACGATGAATAATAAAATGAGTACATTAATAGAAATTGCCGGTGATTTGAGGGACATTAGCGTGAATCGTAAATGCTATGATTACAGTTGCACGATCACAGATGATATCAGATATTGTACAGTCCAGTCTGAAAATGAGAATTACGACATTCGTTCAGACAGTGTTATGAGTAAGATTGAAGTAAATATCTCTTATTGGTGTGCTTACTGTACTAACTTACCGATAAATATAATCAACATGGGTTTGCTACCATACTGTGATACATATTGATACACGTTTAGTGTCCATGGGTAGAACAAATCTATCTATCTATCTATCTATCTATCTGGAAAAATTTGCATGTCCAATATTTATACAATACTAATCATTATGATGTAAAATGAAAATTATTAAAGTGGCTTACATTCTAATTTGTATGTCATCTTTAACTTTGCATTAGTGTTTAGAAATCGGATTAACTGAACTTCTAATTATTCACTTGAAAGTAACGCCATTTGTTTCAGACATCATGCGAAGTAATAGGACTTAATTTCCTACGTCACAAAGACTTTCGTGCGTTAAGCCACCTTAAACATATATCAATATATCCCAATTATTAGCTACAAACGAGCAGGCTCGCTCATTAAGGATCTACTTGACTACATTAAGTGTGATGTGTGAGAGGGAATACCCAGAGCACGTGCAAATCATGCACGGATGGTTCACTTCTCACAGATCGGGAAATGCGTAGGGAACTATGTTTCCTGGAGTAGTAACCTTTTCCTTGTAGGATATTGAAGCTCTCCGGTTTATTCCGGAAACTATTATCGCCACCTGCCCTTAATCAGACCATTCACTTTCACAGTCGTGCGCGTCTCGTCCGCCACAAGCAGCTGAAGTCCCATTACTTTTTTTGGTACTTATTATCATGCCATTTTTTTGCGTGTTTTCTTTGGCGTTGAAATATGTTCTTTGACTCCGTTGACAATAATGACCCTTCATTTAGTAATTCATGGCAGATGTAGACGAAAGTTGCATATCGTTGGCAAAGTAGGAGAAATAATCTTTCTTTTTTTAAAAAGTATTTTTTCCTTGAATGTTTAACTAGTTATTTGTTTCATCTTCGGATTATCTTGTCTTATACACTTGTGTTCTTGATACTATTACTCAGTGGCTCTGTTTGTTTTTTGTATGTATGTCTTTTATTCTTGCAATTGTGTACTTATCATCAAGGTATAAAAGTAAAATGATTAACTTCCGACCAAGTCATCACAAACACTTTCCCTTTGGTCTTTGACATTGTAAGGAAGCAAGTTATCTATAAATCATATATTCATACAAGTTTAGTGATAAGAACAATGTTTCTATTACACTGTGCGTTTGGTACAATACGTGTTTATAGCCATCAAAATAAGTTAATGTACTCTCTCCAAAGGATGGACAATGTGCTTTTTGCTCTATACGTGCTTATAGTATAATGAAATAGGTAAATGCAAACTTTCCTAAGGAATGGACAATGTGCCTTTGGCATACTACGTTCTCACAATGTCATGGCCAATCCCGTTTTGACGTCCCTTTGTTTGAAGGAATTCATTAGTTGTCGCTCCAACGTAGCCAATTTGCCGATAAAAGCAGGAAACGTGACCACCACATATCGACTCTCGTGTTGAAATAGTTGTTGGGCATTGTAAAAGTATTGTTAACGACTGTATGTTGAGTCGCCTCTTGCTGTGAGATGCACGCTTTACATTAGTTGACTTAAATCGAAGACGGTTATGTCCCTGCATGATAGGTCCCCTACTTTATGATGTCCAGAGTGTGGTGTTCTATACCTTGGCCTTGTCTTAAAGTAGCTTGATGAAACATTGTCCGTAGCAATGAAGATACATCTGCGTTGAATTTCTGATGTAAAAACGATTGGATAAGTCATGCGGAATATAGCATCTTGTTACTTCCGGAAAACACTAGACCCTAACAATATTGAGCCATCATCAAACGAATTACAGGCATTGATAGCCACACGTATATATGCTTGTCTTGTCAATTGGATTTTACATGATGCTTGAGTTCAGTAGCCCGTTGTAATGAGTCAAATCCTCAATTGGCTAAGCTTGTTAGTTTGCAGCTAATGCTCTCTGTTTCTTAGAGCTGTACCCTTTGTTTTATGTATCTTCATCTTATGGACACTGGATTTAAGCCAGTGACGTACATGTCTTTGCAGGGCACTTAGATGTTCTTTTATACACTGCCTGTTGTGGATAAAATGTGTTAGAAGTAGAGAGTGACATCCATTTCAACATGTGAAATTTGGTCATTTTTCGTTAGATGAGTCAAATTTCGTCAAATTGTATTTGAGTTAATTTTCAAATTTGTCACCTATAATGTAAATCAAAGAATATGAGTTATTATAATGTCCCAGCTGCCATTCAATATACTTGTAACACCATCACAGATCGTTACCAGCGTCGAATTACATGCTTTGAAAGTATAGCTGTACACTCTCATTGTAACTTGACACTATCATTGTAACTGGACACTCTCATTGTAACTGCACACTCTCATTGTAACTGCACACTCTCATTGTAACTGCACACTCTCATTGTAACTGCACACTCTCATTGTAACTGGACACTATCATTGTGACTGCACACTTTCATTATAACTGGACACTATCATTGTGACTGCACACTTTCATTGTAACTACATACTCTCCTGTAAGGAAAATAAGACTAGTGATACACATATACACTGAAACATGAGGTAAGATGGGTAACTGATATGACACGATCGTAGTCAGAAAATGTATCTTAGGCATTTGGCAGGGGATCGGATGTATTTTCCACAATTAGTAAAACTCGTAAACTTGTACCAGCTCCTGAAGCATGCATTATCCTACATGGATACATAAGCCATATCCATGCACTTATTACGTTTACTGCCAGACATGTTACGTATACTGAAAGGTTATATTCTGTTGTTATTCACGTCGAGTCGGTTTCATTCAAACATATACTGAAAGTAGAAACGACGTTTCTTAAAGAAAACAATATTAGATGTACACTCTCATGTAAAGAAAACTGAAATAGATTCATGATTCATGAAGATAATTGTCTGTAGTTGAGGTGTGTGATATATACTAAAATGGAATCACTCGGGATCAGAGGTTTGTTGCCATACTTAGACATAGAACTCGTTACAAATGTAGGGCGTACTACAAGGCTTCTCCTCGAGACCATAATTAGACTAGCTATCAAATGCAAGGCTTTAAAACAAGTCACTGCAATATTCACTGAACAGAGCTCACAAAGTTTAAACCGGAAACACGAATAAAACCTTTCGGTCAGTAAGAAATCTCTTACGTCAAACTGGTTCTTCAAAAGGGATTATGTGGAACTCTGAATTTCTATGAAACCTTTAAAGCTCTTGACCTGGACGCAAGACCACATCATTTGAAGCCAAACTTAAGCGTTTCATTCAGCCATTATCATCGTTGCAAAAGTTTTAACCCAGTTTTACTCGATGTGTGAGACCGGTTAATTTGTAGTTGGACGGATTCAGCGCTGCTACGCTGTTTTAAGGGTTCATTACGCACTTTCGACTTGTTTGCAGTCTTTGTTTTAGAAAGTTTGCATGGTTAATTGCAGTTTCTTAATGACTTGAAGTAAGTCTTGGATAACATTACTTAACTAATAATTTGTTTGTAATAACTTTTCTGACACATTTGTGTGTATTGACCATAAATATTCTTTAATAATAACGAATTATTGTTTGTTGTGTTGATCAAAAATACATAAACAATCTCTAAACTAAGGAAGTACTTGTTAAGAAGTCTGTATCTTTACTTTGGGATTATTGATAAATTTATCATAATAAAAATAATTATTAATCGCATGTAATGTTTTTTTTTAAAAAGTCATCAATTGTTCCCGAATAGAGCTATGGCTTCTAATTCATTATCTATTGAACAAACTTATTTAGAAATCTATGTCAATTTAAAATTCTTTGACATTGTGATAAAATATCAATCATTAAAATTCCATTATCGCCAAGTTACTTTGTCCAGTATATGTATTCGATATCAAATAAATGGCCTTATTTTCAAACACGTGCATAGACTGTAAATGTAAGTACAATATGACAATGCTTTGGTATTTTATACTTGTACTTGTATCACAGACTCCCTGTACCTTCGGGACATGTGATGAGACACTGCATCAGTCATGAGTCTTCTGACAAGTTCTGCTTCGATAATGATTCTTTCACGTCTCTCCCGAGCCCTACAGTGGCACTTTGGCGACTATAATTCAATCTATTCATATTATTGCCGCTGGGGTTTTAAGGCAGCTTTCGCTGTGAAAACTTGAATGGACGTATGCTTTTCAAATAATATTCATCAGAAAACTTGATTATTTTCTAAAAAAATAAATAAATAAAATTGTAACAGCAAATTCCTTAACTTAGCAACATATGGCAAATGCGTCTTAGGTCAGTACTGCTCTGTTTCTTAAGGCTATTTTTGTCGATTGTGTAATCAGTTAATAAATTTGAAGTAATAAATCACAAACCAATATTCAAGAAAAAATGCATCACAATATGATAAATGTTAGCGAAACCAGCATGTCCGGCTTTACAGGTATCGCCCATCAATCACACATACTAATAAAGGGCCACTTTGTAAGAAGTGGAGAAACTCCCAACCTCCTGAATTGAAATATATTCTCGCATCGCAGTAGTCAAAAGAGCATTTGAGAGATATAATATCAACTAGATGTGAAAATATTACGTTTCTTCCATTATCATCCCATCTATAAGCATAGGCTATTGGAATCGTATATAACAACAAGCTGAGAAACACATACGGTTTATCAATTGCAACCTATTATAAACCCAAGATAGACAAATCAGTTTGTTAAAAAGTAAAATCTTATAACGACAGCAGGATATTCGTTACTAGAGTGCCAGAGTGTCTTAACCTTAGTAAAGGAGATCTGTAAAACGTACGCCACGCGAGATGGATTATAACCGATGCTGTCCATTAATGATCTAAGTGACTGTTGACCAAAGGTCAAGATTAGTTGACCAAGAGGCCCTGGATACACAGTAGTGGACAAATTGGCCTGGCCATCAGGAATTTAGTGACCAAAGTGAAGGCCGATCAATTAGCAGTATTCCACTTAACGGAGTTTCCAGGAAGGCTACAATAAGCTTAGCACTACTCTGAAGAAAATTAACTTTAAAGGACGTAGGAGCAGCATAAAGGGGACTTAATGGGGTCTAGCTAAGGATGAGTCTAGATCCTTATTAGGGAAAACATCAAAAAATATGTTATTTGCTTCCTAAAGCTTTTCAAGATCCATTAAAAGAAGCTGGTTCTTTATTGACAAATGAATGTCTGTAAACAAGCTGTAAGACTAAACCAGCCAACAAAATAGTTTTACAAGAACTAGTTAAACATTTATTTTTTCCACAAGGGAGAAACTCAATATCTCCTCTAATGCTGCTGGGATCGTTTAAGTCAACACAAAACATTAAAACAAAGCAGTTCGTATCTCGTGCTTTTTAAAAATAATGGACAAAAACACGAACTGTTACCATTCCTTTCTTAGAGGTTAAGGTTTTCAAAAAGAAAAAGTAACGTTTGTTAGCATATTTTGTTTTGGGATTGATCTCCTTTTATAAAATGAACAGTGGATCAAACAGATACAGAAAGAAATTAATGAAAAGCCTGTAGCAAAATAAATCTAACATGCTGTTGACATAACTATCACATTAGTTTTCACAGAATATGACAACTGGAATGTGACGAGCGAAGTGTCATCATATTATACTTGCATTTACAGATGGCGTTAATACTATTATGAAGAAATACTGATTCCGACAGTGATATGATAATCATAAATAAACTTGATTAACACTGCTAGCAGTTATGTTTCCCGGAGAAAGTTAATCGAATAATTCCAAAGGAAAATTAATTAATTTTTGGGATTTATAGACGAAAACTGTGAAGGAGGATAATGTAGAAAACGTTGAGAGTTGTCGGAGTAATGGGCTGCATCCAAATAAAGATCTCTAAAAAATAATAGGTCCATACTTGTATTTTATGTAGATAATTAAAATGATAATGATTGTCATTTTGGTAACATGACGTTACATATTGGGTTTTTATTACTCATATGGTTGAAAATAACCGAGTTAATATTAATGATATGAGCACATGTGCACATATCACGTTTTCCTAGCAACCATTGTTTCACCGCGACTCGTATGTCGTTGTCTGTGACGTCATAAAACGATTGTTCGTGACGTCACTGCAGCTTGCCGTCGCAAGAGAAGCGGGCGTTTTCCTGGCTGTGTTTACGCGAATGAAATGGAATAGAATGGGTAATAAAGACATTTTTACACTCAAACGAGTGCCATATGACTGTTACGAAACTTTACGAAAATTTGTGTATAACCCTCGCTCTATACAACAATTCACACTCGTTTCGCGAAAGTCTAATGACACACTTCCTCTGGTAATAATCTCTATATATTGGGTTCACGTTACAGTAATCTATAATAAGATATATCCTAATGAAATTGTACCCTGTGTTCCAACTATGCTCGACTAAACATCCTATGATACTCATGTATTGTGTCAAACATACGCGGTAATGCTTAAGGTAAACCGATAAAACATATACACATGGTAATATTGGTCGTCATTGACGAGTATCTATTGTCATAGGGTGTTCAGTAAAGTTCCTTAGCTGTCCTCTTGAATGTAGCGAAACAACAAGAAGGATATGCTTTAATTGATTGATTTGCCAGAAGTCTGTATACTGTTTAATGGTTTTTAGTTACGTATTCCCTGCATAGATCACATGTTTGTGAAAAAAAGCTTCTCTCGAAGGGACAATGAAGATAAATGTATTCTTCTTTGTGGTCTTCAGTAAATAGGTTGGTTCATTAAAAGAAAAAATGTTCATGCTTTAACCTTTAAGGTAGATTTGCAAAGTTTCTGAAATGGAAATCCATTCTCTGAGAAATGACCCTCGGTCTTGAATCAATTCGTTTTACTTGTGGAAGTATGCCATTTATTTGTTCTCGTTTTTGTAATGAGAAATATGAACTATTAATCATACAAAAAACATTGAGGAGCAAATTTGTATAATATATAGCCAAATGAATATGGAAAATGAAGCTAAAGGTTCTTCTAAACATCAAATTCGCATGAAGTATTGCACAATTATATTCACGAATTATTGCATCACATTTTTCTCAAAATTGATCACAACTCTTTGTGACGTAGTCGGGTCGTCGTTGTCCAATAGCTTACAGGGATTGAAGTATTCCTCCATATTTAATGGCAGTTTTTACAATACGGAATGTTACAGAGAATGTGATTATCACGATAGGCTGTTACCAATGCGAGTTATAAAGGACAACATAACAATAGAAGAACAAGTAATGATTAATGATGTGTTAATGGTACCATGGCCACGAACAAATGATTTAAGTAACGAGACCACATCGGTATCATAGGTCAACAGATTGGAATCAAATGACAAAGTCGGGTTGTCATCGGTCATAATCCGAAGCCATCACACCAGAAACGTAGTCATCAATAGCAAACCAATTGGGTTTCACACCTTCTGGATGAGTGACTCGCATACGGTTCTATGAATTAATTGAATGGTTTTCAACAGGGTATCACATAACCTATACTACGGAATCACATTGGGTTCTATGACCAATTGAATTGTTTCCATAATAGTAATGTTCTATACGCCAGAACACGAATGGTTGGTTTATAACTTGGGTGTGGTGTTGGGAATATGAACATGATAACAATTTGAGGTTTACGGAGGGAAAGACAATTTTATATTTTGCTAACGAGGATAGACTTGCTTTTGTAATGGGATTTCGTTCGTGTCAATCCATTCCTGACATGAAATGAGTTGAATAATAGGCTGAACAAACGCGTGGTTACTCATGATATACTGATTTACTATATATCGTTTACGTTTCAAATGGATATTTTCCACTTTTTATGAGTATATTCGAAGAACATTGGATTGTACTGACTACCAATGACGTTACTTTACCAGAATGACAGAGAACATTACTTACAGATGGATGAATAAAACCTGCTACCTGGTCTGAAGATTCCATCAACAAAGGTGATCAATTGTGAAATACCGCGGCTTGAATTCACATTGGCATATGTCAAATTACACTTATGACGTCATGGTTTATTTTTCATTAATGAATAGTTGAGTAATGGATTCTGGTTTTAAGCTATTAATTTCATGTTTCAAAAGTTGTTAAGTGAGCAGTAGAATGAGAGTAATATAAGTAGATTGATATCCTTGTAACTCTCCATTCCTTAAACATAATATGCCTCGGCCATTCGGGCCTTGGTTCCATTAGTGTTAAGGATTTGAGAGTTACTCCGACATTAATCTATACATATATCAGCTATGACTACATTCTGAAATCACATACACCTAGGGTGTTTAAATAATTTAACTCTTATTAAAACTAGAATATCAGCGAACATCTTGAAAAGTGAGGTATTTATAGTAAACAGTATTTTCAAAACGCTTTCAGAATACATATCATGGAGACATGACTGTGTATATCCTTAAGCTCGGAAAAGTAATCTACTGGTAGCTCGGGAGAAAAATAATAATATAACTTTACATTGTACTCAGTACAATCCATTAGGAAATCCGCTTTGCTCCACAGCGCAGAGCCAATTAATACGCTGTTATGTCTTGAGTGCTAAACAAGGAAGTAACACGTGCTAAACAAGGAAGTAACACGTCTCACGTTTAACGTCTTTTGGAAAAGCCATATAGCTTCGCAATCTAAGCTACCTCCCCGGTCATTATTAGTTTTGCAAAAAACTAAAACTTGGAATCATACGGTTCTTATGAAGCTGATGCCAAGAACCATTTTTGCTTATGCTGATGAGACAAATTGAGTATTAACCGTATCCTGTGTGCTTAATTCAACAAGGTAAGGCAACCATATCAGATAGTTACGTAATGTTTTCTTGCGGACGGGACTAGCGCGTTGCACCTTCAACGTTGCCTTGGCGTTGTGATCGTTTTATACGATTTTTGGGTTACAATAAAGATTATGTTTTTAGGCTTGGACGACAATATTCAAATATGATATATAAATGTTACAATTTGGTTTTACCCTGGTTTAAAAAAAATTCTCTGTGTATCACTTGACAACGGCATTAGTATCGATGTCGCACCGCTAACTCGCCTAATTCTTATGTTCATAAAATAGTTATATTTCAGTTCTTCATTATTTAGAATGTCTATCAAAGATGTTGGCATGTTTGTAAAAAATACTTTATTAATTACGAGTATATATGGTCATAGTGTTTAATGGCTTATCACAAAATTACTTAGGTAGTAAAAAGGCCCATTACTATCCTCACCCCGCAATGCTCTCTTAAACTGCACATGATTACAACGATGTTTAAACGTGCTGTTAACTTTTGTTGAATCAAACACTTGACCCGACCGAGTATTCTCTTTACAAGCAGGTCTCCGGGTGGGAGCAAGTAATTGATAAACACAACCGTTTTGCCATTAAACGAAGAATGCCAACGGAAAAATTAACATGCCAGTATTTGATTTCACCGCGATAGCATATTCATTTCAGCAAATGGGAAGTGTTAAAGCGTTAACAAATTTTGATGTTTTACAAACAGAATAAATCAATTTTTATCAACAACCAACCTAACGAATGCACTCAGTTCCGTTAAAGGTCGTCCCTTATGTAAAATAACAGAAAGCCTATTTGCTGCTATACCAAGATGTAACAATAACCTTTTATATCATTCTTGATTACTTTTCCGAAGCAATAACCCAAAATCACTGAACCGAAACATTGATATGAGTCATTACATGGTTCTTAATCGTTTTCCAGAAGCATCCTATTGCGTTAAACTCGAACAGTGGAAGACGGCTATGTAGACGTCGTGTTCCAATGCGATTGAAAATGAATTACAACACTGAATGAATACAGTAGCGCTGTAATTGTTCAAACAATGTTTAGTTATTGAGCAAAATGATTGAAATTGGTTTCAAAAGGAAACATGTTGAAAGGCTGTAACTGCCGCATAATAGTTACAGCAATTCAGTGAAATGACGCAAACTCATGTATATCTTCATACAAGATTAGAAGTGAATACAAAATACATTGAAATGTACATGTTTGCATTAAGTTCATCGTACAATTTTAACAGTTACCACAACGTTCTCAGTGAAAACAAAAGAAGCGTCACATTCCAACACAATTCGTAGTGAAAAGAAAAAATATATCAAATTGCAACACAATTCCCAGTGATACCAAAAGAAACAATAAATTACAACACAATTCCCAGTGAAAAAGAAAATAGTTCAAATTGCAACACAATTCCGAGTGATACCAAAAGAAACAATAAATTGCAACACAATTCCCAGTTAAAACAATACAAACAATAAATTGCAAAACAGTTCCCAGAGATACCAAATGAAACATCAAAATGCAAGATAATTCCCAGTGAAAACAAAAGAATTTAAACAATAAATTGCAACACAATTCCCAGTTAAAACAAAAGAAACAATAAATTGCAACACAATTCTCAGTTAAAACAAAAGAAACATCAAATTGCAACATAATTTCTAGTACCACCAAAGGAACCTCCTACACTTACATACAGAGGAACAGACAGTTGCAACACAGGTTCAACTACCAACAAATAACCACCAGCAATTCCGAATACAATTCCACTTACATACAAAGGGACCATCAACAGTTTGAACACAATTTCCGGTACTAAAGTAACCACCAACAATTTCCCTTACATTTCCAAAACCATACAAACGTAAGGTTGCAATGCTTATCTACAACATACAAAAACACCACCAACACTGACAGTGAACATGACAAACATTCACAACAATCGCGCTGTACCAAAGCATTGAAAGACAATAACGCCATCCACTACTCTCCAATGTTAGTCTTTGATTAAGGATTCTCCGGAATCAATCAGTGGAGCATTAATCGAATCGACCTGGAGCCATGAAATCACGATTAGGTAGATCACTAAGGGTCCTACCCTCGTTATCCGACAGCTTGTTTGTCGGTTTAGAAATGGACCCGTAATTAACCGTCACCCTTGGGATCGCTTCTGATCTATTCATTTTCAGCGTACGAAGGACTGTTAGCGTTCTGAACAAGAATAGGTGGGCTGAACGATGAATGAGTATATAACGATAAATTATCATCAAAATCACTCCAACCATCGCTCTTCATGGTGATGACCGCCTTTGTTAACAAGGTATCGTGATTTAGTGATTAGACCGGTAGCTAATGGATTTTGAAAATAGTTACATATTCAAAAGTGAGAAGTATGGATTAAATTAATAATTAATAGATTCAGCTCAGAAATGTGAAATTTGAACCAGGTAAATGTATATTTTATAGAATGGTTCGATAAGCAGATGCTTATGCGTAGGAATATCGGATCTGGTATGGATCAGTTGGTGAATGTTATGTAAAAGTCTTTTTACGAAGATCTGTATCATTGAATATTTCTCTGGGTTCGTCAACTTGGAATGTTTGATTTCATTTTCGTAAAATGTCAATTAGGGAATGTATTGATAAGACATGAGACACGCTAGTTCAATTTGATGTTTTACATGTACACATGTGATAAATATTTGATAAATAGGCGATAACTTGTGATTCCATGGTTATTTCTAATCGACTTCGCATACATGGACTAAGACTGAAAACACCATGGTTCGGTGTTTTTGCGATTTCACGCCATTACACCGTCACCAAGAAATGATATAATCTCTGTTCTTTACACGTTTGACGTCATAACATGATGTTGGTATGTTTTTGGCGATATTTGTATTTATATATAAAGCCGTCATGAGAATATATGAATATCATAAACCCCAAATTAACAGTATGACGTTTAAATTGTGTTGTCCATTAAACGTACTTTGTCCTTCCAGTTCATTTTAGTCGATAACCATGACGTTAAACGAGACAGTAAGCTATTGATACCCTTATGTTCAGATTTAACAGCAATGTTTATTACATCTAGAAAGTAACTTGTTAAGACATTGATACCAAAACGTTTCATATGGTTATGTGCTAACGAAAACGTATCGAAATAAAATACATGCATGTACCCGTACACGCGAACACAATCGTCCCAATTGTAATATTTGAATTGAAAACTTGAATTGGGTTTCTCACGAAGGGCAAGCATATATATACGTAAATAAATATAATGTGTTCGGTTATGTGAAGGGTTATGTGATATGGCGTTTGCAGTTATAAAAGAATGATACACAACCCACATTTCTCAATTCGTTTAAGGTAACACTGTCGTTAAAGGGGCAGTAGCACTTTTTTTTTAAATTTTATTTTTTCCGAATTCCCCACTTATAATGACAGTTTATGTAATTTATATTCACTTTAGAGGGTAAAATATCTTATTACACAAACCAGTTATCCATAGTGGTAATAACGGCGTTTCGTATAAAGTAAAAAATGGATGGCGGCCATTTTATTGTGAACACATTTTATTATTTCGAATGACAAAAACGATTCCCATGGCCTTACCGAACCATTAACACTCATTTTTAATCTGATTTTCCAAAGAGAGAAGGGTGTTTTACTATTGGCGACATTAATTTTCAAATACATTTCCTCAATTTATTTGAGAGAAAAAAACGTGCTACTGTCCCTTTAAAGAAGAAGATAAAAACGTGCATGGACAGTTACATCCTTGTATACTCAGCATGGTTTCTGGGCCAATATTTGTGTGAATTGTTTCCATCGAGTTACTGCGAAGAACAGAACAAAATTTATACGATTGCGATAATGGGTCTGATAATATTGTAAAATGGGTTATTTGATATGTCTTATTCACTGTTATATATGGACGTCGATAAAACATGCTTTAATTACGCTAATATCATATTCTGATAGACACTAAACGGCTGCCAGAATTCATTCTGATGTCCCTTGCCATACTGAGAGTAGGCAGGAGGGTGGTATTAATTTGTAATGCCCAAACCAACCCAGCGATAGGTCATTATGTTGCTCGCGTTTCGTTCAAGTTATCACAGCGGTTAAGTTCTGATTTGGTACTACCGATCCCAAAGGGGGAGTTTGCGATCCTTGGAATGAATGGGTTGATAATTTCCAGACCGGAAATGCGTGACAGGCATTCGGAACAAGGGCGTCAAACGGGGTGGGAAAGTTTGGTCACAACACGAAAACCTCTAAGTAGGAATTTACTCCAAATTTGCCGTTCACGACTCGAACATTTTGGAATGTTGTTAGGCAAAGGCCCCTTTCCCTTGTTAAGATCGAACTCATCAGAGAACTCACGCGAAATAGCGTGTTGAGTGGCACACTCCACTTGATTCCATGTGTGAACGGGATATGAGGACTTGAAGCCAGCAAGCGCTGATTTGATACTGAAGGAATGACTGATTAATAACGGCACGGTATTGTGCTGTCTTCGTTTTAAGATTCAAGGGGATTTTTAACAACTTCCGGTTCAAGCGGAAATAGATTCGTTCTGCAGTTTCGCAGAAATGTAATTTACGATTATAGAATGGATCTGCATTTATTTCTTCTCTTAATTCAATTTTGGTCGAAATGAATCGATTTGTATGTTTTAGCCTACGTGAACAATATTAATGACATTGTTTTTATTTTTCTAACCCTGTCTTTCGATTTATTACACTATCCGATGATGAATTATTTTTTAATGAATGATCGACTACACTGAATTACGTTTAATCCTCTGACATACGTAACGTTTTTGTTACTTTAATGTCCTAGAGACACTTGTTCATATTGTGACATTCTGTCTTAAATCGAAATTTTCAAATTTCCTAACTACATTACGATAATTATGCATTAAGTGAGACACCTGCTACGATTCGTTTTTGTCGATCAGGTGGTAATCAATCGTCTCAATTAACATTAAAAAGTAGGTGCTTTGGGAATCGGCTTTGGAACAAATCGCTTTAGCCTGAAATTGCAAATACTTTTGCGTATAGCTGAGATTATTTTTCCTCTTCTTAACCTTCTTATAAGTTGACACAGGTTATATCCAAAAGAGGACTTTTCGTTACTCTTTACAAATTATGAGTATTTTGCATGTCTTCGTTGTCAAAAATTTCGTTTACTGAAGTTTACTGAATTAACCGTAGAAAATGTTCATACTGTCTAATAGTATGCTAACATCATTCCACTTTAGATTAAATGAACCTTCGGTAGCAATAGGGATATACTTGTAAGAACACCTGACGTCATATAAATGACTATGTGCAACAATGGCAGAGGGGATATTCGAAAGGGTTTAGTTATATATGTATATTTGAAGAAAATAGAAAAACACGAAGCGCTCTGTCCGGATTCAAGTTACCAGTCCAAGGTTTTGTGATGCTTTTATTCACACGTTGATAACGCTTAAGCGGTCATGGGGAACAATGCATTTTGTTAAGAGATGATTTTCAGGGCATGGTAAGTTCCAACTGTGATAATAATGCTCATTGAATAAAATAAAGAATGCGTTTCAACATATCCCAAAAACATTATGGTCGTCCCTAATCTTTACGGTTCGAATCCCTCATTAACAACCAACAAGTTACTGGAATGTTTAATTTGATCCAAAATGATAACATTATACTGATCATTGAACATATTGTACCTATGGTATATGCTCTCTACACCCACACATATCGTGTCCTGCTATATCCTGTGACCAAGAAGAATGTCAAGGGCTTTTTTGTGTGAAATATCACACTAATGTTACTACACAATGGTTATTTTATTTCTACGATACTCGAAAATGTTTCAATACTTCTTACACTTAAACCATTTATGTATATTAAAACAATGGTGAAAAACAGACACATACTGTTAGAAAAGAAGGTACTGTTAGAGCAGTAGTTATCAGGTACATTGAAGAGTACTTAAATACCCATTGTTCAACCATGTGTCGGAAACCTATTGATGCGTGTCAGTGTTCAATACTGATGATCCATGAAACAATATTGAATTATCCTTAGATATGATTTTATCTATACCAATTCACAATGCGTTAAAAGCCCAAGAAAGATTTTCCAAAGCATTGACTGCCTATTGAACCACTGACAGTTCTAATGGGTACTCTTCTAAATGAAGCGGATAAAAAGCCTTTGTTCCAATAGAAAGGGACAAAACTCAGGATATCGGGCAATTCGGATGTAATACAGTTCTTCTAGGAAATGCAATCATGCCATCTTTGAGCGACACTACTCTTGGTGATAAATTGATCAAGCACTAAGGCCAGATAACCCATTGAAGTGGAAATGCATTAGATGTTTGTAGAACAAGCAAATGCTTACAATATCAAAAAACACACACTGACATTACCATAAAACAGAAAAGGGCTATTGATTTTGATGTTCTACGGTTCAAATACAAGAATTTTCAAGCAGAGGAAGGGAAGTTTGTTTATCCCCAGAACGGCAACTGATTTAAGGCACGCATGGGCTAAAGCTATTGTAACGTTATTACTCCCAATGCAAAGTGTCACGCCGTCTCCTGAGACTTGCATTCAGCTGTAGCCTCTCCGGTATCAAATACGATTACCGATTATACAGCACAGTAATCTAGGCGGCAGAAAGTGCAGTTGCATTAGTAAATAGTTATTCTTCAATTTGGCTACTGATTTCTCGCTTTTTGCCAGATTTATATACATTAAATCAGTATGAGACAACTTCAATCGTCTGCATGAGTGGCACACCATCTTTAATTCTACGGGTGAACTGATACAGAAACGAACATTTGAAAAATTTTATTTTTGAAAATGGAAAATAGTTTTCATTAATATCCCAATGTATATAATGTAGTCATTGTCATGCCAGACGTTTAATACTAATTATAAATTAATTTCAAACCCGGCTACTTTATAAAATTGATGCAAATGCGTTAACAGTACAAAGACTTAAACTTGATTCGTTTAAATATCGTTTCAAAGGTCTTTTAAAATTGCTTAGTTATACCTTTCACAATTGTCTCAAATGTCTATGTAGGCAGTTGAATTATAAATATTATAGTATTTCAAATTAAGAGATACCATTTTGACTTTCAGAATGTTCTGGAAAGCAAAAATATAGTAGATAATTAGAAGATATATTGAGTTTTAGTTCCTTTTTAACGCCATGCATATAAAGGTCAGACTTTACGTATAGTTCATATTGACGGTTCTTAAATCATAACCCTTCTCAAATTTCAAGTCTTAATATTTAATTCACTTCCTTGCAGCCCGACGAACGACAGAGGAACACACGATGTCGCCGGTTGTGGAATATCTATGGAAAGCAAGCCTGGCTGTTTTATTTATACACACCGTTCTAGTAACAGGTAAGATTATTATAGTGCCTTTCAAACGTTAAATGCATTGAAATACGCTGAAATTAGTCTGTAGGTTTGCTTCATCTGCATTGTCGAATTGCGTCGATCGTGTAAATATAGTAAGCATTCCTTTGAAACAGTAATTTATAGTTCAAAAATATTTTAGGACAGCAATGAAGACAAACAAAATAGATTGTTATTTTAAGAAAAGGTGTAAAGAAGCTTTCGAGGCAAACAAAAACAATAGACTTAAAAGCCTTGACTTGGCTTAAAAGATACAATGTTTAATCTTTCATAAGTTGAAAAGCGTGTGAACGTTATCTTAAGAATCAAAGGGTATTCTCAGAAGGTATGCATGAGTTTGTTTCTCTCTGATAATGGGAAAAGCGAAATGTTGATACTTATAAATAGTTAAGATTACAATAACTTTTGTATAAAAATATGAAAATAGGTATTTAGTAAAGTAACACGTCGAGAAGTCCAAACAAGAAGTTAAAATTTTGCAATTTATATCTATGGAAACGGTACGAAATGTAAAACAATTTGAAATTAAGCAAATCCTGAACATGCATTGGGTTTTGTTTCATGTTTTGGCATGCGTACGTTAATGAAACGATCTATTGATTAGGCAAGCAACTAATTCACACCAACTCAAAGGACACAATGATACCAAAATAATTGTTGTACTATTCAATCTTTTAAAACATTTGGAAGTACTTGAAGATGATGAAAACCTCGCCAGTATGCCTGGAGAGTGTATAGAGGAACATTGGAGTTGACTAGTACTGTCGTGTGAGTGGCATTCTAAACACTTGGAGACAGCTCATTAAATAAACATGTAAATACGGGAATCAGATGTCTGCTTATTGTTGACATAAAGGAATTGACATATCTTTGTCGTCGTTTTGCTAAAGCTGATAGCCATTCTACAACAATAAAAGTCCCATATGACATTCAACACTCAATTATGAACGTTATCTAGA
Source organism: Gibbula magus (assembly GCA_936450465.1). Taxonomy (NCBI): domain Eukaryota; kingdom Metazoa; phylum Mollusca; class Gastropoda; order Trochida; family Trochidae; genus Gibbula; species Gibbula magus. Next base: position 40,129,634 of record OW388294.1, on the reverse strand, counting down.
TATAAACAGCTAATAGAAATACACGAAACTGCACAAATAGTTTTGATATCTGATACCGTAGACCATAGGGACTAGTAAAGTGCCGAACCATTGGAAATTTCCTCCACTGAACAGCAGGTTTTCTAAAGTTAGGCGCAAGGCAAATGCTTTATAATGACATTTTAATAAGTCATAAATTCCTTTTAAGCATCAACAGTATTCGTGCTATGGGAAACCCTTAATTTGAACGTGCATGTTTCTGAGAAATCTTAGCTCGAATGTCTCTATAAGAAGGAATGACAATATCAAATCTTAAAGTATGAGAAAGTTCGTGGTGTTTATATCGTTTTAGGAACACATTTTGGACTAAGCACTGGCCCTATCGTTATGTAACAGATATGTAAACGATACCATAGTTACGTTTATACATTCAACATAAACTAATACGTATGTGGAAAGACGACGTACCTGATAAGGAGTAAACGTATTTGAGAGTGTTATGCTAAACCTTCATTTAACACGTCAGATACTGTAGAGTGGAGGTAAAGAACTTTACTGAACGAGACAATGGTCAACTTCCAAACGCAAGGCATAACTCTTGCCAGTCTGTATTACTGGTTGATTTAAGCCTTGCGGTATTTCCCTCGCTTTGTTGTGTCAAGATAGTGAATCGCTGCACCAGAAATGCATAGTGGGCCTGGATTCTAAGCACAAATTCCTTAATGAAATACTGCAAGGCCTACATCAGCCAGTAATGGAGACTGGCAAGAGTTATGTCTTGCATTGGGAAGTTGGACCATGGTGTTCCGATTCGAGCTGTTTTATTTCGAAATGTGTTACCATTTTATGAAAGTACAATTTTCAGTAAGGACGGCGTGCTGCTGCACCTTTAATTAATGATAGTATCATTTCGCTGGTGATTCTGTAATTTCCTTCATCTATCTTCATCCACAGCTTAAACTTTTACAGAATAACTGCTACACAGGCTTATGCTGTTGTTTTGTGAAACTTTCCGAAGTGAAATAATAGCTTCACATTAAACGACATAAGTAAATAAGTAAGCGACGATCTTCAACATTCACTTAAATATCCCATAGAGACCATTGAAGTAGAAGAAATCCCTGTCATTGGAAACTAATTATCGTACAAAGAAGTGATTGCTATTCCCAGTGGGGGCTAATAAACGTACTGATGTGAAGAAAAGTCGTGCCATATTACAATTACTTTGGCTTCTGACGAAACGAAACAACTCAAGCAAAATATTGAAATCAGGGATTTGTTGTCTCAAATAATTTGTTCAAATGAAAACATTTAAGGCCGCCTGCGTCTGTTGCATAGTTAACAAATGCTTAATCTAATTAATAATTTGATTGGCTTCTGACGAAACAAACGACTCAAGCAAAATATTGAAATCAGGGATTTGTTGTGTCAAATAATGTGTTCAAATGAAAACATTTAAGGCCGCCTGCGTCTGTTGCATAGTTAATAAATGCTTAATCTAATTAATAATTTGATTTTGTTTACTATTTTAATCTGTTGAAATGTTGTTTTATTTAAATGTGACGATGCGGTTTTTTTATTTGAACAAAACATATCCTCCAAAGAAAACGTAAAACCTAGATGGTGCTGAATTGTTAAACGAACAATTCAGCAAAATTATTTCTTTTAACACTTATAGGGAGAAGATAATAGTGAAGATGCTACATTTATGTTTGTAGATATTGTAATTCAAATATACAAAGAACCAAATACGTCATTTGTATAATTAAATCGAGATAATATCCTTTTCATCATATCTACATAAACATTCTAGAAAGAAATCGAAAACACTTTGAAACACAAAGCAGAATGCCTCATTGGCCTGAAGGAAAATGCCTTAAGTAATATGATTTAATGATTATGTGACATGGCAATATTGAAACTAAATAAACTTGATTCAAGATTATCACGAGTTGGAAGACATTCAAGATCCCCAAAGGTGAGATCTCATTATACACGTATTACCTGCTTTATAATTGGTAGCTAAATGAAACATCCATTATCGATCATGGTTTTGTAACACCCACAATGACATCCAAGGCATAAATGAGATTTGTGATGTAACCCGTTTTCATTAGAGTTAACGAGATGGCAGACAATTTACCCGAATAAGCAGACAAACGGTTTAGTGTCTAATGAATAGATTAATTTTACAAATGATAATGCTTGGAGGTCCATTTGGATATCATGCCAAACCAATTATTAAGGATTTACGTAGGATTGCGATTTCCTATTGAGTATGGGGATTAGAAGCGGCTGGTATATAGACATATTGTATGAAACGTGTGATTCAAAATAATAGCTGATTGAAATAGATAGCTTTGATCAGAGGTTGCTCAAGGTACTGTTTGTTCACTGTTTTGTATAGAGAATGCGTATCGCATTGTCAAGTTATCTGATTTCAGAAGTTAGTATTTTGGTCTTGAAGACATAATCTGAAAGACTTATTGTTCTCATTCTGTTTTCGTTTCCTTTTTATTTATACTATTTTGTGCAACGAGTTCTGAAGCAGCGGCTTGACCGATTTTCAAAAACGTTTAGAAATGATAGCCTGAGACATGAACTCGCGATGTACAGATCTCGATTAAAATCATTCGACCTGATTCATCTGCCCTTGAAGTTCAACATTTAAACCTAACTGTCTCGAAAACTATTCGACACAATTTCACAAAGCAGCTTTTGCAATGTAAGCAATAACATCCTTGCGAACCTTCCTTTCCGACCTTAATAATAGATTTCCCGCTTTGAGACAATCAGCGAGTTTTATGATATACGTCTTTAAAAAAATCATGTCTCCACACTGTAGATGATTTGTAAACTAAACTAACATTGTTTTGGTTCATCTATCAATCATTGCTCTAAATTTACCGGTTAAATACGTTCTAACCATTAATCAAAATAAATGATAAATTTGTGTCAATTTGCATGGTGCAAGCTGAATATGTATCATTAAATATGCCTCTCAAAGAAGATGAATATGTATCACTCAAGATTCAAAAGGAAAACGTGCATGTCACGGACTTTCTGTAAAGTAGCGTTTAAAAAAAGGAGCAAACTTTTTTGTTTTGTTAAAACATTATGACGATCATTCAGAGCTATAGTGCTGTTTTCTTTCATCAATGGAAGTTATTAGAATGGAAATTGATTTCAACAATGTGTATGTTGCCTTTTGTCAACAATGGATTCTGCAGAAATAACTTGGCATCGCGTCCATCCTGCTCCATCAGTATGTTTGTGATGGCTCTGTTCTCTCATACGGGTCCTGCCTCTTTTGCTCGAAAGAGAGCTCTTTCATTGGCTGGCTGTATTATAGCCAAACAGAAAGTCTTCATCCTCAGGAGATCATATAGGATATATATCGCTAAATACCAAACGAAATTCTGTGAAATACAATACTTAAGAAATAAGTGAGTAGTTGGTATGCATGGAGCGAAAGCGAGAAAGAAAAAGGCCATGTGAACAAGAATATTTTCGAAAGACAACCTACATTTTGTTTTGGTTGCATTGGTTAGATCATTCAACTAGTCTCTGTTCTTCCAACTTCCCAATGCAAGGCTTAACTCTTGCCAGTCTCCATTACTGGCTGATTTAGGCCTTGCATTATTTCCTTAAGAAATCTGTGTTTAGAAATCCAGGCCCGCTATGCATTTCTGGTGCAGCGATTCACTATCTTGACACAACAAAGCGAGAGAAATACCGCAAGGGTTAAATCAGCCAGTAATGCAAACTGGCAAGAGTTATGCCTTGCGTTTGGAAGTTGCTGCTCTTCTGGATTTTATAACTTTATGGATTTAATAGACGGTGATAAATCCCACAACTTGGTATAAAGGGAAACGAGGAATCTGCACGGGGTCATTACGGAGCAAAAAGATAGTTAGAAATACTGCAGTAATTGAAAAAATGCGAAGCGCTGAGAGTCATGTCGATAAGTATACTGTGGAAGTTTACAATTTCATATATAGTAGCCAATTGGATAAAGCGTCGTATGATCGATAGGTAAGGTTCTAAATGGTCAAAAGATAAGTATGTGACACATGTATATGGATAAATGGTTTTGATCATGACGATGCGACCTTTGATCACAGAATAACCATTCCCCGTGGTCTAATTACGGACTAAGCATTAAGTTGTAGACCAGCAGGGATTATACATGCAATGGAGACGTAAACCCCCGGAGTATACTTAGGAATAATCACTTACATACTGCCATTGACCGTCATCAAATGTCAGGTTGACCTGGTAATCACAGCGTATGGGCAAATGATATAAGACCATTACTTATACATAATGTAGCATGTCAGACGATGTATAATACATCAACCAGACGAGCGGCGTTAGCAATTGCTCATTTAACGTAACTTATTCAAATAAAGGTCACCTTAATCAATATGCTCTCTTAAGTCTAATTGGATCAGCGAGTCTCATTTTAAGGACTTGTGGCTATATAGAAGGGACATACGATACACAATTTAAGGATTTAGTCTAGAAAGGAACTAGAACCTAAAGAAGGTACAAAAGCCTATACCCTGTCGAGAACCAGCAGTTGGGACAATGTTATGATTACTCAATAACTCTCATCCATTTGTCACCATGACAACGACATGTTGCTACATTAGTGTAAGGTCATCATTCTTTATTCATGTACCTATTCCCAGATGCATTATCAGGAAGAAACGTTGTTATACTGACATGGCAATTGTTTTATCAGAGCCCTGAATAAACACTATACAATATGTGTGAGGGAAAACCTTGACGGGAATGAAAATGATTTTGTCTGAGCGACCTCCATCTGTTGGGGTCCAAGTTTTATTCTTTCCTCCACGCATCCGGTATGACGTGTTTATCGTTCTCGCTTTGACATACTGTAAAAATAAAACTATAAATTCAGCTCTCCCAGAGTAATTTAATTATCCATGCATAGGGATGTTTTCCTTAAGAATAATCGAGAATCGCCACTTGGGAATTAAGACGTGCTCGGCGCAAGCTGTAGTTTTGTTTTCTTTCGCTGTAAAACAAAATTTACAATCTCTGTACGCACGACATGTATGCTTTTACTTCTACAGTGCAAGAAGTCGAAAACCATGTAACAATTGTATGTTGTAATTTCTGTTGCAAATATTCGTTGACAACGAACGTACATGTAGTGTAAGTAAGGACTTGAAACTTTCACTTCCGTTTTATAAGAGTTATCTGAATTGAGAGCAGGTTCTTCGTCTCAACTTAAATGGAAACATATTCAATGATATGAATTAATTGAAATGAAAACAATTTAATTGATAACAATACAGTTGTCATTTACATATCATGGCTGCTGGACTGACCGTTTTTTTCAAAGTTTTTGAGTGAAATTTTAACAAATGCGTCGTGACAATAGATTATGTTACATGATCTACCAAAGCGCCTTAGTGTCCATCGCGTCATTACGAGCTAACATCAACCTGGTTAATATGGCCCGAATCCGCCTCTACGCTGAAGTCGATCCCAGATTCATCTAGGCTTATTTCTAATCTAACCCTCAGGCAAAGTCACGTCCGTTACATTGGTCGACGTTTGTTGACGTTGACGTGTGAGACGTTCCAGGATATACGGGATATGTTCGGCGGATAAGAGGCTTTGACTGAACGCCGACATCGATACCGTGGTTATGTCTTCATGTTCATGTCGGTACAAGCGTTCGTGATCTGGTACTACTTTGTAAGTGTGTACCAGACTGGTCGATACATCATTGTAGTATTTTGTAATTTGTTTACGTCTTGCTGTTCGTACAATAACGTCCGAGACATCGTTGTACTATCGTGTAAGTTGGCAACGGCCAGCTGTTAGTGTCAGACAGGGTCGTGACAACGTGATCTTGTGCTATATATTGTAAGTTGCTTACGTCCAGTTGTCATTTGGTTCTACCCAGCAGTTAGTGTCAGAAAGTTCGAGCCATCACTGTACTACCTTGTAGAGTTGATTCTATTCAACGGTTGTGTAAGAAAGTTTGCGTCATTACTGTACTATCTGTTAATGTGGTAACGCCCTGCTAAGTTTCAGACCAAATGAAGTCACGTGATCAAGTGAAAGCTGAAAGGGTCAGTCCGCCCGAATATAGAATAGTCTCTTGAAATTCATTTCATTCCAAAATACTTTGTATTGACATTATCCTTTTAACTTTGTAATGAATATGACTTGTTTGCCACGCTTACGTCTTTCGTAAATAACACGATGAACGAAAACCGGAAGTTGAGGCTATACTTTTGTACAACTGAGGTGTTGATGTGCTTGTGCATTGTTGTCATTACTCGTTAGCTGCACAGTTTTGAATACAGCTTTATACTGTGTTGAACATTGTGCAGAATGGTCAAATGACCTCTTCAACCTTTAACACAATTAATCATTTGGTTTAGTTTTGGTTTCTCGAATTGACGCGTGACCATGCCTGAAGATATTCACAAGCTTGAGGTCAATTTATTCGTTGATAGATTCTTGACAACCCTTTGATAACCGTCATTTACACAATAATTCACATGATCCAAGCTTAAAAATATTTGATTAGCTGCTTATTGTTTTTAGTGTTATCAGTATATTTAGACCTTGCAAATGTACTTCAAGAATGTCGAAATGCTGCAGGAATCCTGGTATCCAAGGCAACAATCGGTCGCGATTCTCTCCCCAGGGACCTTAATGTCATATTGTCACGTGATGAAGATAATCCAGATGATTACAGCAGATAATGAAATCGACTGGATTTTGACACTGGTCAGACAATAAGATTGAGATTTATTTTCTGAAAGTCTCTTTCTTAGAAGCACAGGATCAAGGGATTCCAAAGCCTACGTTGTATGGACCTTAATCCTTATGAACTCAATTTTGGTACTGTAGGATGTAGGATAGGATACAGATATATTGATCTTCTTTACTGGAAACTGCACATATTGCTTTGTGTTTTTACGCGTGTACATGGTAGTGCATTAATGTTTCTTAATCTAGTTTATCCATAGAAACATAAAGTAACGGACGCAAGTTACTTGTATAAAATCACGTAGACACACAACGTTATCCTCGTTAAGGAAACTATTGTGTTAGGATAGAATGTCCATACAGAATACTTAAATTTACTCTTTCATATAAACACGTAGGGTTTTATCTCGAATATGATTATTTTTCATGCTAGTCGATGTGCATTTCCATCAAACTGAATCGATTACTCACTCTGATTTCAAAAACTAAAATGTTATTTTAAGCCAATGAAAGACATATGCGTCTTGATCATCCAAATATAAATTATTATCTCTGCTACTAAGATATAGGACCACCCCGTACCTCCCATGTTCAGCTATCCATTTCTATAGCTGTCTGGAGTGCAATGGGTCTGACATTACATAACGTTTTGGTGTCTCAAACGGGATTTGAACCCGGGCCCTTTGCTTTCCTCTTCACCGTTGTGTTCTAAATACAAGTGACATAAAATAAAAATTGAGAAACGGGGAAAATGGTTCTGTAGCATGCCAATGACATTTTATTTGATTTGCCAATTCTTCATAATGAATATATTCACACTTTTCGTTTAAGAGTTTATTTCTTATGTTTGCTAATTGGAAACTTGTGCGAGATGAGAGACGCTGACGGGTTCTTGAGCTTAACTGAAGTTCCCGTTTCAAGATTTAGAATTCAATATTGATGGTTAATATTAGCTTCTGCAATCGCAATGAAACAGGGCCGTTAAATTAGATTCTATAAAAAAGACAATGGAATAATTAGAATTGCATTTTTAGATTACATTTCAGTACAAATGCGATGGTACTCGGGCATATGCATATTTTCAGAAATTCGTGTAATGAAAATGTGAAGTGGGATCAGGAGAGTGTACAATTTTATGAATATATAAATTTGATTTGAATAATAAAACGGGTAGCTGCTGGTAATAACCAAATTTTAACTAGAACCACTCATATTATTCATTTCAATCAATAGTCCAATGAATATACTACGCATTTAACATACGAAATGTACATTCCATTTAAAATAACAGTAAAAGGGCATCGTGGTTTATGTGAGTAAAAGAAATATGAATTCTCATAAATATTGGTAAATGTAAATCACTCTAAGGTTCACAAAGTAAAGGTATCATAATTCAGCTTAGAAAGACATATTTCATCTGAAGTAATTGTTGCAGATTTCGAACTATCAGCGCGACTCGCTATTTGTGATTGGCGAGGCGCCGTGCGCCTTTTATAACGTGATTGAAGAAAGTCTATTCGAATGTCCTCGGCGCTTATAATGTACCGTCGACTTTAAGACGGGATTTTTGAGCTTGGCGAAATGACTCCCTCAAGAACATTTAATCATTGCAGCAGATACTTGTATCAAGAGCAGAGGCAAACTGTCAGATTGCTTAGTGGAGGCTTTGAGGAAGACGCATCATTCTTCATACAACTGCAGATTGGCAATCACGGATGTAATAAATGGAACTGAAATGGTCCATCCTGGCAGTATGGATACACTGCCAAAGCTTGAGAGATCCTTGCCAACGTTTTGAAATATTATTGTTCGATGTGATATCTTTACGCAGGGGTACAAAGGGATCCGTCGATTCAAAGAGACGTGAGGGATTAAGGGAGGAGGATTTACTAGTACTTTAAAGATGCTTATCCCCTTCATGCTGGGATGACTTTAATGAATACAAATTTGTAGCGTTCGTGGGGACGGTGGAATTGGGTTGATATAACATTACGAAAATATACATGAATCATTTATACAGGGAGTTTGACTTGCGTTAATACCTCGGGACTACTTTACGGAACTGTTTGTATCCTTGACGAGAGGAATTGCTCTTGGGATTATTTTGAAATGTTTTACGAGATTTTAGACTCGTGTCCGGGAACCGTCAATGAAAATCAACATTGCACATCACGGAAGTGGCGGTGAAAATGAGCGAGATATCCCAACGGACTTGAAGGCGACAGTTTTACGGTTCCCGTGTGAACTTGTAGAATTTAAAAAAAAACCATCTGTTATCAATACGTACAAAGAGAAAAAAGAGAATACAGATACTGACATAAATCACATTTCCATATCGTTGTGATAATGAAAGTTAAGCAGTTCACAAAAACGTTAAAAGTTTAATGTGAAATTTAATCCTCTTACATAAGTACATGTCAGCACTGTTGTAATCTTCACATAGTTAACGCTACTGACTTGGCAAGAAATCTAAAATATTCATGACGCGTCAGATTACTTAAAACAATCCTGTTTGTTCTTTTCATTGAAGCAGAACGTTGCTTTCGTAATGTGAAACCTCTTGAGAGTAATACTTTCTTTACACCTACAACACCTTGATACTTGGTTTATTTTAGTTCACCTGGCGTTAATGAACATTGGCAAAGAAGCCAATTGGGAATTCGTGTTTCACAGGTCCTTTGTGTAAAGTGGAGAGAATGCCATAACGTCATTCATTCTTTAACAAATAACACAGAAAGAAAAGTGTCAGCAGCATACGCGTTTGAAGGGTTCTTTTACAAGGATCATTTTTAATTCAGAGGAGGCGTGTTACAGCAAAAACAATGACGTTGACTTTTGTAAAGAATTGATATTGTTTTGATAGTGAATTTTTCAGCGATGTCTTTCTTCACAAAATACCAAGTACATCAAAAGAATATTCAGCGACCTAGCTACCTTATGTGTAACGTTGATCAACAATAGCTTATCTGTCAATATGTGTCAAAGAACTTGTAAAACAGGAGTATAATGTATGGCGTGAAATGCAACATCATTCCTTCTAAAAGGCAATACGTTTTGTTACTGTAGTGTTCGGGCAAACAGTACTAAACAATCACACAACTGGAAGGAGGGATGTCATGGTTGATATTGTACGCATCATTACACTCATTTTTAAAAATATGAATCCTTTGAATCAGAAAGAACGACCCCGATATTTATTGTGGAAACGGAATTCGAGGGGATATTCCCGTTTTTACATTTCTGTTATACATTATCTTTCAAATGAATTTTACGTACGCTTGCATTACAGAACAAATGTTAAAATATCCCCCGATGTTCGTTCCACAAAGAACACCTAGTTCATAATGTCCTGTTCAGTGCAAAATAGCGAGTCATGTCCATAAGAACCTAAACATAAATTTGACAAGGAGTTTGAGTTGTTTGATAAATATTATGTTTTCAAGTTCAATAAAAATTCAAGTTTATTTTACAATATTATTTAACCTATTGTAGCATCATAATTTTGAAAAAGACAACAAACATTTTCAAAGTTCAGAACATGGTTACAAACGTTACATATCACCTTTGGGTATGGACCAGTAATCTGCAAAATTCTTGCTTGACAGTCTGTCCCGTTTGAAAGGATTAAACCTATGCTGTCTCTAGTAGAGTATATGTTAGAGGGCATGATAGCACACTTGATTGTAAGTGGATCCAACGAAACACTTAATCTTAGTTTATTGCAGTGCGTCACGGTAGCCTTATCCGGATAGACAGACAAACAGCAAATTGATCAACAACACCTTTGTCCACTTTCTTTCCGCTAGTAATTGCCTTTAGGAAAGTCATGTAGGGAGACAGACGAGGATGTCTATAATTAACGTTAAGCCAAAGCTTTTGACATATGCCTGTCACTGTCAATTAACCGACAGAAAGATACAGCTAGGTTAAAACGCATCGTCTCCGTGAAATAGATTTTTGTCCAGGATAACGAGGAAAACTTTCTCGACATTTAAGTTTTTCTATCAACAGGATATTAGAGATTTGTTTCGACGTCGCGCATAGTAAAGATGAACGATGGTGGACGAAGAAATGTTACACGTTTAAAGCAATGTCAAGGATCATTGATTTTACTATAAGGGAACACTCAAATATATTTCCCGGAGTCATGCATACAATACAATGTGTTTCATTTAAATTTTATTTTGTGAATTGTATGTACATTGGTGTACGTTGTTTTAAAGTGCATTAGCTTAATTTCACGAGATACATGTAAAGGCTCCTTCTATCCATTTAGACAGAAGTGGATGTGTCACTGCTGTCATTATACACAGAAATCCGCGTTTGGTGCTTACAACTTTTGGTTTATTGAAATAATTTGTCGTATTAATATTGATATGGCTCTTATCATTCGTATACATAATACATTACAATTACAAATTATTAAAGTAGTCGGATGTCTTGAATTTTACTTTAAATGCCACTATTAGTTAAAAAATATCAACAGCTGTCCTCCATTACGTTATAAGCAAACATGAAACTTCTATCTTAAATTATTATTAATTGATTGCTTAAACATATACAAAATATCAAAATACCAATTATGTAGTTTGAAATGGAAATTACCCCGTGTTTAGTGTTATTTCAAAATCCATTATCCATGACCTTTCCGATACGTATTTTATGGGACAATGAATGAATATTCTTAACAAAGTTCGTTCTTTCTAGATTCGTATCCTGCAGTCAAATCTTTTAATATCTGTCCATAGACAATCTGTCTCCATGCTGTCTTTCCTTTCTAAAAATCGGAAATGCACATATTCGTAATGCCAAATAACATTTGCATTTAGTTTTCTACGTTGTCAAAACAACGAATTATATAATTTTTTTTACAAAAAGACACTCCTTTGAATAAAATTAAATTCATTTAATCATAATGCATTCGTTCAAAGAAGAGTATATGCCCCATTGAACACTGGGTTGCTTCATTATATTCTGAGATATGTTATCATTTGTTCCAATAAGTAACCTCAGTAGGGTTATTAAATATCCATGCCATTTAGATAGTTGGTCCATGTAGCATTGTACTAACTTGGATCAAATTCTCTGCATTAGTACGTGTCATTGGACTGTTTTGGCACTAAGCTACATCCTCAGATTCCGGCACCCGTCGCCAGCACTGAATATCTATAAGTTGTCCACTCAGCCACATATACCTCCAATTATTTGGCATATAATTCAAGTTAAGTTTCGAGACTTCAAATTAAAAATCGTAGGTTATAGTTTTGTGCAAGTCTGTACATGACTTATACATCTAAGACATGCTGTGGTCTTCAAATCCACTGTCATACCTCTTCGTCCTAGTGTATTATATGTATAGCATCGTTGTACAGCACGTCAGATGCTACGATTTAATCAATAAAGCACGTTTTAAATTGCTATCAACTGGGCACATCGTTTCCAGACACACCGCCAAATTTGGACAACGACATTTTAAGTGCTTCCTGTGTCTCAGTAGGGCCCCGTCGGAAAGGTCGACCTCCTTTGTAGCTGATGTTCAGCAGAGTGTCATAGGGAACACAGATTTGATACTTGATGTAGACCATGGCACTTTACCTCCATGGAAGAACCACGTGTAAATTCAATCTGTCAGGGGATGTATCCTCAGCTTCCTATATCCAGCCTGTAAAGGCAAACACTCGCCTATGGTAATCATGGGCCTCCCAACAGAAGCCAAGCAAGATTCATTACTTTCTGCCTCTAATGGAGTCTAGGGGTAATGTGATAAGTTTGCAGCGTGGTCAGTGAAAGTGGTTGCGGATAAAGTCTATCATGCTATTTGGATAAAAATGGACTACTTTGAACATTCGCTGGGACGAGAAGCCTCACGAGCACATGCAATTAATGATGGCGTGAAGCATCAGTTAGTACTGGTTGATGTGGGGATCATTCATAAATGTTACAAAACACAATCTGCATTGCGTTTTGCAGAGAATTCCTTCTTTCAAGCAACCCAATGTGAACATACATATATGCATATTGTGTATGCATCGTTACAGAATATGTCCTTATCAAAGACATCGCCAGCAGTATTTTAGTTTTGAATCTGTTTGATATTGTTTCTATTGCTCGGTAGTTGATAACATAACATAATGACTCAAACTCCCTCAGTTGAATGTTTAAAACATGTTTTGGTAATGAATAGTGAAGATTCAGAGTACTTTAAAAGTAGTTTTGTCAAATATATAATCAAATATTTGGATTGGGATATGCTTTGAACTTGCAACAATAACGAGATAGGTCATTACAGAACAGTTTGATGGCTTGACCTGAAACGTAAGCACGTCGTATTCTAAAGAGACATAATGACATCATAATGGTAAAGGTGATAATTCAACTGACAATTTACTCGCATTTCGCAAATATCAGTCATGTGCGCATGGTTTTACGAGAGATCAAGGTACTAAATTAGTCTTTCTGTTGATGTCGAAGATAATGATACGGGAATTTATCTGACCATGTACAAGATATAGTTGATATGGTTGAAACTTCAAAGAATTTAAACTTAATTAATACACATATTTCATGGATTAATTTACATGTTAATGATGTATGCATTGTAAGTTGATATGGATTTGAATTCCGTTAATGTACAATACGCAAATATTGTATTAATCTAATATTAATGCGGTTTGCTAAGCAAATGTTACGAATGTATCATGAACGTGGTTATCTCTTTAAAGAAATGTTACTTCCGAACGAAGGCAATATATTGACTATTCATTTCGCATGCTTAAGTTAGAACGCAATTAAATATATATACAATGATTTATTTATATACATATCCTCATATACCAAAGAAGTTCGTGACCGGCACAGATCTACAGTGTGTACAGGTGTCACTGCCGAACTAAGGCAATATATTGACTGATATATATTTCACAGTGCAAGTGTTGACAGGAATTATGGTGTAAATTTTATTACCATTAACAATAGCCCTGTTTGAATATATGTATACAGACGCTAAATATAGATCGTTCGTGGGAGCTAAGGTTGAAATAGAGAATATTTGCATTAGTTTGACCACCGAGGAAATTTAAGAATGCTGCCATTTTAATCAATATTCAATACCCCAATCGTCCGATATTTTGGTCCGGTCTGAATTGAGATGTTGACATGGTGGGCGTTGTTGAATATAGGTTCATGCATGTTATTAAAGGGGCTGTAGCACGTTTATTTGCGAAATTAATTTTTTCAAATGTCCCATTCATAACGATAATTAAAACTTTTAAATTTACTTTATAGGGTAAGACATCTTATTACACAAACAAATTATCCGTAGTGGTAATAACGGTGTTTCGTATGAAGTAAAATTGCATGGTGGCCATTTTAATGTGAACACATTTTATTATTTCTAAATTTTAAAAAAGTGTCCATGGCTTTACCGAACCATGTACACTCATTTTTAACTCGATTTTTCGAAGAGAGAATAGTGTTTCACTATTGATGACATTGTGTTGAACAACATGCAGACATAACGAAAAGTCAATACTGGTGTAGAACTTCTGCAGAGCAATATCTTGTGACATAGTCATTCTCTGGGAAAACAGCCAGATTCCTGTTCAGATGATGAAGAGCTAAATGTGTTTTAAAATGCAACTGGAACTTGTGCAAACACTCCCATTAAGTCTTTGCTAATGTTGATTTGACGTTATGACGTCATTTCGAATTTCATTCAGAATGGTTCTATAGGTCTCATTTTGGTAAAACTTCAAGGTAGTGCATTCCTTTTCGGTACCAAGGTATTCCATGAGCACATTTACAGTCGTTGCAAACTGTTCAGCATGCAATTGGCCAATATCCCAGTTTCCGAAAATTTCACGGGTTTTTTTGCCAAGCATTAACTTCTTAAACATTGAGGCTGGAGTCACAATTTGGGGTCCTGTTCACAGCAGGAGAAATTTGAATTTTACCAGGCTCATGCAGATCATGTTACCATTACGTGCACTTTCGCGTACTAATACCCTTAGACTTTGCAATGGTAACCATCTACTCTACAGTAACAATAGCTTAACATGTACTCTGACATTTACCGATGATATGACAAACCATGGGCTGATATGCAGGCAGAAACTATAAACATTAGAACTCGCGTTTATTTTGCTGTTCAGTATATATATAGACGGATAATTAAATATTTCATACACAAGTAAACCTTAGAAATAAATAATAAAAAAGTCATATTTTATTGCAAGCAATGTTTACTTTCATACCCACGTAACACAGTTTATCTTGTATTGCAGGGAACGATGGGAGTAGTGATGAAAACGCCGCTGTTGAGAAACGACGAAGTGCGGGACTGACGCACATGTTTGTGGGCAAAAGAATGCCAATCGGACTTGAAGCTAGAGCACCCAAGTATGGTTACTACTTTGTTGGCAAACGCATGCCCGCTGCCTTTCAAACTCGCCTCAGTCCCAAGGTCGGACGCTGGTTCGTCGGAAAGCGGCCCTACGCCCACAGGATGTTCGTCGGCAAACGGGACATGGACCTGGACGACTCCAGCCTTTTCGAAGACAGCGACTTGGACAACACCGCCCCCTATGACAATGAAAGAGCTGAGGAATTCCTCGCCGAGAAGGCCAGAATGAACCCCTTCATGTACTACGCTCTGGGCAAAAACAAGGCCAACGGCGACAGCCCTTAAGCATGGAGCTTAAGCGCTTTGGTGAAAGTATACGGTTCCTTTTCGATTGTGCTGCAAAGATCTGCCACCATGACGTCCATCTATACGTATCACATCAATAATTGTTATTTTTGACTATTTTCATGCGTAAGCTGTTCTCAGAGCATCCTTCAAGACGATTACAGAACATTAAAGTTTATTTTTGAAGAAAATATTTCCTTTGGTAAGCACCTGCAAGAATGACGGGGTTTTCAGGTGAGGGGTTCCATTCTGCGACAAGAGACACTTCAACATGGTAATTTGACTTAAAGAATCATGTTTTCCTGACGAATTCTATGTCTTGTCTCCATTCGTCCTTTGACTAACGTACTTCTACAACCTGGGTATTGTTCTCCTTCTCGTTGCCATTTGCCAAGTGTGTTTGTTACAAGGGATCCTGTGTGTACAATAAACCTTAGAGCGGTCTACAATGTTTTGTGTATGTTTTCAATTTTTGTTAGTATTGTACATAGACTAGGCAGCTTCAGAAGAACTCAAGATTTATTCGGAACTGGTTACATAATTTGTTTAATTCAATATCTTGAAATAGGTCGACGCACAACGTGTGTACATATTGTTACATAAACGAAATAAAGGGCACGCTCAGGGACCGTTTGGACAATGTCATGATTGAACAGGGAATAATCCTATGATTAAACGTGAAATAATGTAAAAAAAAGAGGGTAAATTAAATAATGAGCAAACAATGAGTAATGTTTTGGTAGTCTTATGTCACAGCTATTTCCATCGTCAAGCTTACTGGCGTTGTTGTAAATTTTAAGAATTTTTGTTTTGTTATAAAATTTAATTTCCGGCATTTGGGCAAGTTAAAAGAAATTTAGGACGGAATATTTAAAAATCACAACAACTGATATCATCGGAAAGAGACGGTATTGCATTTCGGTTATGTTTATAGCAATTGCTAAATGATAAAAACTGTGATATTGTATAATATTGTTCTTTGTGTTATCATTAAGCATTTGTAGAAAATAAAATGACTGTCAGATAATCTAAATGGGTGTTATGTTTTGATCAACAATACACGTTTTGAAAGTCAACAAAAGTAGATTATTGTTAAATTATTCATCTTCGACATTTGTTTATCATTTCAATTTCAAGGATGGAGGTTTCTTCACTGAAGTTAAACAAATCTTAAATAAGTGATAAAGTTCTGTCAGAGATCAATTGAACATTTGTGTGTTCTTTGTTGATAAAGTTGAACTTTGAAAACTTTCCGTTGCAAAGAGGAGTCTATTTCGACGAATATCAAATGGTTTTAGAAAAATAATTTATTCTGTGCCCAATCAATACACACCAATACTTATATATTATACGACTTTACATAGGTAGTTCTACATACAAATTGGTCTACCTTGCCAGTGGCTTTAAAGACAAATTCAACCGATGTTTTCTTCACGTACTACCTTATTAAAACACTGTCAACTTTTAAAATGACTGAACCTTGATGTAACTTATATACTAAGGAGAACTATTCTGATAGACATTTGAAGAAATAAATGTCTCGTTATATTGGCGTTTAATGGTAATTTTTCAATTTAAATATACATTTGGGATACGGTTTTGTAGAAATTTGAGACAAACATAAAACAGATGATTTGTCTTAATTCAAAACATATTATAGAAACAATTTGTTTAAACTTTATGCGGGGATTACATTTCTTCTCTGTGAAACAATTGAGTTGTGCACATCCTTAAAGGCGCTGTTTCAAGTTTTTGCATATTTTTTTCTAATATTATAAATTTGCCATTTATTATAATGAAGTTTATAAATTATACATGATTACGGTTGAGGACAAACCATTTCATTACACGACATTTAATTTCTCATTTAAAGTGTTCACATTCAAATGGCCGCTCGAAAGTAGTTCAAGTGATCTGACTGGTGTATCGATACCTAATCACCACAGAGTAGAGTTTTAAATATGCTACACTGTTGGAATGTCAACCACCTGAACTCATAACCGTTTTCTATGGACAGAGCTTATCGGGTCGTGCAATGACATGTTTTAACTTTAATGTACTAATATATTTATAAATTTTAATAATAAATGGCACAGTTTAGGAGAATCGTGTACATAGGCTAGTGTAGCCTGTTTGCAAATCCTTCTTCCATTGAACTTTTAATAATTTCTTGTATGTTATATGCCATTTGGAAATAAAACATACTGTTTAAATCACAAATGGCAAAGTTTAAAAAACAGAATATACTAAAACGTGCTACAGCGCCTTTAACATTGTAAATAAACTATTATTTGTGTTTGGTGTTACGAAGATTTCCTTCATAACAAAGGTCTTAACGTTTCCGATACGGCTTTTCGAAAGTGATACGAATTTCACACATGTCTTAATAATATTTTGATGAAGTATTTCTAAGAGTTTATAGGTACATCCATTGTGTTGTTGAGGGTGACATAATCCAAACGCTATAAATGGTGTTACTTAATCGAGAAGTACCGACTGTTACCGAAAACTACCATTTTGATGATAGTCGCGACTTAGCATATTGACAATATGAAGGTAAAGGAAGTGATTTCTGATCGAAAACCGGACAATGCACAGCGTCTGGCGCGCGTCAATGCGTCAAACGTAATTTTGGAGTCCTATTTATAACAGACAAAAAGACAAATTTGAGTTGATAATGTTTAATAGGTCACATAACTACTGTGCATGTAAATGGGACTCGCAGTTTCGGTTACTGCACCTGCATACTGATGATGTTACTCAATTTTAATTTGAAACTAGTAATTATGATATATTTGGCGATTGGGCATAAATATGCAAGTTCAGTGAATTTATTTGTATTGTAGACAGCACATGTGGTGAGTTGGAACGTTTTAAAGCCAAATCAAATTTTATGAAACACAATGGATGCACCTTTAAGAACTTGTATTCATTCTGAAATACGATTTGCATTTACCTTAAAATAGATGATAGTAAATAATTCATTGTTGACGTAGAGGACATGCGAGTTTTCAAATATTATGATTGAAATAGTAATGACTTCAGCCGACGAATTCGAGTATAAACTTAATTTATGTGTTTAGATTAATGTATAGACAAATAGCTTAATAATCAATATATACTTGATTGCCAAAAGCACTTTTATCACAAGTTTGATCAAACGTGCCTTGTGATTTTTAGAGAGCAATGTTATCTCAATGATACAGTGGAAACAAGTTGGCATTTATCAATTATTAACAAAACAGAGAATGTCATTCAAACTGGAATTCAATATACATTACATACTTTGTGGTTAAATATATGAATGTCAAATTAATTCAGAAAGATATGCCAATATGCACGAACATGGAACACCATAAAGTTTAATATTCATATTTAAAATAGTTTCTAAAGCATGACAACTGGTATAATTGCATGGAGAAAGTCATCAACACCATTGTGGTTATACAATACTGTGAAAGCTGGAACTAGTGAACAACGGGTGGTACTGCACTGAAACTCAATTTAGTCTTGAACAGTCATCTACAATTCATAAAGTAATCGGGATTTGAACCTCGGACCTGATTATCCGAAGCCGAACGTGCTTACCTGTGTCACACTTGTTTCTCTACTTCAACATTTTACATTAGTAAAACTACATTAGCGAGACACATAATACTTGCATATCCTATGCTGCAAAATCCTTATTTCGATTTGCAAACGATTTGATAATTGCTGAAAACAAATTATGTATTAAATTATCAAAACTTGTTCGCTAAACACTACATTATGTACGTCACGTCTACGTTACTAAAATTAGGTTTTAAATTGGATGTAATGTAAATAAAGAGTTCTGACAAAATGGAGAAGAAATGCCACCAATTACAAAACAATCCACCTCAGTCAATAAATATAAGTATATAACGAATGGTTGGGTTCGGTTAAGCAATGCTGATCCATTTAAAATACTCGAAATATTAAAAGGTGTTCACACTAAAATGTCTGCTAGCAGTTTTCGTTTTGAACGTGACTACGTTTTCAGGGATGATATAAGAAATACTGCATAAACTGGTATTATTAATGGCAAATTTGAAAAAAAGTGACCTAGTGTCTTTAAATCCTTCATTTACTCAGACGTTGACAACATCATTACTTCAAGACTGTATGATAACGGTCTATATATAACTTACTGTTACATGCATATTTAGTAAAGTAACCTTTTGATGAATTAGTTTTCTATGAGGCCAAACGAATATGTCTCTTTGACATATGAGTGGAAACGTCTGACCATGAATTGAAGTAAACAGGGTTTATTGTGCGATGCAAAGGATGAGACATCAACAACTGTTACACTTGATATAAGCAGGCAATGCGTTTTTTATTGTACAGTTATTGTTTGTGCATATATCTATAGGTATACATAATAACACTATATGCAATAAGAGCAGTGTTCGAAAGAGGTGCCTGCCAGCCAACCAATTGTTGATTTATTTGGTGTCTTATGAGACCAGTTGCAATTGACCAAGCGCGCCTGGCCTTTTTTTTATAAACTGTCTAAACATTGATGGGCCGAGAACATTATGAGGAGGGCTGGTTAATTTGTGTAACCTAAAGCCCTGCACCGCCAGTAAAGACGGAAGTGTATTTCGTACATGGGTGTATTGAAGATACCGTGGTAAATGTCAGAATATCCAGTTATCAGACTCGGGTGGCCCATATCGTGAGTGGACGACCCGAGTGTTTGAAGGATTGATTCCTTGATCCACAGAGATACGTGAGTTGAGAAACTTAGGCGTTATCGTGGTCAAGTGACTTTGCCTCTATCTGTTCACCCAGCAGTACCATTGGCAACCTAGTATGGAAGTGAAGGCAATGCGATGGATTATCGTTAAAGCGCCTTAATTGCTAGTTAGTCCCAGTGAGTCGAGGTTGAAGAATGTTAGACTTAGTCCTTCACTCCGGTTAATAATATGTGTACACGTGTGCCTTGAGCATGCTCTTTCGTGGTGTGAAATATCCTCAATACTATCTGCCGGAACAAACCTACGTCCAGTTACACGAAACGGGGATTTTAGTAAGCGCGAGTGAACATCCAACGTTAGTAACAGGATATTCGTGGCGAACAAGTTGTGACAGAAACTACGGCCGTTTGAAGAGACGGAAAATACAATTTATCAATAAATTTGAATACCTTGTTAAACGCTAAAGAAAATAAGACAAACCAGAAATCAAAGTATGTCGAATACGCAGTCAAAGAGGTTCATTATTGATCTTACACTTTAGGTCATTATTTTGACCTTTATACATGATGAACAATTGTAGACAAAGGTTATATTTTGCTAGATGGATAACTGAACGTAATGAACATTTTTCTTTCATAATTCATAAATCAGCCACGTCCCCTTTTATTTGTAGACTCCTTTAGCTTTGCCACAGTTCAGCAAATCTAGATTAACCTTAGAAGGAAATTCGACGGTTTCAAGTAGGAGAATATTGACATTCCTAACACTAATGGTTTGCCGACGATAATGAAAAGTGTCCAAACAGTTGAAGCCTCTACTTTCCGTATTCAAATAATGTTTATTGGGTGAAACCAAGCAGGAACCACGAAGAAAACACACTTACAAAATGCCGTGTTTGTGTCCAAATCGTGCCAAACTCAACCTTAGAACTAACCCACATCAGTAAAACGAGAGGAAAACAAATATATAATACGAAGAAGTTTAATAGCTCTAAACGAAGAAATGGGGATTGGAAAGCTCCAAATAGCAAATGGTAAATCATGCAAACACGTGTTATGAACAGTGATCATTTAATGCGTCAAAGCGATCCTTCACCGTGTATTTAAAGAAAATGTGATGAATTTTCTAATGAATTGTATTTCAAATAAATCATTTTTAATTAAATATGTCAATGTTGTATGCAATGTTCAAAGGTGTAAAACAACTAAGATAGTTATTTTCTTAAATCGAGATTGCATGTAAAACACTTATTAATATCCTTGTAAATATAAACATAATTGTCCTCAAAATGCATTTCATCATAATTTACGTTTATAGGAGCTTCAATCACACCTGAAACTAATTTGAGTTTTCTTGTTAAACTCAGTCTGGGTATTTCAACATATACTAATGTAGCTACACTATACTATTATTGCCACACCATTGCAAGGGACACGCTGGCCGCTACTACGATGTTTCGTGAATTTATGAACAAATAAGTTTTAATACATCCCTGTCTTTAGAAACATGTACACGATTTCAGAGAACACTATGGGGATAACTATCATGGGTAAGTCTGATTCTGTTTAGGTTGTAACATAAAAAAGGCCCTTGACAAATTAAGAAAAGTAATTTAATTATTTAATGAAGGAAACTTTTGTGAAGAAGCTGTATACAACTGCATTATATATAATGACGTTATCAAAATTGTCACAGTTTATGGCCATAACGTGTATCCGTCAACCTTCATGGAAAAAACTGCGATAATTTTCATGAAGATGTATGTATGGTTAAAATAGTATGATTCCTGCGTGTTATATCTTACCTCAATCAATGAAAATTTATCAAGATGACAAATGACACTATGGAATTTGTTCTTATTAAAGAGGTTGAATACAAAATCATCATTTAAACAAACAGCTAATTTAGTGTTATACTGTAGAAAAATTTTTTTTTTTATAATTTTTATTTTTTTTCCATTTTTACATATAATATGACTCCGGTACATGGTAATGTTTACATGTTTACATGCAATAAAACAAAAAGACAAATAATAAGTATGATAAACAGTATACATAAGTTCCTAAAACAGGACATGGCAAGTTGACCAGAACTTGTAGAAGTTGTCTATTTTCGAATTTATTATAGCAGAGTATTTTGTCAGTAGGTAGTAATTTTTAAGCTCTTCTTGCAAAAACTGAAAAGTTGGCATTTTTGATGATAATTTACGGTTAAAAATGATATTTTTAAAGAGAATAAGAATCACGTTAATTGGATCATTATTTTTACGGCCAAATCCGAGTAGAATCTTTTCTTTAGTGAAATTCAGGTTAACATCCAATTTGTCATTTAGCCAGTTTTCAAGTTGTTGCCAAATAGGAGTAACCTTGCTACAATCCCAAAATAGGTGGGTAATAGTTTCTAAGGAATCAGAACAGAAGCTACATAAATTGGTTGTAGTGTATTTCATCTTAAAAAGTCTATTATTTGTTGCTAAGAAGTGGTGGAGGATTTTGTATTGAAACCATTGTAGATTTGTATCTTTTGAGCAGCGAAAAGGAATATGATTATAAAGGTGCCAAGAGTTTGTGTCAATTTCATCTCCAAGAGACCTATTCCATTTTACGCAATGCTGATTTTGGATCGATTTTGTTTTAAGTAATGCTTTATAAAATATTTGACATCCATTTTTTGTTCTAGTGAGAAAATTTATCATATATGGTTGCAAAGGATTTTCCTTTTTCGTTAGGGATTCCGATTTGATGCCCTTTTGTTTTAAGAAAGATTGTATTGAGTTTATGACTCCATAATACTCTAAATAATTTGATTTCACTTTGTATTTGTCTTCAAAAGTATCATAAGGCATGAATTTCCCAGAGTCATTCAGAAGATCATTTATAAATAAAATACCTTTCGCATTCCATTTTCGATAAAAAATTGTTTTTCTATTGATTAAGATGTTTTGATTGTACCAAATAAGTTGCGATGGAACATTATTTTCTATATCTGCCTCCTCGTGTCTAGATAATAAATCCCACCAAGCACTGAGTAAATCTCTGTAAAAATTGTTACGAACAAGTGGAATGATACTGTTTCTTAGATTTGGGCAGTTATATTCAAATATAGTGGAAGGTCCAATTTTAGGTAGGTTCACTGAAAATAGATTACAGCCTTTCGAGTCATTATTATAAAAACGTCTTATGACAGAAACTTTTTGAGCTTGTATTATTTCTTTTATATTAGGTGCATTAAGGCCACCCTCTTTAACATTGCATATCAGTTGATCACGTTTGACTTTGTCGGGCTTGTTTCCCCATATAAATCGGAAACATTTGCCTTGAAACTCGTCAATCATTTTGTCAGGTGGGTTGGGTAGAGCTACGAAAAGATGATTTAATTTTGGAAGTATTATAGATTTTAATATGGTGATTCTACCAAGAGGTGTTAGCTTTCGACTCGACCATATTGACATAAGGATTTCACAGTGTCGTAACTTATCTTTATAGTTCAATTCAATCATATTCTCTATATCTACGTCGAATTTTATTCCTAGAAGTTCGAAATCACTTTGTTCCCAATTTAAATTCCATTTGTGGCAGAGTTTCATTTTTGAGCGTTTCTTTGAACCAATCCAAATAATTCTTGTTTTGTCAATATTCACTTTTAGACCTGAAAAGCGGGCAAAAAATGTCAGAACATGAAGCACTGCTTGCAGACTGCGTTCTGATCCATCTAAACTACAAGAAGTATCATCCGCGAATTGGTTGAGGAGATATTCTACATTGCCTACTTTAATTCCTTTGATTTCAGCATGATTACGAATCATTATAGCCAGGATTTCAACACAAAGAATGAACAGATATGGCGATAATGGATCTCCTTGACGACAGCCCCTGTAAATATTAAAGTTTGATGATCCGAAACCATTAACCAGAACACTTGATTTGATATTTTTGTAAAATACCTTTATCCACCGTTTGATAGATTCTCCAAAATTGAAAAAAGTGAGTGTTTTGTCTATAAATAACCAATCAACGGTGTCGAAGGCCTTTTCGAAATCAATCAATAAGAGAAGTCCAGGAATTTGGTATGTATCAGTATAATCGATCAAATCATATATCTGTCTGGTAATATCACCTATGTATCTACCGGACATAAAGCCTTTTTGATCTTCGTTAATTAATAGATCCAAAACAGATTTAATCCGTTTTGAGACAGCCATTGAGCCTACTTTATAAAATACTGATAAAAGTGAGATTGGGCGCCAGTTTTTCATGAACTGTTTTGGCTTATTTCCCTTTGGAATGCATGTTATAAGTCCTTGCTTTTGCGATACTGATAATTCTCCATTTTTGTATCCATAGTTTAAAGAACGAATAAGGTATTTTCCTAAATCAAACCAAAAGAATTTTAAAAACTCGGCAGTGAAGCCATCTGAACCAGGACTCTTATCATTTTTCAAACATTTAAGAGAGGCAAGAATTTCATCATAAGTTAGTTCGCCTTCTAGATGAGATGCAGCTTCGTTTGTAAGTCTAGGAGTGTTGTAATTCTGTAACATATCTTCCAAGTCAATATCTGAAACTTCATGTTTATTGTAAAGATTTTGGTAGAAAGATTTGACTTCTTTCTGAATATCATTTTGAGAATCAAGGATACATCCTGTGGAATCTTCTAGTCTAGAAAATGATTTATTAAGAAAATTTCTACTTTCTAGACCCAAAAAGTAAGAAGTCGGCTTTTCGCCATGGTCTAACCACATTGCTTTTGATCTAAGAATTGAGCCTCGTGTTTTAGTTTCATATATTTCTTCAAGTTCTGTTCGAATATTATTGATGCAAGTTATTATTTTTTCCTTGGTACTTTCATTTTCAGATTCATCAAGTTCGATTTCCTTTTCATTTAAAGTATCAGAAAGGTGTTTTTCTTTCTTCGTTCTTTCCTTTTTTAGGAATGAAGAATACTTAATGGTTTCTCCTCTTATCATTAACAGGATAGTTTCAAAAAGAAGTTGATCGTCAATGTTGTATTTATCCGTGTCAACTTTATACTGACCAGCAGTTTCAGAAATAATATTTTTTACTTTACTTACATATTTTGGATCTCTGAGTAATGAATTGTTAAACTTCCAAAATCCTTTTCCGCGTGATAAATCTGACAGTTTAAAGGTCATTGATATTAAAGAGTGGTCTGTTTTGAAGCCTGGTTCTATAACCGATTCTATAATAGATGGTAACATATTATGAGATACCAGAAAGTAATCCAGGCGTGCTTGTTTAATTGGGGTGGGCTGTCGCCAGGTGTATCGCCGATCAAATGGGTTCATTTCCCGCCATGGGTCGTAGAAATCTAAATCATCTTTCAGTTTTGAAATCTCTTCTCTAGCTTTAGGGTTGTTCATGTGTTTATAATTATAAGTATCAATAGAGAATTCTTGTATAACATTCCAGTCTCCACATAAGATCACATGATCACTGTGGAGAGATTTGGTTTTCTCAGCAAGCGATATATAAAAGTCTGGGTCATCACTATTAGGGCCATAGAGATTTACAATAGCTAGTTTATAGGAATCTAGAGTCATTTCTACTGTTATCATATTACCTTCTTCGTCTGTCGTTACCCCTTGCAGTTCGAAATCAAGCCATTTAGAACAAAGAATTGCTACACCACGTGAATTACTCCTAAATGAACTAAAAAAACAGTTTTTATTTCCCCATTCTTCCTGAATTAATTTTTCCATGTCTTCTGTAAAATGAACATCTTGTAGGCAATATATTTGAGCTCTTTTACGTTTTAAAAATGTAAAAAGTTCTTTACGTTTTTGTTTGTCATGTAGGCCCCTACAGTTCTGTGATATAATTCTTAGTTTGTCAACCATTATCAATGAGATTTATACTGTTGGATACATTGGATTGTAGCAAGGTTTTCATAATAGCTTCATGATATCTACAGAAATATGTCGGACTTTTTGCTGGAGTACAATTTGTATACAAGCTGGCAACAGGAATTATTGTTGTAGAAATGGAAACAAAAGATAAAAGAACTGGGAAACACAACATTTGATCGGTTGTAGTAGTCTACAAACCGCAACCCACGGGTGCTAAACTTAGTTCATCATATAAGATATATCAGTACTCACATTTTGAGATCCTAAAATGTACACAAATCAATAAAAGAGATACAAATCACAAACTGAAAAAGGTCGCACTGTATCGCTGCGTCAGACATTTGACCCGCGCGAAGCGTGCGGAAAGCACACGCGGGCGCACACTATGTATTCGCGCGACAGATTGTCTTACAAAATGTTGTGCGAGAGTCATTGTAGTATACAATCCGCATTATACGGGTGCTAAACTTAGTTGATGACATAAAGAATATCAGTACTCACATTTTGGAATCCTAAGATGCACATAATTCCAATAAAAGTATACACAAATCACAAGCTGAAAAAGAGTTTTCACTGTATCGCGGCGTCTCGCCACGTGTTAAAGCCACAGACAGTTCCCGCGCAAAGCGTGCAGAAGGCAGTAATATAGTCAGACGACTTATTGTCATATAAAGTTGGGGTAGAAGTCAAAATTGATGAAATAAGGAATATATGAGCGGGTAACATAAATGTAAAATGGAATTACTGAAGGTTTTATCATTTTCGGACACAGATCAAAAGAAACAAAAGTTATTTGGTTAATGAGTTCCATCGTTTGGATAAGTTGTCTATATGTATATTCCTGCGTTGTTTTTCGGAAGAACACAAATATGTCTCTCGAGTTTTTGATCTACTCGTATTTTTTCCATGCGGAAAGTGGGATAGATGGATCCCGGGTCTCCAAGACCACCTCGGTTCCTACCACTCGGACCCTGGTCCAGAGTTTGGTGGTTTCACGTACAGTATTTGCTTGACGTCCAAGAATAGCCCGACGTTTTTTCATTAGACCAGGTAGGTCGGTCTGTACGCTGTAACCGGTCCCTTTCAACAATTTTCTGGACTCAAATACTGCTTCCCGGTCACTTATCTGCAGGAAGGTGGCGATTATGCTCCGGGGGGCGGAGGGGCGATGTTCCCTCTGATATTCAGATTTAGGCAGTCGATGTGCAACTTTAAAAAACATGTCGTTAACTCGTTGTTCACTAAAGTTGAGCCGGCGCACAAAAAAGTTTCTCAATACTCGCTCCGAATTTTCCTCCGGTTCCTCAGGGATACCGTAGAAGAGAAGATTTGTTCTTCTATCGTGAATGTCTTTGAGGATTACCTGCCTTTTCAAGATGTCATAGGCCTGCTTGAAATCTGTAAGTTCATCTCGGAGAGCCTTTATTTCTTCCGTATGAGTTGCAACCACGTGGTCAGTTGCTGCAATTTGACCCTTCATTTCTGTCAAGTCCACTTTGATAGAGTCAATTGAAACTTGTAGGTCAAATTTGACATCTTTAATTAACTCCGCTAACCTTTTTTCCGAAGCTTGGACAACCTCCTCCATTGTTGAGTTTTGACGTGTGTGACGTGGATTCGCCATGGTACACGTGTCACAAAATCCCGGGTTTTTTTTGTTTTAATAAAAAGCAGTTTTTATTTCGGCAGTTTGGAACAAGGTGTTTGTGAATATTGTACTGATAATGTAGTCACCAGTTCAAACTTTGTTTCGTTAGAGTTACATAGAAAACTTTCCGTGGGTTGCGGAGCTCAGCTGACTCACGTCCGACCTTGTCCCATGCGCAGCCGGAAGTGTAGAAAAATGTGTCCTGAATCTAATTTAGTCATAACAAGAAGACATAGTCATCAACATCCCCCGCCAGACACAAGAAATGAGAACAAGGGCAATAATTCAAGAAGAAATAATTGTGCGCTTGTCATTTTCTTTCCATTAAGATATCGATATCCTCAAGCCACACAACTGATTTGATGTTAAACAATGTCTGAGAAAAGCTATATCCTTTGAAGATACTTGCAAAGAGTCGAAAAAGCGGAACAAGGGGAATAACTCCGGAAAAAATAATCACATGCTTCTTTTTTTCGAACTCCATCAAGGTATTGATACCCTTAAACCACACACCAAATTTGGTTATCCTATCTTAAATAGTTTCTGAGAAAAGCTGTCCCCTTTGGAGATACCTTGAATAGAGTCCAAATAAACGGAACAAGGGCAATAACTCCGCAAAAAATAATTGTGTGCTTCTCATTTTCGAACTCCATCAAGATACTAATGCCCTCAGGCCACAGACCAAATTGGGTAATCCTATCTAAAATAGTCTCTGAGAAAAGCTGTCCCCTTTAGAGATAGCATGAACAGGGTCCACAAATACGGAACAAGGGCAATAACTCCGGAAAAAATAAACACACGGTTCTTACTTTCGAACTCCATCAAGGTATTTATGTCCACAAGCCACACACTAAATTTGGTTGTCCTATCTTAAATAGTTTCTGAGAAAAGCTGTCCCCTTTATAGCGGACGGACGGACGGACGCACACACACACGGACGGACGGACGTAGCTCAAACCTATATCCCCCTTCCAGTTCGTGGCGGGGGATAAAAATACAAAAATCAAGACAGCATATGTTTTAAGTGATAGTTAGAGGACGAGTAGCAGTACATTTATTTCCCGATAATGTACTGCTACGTACTGTACTGTAATAAGTTTAAATAAATAAAGTAAAATCACTCCTCTTTAATTCAATAGAGCATGTTCCGAAATGAATGTAAAAACTTTGACCTGGAGCTTTGGGGAAGCACTGAGAGGAGTAAAATGTAGATGAATAAAAAGGGCTACTTGAAGAAGAAGAAGGTGAACAAACTTTCGGGATGCAGTTGTAAATCGTCTTGTATTCTGGATAATCTTCTCATGATACAAGATATCCCTGTAGAATGTTCCTTTCTAGATCGCAAGTTATTTACATAGGGTTCAGTTTTCATAATATGTTATTTAGCTTTGATACTTGCCAAAATACACTATGTGATGGCGTAATAATATAATAAACGCGAAATTTATTACGTGTTGTCAATAAAAAAACATTAATCTATCAACGACATTATGCCTGTGTAGAACCCGAAATTAAATGCATTATTTACGTGTATACTATAGCTAGTTATATGATCAATTAAACGCTACCAAATTAGATCTGTTTGTGTATCTGCAATAGATGAGGTTCCACAAATACTTTTGACAGCAGCTGTGCATTGTCGCAGACTTTACACCTTCTGGTTTGACTATACTAAACCAGTTGGCATGAATTTTTTAATTTTCAATCAGTATTTCTCTATATAAAACAACACTATTATTAACGTTGGATTTGTTTTACTCCATAAACATACTCTGTGTTACTTGAATAGGTTAAACTTCTTTCTGGTTTCTTAGTTTGTGTCTTCCGTCCAAAACCTCTCATGAATAAACTTTCTTTAAATCAACAACCGAAGACACTAAAAACGTTCATTTGATTTCTATGCTTTTATCCGTTCCTGTGTATCAGGATTGATTGAGGCGCTGTACTTCTGTAAGCTAATTTCTGTTCCTGTAGCGATCAATACCAACTATTTGTAAATGTGTATTCAGCTAGTACCATCAGTATCCTGGCTAAGTGTTGGTACAACACACACATTGTTCATTTGTGTACGCGCGTCTCGAAATAAATCAATATTCTCTCACTGACATTTGACAGTTCTTTTCTTTCAGGTCAAAATGTTCTTAATCAATTATAGACTTATCAAGATGGTTCTTGTCATACAATGTAAACTTTTTGTTTCTTTGTCACTAGGTTGAGCGTTTCTTTTGAACATATTTTACGAAGGCACAGTGGTACTATCAGTAACAAATACTTGTTAATCTCGTTTAGTAAGATAATTCGTTCATTACAATGTGAATGTATCACGAAACCATGATGGTGGATGTTCAGGAGTGTTCGTACACCAAGTTAAATCTAGACATTTGACAAACTGTCGGATTGGTGACCATGATTTTGATTTCAGAATCAAAATCTACAACAGGGACAATTTGTTCGAGGTATCGTTGTAATTCTATTTGTTTTGTTGAAATAATAAAGTTGACTAAAACATGAGTGTGTCTTCAATTTCTAATTTTATCAACAACGTGAAACGTTTCACAGTGGGTTGAGCCTTCACACGGTGTTTTTAAAAAGGTGTGTGGGACTGTATGGTTTTAAGTTTGTTAATTGCACGTAAGGAATAGCCTTTCAATAATGAATATTTAATATTATTAATTCATTAGTTTATTGCATTCTTAAGGTTCCGGTGTTTCGAATTACTGACCATACTGGATGAGACGGTCAAACATTCCTTATTTTTACATTTGCTGAAACATAGCTTTCACAAAAGGATGTCCCCACATCTCTAATTACTTATATATTATATATATTGTTGACCTTTGTCATTATATTGTTCTGACAATGTTTCTTATTGTGACTTTTGTTCATTTTACTCATTGAAGATATATATAATGTGAAACGCATCAACAATTTATTTAAATATTAATACGTTTGTTGTCTATTATAGTCTTGTCAGTTTAAAGGATTTTTTGTTTTTGTAAAACATGCCGTTCCATTCTAAATGCTACTTAATCAACATCAATATCAACATTATCATTTTATACGTAACATTTACTTTCAGACACTATAAGTTTTCATCTATAATATTTCTAAGCAATATGTTTTTTGTAGTCTATGTACGCAAAATAATCCAGTAACAAGAATATCACGATGTCATTGTACTTAAGAAGACAATTACAGACAAAGACACTTGAGGACATGCGTTATTTTACTCTTTACAATAAATAAGAAGTTACAATTTTTCGGAGACCTCATGAAATTGTCTCAGGTCATCCATAGTAATTTGAGTATATTTAAATACAAGTTAAGGATAAGTGTTAAAATGCATCCGTCAATTTCATGGGGATTCCTAGTGAAGTTTAAAAAATTGAGATATTCTTTTAAATACAATATTACAATATCCCCATTGACTCCCACACACAGATGGGCAGGTAATGTCGCCAATAACTTGAGTTTTGATAAATCAATATTCGTAATAGATAATGTAAATCCTAGAGAGCAAACAAGATAAAAATTAAATCTAATACATTGTAACACTTGATGAAATGATAAAATTTAATACGTTATACTGAAATCATGGGTATTGTAATTCAATCTCAACACGAAGATGATATTGCTTCGTATTGTTGTTTAATAGCTGCTATTAAATGCTTGACAGAAATAATTAAAGATCCACGTATAGTATACATCACCTTATAATTAAAGGCACTTGCAATAATTCCTGGCCTGTTGAATGGTCTAAACTATTTCACAAAATTGCCACTTTACAAATTTAATGATTTGCTTTGGGATATGATAATTTTACATAGGCCATCAGGTTCATGTACAAGGTAATTGGATGTTTTCAAAGTAGAAAATGCATGCGGGAAACCAGATAGACAGAATGAGCGATAAACGCACGGGCAAAACAAACTATACCACATTTATTTTGAGGTAATCAACGTTAACTGATATATCAGACAAATAAAGTTGTATACGTTTGACAGACGATTCATTTGATCATATTTTGTTCACAATTCCACAAAGTACCATGTACCGTATGCATACATGCATGTGGGGTAAAAGTAAATTTGCAGAACAAACAGGTTTTTAGAAACAAAACAGAAGTCTGTATTTTCAAAATGACATGCCTGAAAAACTTTCAGTATCTCCAATGATCATCTAGTACACCGTTATTAAGGATGTATCGAATGAGTGCTTGAATAACTGTTTTATTGACATGGCGATAGAGAATTTCGTCGTTCTTATGTGTTAATGCAGGTTCTTCAACAAGTGTTCGAAATGTGATAAGTCTGAAAATCTTGCCTTTTTTAATTGTGTATATAGAATAATGAAGTTAACAGTTTAACCTTTCAATGCTGTGTATCTATTATTATTAATTCATGGTCAAGTGAATGACATTTATACAGTGTTTCTAATTACTGCTCATACCATTAGAGACGGTAAAACATTCCATGTTTTTTAAATTGCCAAAACATAAAGTTTAGCTTTAACAAAAGGAAACATTGTTGAGTCCTAATATCTCTATATACTTATACTGTTAATAGTATTGACCTTTGTCATTATCAGCTCTAGTATAATTTCTCAGTGGTCAGTGGTTCTTTTTCTGAATAGTGTCGACTTTTTATGTATTGTCTTTTTTCATTGAAGATATGTATAATGTTAAACAAATGGACACTTGATTGAATTATTAATACTTGTGTTGTCTATTATATTCTGGTCATTTATTGAGTTTTCTTTGTTAATTTGTTTTCCAAACATTCCTTTCCATTATAAATGCTAATATAGGTATTCATGCTCAAATGAATGGACAAATGGACATTATTATTACATAAGTTGGTTACATTTACTTTCTTTCTACCTGTCCTCTCTAGATATTATATTGTTAAATAATTATTTTTGTGTGAAGTTTATACTTTTTAGAAAGTTAACATATTTGCTTATATTTAAGGTATATTTAGATCCTAATTACTTAACTTATCAATATCTAATTGTAGCATTAAAAAAAAGAGAATTATATTGTCCGGCGCTCTCTACCTGTACTCTCTAGTGGTGTTCATTATTTCAGATGTCACAAAACGCAAAATACGAAAATGTGCCCATAAAGAGTTATTTATAGGCAAAAGTGATTAGAAATATGACACCACATGTATCCAGCATATGGGTCTAGTCACCTATCAGTACAAAATACTTAATTTATCTGTTTTCTAAGCATTATGTTTTCTAAGCATTATATTTTCTAGGCAATATGTTTTCTAAGCAATAAATATTTGTGAATATTATGATACCACATCTGTTTCAACAAATGGGACAAGTCACTTAACGGTTCAAAAGACAAAACCATTAATTATGTGGTTTTATTTATCTGATTGATCTGAGACCTCGTGAAATTACCGTAATTCATTAATAATATTTGATTTTTTAAAATAAAAGTACAGGATGATTGTTAAAAGGCAATCATCGTTTTCATGAGGTGTCCTAGTTGGATTTAATACTAATGAGAGTCTATAATAGGACATGACATATAGCTACTGACTCCAACACACAGTACTACAGTCACCAATAAATTGATTTAAGTTTAAAAAACAATCAATAACGAATATTGAGAATAAGAGATAGCAAATGCAATATAGATTAAATTTGATACAATATAGCAGTTGATAACCGGATTAAATTTAAAACGTTATATTTGTTTATTCTAACGGATCAGAAATGAAACCATGGGTATCGTATTTCAATAACAAAAGGAAGATGATATTGCTTCATATTGTGGTTTCATAGCTGCAATTAAATATAAATTCAGACTTTGAAATTTAAGTGCTCTCTGCTGATTGGATTAAACAAGGTCAGGTGACCGGTATACATTCTCATAAACACAAGATTGACTGCTGAAAAGAATAACCTTCATAACCTGACGTTTACAAAAAATAACCTGCGGTACTACTTTATCACTGTATCACTGGGCAATTATAACACTGCTATCACATGCTCTTTTCTTGATTGAACTTGTTAAAAACCTTACCACGTGAATTCTAATTGTTGTTTAACTGAAAGTTTGATTAAAACAGCATGTTAGAACCAAAATTTAAATACTTTAATCATATTTCCCGTGAACTACGTTTTGCGTGTGGTGACACATTAGTGATGCGGTATTATTGTGGGCGGAGCTTAGCGCCTGATCTAAGATTTGTTTTATCATGCACTGTACATTTTTTGCAGAGATTTTTTATTTTCCAAAGTTTATGTACTGATTAGAATCGCTTAAATTTCAAAGTTTGAATTTATAAGTTCAAGTTAAACTGTAGTATAAATGCCGTCGACAAGCTCCGGCATTTATACCAGTTTAACTTGCACCTTTCAAACCGTTTATAAGCCAGTGAACAAACACATTATGAAATCTATTTCTTAAGAAATACGTATAATATATATCAACTTAAAATGAAGGCACTTGCAAAATTTCTGGCCTGTTAATTAATTTGAACTTCGTTATGTCGTTACTTCCAAGCAGAGAATGTAACTTAGCTATTTCACCAAAGGTGAAGTCGATTTCTACAATAATTATTTGATGTCTTTCTTATGACCTTTTATGATAGGAATTTGATATTCTTGATAAGCTTAATTTTGATCTGAGCAAATAATCAAATCATTTAAAGTATGTTATCGACACATAACGTATCAACTAAAAATATGCCATATTTCACCCATATATGTCATGTAAAAGATATATTAAGGCCTGAAAAATATCGTGCTTAAATTAAACATATAAACTATTTAGATACATGTAGATTATTTTATTCTCATAATATTTTAAAAATTCCTTATAGTTTAGTGTCATTGATGTATCTCATATTTTCTTTTCAAAGTTGTCATATTTAAAAAATCGTATGTACGTATGAGAAACCATATGTGTGCACGGTTCGATGTTTATAATGTTGCAATTTGTATAACTATGATAACATAAAAAATAACAGTAATTGAAAACAATAAGTAAGAGAACGGTGGTATTATAAGTCTTTGTGGATATTCAACTTTAATAAAGTGATCTTCCGAACATTCATGGAAGAGAACACTGGTTGATGTAGGCCATATTGATTGGGTTTCGGCGAATGCAAAACAGACTAAAATTCGCTTAAAATGTATGTTTTAAGATCATTACGTATTGTTGGTATACGTATTTGAATTTATATTTATTTCACAAACCGATTTATCCCATTTTCCATGAAACATGCACCTTAAAGGCATTTATTTATTGGATCAACCTAACACCTAATTTCAACTGAATGGATGATATTGTGTCACAGATGCTGTTAACATTCAATAAACTGTGTACGCATCAACAATACTAGTGGCAAAGAGGTATGGTATTTGGAATATTTGCCCTATGTATATAAACAATGAAAAATGTGACCAAAAGTAAAACATATAGTGTTCATATTTATGTCCAATATTATGGCAGTGTAATCAAATCATTATTTTCATTAACCTTTATAATTGTTTTAAATACTGTATTAATTTAACATTTGAACATGAGAAGTTACACGATCCAAATCATATTTCAAAGACAGGGAGATAATCTATATAGTAAAGTAAACATTTTCAAATTGAATCATGCATTTTCTCACAATTATCTGTAGCACGAATATCTTACTGAAATAAAGTGATCTCATAAAAATAACAATAAAGGTTACCATGGCTAAACAATAAAAAAAGAGCTAAAAAACGAATGCTCCGCTTAAACCAGGTTTAAACGAATGGTTCGATTAAACCATGCGAGTCCATTCCCCACCGAGCGGCCATTTTTAAGACTTAATGATGACGGTCTGACATGAAGAGCTAGGATGATGATCAAACCAATCCATTAATTGAGATTCAGGCTGTGTAAGAATATATTCTTGCAAACCGACACATGACTACTGCAGGACAGTAGACAGGGCAGTAACAGGTAGTTGTCATGGATCAATTAATATCATTGTTGATGACAATTTGAGCTTTAACAAAATATCCACTGGATTGGTGCCCATTTTTCTAAATGCTGATTTGAAGAAAATTATAGCTGATACTTCAAAAGGGAGTGATCATTACTCCAATTCTCCACCAGAGAATTCAGGCTTTAAACGATCAGGGGGATAGTTGAATGGTACAGAACGACGTGTATTTCTGAATCTATTACACTCTCGTTGAGTCGGAACTACTTTCCAGTAGTCACATGGCTTTCGGGATCGCATGGATTTCTACGGACACGTTTTATCACATAAAGTCTTATGACTATATTTAACGGACTCTTTTATCACAATCAGCATCACTTGGTTGATTCAGAGTTTATTCCCTTGACATGTAATCTCGTGAGGGCTCTCGCGATTTGACCGCCATTTGCAAGGCTTCGTCATGCAACTCGACGTTGCCTTAGATCTAGTTTGTAGATTCTAAATTCACAAGGATGGACTTCTCATGTTGAGCCCACGAATCCCGTGACAGTCGTCAGTTGAGTATTATTGCGACTACATTGTAACCCTTATAGGTACATTTTGATATAATCTTCTCTTTTTGAGGTAACTGTCAATGTTGATATAAAGTTTTAACGTTTGCTAAGAATGTTGGAACTTTCGGCGGTTCCGTTAGCACTTTGTGCCATCAATGTTAACTTCATCGGCAGCAAGGACAATGTTCAAGGTTCACTCGATAAAACTAGCTGCAGAACTGTATGTAACCTCTCTCCCAAGTATCATTGTCGTCAGGGTGTTATAGAGCCTTTTTGGGCAAAGCAACGTACAGCTTATAACTAACTGAATCGCGCTTGAAAACAGTCGCATTCCGATGACGTCACAATCACCTGAAATCATTCATAAGATCTAGTGACATTAATATACAATGTTTATTGTACTCGCCAATTTGCGCTTCTTATAGTTTCAACATAAAGACCATGAAATGAGTCTTTTGAAATTGGTTTATTCAAAATAGAAACTGCTTTAACTGATATTTTCTTGGTCTATTTTTGGTGTTTGGTGAGATGGCGTTATGCGTCCATGGTAAGAGATGTATCCCTACGCACATCTGCGTGAATGAAGAGTGAACTTTAATTACATTTTTCATTAATTTAGAGCGTGTAATAAATAAAATATTAAACTCCGTCCCGTTTAATAACATATTTATGAAACTCGTGGATGGTATTGGTATCTACATGTAACTCGCTTTCGCTCGTTAGATACCAAAACCATCCAGTGGTTTCATAAATATGTTATTAAACGGGACGTCGTTTAGTATTCTCTATATATTTACTGAATATATTTTTAAACCATCAAAATACATGTTTTCGTTAACAATAACAGCCTTGACTTGACACAATTTGGTTTCAGAAGGAAAATGTCATGATATCACGAATGTTGGAACTTGACTTGCATGTACAGTTTGAGGAAACTTCTAAGCGGTCGCTATCGAGTCCGGTTTTCGAGTTACTATTGGCTGTCATAAAAATCTTCGATTGCAAAATTATCTTGATAGGAAATGAACAGCAAAATAGTTTCTATCTTGAAACGTGAATAAAAGCAACCAGGATTAATACATATTTTTAGTAAGAAATGGATGACACGGAATGAGCCAATGGGAGGATGCATTACATACATTCATTACATCGTGAGAGACAATTTGCCAAAATGATTCTGTTTATGTCATCGTGTTTCGTCAAATTCAATAAATTTGAAAACCTCTACAACACAACTAATCCGATGTGGCTGTCAACACACTATTGTATTATATGCAACCAAACACTTATTTGCCAAAGGGAATAATGATGAATAATTGCTGTAAAAAAAGTTTGGTCGCAGATCCCTATATAGTCGACTGCAACCAAATTCGCTAAGTGTGAGGTTTCACGCACATTTCTGTCTTGCAACCAAATTGTAAGATACGCTCTCCCAAAAAAGAAACGCATAACAGAAAAATCAGTGTATATTTACATGTTTTAATATTCAAGATTACATAATTACTAATGCACATACAAAAACCAAAGTTGGCACAGGGTTAGCTGTATGTTCCCACTACTACATAAAGTCATGATGTGCACTGGTGAACGTCTGTGTCTCTGACGACATGCTTTCAAAGTCAGTACCTGGTGTTTCCACCTCGAGCGTCTATCACTGCTTGGCACCGACCGGGCAAAGATTGAATAAGTCGACGAATCTGCCGCTGTGGGATCCTTCTCCACTCATCCTGCAATGCGTCACTCAGCTGTTGAGGTGTCTGTGGTTCAGGCTGTCGACGACGTCGTACGCGTCTGTCAAGAAGATCCCATAAATGCTCAATGGGGTTGTGATCTGGCGAATTCGATGTCCATGGCAGCACATTCACGTTGTTATTGGTGAGATAGTCGGTGGTGAGACGTGCAGTGTGTGGCCTAGCATTATCCTGCTGAAAAATCTCCCTTCTGACGTCAATGGCGGGAAGAAGGTGACGTTGGAGAATTTCATCACGGTAGCGTACAGCTGTCAAATTTCCCTGTACCCGCACCAGATTGGTCCTAGCATTCACGGATATGGCTGCCCACATCATGACGCTTCCTCCGCCATATCTGTCAAGTGGAAGGATGCAGTGTCGAGCATAACGTTCATTTCTCCTTCTGTAAACACGCGTCCTACCATCATGCATGGCGGAAAAGCATGAACCGTGACTCGTCACTAAACCATATTCTTCGCCAGTTCACTAGGGTCCATGGTCTAACATTTCTGCACCACTGTAGATGAGCACGGCGGTGATGACGCAACAGGGCAGGCGCTGTATATGGCCGTCTTGGACGTCACCCATGCTCTCGTAGCCGATTTATGATGGTCTGCGCCGAGACTGTACGTAGTCCAGGAACGTGGTTGGCCGTATATGTTGCAGTGAGTGTCCTGTTTCGAAGATGAAACAACCTAATGAATCGGTCCTGCGCTGGAGTTGTCGCCCTTGGTCGTCCAGATCTGGGTCTATCTCTCGTTGAGTTGTGGAGTCTATAACGGTCACAGAGGCGGGAAATCGTACTCTGGCTAACATGGAAGTCCCTGGCAACTGATGATTGACTTTCTCCAGTTTCCAGGCGCCCAATGGCTTGATTTCTTCTTTCTTCATTCAGTCTTGGCATCTTGGTGGTCGCATAAAAATAATAGCAGAAAGTGATTCGCAACGAGACACCCAGGTTTATATACCCACTGGTGTTGAGCTTTATTACGCGTATTTGCACGTGCAGCATGCTTACAGATTTTTCTCCATGCACCTTTTCAGATTTGCAATTCAAGGTGTTGTATTTTGGCGACAATTCACCAAATGGTGTTTTCGTGTGCAAGAATTTATTTTAAAGACTTTAATAACAGTTAACAATGACATCTGTATTCATTTTAAGCCTTAATAATTAAATAAGTCCACTTTGAAAAACACATCTCAGCTATGCGTTTCTTTTTTGGGAGAGTGTATATGCCATATTATGGACAATCATCAACCATCACAATGTTCAGTGTCTTTTACTTCAGATGCATTCCAAAATCATTATGGAGCCCCCGTCATTCGGAGCTCTCAATTGCTCTTAAGCCATTATTAGTTACCAGTTATGTATTGTGATTTGAGAACGTTGCAAAGATGGAATGCATGTATTTGGTCACGTGAACAATAACGTCGCACCTTTAAACTAATTACTAATAATTGGTTAAGCATGGGTTCTTGTAAACTAAAGACATGTACAATATAAGGATGTCGATTCACCAAGGACGATAACAGAATAACAGAAGTTTATTGCATTTCGGGGCCAGGAGGCCTAGAGTACAGTTTATGATACATGATCGCTGGATACCAATGACTTGAAAGCGCTATCTTAATTTAAATACCTTATACAAGTAGGTGGCTAAGCGGAGCAACAAGTTACTATTTGTTGTTGATAACAAGGTGGCGAAATCTTGAGTACATGGATACTTATAATAATACTTTGACAGAGAGTGTTCACGAATTTGAGAATAATAAAGACATATAAACAAAACATGATACTCATCTTCTTCACCCTCCCCGCAATATGGGCATAATACATCAGCTGGAATTAAATCTTGGACATGTTTCAAGTTAGTAATAGGATGGTACTTTATCATCATTACAGCAGAAAGAATACTGCATCAAGTGAGAGGAATGTCTCCGGTAAACTTACATAGGAGCCATTTTATGGAATGGATGAGATATAATATGGCACATTCCAAAAAAGCCGATTGTGTGTGAGGAAGAGATCTTAGTAACTTAATGTTATCTCCTTAACGCATATAAATATAAGAATATTTACTTCAATTACTGATGAATAAATTGTTTTCAAATTTACAAATTATGATATTGCCGTTAAATATAAGTACCAAGCTCGTATTAATGTGTATACTTCAGGCAGGAGAATGCTGAACTAGAACTACTAGTGTCAAGTTATGGAATCTGCAATTCAGGCACATAAGTGTTTGATATTGCAGGAAGTAACATTAGAGAATTCTACTCAAGTCATGACATTTATGATTATGAAACCTCCATCATAAATGTGTTTCAATAACGATATCCCACTGTTTTTCTTTGATGCTACGAGACTGAAGGTAGGTTTTATATGATAATCCCCCAAAACACTTTAATTTGAAACACACTATTTAACAATGTATTACCTCTTTCAGTTAATATTAACATAAAAAGATTGTATTACTTATTTAGTTCTTTCTGTAAATCGGCACACATAGTAAAACAAAGTTGAATATATAAATCACCAAACCATTTAAGCATTTCTGTTATCAGAAGTACACATAGATTGTTACACCGTTAAGATGATTGATCTTCATTTGTAACTGAGCTCGGTTTCGTTTAGAAATTGGACAATTAAGATATCTCAATCCTAACAAACCATCATCACATTATTTCTAATCAATTCCAAGTTTCTGCAAAAGTCAATTTTACTATTAGACTGTAGAGATAAAATATTTGATCACATGATTCGATTTACTGTATATGACATAGTTAACAAACATGGATCTTTATATTGCCTTTTCCCCACCCCTTTCGAAACAGGTGCTTTCGAAAAACTTGAACAATCATTTTCCTTCAAGTGAGTGATAACTAGAGCCAACAAGGTGCAATATACAACAGTGATTTGGTTAATTGTACTAACCAGTCTAATATTCCTAACGGCACCGAGGCTAAATAAGGACAACAACGACATTTATGTGTCACTGAAAAACATAGATTAATGCTCACCTTCCACATATTAACGTAAAAGAACAAATGTAACTTTGCTAATAATTGTAAAATAAAAGCCATACGGTCTAACCATTAACCCCCACAAATACTTTACTCATTTTTCTTGAAACTCCAGTAAATATATTAGAAAAAACATAACGTTTTCTGGTTAGGTTGATGGTCTCTTTTCTACAAAATATCCGACCAACTGTTTTTATTTTTATTTTGAACATCATATTCATAATTTTGAACAGATGAAAAGTTTTATTCGGTCTTATATGTTTTCAGAAAGTTGAAACTTAGCTACATGTAGTACTTCGTCTTTATAATGTCCTTACTTACGAGACATTGTGATTTATATACATCGTGTTTCTTTAACTGATGTGAAACTGCATGTTTTGCTAATAGAAACAAGTTTTTTTTCTTTCAACCGTAAGAATATGTAATCACTGTGATAATATTTTTTAAAAAGATGACCCAAGTAGTATGCTATAGTCTAAACCTATGTAGTATTACAATAATTACACAATATATGTCTTTATATGATGTGCTATAGGGTTAAATTGGCATGCTTAAATTGTCCGATTCCCCCGAAACACATAGTTTTCGAAACTGAAGTAGCAAGAATATAGTACGTTTTGATTAAACGTCATTATATATACTCACCGTTGATTACTCACCGTAGCCAATTGAGTTCCTCTCAATTAGTCACTCGACCAGATATAACACTGAAAAATAAAGAGAGTTACCTCCCCACACCCTCGCTCCCCTCTAGGTGGCTTCCCCAGTGACGTCATTCCTTCCTCTTTCGCGAGCAAGCTAGGACGTGTGTTCATGCTGTTCTCAGAGTTGGTTAACGTTGTGGATTTTGATTGAATTACTCTCGACCGATGTCTCATTATGCTCTTTTTGGAGTTTATTATTGTTATTTGGAGCTCTTCTACTCCAGTTTGCGCTTAGAGAGAGTTTTTTGGTTTCCTTCTGCTCAATTGGTTTCGGTTAGTTATCAGCTAGAGTATGTAATTAATACATTGCCGTCCAAAATAAACACTATTTAAAACAATGCAAGACGTTTTACTCCAGGAATGTTAAACACGCCTGAGACATAGGTACATCATGTCTCCAAAAGCAAACGTAAATGCATTTTTTAAACATTATTTTTCATGTTTCTGAAAAACACGCCTTTAAAATATTTTTAGAATTGACTTTATTAAGTTCATGGAAGTATAAACTTAAAAAAGAGTCACCGATTACATCTGGCACTTAGGCTTTTTCTTATGGTCTATGGCAGTGTTTTTTCTTGTAATGTTTGACCACATGTTATACTGTTGTTAATACAAATGAACAAGGTT
Source organism: Gibbula magus (assembly GCA_936450465.1). Classification (NCBI taxonomy): domain Eukaryota; kingdom Metazoa; phylum Mollusca; class Gastropoda; order Trochida; family Trochidae; genus Gibbula; species Gibbula magus. The sequence continues at coordinate 40,087,390 of OW388294.1, read as the reverse complement.
TACATAAATACCGTTTACTTATTAGTATATAGTTTAATTATTCTGATCAGTGAAAGAGGTGTATTCATTAACACACAGTCATGACATTTGTGTAAGGCTTTATTATGCAGAATGAATGGAACATATCATCCTGGGTAAGGCACCACAAACCTATTTGACCATAATCAAGTATGTCAAGCCTTTTGCAGCAGGAGGATGACACTCACAACTGAAACTTATTCAATGAACAAAGATTGTTGTGCATTAGGTGATAGTGGACAGCTGAAGGTCATGGATTCATAATGATTAAACAGCTCAGTGATATTCAAGGTTGTTTTAGTGTGTTTTTGGCCCCCAAAGATGGGTTTTGTGTTCCAGAATTGACAAACACCATTTTTAATTGATCTTAATGTGTTCGTTGCCCCCCAAAAAACCTACGAATAGACACCAAGATCTTCACATTTGATCATGAGTTGATGGTTACATAATTATGATCATTAAGATGTTTTGGTGGCCATCTTGGACGCCATCTTGAAAAAAACACTTTTTCGAGGGTCCAACTTTGGTAGACTTTTATTATGTCATAAAGTACACTAAAACTTACCAGAATCAGTTGAGTAACCTTTTGTAGCAATTTGGGGGGGGGGGGGGGGGGGGGGATATTTTCCTTGTATTGACCCGACTATTACGTGTATGAAGACACAATATGTCAAATCAAAACGTAATTGGATTACTAGCCCCGCCTACAACGCTACTAGCTATAAACCTCACGTCATGGGGACGTGGCTAAATATTATGTGACGTCACGAAATTAAGTTTATGAAGGTATGAACGGAATCTCTGTGACAGTGTTCGGCGAATCAGGTCCGCGCAAATCAATTGCTATTTATTTATATTCGTTTTGAATATATTCAACAAGACATGATAGAAGAGTTAACATTACTTCCTACAGATAATGGGTCACTGAAGAAGAGTCCAAGGACATAACTCGACAAAAAACGTTGATGATGTTTATTTTTGTTCACTTCAGCGATTTCAGCACCCCATGACAGACACGCAAATTAAATGTACCATAGCCCACGTTTTTACAACACATCTGCATATCAAATGCATTCAAAATCAGTATTTAGCCTCTGCGTTTCTCCCACCACGTCGATGAATGATTCACTGTTTCACATATTTCATTACTGTCACGTCATACGTGCAACAATATTACACGATATCTTCTTACTCTAAAATATTGGTGTGAAGAATATAATATAACCACAATATCTTCCACAACTTACAGATTACAAAACATGAGTGACTAAATGTTAATCATCTATAGCGATACAATACATGCCACGGCAGTTCGACATTGCCAGCAATGATTTGGGATAGCCTTGCTAAAATAATAAAACTTATAAACAGGTTCTTAAGTATTTGAATATTTACTGCTACATAGTTATCTAATTCGTCCTCAGGTCAAGTGACACTTATTTCATTGAAACTATTTTTTTGTATGTCTAGATATCGAACAGCACTAGTTAGTTACCCATTAGGAAATTTTGATGAAATACTTTTCGAATAAACATCAAAAGCCAATCTTAATTTTCATGGACAAAATAATCCGAATTAATTTCTTAAACAATTTTCAATTCTAATTATAAATGACTAAACAAAAGGCAAGTACAGCAATCACATGACAGACTTATTAATTGTATAGATATAAAAGACACGAATCGGACAAATTAGTTATATAATATATAAAATATATATATAACAAAATCTATACATTTGAAATAGTATATTGACGACTGATGTTCTCATCACTGTCATCACTAGTACTGTGAATGTGACACAGACTACATAAAGACTCAAGCTTAGAATATGATTTTGTTGGCTTCATATATAGTTCCCTGTCCATTAGCTTCACATTAATATGTTGTCATCGAGTAGATGTGTGATAATTCATATTTTGACAATTATCTGTCAAAGGGAAGCACCAAAATATTGATAACTTTTCATACAGTTTTGTTACATATCTGCAATATAACACGCTTCATCAAAGTAATATACTGTGATTATTACTCGCCCGTGTGAGATACTGAAGTGTAATATTTATACGGCAATATTAAACTAGTGTAATGCCGCCGCGTGTATGACGTCACAATAGTTTGCGGTTATGACGTCACAATTGGAGTAACGTCGTCACAATGGTATCGGACTTGCGGGAATCATAGTTTCAGAGCCATGTCGGCTATTTCGCTGGTTATATGTTGGCGAGTAATAAACTGAATACTAAACTCTCTTCTACTAACTCGTGAATGATTTGGTATCAAACTCGCTTTCGCTCGTTTATACAAAATGTTATTAAATAGAAGGTCGTTTAGTATCCTCTATTTATTATAGTGGTATAAACTATTTGCAAACAGTAAGTATGACTAGAACAAGAAAGAAGACGTGACTTCACCGGTGTACTGGTAAGACTGCTTCACATGACTACTTTCATGACATACATACATTTTGTACATGTATATTCATGTTACAGTCACCATCGTGTTTTGGAAGAATAAGTTTGAATATCAAATATCTACTTCATATGGAAAAAAAATCTTACAATTATTAAAATATGTAGAAAGCGTAAACCCTCTTCCGTATTCACATTAGAAATGTTAAGCGAAATGTCTAGGAAACGACATCTTTAAGAATATTGAAATCAGATCCTTGTTATCAAACTTTCATTTGGTTCATGTTTCTACTGTTGAAGTTGACGATTGCGGTGCTATCACCAATTTGTTCTCGAAACTGTAAAAGCGAATGATCAATAAGATCATGTACATTCAATACTTTAGATACTTTGAATAGTTTTGCTCTTTATTTTATTCAACTCTGATTTGTTTAGATTTTTATGTTCCTTAGTTTAGTCGTCAATATCTTTCTGTTTTAATGATATTTAGAAAATTCTATTTAATCACCTGTTTTCTTATCACTTACTATTTCTTATCATACACCCACAACCCTGGTTGTATCCGATACCATGAAATAGTTGCATTGTTGGTTAGTAGTATGTATAGTTATTTAGATTTTATCTCTTTCAATTGGAATGAATATATTTGAAGTATGTTTTCTTCCAGTTTGAAAGTGTGAAAGTAAGGTAGATTGCACATGAACAGTGAGAAAATTACTCCTCTTTGAGCTATGAAAAAAACATATTCTAATTTTAAAAAACCCCAATTGATTTCACATTTGCTATGCATCGTCATAATTTAATTTTCAAAGTTAAAATTTAATATTTCTGAATATTTATATGTTTCGGGTAATTTTAGTACAGAATTCTCTGATATAGTTTCCCAGGGGTGATATAGTGGAGAGTAACGGAGCATATATAAAACCCTGGGTAACCGAAGATGATATAATACTTACATATGTTATAATTAATAAGGAAACACACTTCATCAACAATCGAACAATGACATCATTATGATGTGATGTCACAACGCATGTAAAACACAGATTACTGCATTTGGTTACTCAATATAAAGCTTAAAGCAAAATATTAGTAGGTGCTAAACTTTACCTTAGTTCACAAACATAATATTTTCCGGGATGATATGTGCGCACGAGAAACTCGAAATTCAGAAGTTCCTTGCACCTTATGGTCAACACGTGGTTTGTGACTGTAGAACCCATTTTATGTTCCAAAACTGTGTTCCACAGGAGATATCGTTTGTGTGAGATCAAGCGATATCTCCTAGTAGATATCGTTTTGGCAGTAGATTTTGCACAATGCCCTGTCACCGTCAAATACATGACATCACACTGATTTTACATCACCGAGTAATGACATCACATTGATATGACATCAAAAACATGATGACGTCATAATGCTATGACATCACTGCATCACAGTCAACTGGGAGAGGTGTGCTCAGAGATGTACACTTTTTCACTGAAACGTAATAAGAATGATTTTGGAGGATAAATAGAATCTCACCCTCGTGTCTTCTGATATCAAATATATCAACACTCGTTGATAAAAGTAAAATTATCCTCGGCAAGCCTCGGGTTTGTGTTACTTTTATCAACTCGTGTTGATATATTTGATATCAGAAGACACTTGGGTGCGATTCTTAATGTAATCTTATAACTTACCACTAGGAACACAAATGTCCTAATTTTTTATCTTTAGGTACTGTTGAATGGCGGTAATGTTTACTGTTTGTTTAAAGCTTTAAAGTAAAAAGTACAGTTTTATATTAAAACAAATACAAACTACATATATGTAACATGTATCTACATTATTCATAATAGAAACTAAATGGCCGTTTGGTTTCATTTGCAAAATTGTCCCATAGACGTGAGGATACCCATTGCCTACAGTTATTCATCATTCAGTTAGGGCCCCCGCCAAAAATATCATAATTTTGTTGAGTAAATGATTGTTTAAGAACTTGAATTATTTCTATGGATTACTCCTCCACGTTTATTTTCAAATGACAGTGTAAAATACAGAAGTTCATCAAATCGAGTATAACGGGAAAACATCTCGTCTACTTTTGTTTGAAATATATTAAGAAAAGTATTTATTTACTGTCAATTACAATGTGTGAACATTCTCCAGGCATTGCTTTTTAACATTAACAAATAAGTATATGTATAAGTAAATCTAACGTACATGCATGTAAAGGGATATTTAAAAAAGACGAAGACAAGAAACTTCATTTCAATGTGGGAGTTAATAAAGCACCAACTAAACAATAATACTTATTCAATTGCCTCTGAAGCAAAATCGTGTCGTCAACCCACAAGAAAACTTACTTTCTGCAAAGTTCCATTTGCAATTATATAAACTTTGAAGTATTCTATATTTGCAACTCGAACCATGTCACATTCAGATGGAATGCCATAGCATATGATATTGTTAATAAAACTGCAATCATATCTGACATACTTGCTTCAGTTCGTGATCCACATGGTCTTGATATTTCGTTATTAATTTTCAAAGCTTTACCATTTCTTTGTTGAAGGAAGAACATTGATTAACGAAAGTTTAGCTCTCCTGGATAAAAAAAACCCTCTTTGTACGATATTATTATCTTATTGAAGGTTAATGATGTCATCACATTGACAGGACAAAAGAATATGTCAACCATAGATAAGTCTTATTCCAAAAGGAAATTAGTTTTTCTTTTATTGGAAACATATATCGAAATATTACGTTCTAAAATGATAACAGATACAGTATAGCTTTGTTCATGCCCAACGGTTATACGTGACGTTAAATGAAGTATTAACAAAAACATGGTCACATGTATTCTACAAAAAGCAGAACATATTAACAATATTGATGTACGATTAACAAAATAATTTATGTGGTATATGTAATTTTCAAAAGGCAATAAGTAACTTGAAGGGCAATCAACTAATTTGTTAGGATTTGAAAATGATATCAATGATTGGTTACTTTATATAATCATGAACAGTCGCTAACAGTCGCTACCTCCACAACATCAACGTTATTTACACTGAATTTATCCTTTTTCTATCCACAAAAGTGTTCGATCTTATGTGTGTGAGTTTAACCTGTCAGTACAACACCATTTGGAATATGGTGCATGTTGATTGTAAATTCGTTTACTCGTTAAATCCGTTACATGTACATAACTTGAAATGAAATAAAGCATCCTTTTCCAAACATTAAGCTTTCATTATTGAACTGAAATCGATTACTTCAGTTAAGAAATTAAAGAGATTATGTGAATATATTTTATCAAAAGAAGAAATGTGCCATGCGAACAAGAATACAATATTTTATTTCAAAGAAATGTTATTTGACAGTGTTTACAATATGTATGAAATGTGAATGCTTGTGTATATTAGAATTCCATTCAACATCAAGTCACAATTATTGCAAGTTAAACGCTGATAACATGTCAGCGTCAGATTTACAGGACATTCAGTAAACATTAATTAAAATAATGTAATTTAATACCCCACCTCCGGTTTCGTTGCTATGTTTTCTTTTGTTACACCTACACTTTTTTCTGATATACCTTTACTTTTTCTGATATACCTACACTTTTTTCTGATATACCTACATTTTTCTCATATATATGTACCTACAATCTTTTAACAACAAGAGCTCATGGAGTCCATTTTCTAAATTTCCAAATCTACGATGGCGTATTGGAAGCCAGTGGAGCTGTCTGAGGATTGGGGTTATGTGTTCATAGATAGACAGAATGACTGATAAACTCACGGGCAAAACAAACTATACCACATATATTTTGAGGTAATCAACGTTAACTGATATATCAGACAAACAAAGTTGTATACGTTTGACAGACGATTCATTTGATCATGTTTTGTTCACAATTCCACAAAGTACCATGTACCGTATGCATACATACATGTGGGGTAAAAGTAACTTTGCAGAACAAACAGGTTTTTAGAAACCAAACAGAGGTCTATATTTTCAAAATGACATGCCTGAAAAACTTTCAGTATCTCCAATGATCATCTCGTACACCGTTATTAGGGATGTATCGAATGAGTGCTTGAATAACTGTTTTATTGACTTGGCGATAGAGAATTTCGTCGTCCTTATGTGTTAATGCAGGTTCTTCAACAAGTGTTCGAAATGTGATAAGTCTGAAAATCTTGCCTTTTTTAATTGTGTATATAGAATAATGAAGTTAACAGTTTAACCTTTCAATGCTGTGTATCTATTATTATTAATTCATGGTCAAGTGAATGACATTTATACACTATTTCGAATTACTGCCCAAGACATTCCTTATTTTTAAATTGCCAAAACATAAAGTTTAGCTTTAACAAAAGGAAACATTGTTGAGTCCTAATATCTCTTTATACTTGTACTGTTAATAGTATTGACCTTTGTCATTATCAGCTCTAGTACAATTTCTCTGTCAGTGGTTCTTTTTCTGAATAGTGTCGACTTTTTATGTATTGTCTTTTTTCATTGAAGATATGTATAACATGAACACTTGATTGAAATTTTTGAAAAATATTTGAAACATGAACACTTGATTGAAATATTGATACCTGTGTTGTCTATTATATTCTGGTCATTTATTGAGTTTTCTTTGTTAATTTGTTTTTGAATTCTTTTTATTCCATACTAAATGTGAATAAAGGTATTCATGTTCAAATGAATGGACACTTGGACATTATTATTTTATAAGTAGGTTACATTTACTTCCAGGGTAAATGTCAGTTTTCATCTACCTGCCCTCTCTAAATATAAAGAAGTTTTATGAGGTTTATACTCTTTAGAAGCTTAACATATTTGCTGATATTTTAGGTATATTTTGATCCTAATTACATAACTGATCAATATCTAATTGTAGCATTGAAAAAAGAAAATTATATTAACCGGCGCTCTCTACCTGTACTTTCTAGTGGTGTTTATTATTTCAGATGTCACAAAACGCAAAATAGGAGAACTTGTGCAGAAACAATGGTTTATAGGCAAAAGTTTTTGCGAATATTGTGACACCACATATGTTTCAACAAATGGAACTAGTCACTTAACATCTTTGTTCAAAAGACAACATGTATAGTTTTGTGGGTTTTTGTACCTGATATCTGATACCTTTTGACATTATCTTAACCCATCAATAATATTTTGAGGTTTTTTAAATACAAGTACAGGGTGATTGTTAAAAGGCAATCATCGTTTTCATGAGGTGTCCTAGTTGGATTTATAATAGGACATTATAGCTACTGACTCCCACACTCAGTACTACAGTCACCAATAAATTGATTTATGTTTGAAAAACAATCAATAACGAATATTGAGAATTAGAGATAGCAGATGCAATATAGATTAAATTTGATACAATATAATAGTTGATAAAACGGATTAAATTTAATACGTTAATTTGTTGATTCTAACAGATCAGAAATGAAACCATGGGTATCGTATTTCAATCACAAAAGGAAGATGATATTGCTTCATATTGTGGTTTCATAGCTGCAATTAAATGTAATACGTATAATATATATCAACTTAAAATGAAGGCACTTGCCATAATTTCTGGCCTGTTAATTAATTTGAACTTCTGTCACATTAATGTCGTTACTTCCAAGCAGAGAATATAACTTAACTATTTCACCAAATTGCTACTTTACATTATGATTCGTTGATAAGGTGAAGTCGATTTCTACAATAATTATTTGTTGTCTTTCTTATGACTTTTTTATAATAGGAATGTGATATTCTTGATAAGTTTAATTTTGATCTGAGAAAATAATCAAATCATTTAAAGTATGTTATCGGCACAAAACGTATAAACTAAAAATATCCTATATTTCACCCACATATGTCGTGTCAAGATATATTAAGGCCTCAACAATATCGTGTTTAAATTAAACATATATACTAATTAGATAGTTTATTTTATTCTTATAATATTTAAAAATTCCTTATATTTTAGTGTCATTTATGTATCTCATATTTTCCTTTCAAAGCTGTACTCATATTTAAACAATCGTATGTATGAGAAACTATATGTGTGCACGATTCGATGTTTATAATGTTGTAAAATGTATAATAAAAATAACACTAATTGAAAACAACAAGTAAGAGAACAGTGGTATTATAAGTCTTTATGGATATTCAACTTTAATAAAGTGATATTCCGAACATTCATGGAAGAGAACACTGGTTGATGTAGGCCATATTGGTTGGTTTTGGCAAATGCAAAACAGACTAAAAATCGCTTAAATGTACGTTTTAAGATCATTACGTCTTGTTGGTATACGTATTTGAATTTATATTTATTTCACAAACCGATTTATCCTTAGCTATTTTCCATGATACATAAACCTTAAAGGCATTTATTTCTTGGATCAACCTAATACCTAATTTCAACTGAATGGATGATATTCTATCACAGATGCTATTAACATTAAGTGTGTACGCAACAACAATACTAGTGGCAAAGTGCATTTATCTTAAATGACAAGGTATGATGTTTGGGATATTTGAAGAAATGAAGAATGTGACCAAAAGTAAAATATACATATGTCCAATATTATGGCAGTGTAATCAAATCATTATTTTCATTAACTCTTATAATTGTTTTAAATGCTGTATTAATTTAACATTTGAACATGAGAAGTTACACGATCCAAATTATATTTCAAATACAGGGAGATGATCTATATAGTAAAGTAAACATTTTCGAATTGAATCACGCATTTTCTCACAATTATTTGTGGCACGAATTTCTTACTGAATTAAAGTGATTTCACAAAAATATCAATAAATGTCACCAATGACTAAACAATACTCCTAAATCAATAAAAAAAAGGAGCTTAAAACGAATGCTCATGATTCGATTAAACCATGCGAGTCCATTCCCCACCGAGCGGCCATTTTTAAGACTTGATGTTGACGTCTGCCATGAAGAGCTCGGATGATGATCAAACCAATCCATTAATTGAGATTCAGGCTGTGTAAGAATATATTCTTGCAAAACGACACGTGACTTCTGCAGAACATTAGACAGGGCAGTAACAGGTATTTGTCATGGATCAATCAATATCATTGTTGATGACAATTTAGGCTTTAACAAAATATCCACTGGATGGGTGCCCACTTTTCTAAATGCTGATTTGAAGAAAATTATAGCTGATACTTCAAAAGAGAGTGATCATTGCTCCACATCTCCAGCAGAGAATCGGGCTTTAAACGATCAGGGGGTATAGTTGAATGGTACAGAACTACGTGTATTTATGAATATATTTACTGAATACATTTTTATACCATCAAATTACATGTTTTCATCAACGATAACAGCCTTGACTTGAATTTGGTTTCAGATGGAAAATATCATGGTATCACGATTGTTGGAACTTAACTTGCATGTACATTTTAAGGAAATTTATTAGCGGTCGCTATCGAGTCCGGTTTTCGATTGACGATTGGCTGTCATAAAAATCTTCAATTGCAAAATTATCTTGATAGGAAATGAACAGCAAAATAGTTTCTATCTAGAAACGTAGTTAGAAATGGTTGATACGGAATGAGCCAAAGTGAGGATGCATTACATACAACAGTTTCATGACGTCGCACACTTAGTGAGAGACACTTTGCCAAAATGATTCTGTTTATGTCATCGTGTTTCGTCATATTTAATAAATTTGAAAACCTCTACAACACAACTCATCCAATGTGGCTGTCAACACACTATTGTATTATATGCAACCAAACAATTATTTGCCAAGGAGAATAATGATGAATAATTGCTGTAAAAAAGTTTGGTTGCAGGTCCCTATATAGTGGACTGCAACCAAATTCGCTAAATATGAGGTTTCACGTACATTTCTGTCTTGCAACCAAATTGTAAGATGTCAGATATCATATGTCATATTATGGACAATCATCAACCATCACAATGTTCAGTGTCTTTTACTACAGATACATTCAAAAATCATTATGGAGCCCCCGTCAAAGGTGGAATACATGAATTTGGTCACATGAACAATAACGTCGCACCTTTAAACTAATTACTAATAATTGGTTAAACACGGGCTCTTGTAGACTAAATACATGTACAATATAAGGATGTCGATTCTCCTAGAATGATAACAGAATAACAGAATAACAGAAGTTTATTGCATTTCGGGGCCAGGAGGTCTAGAGTACAGTTTGTGATACATGATCGCTGGATAACAATGACTTGAAAGCGCTATCTTAATTTAAATACCTTATACAAGTAGGTGGCTAAGCGGAGCAACAAGTTACTATTTGTTGTTGATAACAAGGTGGTGAAATCTTGAGTACATGGATATCTGTACTAATGCTTTGGTAGATAGTGTTCACTAATTTGAGCATAATAAGGACATATAAACAAAACATGATACTCATCTTCTTCACCCTCCCAGCAATATGGGCATAATACATCAGCTGGATTTAAATCTTGGACATGTTTCAATTTAGTAATAGGATGATACTTTATCATCATTACAGTAGAAAGAATAATGCATCAAGTGAGAGGAATGTCTCCGGTAAACTTACATAGGAGCCATTTTATGGAATGGATGAGATATAATATGGCACCATCTTCACATTCCAAAATAGCCGATTGTGTGTGAGAAAGAGATCTAAGTAACTTAATGTTATCTCCTTAAGGATGTTCGCTCCTCAAATTTATAGTTTTAAACTTTTTTTCTAACTTATATTTTTTAAAAGATAAAAGTATATGATTGGAAAATCAGCATTAAAAAATAGGGGGTAGTGTGGGTTTTTTCGAGATATGACGCCAGTAAGAAGTACAATTTTAACATGGGAGTCTATGGGAAAATGAGAAAAAAACTGCTAAAAACTTTCAAATACTACATTTCTAGAATTAATTTGTTTTACCTTTTTTGATATGTTACAAAGTTCATTTTACCCTACCGAAATCAATGAAACATATATATGGTAGTGTGGTTTTTTTTTAGCTTTGACACAAAATGTACCTGAAAACCCCCCTTTTTTAGTCACATTTAGGCCATTTATGCTGTTTAAACACTTTTTAGAGGTTCTTAAGTCACATTTTCTTTATTTCATATGTTTTTAAAAAGTATGTAGATGATGTAGAATATCATGAAGTAAATACAGATGAGAACAAATCTTTACTTAATCATATTTCATTTTTGAAGTTCAACCGGAAGGAGCGGACATCCTTAAAGGCGCTGTAGCACGTTTTTTGCAAAATTTATTTTTTCAAATTTCCCATTTATAATGATAGTTTATGTCATTTAAATTAACTTTAGAGGGTAAAACATGGCGGCCATTTTATTGTGAACACAATTTATTATTTTGTATCACAAAAACGATTCCCATGGCCTTAACGAAACATGTACACTAATTTTATACTTTATTTTCCGAAGAGAGAATGATGTTTTACTATTGGTGAAATTATTTTTCAAATTCATTTCATCAACTTTTTTGAGCGAAAAAACGTGCTACTGCCCCTTTAACGCATGTGGCTATAAGAATATTTACTTCAATTACTGATGAAGAGATAGTTTTCAAATTTACACATTGTGATATTGCCTTTAAATCTAAGTACCAAGCTCGTATTAATTTGTGTACTTCAAGCAGGAGAATGCTGAACTAGAACTACTAGTGTCAAGTTGTGGAATCTGCAATTCAGGCACATACGTGTTTGATATTGCAGGAAGTAACATTACAGAATTCTACAGAAGTCATGACATTTAAGATTATGATCTTTGATGTTATGGGTGTCGAGTTGGAATTTGTGGACATTGAATTTTGACAGTTGAAAATTATTTCGATTTGAGTAGAGAGAAAGACGTTGCCAACCTTTGCTCACTTCGTTCACACATAGGGAAAACTGGTCGTTCATCTCTGTTGCGCAACATATTTCCGCTAAACTTCACCTGTGTTTGGAGCTATTCTACTCCAGTTTATGCTTAGAGAGAGTTTTTTGGTTTCCTTCTCCTCAATTGGCTACGATGAGTTATCAACTAGAGTATGTAATTAATACATTGCTATCCAAACTAAACACTATTTAAAACAGACATTTACTCCGCGAATCTTAAACACGCCTGAGACATAGCTACATCATGTCTCCAAAAGCAAACGTAAATGCATTTTAAAACATTATTTTTCATGTTTCTGAAAAACACGCCTTTAAAATATTTTTAGAATTGACTTTATTAAGTTCATGGAGATATAAACTTAAAGAGAGTCACCGATTACATGTGGCATTTAGGCTTTTATTCTTATGGTATATGGCAGTGTTTTTTCTTGTAATGTGTGACCGCAAGTTATACTTTTCTTAATACAAGTAAACAAGGTTTACATAAATACCGTTTACTTATTAGTATATAGTTGAATTATTCTGAGCAGTGAAAGAGGTGTATTCATTAACATACAGTCATGACATTTGTGTAAGGTTTTATTATGCTGAATGAATGGAAAAAATCATCCTGGGTAAGGCACCACAAACCTATTTGACCATAATCAAGTATGTCAAGTCCTTTGCAGCAGGAGGATGACACTCACAACTGAAACTTATTCAATGAACAAAGATGGTTGTGCATTAGGTCATAGTGGACAGCTGAAGGTCATGGATTCATAATGATTAAACAGCTCAGTGATATTCAAGGTTGGTTTAATATTTTCCATGTATTGACTCGACTATTACGTGTATGAAGACACAATATGTCAAATCAAAACGTAATTGGATTACTAGTCCCGCCTACAACGCTACTAGCTATGAACCTCACGTCATGGGGACGTGGCTAAATATTATGTGACGTCACGAAATTAAGTTATGCAGTTACATGTATGAACTGAATCTCTGTGACAGTGTTCGGCGAATCAGGTCCACGCAAAGCAATTAAATGTACCATACCCCACGTCTTTACATAACATATGCTTATCAAATGCATTCAAAATCAGCATTTAACCTCTGGTTACAATTTGGAAGCGTTTCTCCAACCCCGTTGATGAGAGATTCACTGTTTCACATATTTCACTACTGTCACGTCATACGTGCAACAATATTACACGATATCTTCTTACTCTAAAATATTAGAGTGAACAATATAATATAACCACAATATCTTCCACAACTTACAGATTACAAAACATGAGTGACTTGATGTTAATCATCTATAGCGATACAAAACATGTCATGGGCGGGTAATATTAGTACAGATTTCTCTGATATAGTTTCCCAGGGGTGATATAGTGAAGAGTAACGGAGCATACCATGGGTAACCGAGGATGATATAATACTTACATATGTTATAATTAATAAGGAAACACACTTCATCAACAATCGAACAGTCGAATGACATCATTATGATGTGATGTCACAACGCATGTAAAACACCGATTACTGCATTTGGTTAATAGTTACTCAGTAGAAAACCTAAATCGAAATATAAGTAGGTGCTTAACTTTACCTTAGTTCACTAACACAATATTTTCCCGGGATGATGTGTGCGCTCGAGAAAACTCGAATTTCAGAAGTTCCTTGCACCTTTTGGTCAACACGTGGTTTGTGATTGTGGAACCCATTTTATCATCCAAAACTGTGTTCCACAGGAGATATCGTTTGTGTGAGATCAAGCGATATGTCCTAGTAGATATTGTTTTGGCAGTAGATTTGGCACAGTTCCCTGTCACCGTCAAATACATGACATCACACTGATTTTACATCACCGAGTAACAACATCACAGTGCTATGACGTCATAAACATGATGACGTCACAATGCTATGACATCACTGTATCACTGTGGACTGGGAGATGTGTGCTCAGAGATGTACACTGAAACGTAATAAGAATGATTTTGGATGATAAATAGAATCTCACCCTCGTGTCTTCTGATATCAAATATATCAACACTCGTTGATAAAAGTAAAATTATCCTCGGCAAGCCTCGGGTATGTGTTACTTTTATCAACTCGTGTTGATATATTTGATATCAGAAGACACTTGAGTGAGATTCTTAATGTAATCTTATAACTTACCACTAGGAACACAAATGTCTTAAATTTTTATCTTTAGGTACTGTTGAATGGCGGTAATGTTTACTGTTTGTTTAAAGCTTTAAAGTAAAAAGTACAGTTTCATATTAAAACAAATACAAACTACATATATGTAACATGTATCTACATTATTCATAATAGAAACTACATGGTCCCTTAGACGCATTGCCCACAGTTATTCATCATTCAGTTAGGACCCCCGCCAAAAATATCATAATTTTGATGAGTAAATAATTGTTAGGAACTTGAATTATTTATGGGGATTACTCCCCCACGTTTATTTTCAAATGACAATGTCAAATACAGAAGTTCATCAAATCGAGTATAACAGGAAAACATCCCGTCTACCTTTGTTTGAAACATATAAAGAAAAGTATTCAATTACTGTCAATTACATTGTGTGAACATTCTCTAGGCATTGCTTTTTAACATTAACAAATAAGTAATAAATATAAGTAAATCTAACGTACATGCATGTAAAGGGGTATTTAAAAAAGACGAAGACAAGTAACTTCATTTCAATGTGGGAGTTAATAAAGCAACAAATAAACATTAATACTTATTCAACTGCCTTTGAAGCAAAATCGTGTCGTAAACCCACAAGAAAACTTACTTTCTGCAAAGTTCCATTTGCAATTATTTAAACTTTGAAGTATTCTATATTTGCAACTCGAACCATGTCACATTCAGATGGAATGCCATAGCATATGATATTGTTAATAAAACTGCAATGTATCATATCTGACATACTTGCTTCAGTTCGTGATCCACATGGTCTTGATATTTCGTTATTAATTTTCAAAGCTTTACTATTTCTTTGTTGAAGGAAGAACATTGATTAACGAAAGTTTAGCTCTGCAGGATAAAAAAAACCCTCTTTGTATGATATAATTATCTTATTGAAGGTTAAGGAATTCCAGGGCTTCAGCGATGAGGAGGTTCTCAAGCTTGTTAGAAAGTCTAGCCCCACCACGTGTGACTTGGATCCTGTACCTACATCCATTCTTCTGGAAAACCCTTGATCTCCTTCTGCCAGTTCTATCCTGCATACTCAACGCCAGTCTTGCATCGGGCCTTGTACCATGTGCATTGAAATCGGCACTTGTAAAACCACTTTTAAAAAAGCCCAATCTAGATCAAGATGTGCTCAGCAATTACCGCCCAGTATCAAACCTCAGCTTCCTTTCCAAGCTTGTGGAACGTGCTGTTTGCACTCGTCTCTCGGAACATCTTCAAAGATACGATCTACATGACCATCTGCAATCGGCATACCACAGATGCCACAGTACGGAGACAGCGCTGCTGAAGGTCATCAGTGATCTCCGACTGGGCATTGACAACAAACAGTTGGGAATTCTTGTTCTCTTGGACTTGAGCAGTGCATTCGACACTATAGACCACAGTAGACTTCTCCGTCGCCTCAAAACTGACTTTCTCGTCGGTGGTACTGTCCTAGAATGGTTCAGGTCATACCTTTCCTCCAGAGATCAGTGTGTGCTGATAGATCACCATCGCTCCGCTCCTGACCATCTTACATGTGGAGTGCCACAAGGGTCAGTTCTTGGCCCCATGCTTTTTACTCTTTATGTGAAAGAGCTCGGTACTGTCATTGATGATCACAATATCAACCGCCACCATTATGTTGATGACTCTCAATTGTATGACTTCTTCTTTCCAACAACCCCACATGGCAATACTGCTGTACAGGAGCTCAGAGATTGTTGTAACGACATCAAAAGCTGGATGAGCGACAATAAGCTTAAGCTAAACAGCTCATAGACCGAGTGTATCGTCGTAGGCCCAGCAAAGAGGTGTGCAACATTGGATTGCGACAATTTGGATTTTGACAATGCAGCCATTACATTCTTGGACACCGTCAAAGCTCTTGGTGTGGTTGTGGATGCAAACTTGTCACTTGATGATCATGTTTCTCAGCTTGTGAGGAGTTGCTTTGGACAGCTCCGAAACATTGGCCACATACGCCCATATCTGACCATTGAGTCTGTTAAAACCCTGGCCGTATCCTTAGTCATTAGTCGCATTGACTATTGCAACTCCCTCCTCGCCGGCGCAACTAAGGCCCAAATCAAGAAACTGCAGCGCATTCAGAACGCTGCAGCTCGCATTGTCACTCAGTCCAAGAAATATGATGATGCCAAACCTCTCCTGAAATCCCTTCACTGGCTGCCCATTGAGTACAGGATACAGTTCAAGCTTCTCTGCCTCACCTTCCAATGCATCTCTGGATCTGCCCCTTCATATCTCTCTGACTCTCTTACCCGCCACATTCCATCCAGGACACTACGTTCTCAAGATAAGAATCTTCTTGTGCCTCCCACAGTCAACACATCCACCTTCGGAAAAAGATCGTTCGCTTTTGCAGCATCAACAGCCTGGAATGAACTCCCTCAACATATTCGTGATTGTCAAGAATTGCCCTCTTTTAAATCTCAACTAAAGACTCATTTCTTCAAAATTGCCTTTCCATTTTAATTCATTCTCCTATCTATTTCCCCATGCGCTTTGAGCATGTATTGCACATGGATAAATGCGCATTATAAGTATGCTATTATTATTATTATTATTATTATTATTAATGATGTCATCACATTGGCAGGACAAATGAATATGTCAACCGTAAATAAGTCTTATTCCAAAAGGAAATTAGTTCTTCTTTTATTGGAAACATATGTCGAAATAATACGTTCTAAAATGACAACAGATACAGTATAGCTTTGTTCATGCCCAACGGTTATACGTGACGTTAAATGAAGTATTATCAAAAACATGGTCACATGTAATCTACAAAAATCAGAGATTATTAACCATATTGATGTACGATTAACAAAATGATGTATGTGGTATATGTAAATTGCAAAAGGCAATAAGTAACTTGAAGGGCAATCAAACTTATTTGTTGGGATTTGAAAATGATATCAATGATTGGTTACTTTATATAACTATGAGTGGCTACTCTGAACGCCACACCTCCACCTCATCAACGTTATTTACACTGAATTTATCATTTTACTATCCACAAAAGTGTTCGATCTTATGTGTGTGAGTTTAGCCTGTCAATATCACACCATTTGGAATATGGTGCATGTTGATTGTAAATTCGTTCATCACGTTGTTTTGATTCTGTTACATGTTCATAACTAGAAATGAAATAAAGCATCCTTTCCCAAACATTAAGCTTTCATTATTGGACTGAAATCGATTACTTCAGTTTCGAAATTCAAGAGCTTATGTGAATACATTTTATTAAAAGAAGAAATGTGCCATGCGAACAAGAATATAATTTCATTTCAAAGTAATGTTATTTGACAATGTTTACAATATGTATGAAATGTGAATGCTTGTGTATATTAGAAATACAGTGTACTAATGTTGCTAATGGTGCTGTTACATTCAAATAAAGTCCCGGATTGAAATGAGCTGAACGTATTTTATGCAAATTCATATTAATTCAGTTTCAGACCTAAGTTACGAGATATCATAAGGACATTATTGCTATCAAAAGTAATAACATCAGCATCCCATGGTTGTTGTTTCAATTTCTAATTTAATTCCCTTCCGTTAATGTTCATAAATCTTACATATGAATTAAATTTGAATATTCAAGATAGGACTTCTCCGATGTGCGAACATCGTGTGTATGTCTTTAAACACAGATTGTTTATTCAGCCTCTAGAGATGAGGAATTATTCTACCTTATAATGTATGTAACAACCCATAATCTTTTCTCACAATCAATCTCACAAGTTCAAACAAGTCAACGAAGATGAACATTTCTACAAATATATGAAACTGAAATGCAGATTGTAAATTAATGATAAATATAGAGAATACTAAACGACGTTCCGTTTAATAACATATGTATGAAACGAGTGAGTCTACTTCCAGTCTCGTTGCTATGTTTTCTTTTGTTGCAAGTGTAGGTGTATAAGCAGATACACTTACACTTTTTTCTGATAAACCTATACTTTTTCTGATATACCTACACTTTTTCTGATAAACCTATACTTTTTCTCATATATCTACAAATCTTTAACAACTGAGAAATCATGGAGTCAATTTTCTAAATTTTCAAATCTAAGGGAATGACCCATCAAACTCTCAGTTTATCCTGCAACGTAGCGAACCAACCAATGCGGCGAGCTCAAACTAAATATAAGGTGAACATGTGAGATATTATATATTATACATGCCTGTTTAATGATTTAATATGATCTTCAGTGTGAACAACGAATATGACTCTGCAGATGCAGCCAGTGGTGTGGGACATTTTTTTTTATATAATGTCTTGTTCATTTGAATTTGCTAGTAGAGGATATTTAATTTTGAATTATTCTATTGAAATGATGTTTTTCAACTACATGAATACAAGTGAGGCTGACCAAATAATGAACGGAAGCACTACAACTTGCATTTTACTATTAATGCAAATGAACGGAATGGCTGAACAGTACAATTATTCTGTTAGTGTCAATAACGTACGACTTTAACGAAGGGATTGTAATTTAATTTTAATTTGTTTACAATTATACCATCTTGAGCACGATTTCGGTGTTTTTAAACTTATGTCTCACATTACACACTCTCTGATCATACAGTAATAATGCAGATAACACTTCAGGTACATCCGTACAACCGAGCTTAACACAGAGCAATGCGCTGTCACTCATGTTCAAATCCACATAGATATTGTTTCGGGAACATTGACATGTATGAGGCGTAACGTAAATCCTATACCAAAAAAAACAACAAAAAACGATTTCTAGGATATTTACAGATTTGCTAAACAAGTTTGTCCCTATCTGTTAACATGATGACCTCTTTACGTGCCCCAAATGTGCTGCCATCCAATAAGCGCACACATACAATTGATAATAAATCATGCATCATATCGCTGATCACGATTCTTATTCACTTTCAATTTCCAGATGATTGTACAGTATTGATTTCCACTAATGTTTCCTAATCAATTTGACTAATATTGACTTTCCTCACACACAGACGTACCGGTTAGTCTTCATAGTGGGAATCGGATAGTTCATACTGGTCAGGTAAAGATATAATGTGATTCATTTAATGCAAATATTTGACCGCAAAAAATATTTCATTACTATTACAAAACCAACAATGACGGGATTCCGTCAAAGTAAAGATTAAGTGTACAGCATAATAACTTCATGAACTCAACGTTTGCTCATCTGAAAACTCAAAAGCATTTCCACTATGTCTCTAAATAATAAAAATCATGATACTTTGATCAGTGGAACGTTGTTAATCTATCCTAAAGCCAACTTTTATTTGATATAACTTGGCATCGGCTGCAACATTAAACACAATCTTCGTTATTTATTATGTTCATAGGATCCTAATCGTAAAGTAAAGTGAAGTGATGTTGCATTCTTAATTATGTTGTTTACATTAAGGCAAATTTCCTGTACTTTTGTGACTCGCATTTCTATGAGGACCTATAATAAAATATTCTTGTATTGTGGAGTACAGCTATACCGATGGAGGTACAGAACATTTGTGACCCAGGTTTCTTACTCTTTCCATGGGCAAGGCACCTCATCGGCACTCAGTCAACCAAACCTACATTATACATGGTTTCATGAAGCTCCAAAAGCATAATCCCGTCATCTTACATGCATATTAGCTCAATGAGTCCAATATATGCATGCACTATATCTGAAAAGACCACATAATGTGTTCACATTTCTATCTTATAACGGATTTTGCTACATTCACAGTTCACAGTGTTCTCGCAATCAAATCAATGTAGTGGTTTGTAAGTTGTTTGACTAATTAAATATAGTTCATATAAAATCGCTGTGTGTATACCAATTCCAGTCCTTTGAGTTATGTATCCGTAGTTTGGAAGTACCATGCTACATGTATTTGTAGCTGTGATAGATGAAATGATTCAATAAATACATATAGATATGAACTGATATTTCATTCACCTGATCCTTGATTAATGACTCCTGCAAACTCTTTTATTTGTATGACTATACATGATCTGTAACTGTATGCAGACATAACTTCCGTCTTCCGAAGAAATGATTGATTTTCTGCAGACGAGCGTGGGGAACATGTCCTCCATCAATGGTGAACGGACTTACGAAACCATCACAGTCACCTCAACTTCCTTTTGTGTTGAATGAGCAATGAAGAAGAAACACGTTCATTACATTCTATATTACAACAAATTACCTAAGTCCTATTTAAGCCTTAGCAAATATTCATTGACTGTTTTCGAGAGGTACTCGTCAATGGTACATACCCATTTCTTGACTATAGTTTAGAAAGGAGTAATTGTAAACGAATTATATTTAATGTCTTGTTCGTTTTACTGTTTCAAAGAAATGATCTGTTATTTAAAAGTCATTCACAAATTAGACTATACATTTTATTTCCAATGATGGCACAAACACAATTAAAGTGTTTGAGCCATTAAAGTCTCAATTGGGTGATTAAATTCTGTATTTATAAGAGAGAGCTGCTTAACGGCATTATAAAGTTATGAAATTTAGAGAGCAATGCTTCAGGTATATTAATAAAAAGGGAGGATAACATGTTACCAACAATATGTTCAAGGAAATGATAGCAGAGACAATTCAAACAGTACATGAAAGAGATTCACAATGTTAATAACCGTGGTTAAAACAGGGATGTACAGTGATGAGTTTATCAATATTAACAAAGAAAAGTATATGAAGCCAAAGACGTACATATTTGGAAAAGGAGCTCAGATTTGGATTAACAGGGGATTATATTAAGTACTAAGGAGAAAATACCCTGGTCATAATTCAGTGATGACTGATAAACGGCGAATTGATATGGCTTCTTGTAACTTCCTTGTTGGAAAGTCGTTGATTTTGGGAGATTTACCCATTTGATCATAAGGCTTGGACATTAATAAAAAATAAAACAAATGCCTACAGTGTACATTGAAAGATATTTTTAACCAAGACACAGACTGCCTCCTATCAATGAGAAGTGTATCGAGTGATACTCAACTGCCCTGTTTACATATTAAATACTATCACGTCATGAGCTCCTAGTTTACCTGTCAAAATTATAATCAAAAGAATTTTCATTACGTCATTCAATGGTAACATTACAATGCATCAGGTCAAAGGATAGTTGATCATGTCTCATGCTTCAGTCAATTAACTTAAAATCAGTGTTTGCTATCAATTGCAATAACAAACACTGATTAACATGTTTATCTGATATTGACGTCTGGATATACCACCTGTATTGGTAATATAAAGAGTCGCAAAGTCAGCGTTATGTACATAATTTGCTTTGGTGATCCAGTTGCGTGGGTAAAATGCTATGGTGACGTTGTTAAAACGATTGTTATCTATCCCAACACACATCAAAATGTTAAATTTTCTTCATCTCACCTATCGATCAACTGAACTTGACTTTAAAACATATAATTGTAAGGGTTCTAAATAAAGATAGTATGTATCATGTTACCGATAGCTGTATAGAGAGACTTTCAGTGACTTTACATAGTTCAATAATGTTAATCATATCCAAGCTCCTGCTTCAGCTCATCAACAGTAATCTCGGTAACCCAGGGATGAATCTTCCCATAGTCACCACATTCATTGTTAAAACATCAATTAAATTAAAACATGTGAATATGGAAACTAGCGATCTAATTGGTCGATTACAAAGTGTAAGACATCTTTAGCAAGAAGAATTCGTTGAAAACTGACCCCAGCTTGTTGTAAGTTGCCGTTTCATTTGTTCTTAAATCTTAGATTCTAGATGAAATGTCACACGGGTGTATATATGTAGAGTGTGGGAAATACATGGTATGCATTGTTTGGTTAACCGTTAAAGAATGTTGCTTGCTACTGGCACTCTATGGACCGAATAGGCTTCAGGTTTAAACGAGTCACTTGAAATGACAATAAATTAAAAGATACAGACAAATGCGATCAATAGAAAAGTAAACTGGCTACAACAGAATTCAATATCAATTATATACATTTGTATAAATGATCATCCAGATCACTTACACCAGGAGAAGGAAGATGTGAAGTTAACTTAAGGCGAAAAATATTCCTTCCAAAGCAGTCGACAGCTTTCCTTTAATGGCTATCCTGAAATGCTGCCAACATGTTACAGTGTTAAGGTGGAACTGTCATTGTATTAAATTGTTAAGATCCATTTACTTCAATTATAAATGACCATTTAGACATCACTATCGGTAGATTTAAGATGTCCGAATCACATGAAACAAGTTCCGAAAAAGTAGACACCCTGGGGACTCTCAAATAGTTTTGCAAAGAGGAAACCAGTCAAGAGGTATAAGCCAATAATTATAATGGGCATTTCGTTTCAGTGCTACACTGACACATTACCATTTTCACTTTTTATCAAATATTTCTACAACTTTTTTCTGAAGTTAACAAAGAGCTAAACAGTCATTTAGTATAAAAGTTGTGTTAACAAAAGTGGGTTTAAGGTGCTATCATATAATATTTCAACTGTTTCCAAAAGTTAAATGTTCAAGATGATATCTTGAAATAGTCACACTGTAATGTTTAGCATTTAATTTTGATATACCTACGTATACATTTTCATATCTTATGTAATTTATCTCAATTTCTATACATGATCCACACGTAATGATATGGACACTCCATTTGTGAAATTAAGATCATTTACGAACCTTTGAATTGTGTTTGGATTCATAATACATGGGACATTTGACATTTTTCATTGATTGCTATGTGCATGTATATCTCATCTCATGAATCATATATCATATATTTACTCTTGTGGCTTGGTTATACTTACAAATGTATATTCTACTTCACTTGATGACATATACATTATATACATATAATTGACGAGAAATATAATGTCAAGCATCCTATGAACTTTATGTTTGCGGATCAGAAAGTACAAATATAGTTCCATTAAGTCCTTGAACACTATATCACGATACTTCAGATCAAAGGGGAAGTTGTTTATTTATAACGTTTATGTTAACGTTGGATATATTACCAGTGGGTTGAATCAGTTGCAATATCCAAATATACTGTTTCATGTGTTTTGTCTTTATTATTGATTATATCCATCGTATCTTATTGTCAACCCGATAGAATTCCCAGCAATATTGATTCAATTAATACACAGATTAAACACTTTAAAATGGCCTCTCGTATGGAAATAGACTCGCATGGCTTATCCGAAACATGTACATTCCTTTTGCAACTCTTTGTTCAGGCGTATTATTTAGCCATTGTTAACACGAATTTACCTTTTCGTGAGATCACTTCATTTCAGTAAGAATACCTTGCTACAGGGCCTTGAAAATATTAAGTTGTCTATGGATATTTTAATAATATTCAACCTTTATGTCCTAAAATATGTTTTCCTTTCACTTTTGAGTAATTGAGGAGTGCTTAAGACAGTTTCTCAAATACGGCGCCTTGAAAGTATTAAATTGTCTACGGATATTTTAATAATATTCAACCTTTATGTTGTAAAATATCTTTTCCTTTCACTTTTGAGTAATTGAGGACGGCTTAAGACCGTTTCGACTCAGCCACCTGCTCCAGCTTCAAAATGATCAACTGTATTAACGTGCCAGGACAAGAGCCTAATAAAACAACACTGGACCCAGTATAATTAGAAGATATGACCGCGAATGTTATGTGCCTTGGTTAGCCTAATCAGATAGGTCATGACGACTGAGGGTCTTTCTGTGGGGTTTACGTCACGAAGATGCACTGATGTCAGAGGATTTGGGATTTACCACTGCTATCAAGAGTATTTCACTTTTATCACAGCTTGAGAGTATTATTGTAGAGTGAAAACCAACAACACCATCGTGGCTATGTAAAACCAGGAACTAGCGAACTATGGGTGTTACTGCGCTGTTCAGAAAAGCACAGTTCTTTAAAGGAGACAAAGTTGACGATTCCCTGGCGGTATTCGATCCATGGATCTCCGGATTTGAAGCTGAATTTCCTAACTAATACACTATCCCGAGAAGTTGTTAACTCATCGTAATTCACTTACACGTCTTCCGGCCAGATTTACAGCACCAGTTTCCTTCAAAGCGCTTTCTAAACATTCCCTCCACGTCTTTATGATCGCGGGCAAAGAACGTCTTGAAACTCTCGAGAACTACTAACAAAAACTATGGCAAGATATCATTCTCTTACAATACAGCATTCGATCTGAACCAAATACCAGAAAACCGGAAAACATGTGACATGCTGTCAACATTTAAAACCTTTCACGACCCATCTCTTCCTTGCAAGTTATGAATCCATGTTTCAAACGAGATTAATATGCGTTCAATTCCTTGATTTAAGAACAGCCTCGAGAAATTAGATATGGATATGTGACAACACGCTTTTCATCAACACACGTTAGTTCAATCACTATCAAGAATTGAAATTCAAATGTCGGCAAAAAATCTTAAAGAAATATGATATAAAACAATATAGATGTTTCATTACCTTAAATGTCAGCCTTTAAACCCCCTCCCTCATTCGTTATCTTGATTATTTTAAGATATAACACACAAATCGTCTTTATACATGAAATCATATGTTGCTAGGTTGAACACGATCATGCAATGTGAATTCTGAACATTTCCATTGAAAAAGTACTTTTTTGTGTCTGGCCATTTGAATCGTTATTTCATAATATGTTCTTGCCCAATGGTTTAATCAAATTGACATGATTATTGTTGCGTTACACCTTTTGATCGATTGCAATAGATGTATATATACATGAATAAAGTCAAAAGCTACAATCATATTCAATTCGAAATTAGAACCGATATGTACCTCTCTTCAATAGTATATGAGTAATTAGCAAATTGCCTCTTTCAAATTTCGTAATTGGTTTTAATATACATATAGGCTTGAATGAAACAATTTAAAAAAGCCTTCCTCAAACTTATTTTCAACAATATATTATAATACATATTATTACTTAATGTATGATGAGTCATATATCACTGGGTTTTTTTCCTTCTTTTTAGTCTGGTAACTTAAATAGCTGGGTTTGTTTAACCTTAAATCAGATGTTAATTACAATGAAGAATTTTGCTTGCAATTCGAAGAATAATCACACATATTTTTCAGTAAACAGGTGGCTAAGATGCCTTTGAATATTCAAAATCCAATACTTAAAGAATACTCTGCGGTGCCACGACAAGATGATCCACCCTCTCATATCAAGCCTTTTCATTAGATAATGCTTTTATAACAGAACTCAAGGTCCGTTAATTGCAGTACGAGTTTACCTGATGGTTTCCATGAAAAGTCCCATGGGTGATGTGTGAAGAGTATCGCAACACGAAGTCCTGGTTGACTTATTTTGTCTTAAAAACAGACGTGGAGTAGTCTGTCAATAACCTAGTAGTGTTGGTAATGTACGTGTATTAATGTATCCCAGATGAAGCCCTTGTTCGCTTGAATATTAAAAATTATATCTGTCACATCCGAGCATCCAAAGGCTTCACATTATGAGTTTCCTGACAAAACTGCAGCGGGTCCATTATTATTGAGTGGATATATATCACGTTAGAGGTACTATGTATCATTGATTCCAATCATAAACCTCTTTAAGATGCCATCGGCAGCATAATGTCATTTCCTTATAAAATAACTATGAAAAAAACAGACTCCATTGGGACCAGAGCAAAGAGGTGAACATTCTTCGGGAATAAGCTAATTGTCTTGGAACGAGATGTGATTCCTGCAGTGATACACAGTGATTATATTCATTAGAAGCAAGATTTGTTCTGTGTGATGGTGAAAAATAGCTCGCGATCGTCGTATTAATTAAATGTCGTTTGAACAGTCTGGTTGACAAATCGTGTTTTCTCTAGAACATCATCAAAGAAGATAACAATTAGTTCAATTTAATAACTTATATCAAATAATATCATCTTTAAAACCTTAAATGTCCAAATAATGATAAATTGTGATAACAATTTAATACCTTTCTAAAAAGGTAAACAAAAACAAACAAGAGTCATCAGAAGATGACATATCCCACCGGTTCCACAAAATTTGTAAAACACATCTTTGACAGATACTTGTGTATCTACTACCGTACTTCAGTTAGTGGGTATTACAGATGCTGCGTTTCAGGTATATTAAGGGTTTTAGACCTCTGCTCCAGAAGCAGTCAAAATCAACAACAACCAACATCCCTCTCATGTTTCTATCGAAACAGAAAGAAACAAAAAATTTCAGAAAAATCTTTGAATATGAAAAGGTACCACTTCAGTTAGTGGGTAATACACATGCAAAGTTTCAGGAAGATATGATGAACGGTTTTGGAGCTGTGCTCCGGAAACGAACCTGTCTCTGAACAAAATCTAAATTCAACAAGTTTTTATGGAAACGAAAAAAATAAAATTTTAAAAAATCTGAAAATATCAAATGGCACCACTGCAGTAAATGTGTAATACATTTGTGAAGTTTCAGAAAGATATGATAAATGGTTTTCGAGTTCTGCTCCGGAAACGAAATGATTACGGACGGACAGACGGACGGACAGACGGACAGGGCGTTGACTCTATCCCACGGTATTACATACCGATGGGATAAAAACTATTGTATAATTGTTGGTAATTTGGGTCAAGTGTTTCTTATTTTACATGGGACTTGAATGGTGTTTTATTTAAATATGAAATGTTTTATCAATGCAAGGTTTTCACATCAAAGCCAGTGTGTGATCAACAGTGAAACAACCAGACTGTGTTATCTGAAGTGAGGTTAAGAAGATATGTATCTCAACTCTTTTCAATAAGGATGTTACACAATAATTTGATAAAAGCTATTTTAAAGCTATAACAACATTAGAACATCGAAATAAAATGTATAGACCCTGAGACAGGCACTAACTTTTCCTGAAGATCAGATTTTTGAAATGTTGTTGAATATACGACCTGTTGGTTATACTGCAACACATTTCAAAATTGGAAATACATGTGCAAATTAACACATAACAATTATTCAAACATGTCATTGACAACATTGTATTGGTGATCTGTCTTCCTTTTCGGTGGTGTTTATAAATTTGTTAACCTCATCGACTATGACAAGTAAACATTAACTCCACTAATGCGAGGGAATACAATATTCTGCATTGAATTGAGAATAACGTATACGTTTAAATTTCAGTATGGAACAACAGTCTCCCATGTTATGTATCACAATCAATTCGACTTTCCTGTATAGTTTGCTTAGACTTAATGTATTAAAAACGTTAAATTCTACTAGATTATATTTCAGTATACTTTCCATAGCATATATAAATCTGAAGGTCATTATACATTACCATGTATTATTATACATAAATAATTAATAACATCACTTTTAATCCTATATCATATCATGTAAACACATAAACGTGTGTTAAATCTTTGGAGAAATGTAAATAATTCAATTCAAATAGATATCGACAAAATAAATGAAAATTGACTGCAATGGCCATTGAAAGACATACAAGTTTAAAGATAAATCACAAATAGGGCATGCACACCTTCACACATGTGTTTTTTGATGGAGTGAAATATTCTATCAAATCTACTTCCCACATGTAACTTCGTTAATTTTTTAATAGTTACATTGGAAATGAAACATCAAAACACTTTAACGAGATTGAATATCTACTTCTTTTACTGTCACTTTCCTCACTGAAAAAGATCAAAACAGTATGTGGCACTTTGTTTGTACACAGTACCAAGGCCATAATCACATCTAGCTTTCTACATGTCCACACCCATGATATTGGATACATTCACAGAAATAAGCTCGGAAAATATACATCATTGAGGCAAACGAATAGGTTTTTTCCGATCCCCTTATAAATTCATATTTGAAACAGTGCTATATTTTTGGTTAACACTGATACATTTGTGAATATCAAACTATCAAAACTTACGAAACTAGTTAGAACAAAATTACATACGACTTTATAGTTTTACATGTATTTATTTTATCTATTCTATATCTAGGGAGGTGAACAATTGATAACAGAGTACGTTTTCCAATTTCATTTGTTGTTTCTCACACACTAAGTATTTTGATACATGAAGCAGAAGATGTTTCTTATCTAAACTGAATATGTTATTTGATGTATCGTTATTATAACGCTTATTATATTAACAAAGTTTTATATATTGCCAGATTTGTTTTATCTTGCGTTAAGATTTACTAACAGATGCAACGAATTTAAGGAGATAATAGGTACAGATGCATGCCACAGTATAATTAACTTATTTCATGACGTTGTACATTTTGTTCATAAATCCTTATATTCATATTGTTATCAAGCATCAGAAGTTTCAACGTCTCCTAATACAAGTGTATAATTCAAAGTTTTAGAATATTACATTTTTTTTATCATTTAAACACATGTAATCGAACCGTCATAACTGAAGAAATATGAAATGATATGATATGAATGATTATATTGCATCAGACTTCTTATCATTAACTATTGGGAACGAAATGTCATGGTTGATTATTACTCTGTGTTAAGATGAACAAAATCAATGTTATAACATCATGTTACATGAAAATTATCATGAGGAATTTTATATTAAACGAATGTTATTAATTTACTATCATTCATATGGAATGTATACAGGGCTTACTGCATGACTGTACGAGTCAGCAACTAGACGAATACGGTAAGTTTGGCTATTATAGGAAAACCAGGGCAAATTGGCAAATAGAGGTGTGCTATGTCAGGGAGAAAGCACGAGGGTCGGGTTTTGGTAGACATTTAAAACACCTGAGGGTGGCTAGAAATGAAAAGTAAAACCGAGCTTGCCAGGTTTTACTTTTCATTTCGCCACCCGAGGGTGTTTGAAATGTCTACCAAAACCCTGCCCGAGTGTTTTCTTTGACGTATATACCGTCATGCGTTTTAAATACAAATATGAAAACAGTCGTGTTAGTGTTTCAAGCCTTCGTGATCCAAGTTTGTGGCGCACATAAAATATCTCAATATTGTGAGCGGAGCAGAATAGATACCGACAAACAACCATCTTATGATCACCAATCCTCTGTGGTCTAGTGGGATAAGTCTTGGGCTTCAAATAGGAGGGTTGCGGGTTCTATTCCCGCATTCTCAACTATGCAAATTTTAAACTTGCAACTTTTGAGTACCTAACTGAAAAGGAGATTGACGTTATTTGGAGTTATGTCTTACAGTTAGATTGTAAAATTTCAGGTCTTACTAAATGTTGAAAATTAACCTGTTATGAGGTTAACTTTCGACGGTTGGTAAACCTCTAGTCGTAGTAAAACCTTAAAATTCGTGGTGAGACCTGCTCGAAGGTTATTACAAAAAATGCAGTTACCTCAAAATGTACAGAGATGCCCTGATACTTGTTCGTTATGGATATTCCTATTCCTGTCTTAATTGTTATAAACTTATAAAACCATTTCTGGCGATGATAGCAAAAGGATTGCCAACCTTTGCCACCTTCCAACAGTACTGTAACGTCTCTCTCCCGATTGTGACTACGAAGCTGCACGTGTTATCCCAGTGTTATCAACAAGTGAAGTAATTTGGGGTTCAACGCTGTTTTCAGCTGCTAGGGTTATTTCAGCGAGAAAGCCAGTAAAAACATGTAGCTATCCATTGCGCTAAATCCCTGCAACCTTCGACTGAACTAGCGAACCATGGGTGGGTACTGCGCTAAAGTTCAGCATTCACAGCAGAGGTGAATTGAATTTGTACATTTATAAACAAATCACATGTCATACTGATTGTAGCTTGAAATGCCATCTGTGTGAAATTGCGTGAGCACAGGAAGATTTTCTTGATAACAACTTCTTTAATGTGAAAATACACGACGTTTCGGAGTACATACTCACTCCTTCATCAGGTGGAATGTAAGGAAATAATTTGTTATCCAGAAAATGTTCCTGTTCTTATATACACCACTTCTAAATGCCCTTCAAAGACCTAAAGGTGCGTGACTCGGCCTGCTAGGAACTAGGGAACAATGGGTAGAACTACACTAAATTCAGTGTGGAATTGAGCAGTTCTCTACAGCAGAGAAAGTTGCCGCGTCCCATGCGGGCATCAATTATTAACAACCTTTTTAAGTATTATTCATATAGGTTATCACAATTCTACATTTCATGATTAGGTAAGTATAGAATCAAGCTAGTGTTATGCTTTCGTAATGCTATAGCTTGTTCTCTTTGTTCTCTACTCGAAGTTTCATTTGGTAATTTTCACGAATTTTTTCAAGATCACATATACTAGTTTTATGACAGCTTACATATCTTAGATAAATGAACTATAATATGTTCAGGTCAATGTTATGTAGTTGATGGTCAGATGCGATGTGTCGCAGCACATACCAGCACCGTTATCAAGCAAGTGCTACACAACATAATGGAGAATATATATATATATATGTATATATATATATATATATATATATATATATATATATATATATATATATATATATATATATATAAATAAGATGAGTTGCTTCTCACGTGAAGTAAGGTTATATATAGAAAATAGTAAACATCAGATGGTTTTGACTGGATCAATCTTCTTTAATACAATACGATGAGCTCATTTCGACCAGTATATCGGTCTTTTCAAGTACTTGAAAAGACCGATATACTGGTCGAAATGAGCTCATCGTATTGTATTAAAGAAGATTGATCCAGTCAAAACCATCTGATGTTTACTATTTTCTATATATATATATATATATATATATATATATACAAGGAGAATATATACAAGTGTGAAGTATGTATTAACATTTGGTTGAGTTGTTGTATATGGACATTAAAACAATGAGCCAATGGCTTCTACTAAGGATTTGATTCTCATAATTATTGTCCGATATGGTTGATCAACCCTGGTGACTTGGTTCATAGTTCAACCTTCATTTTTGATGGAATAGAATTTAATTTAGTCAAATCTGTGCAATTATTACTATAACACTATTGTTTTTCTGGCAAATGCTAAAGCCAAAAAACTCACACTTCATTGTTTAAAACGAGCTTGAAAAGACTCAGCCCAAATCTTGGAAAGGGTTCAAATAGAATGTTGAAGCATTTTGTGAAGTGGGATTTTTTTAAAATATTTTTGTTAAGGGTAATAAGTGAGACAAAATAGTATACCAGGCTGAACACGTGTTTTGACCATCAACAATTTAAGTAAAAGACCCCAACAATTTTCTAAAATAGTGCCGGTTGTGCGCGGTATGTGTTTCTATTACTGTATTTCTATTATCTAATTTATTGATATAGAGACATTACACGATTGATGATTATAATTATCGGATATGAAGCTGAAAGAACTTTTTAGATCCTTAAAAGTATAATACAAAATAGCCGCCATAGTCTCGACAAGGTGTGCAGGGCATCTGTGACTGAATCTGAATTGTTAATGTTTACAACTGACATGTTAAGACATTTGGACCTTTTTGTTTTTAAGAATCACGCCAGGGGCACGGCAACTTTGTTTTCAGTAGAGAACTGTTCTACACGCAGTAAGTTTTGGGTGCAATGCTACATTGAAGTTCAGCGTAGTACCACCGATGGTTCGCTAGTTCCAGTCGATGCTCGCAGGTTTCACCGCAATGCATAGCCACATGGCGTTGCGGGCTTCCTCCCTGCCATAATACTAGCAGCCGCGATATAAGTGAAATACTCTTGAAAGCGGCGTTAAACCCCAACTCACCTCACCTCGCCTTTTTTGTTTTAAAAAAAAACACAATGTCACTGTAACTCGATTTCAGGATATTCTATTGCATCAGTATGTTGATACAGTAGTCGTAATAAGAACAACCGACGATAGTGTGTATACGAGGGAGAGATGTTAGTGAGTACTGAGACAAGAGTTCAACAAGAGCATTTGACCGTAAACACTCCTAATACGTTAACAGAGACAACGACTTCTATTTACCTGACCTTTTAAGCTTGGCTTTGCCTTGTGTTGACGTTATTTCATTTAGTCTAATTTATTTACTGGATTTCCTAATCTTTAAGAAAGCATAACATGTACTAAATCAAATTACCGTGACAGTAATTGTCTCATAAACATGATTGCCTCTACGTTGGCGTTGAGGTTTATATCCTGAATTTCAAACAGAGTTTGAAATCGATCTTTGCACATTGTGTCCTGTGTCTTAAAACATACATTTTGAGAAACTCACACAATTGTGTTCTTGTATCAACTATATCAACATGAGTTGATAAAAGGTACATAAATTGAAGGCTTTCCGAGACGAGGGTGAGAATATATTCGTCTTAACACAACATTCTTCATTACTTTTCAATGAAACATGTTCATCTCTGAGAACATTCCTGCCTTCCAACTTGTAGTGCAGTAGGGTCATAGTATTGTGAAGTTTAAGACATCGCAGTATTGTGATGTCACACAGAACTCATCCTCGGTTACCCAGGGTTTTATATATGCTCTGATTCTCTCCACTATATCACCCATGGCAAATTTCATCAGAGAAATCTGTACTCAAATTACCCGACCTTGGCCGGCTTGAGCCAATCAAACCGCTACGCAACTTGGACCTGCGAGCCAATGACAATTCATATTCAAGCACGCGAGGTCATTTTGTAAGCCATCCGTCACCGGTTATCTCCCTTGACCATTTCCATCTTATCGTATTGAGTATTTTCTATGGTTACTGACTTCGTCATGCCGGCTAAGGGCAGGTAATTTTAGTACAGATTTC
The DNA here is from genome assembly GCA_936450465.1 of Gibbula magus. NCBI lineage: Eukaryota > Metazoa > Mollusca > Gastropoda > Trochida > Trochidae > Gibbula > Gibbula magus. Next base: position 40,054,126 of record OW388294.1, on the reverse strand, counting down.
GCTGACAGAATTTCCCATGGGTGATATAGTGGAGAGTAACGGAGCATATATAAAACCATGGGTAACCGAGGATGCACAGACCTACACGCGCCAACATGTAATAATGAGCCCTTGACATTTTGCAATCAGATAAATCCCTTATGAATGAGCATGTAATGTAAGAGTAACAATGAGCCCTGTACTTCGAAGTGCAAAATTTAGATTGTTAACGAACTGAATTTTATTCTTATATTGTGGATCCGTTACATTTTGCTATCGGATACATAATGTGAGTTTCGTTTTCAAATTCATCAAGATCTTGAGTCCAAGGTGGAACAATAAACTAGTCCATGACAAGTATTAAACCGTAAACCTAAAGTGAACTTTATAGTAACAGTTAATATTTTATGACTAATGAGCTGTAACATCGTTTCAGGAATAAATCATGCAATGACAAACATTTAAACAGCGCAAACTGGTATCGTATGTTCAATCGCCTCTATTCAAGGACAGAAAACGGAAATCAATCAATTCATCAAACACTTTACTGTTGACAAATCGACAGGAAGATTGATTCTGATGTTAAAGGATGGTCCTTCATTTCACAGTGACTTTTCTATTGGTGACCTACATGTCAAGGAACAGGGCGTAAAGGATTACTGCTTTCGATTTGTGTCATTACTAAGGCTGGATATTGTGGCAAAATTCATATTGCGATATATTGCAAATATTGCGATATACAGCACACATATTGCAATAATACTGCGATATATTGAAAGACTTCTTCATTGAGCTTTTATACACCGTTATGAAATTTAAACATGAAATATTTGATAAAATGCCTTTAAGATCTTACAAAATATATAAAACAAGTTATTAAGGTAAATATGTAAGCAAATTCTAATGATATTTACATACAAAAATGTCTCCAATCATTTGTCCAACACATATTCCTGCACATCAAACATTTTTTGGAGAATTATACCATGTGCCTGTGCCTAAAAGCAAGATTTTAAACTTAATTTTACTTGAAATGCATTGGTGCGATATATTGCGATATCACAAATCATATTGCAATTATTGCAATACACACTTTGTACCGATGTATACCGGTATATCGATAATATTGCACAGCCCTAGTCATTACCACCCACGTTATCATATCACAAGAGTGAATCCTGCCAGTTTCACCACGGCAGAAATTATGAAATTGTTAGAATAATAAAGACTGTGATTGAACATACTGTCCGACAAAAGGAATACACGAGTGATGCATATTGCATAACAATTGACAACTGTAATATAGTTTCAGTTGTTACCTCTCGAAATGACTGTATCGCTTATTCGAGTTACTGTTTTGTAATTGAATATAACATGGCAATGATGATTCAATACATGTTATAGGTTTAGGTTATATTGTTAAAGGTACATCCATTGTGTTGTTGGGGGTCACATATTGAAAACGTTATACATGGTGTTACTTTATCGAGAAGTACCGACTGTTACTGAAAACTATCATGTTGATAACAAAAGACTTAGTATATTGACGATATGAAGGTAAAAGTAGTGATTTCTGATCGAAAACCGGACAATGCACAGCGTGTGGCGCGCGTCAATGAGTCAAACGTAATTTTGGAATCTTATTTATAACAGCCAAAACGACAAATTGGAGTAGATAATGTTCAATAAGTCACATAACTACTGTGCATGTAAATGGGACGTGTAGTTTCGGTTTCTGCAAATGCATAATGATGTTACTAAATTTTAATTGGAAACTAGTAATTATGATATGTTTGGCGATTAGGGATAAATATGCAAGCTGAGAGAATTTATTTGTATTGTAGACAGCACGTGTGTTGAGTTGGAACGTATTAAAGCCAAATAAGATTTTATGAAACACAATGGATGTATGTATAGAAAGATTTTAACGCCTCTTTATAGCATAAATGGGAATATGAGGACGATACAGAATGTATTTTTTGTTTTTATTCATGTTTTTTATTAATAGGATTTCAACACATTCATAGATATAGAGCTGATACTTTCTTTTGTTCAAGTCTTGATACTAACATTGGGAAGAGATATGTATGAGGGATTCACTTCCTGGATCCTCTGACTAGGAAGTATATATGTGAAGCATTAAGGTGTTTAAAGGGGCAGTAGCACGTTTTTTCGCTCAAATAAGTTGATGAAATGTATTTGAAAAATAATTTCACCAATAGTAAAACATCCTTCTCTCTTAGGAAAATAAAGTTAAATATGAGTGTACATAGTTCGGTAAAGCCATGGGAATCGTTTTTTAAATACAAAATAATAAATTGTGTTCACAATAAAATGGCCGCAATGCAATTTTGGCTTTATACGCAACATAGTTTTTACCACTACGGATAATTATTTGTCTGTGTAATAAGATGTTTTACCCTCTCAACTTAATGTAAATGACTAACTATCATTATAAATGGGAAATTTGAAAAAATAAATTTGGCAAAAAACGTGCTACTGCCCCTTTAAGGTACTATTCAAGTCATACTAGATGTATACAGTACTCTGATAGTCCTAAAAGAAGAGCTTTCAAGAGTATTCCAATTACACAATACTCTCTTGAGTGAAACGGAAACAAATATCAAGGCTACCAGATAATAGATTTAGAACATGTTCTGAACGAGTTTACCACTAGATCGACGAGGGTCTGTAAAATGATAAGATTAATGGACTCCCTGTATAGCCTATTTACATCTCAGCCGCCTTAAAGGCAATGAACAGATAATTTTGAGCATCCTATTACTCACTCTCAAATTATTTTTTCTCAGACTGAAAATGATCTGAAGCTGTTGCATCAGTGAACGTGAGTTCATTTTCACGATCTTAAGAAGATTTGGCAGCAAGAAATCGATCTCACTTACGGTAACAATATATTATTGATGTGAATGAATTTGAAATATATGCATTACTTTTGGTGGAGTATTGGCTTGTCTTTACAATATAGGAAATCACTTAGTTTTACATTAATGGTAAATTTTCGACATGCCAGATTGCATTATCATCACTTACATTTGCAGTGGATATGATAGTTTGTTTGTTCTTCGAAGTGCATACATACCTCAAGTAAGGGATGATCTTAACGTGCTTCATATAATCAGATGTAAGTTGTTTTTTCACTATGTGCTCTAAGATTGATGATGTATTAACAAAATAACACCATAAGCCATCAACATTATACTTAAATTGATCACAACTGCCGTGACTTTGGTTATCTACAATTAAGTAGATTATTTGAGAAATATATTTCATAATGTGTTTGTTCATTGGATTATGAACGGTTTGAAAGTTACAAGTTAAACTTGTATAACTGCCGGAGCTTGTCGACTAATAACCAAACCCAAAGGGCTTCGAATGGTAAACAATCTTTAAATGTTTTCTTTGTTTAGAATTATCAACTGTCCAATTTTGTATTATCAATATTTAACGCTACCTTAAATCTGAAGGTGTACATCTATCTATTTCATAACACTATTATTTGAAGCAAGAATAACTAAATCTGAAGTGAGCCAACAATAATCTGTAGGTGTGATGAAGGGGGGAAACACATTTTCTCTGATTCCTTTCGTGCAAAAAAGCCTTAACCTGATTCCAAATTAATTGACAAAGCTTAAGACAAATTCTACTTTACCAGCTGCTACATCTTTGAAAGGATCAAACGTACGTCCGCCAATAAAAAGGTGGAGGAAGTACTGTTAAAATAACATTAGTCTTAAAGAAAATAGACCTGAACACGGACATATTTAATCATTGTCCTAAGATTTCGTCATTTTAACATCCATGTACATTGTGCTTTATGCTTAGTTGTTTGTATCTTGAATTTAAAATTTTGGGTTTTAATGGTAAACTAAGAAAATAAACGATAACAATTGTGAGCAATTACAGTTAGAAACAGAGATTTAATCAAACATCCAGTAGACTCTGCTGCCACTTGTTCATTCATCCTTCAGTTCTAAGTACATGTATGTTCCGAAAAATAGGTATCTGCTTGGACTAATTTATCTATCTTCAAGGCACTAATGATATAATAACTTTAATGCGCCCCTTAAAGTGACATATTAGCCTTTTACAATTTACATTTTGAGTTTTGAGACTATCTTTTTTCCCCAATGTGTCCTAACACAGTTCAAGCTATAATCCCATAAATATCCAAATATATTATATTTTGAGGAGAATATCTAACTTTATTATATGACGAGCAATGAAATACTAGGATTTATCAGTCTATCAAGCTACAGTGAAAATAACTTATATTTTCACTGCGAACAGTGACTGATATAATTTGACGTCATAAAACAATGGTCTCACGCGGCGAATTGGCTTATGACGTCACAGTGTTGTTTCGACGACGGACTGTTCCAAGCAATCGGACAAAACGACCCTTTTCGGGCGTAATTACAAGGATAACCTCATATAACAAATAGAATATCCGTCAATTCTTGACAAATACCATGTATATCTCATCGCGTGAGGTAGAAAAGTTATATATTTTCACTCGTGGCTCCGCCACTCATGCAAAATAACATTTCTACCCACTCGATGAGATAAACATGGTATTATTGATGAACAGACATATATCCTCGATCTCTATATATGAACACCAAGCCTAATTGACACGATGATCCCCCTGGTATATTCAAAGTGCTGAATGGCGAATTTTCGCTGGCGATTTATTACAGTGACATATTCCTGTCTTTGACTTTATATCCAAACCTAAATACCTCAAGGTTTAATATATAAATATTTGATTGTGCAGTGATGAACATGCTTTCTCTTTTGATTTGATATTTTCAATGATTGATTTTGAAAATGTTACTCACTTTATTCCATTTCGTTAACAAAAATGACATTTACATTTCTTTACAAGAAACGTTGACTGTCAATCGAATATGCAAAGCAGCAATATGCATAATTAAAGGCGAAAATTCATTATGCTGACCTTTCTATAAAATCAATTACTTTTTAAATAAAACCATTTTGATTAAGAGCACTTAATAAAAATAAGGATTTACACCATATCACCTGATCTAATCCCATTGTTCATCTTAACAAATTGAAAGGTAATTAGGGTAAAAACAAAGGATGCAACTTAAACATGCAAATGCTGGAATTTAAGGGGCTCAAATAAGTTGATGAAATGTATTGGACAAATGATTGCACCAATAGTAAAACATCCTTCTCTTTTCGGAAAATAAAGTTTAAAATGAGTGTACATGTTTTGGTTAAGCCATGAGAATCGTTTTTGTAATACAAAATTATAAATTGTGTTTACAATAAAATGGCCGCCACGCAATTTTTGTTTTATATGCAACATAGTATTTACCACTACAGATAATTGGTCTGTGTAATAAGATGTTTTACCCTCTAAAGTTAATTCAAATGACATAAACTATCATTATAAATGGTAAATTTGATAAAATAAATTTTGCAAAAAACGTGCTACTGCTCCTTTAATGTAAACTTCTTTATTTTGAAGAAAAATAAGACTAAAACAACTTTATCTCGGCCATGAATGACCTATATTTGTCTGGCATTTCAATTTGTAAGTGTCTGGAAACTCAGTTTGAAATCTTTGAAGCTGTGATGTCTTGAATTTATAATTTTAGAATAATTTTATCGCAAGAAAAAAAATCATATATCGACGAATTTGAATAAAACATATGATAATAAAAAAGTAGTTAATAAATAAGTATGTGACCTTTGTATGATCCGAATACATAAGGTATATGAGATGGTTGACTGCTTGGTCTAAAGCTTGTTAATCCTTGAAATATAATACATATGAAATCATGATCACAAAACAGAGTATATTTATCCTGTCAATATCCCTATTTAGTCAGATTGAAATGAAATACCAGTAGGGTAAAAGACAATGAAATATATGAAACACAAAATTAAATGATTACAATGTTATGATTCACATTAATTTATTACACTTACAAAAGCCAGGGTTTTACAAAATGCGACCTACATTGTAACGTGGTGATTACACAATCCCAGGGCTTAGGGTTTGTACTAAATTTGTTTATTAGATTGATGAAAATTAGATGTGTCCTTTTAAACACCATTTGATTTCCGAGGTAAAGGGTTAAGTCAGAATTGTCATGACAGAATGGTCTTACAGATTGATGGAGTTCTGCTGATTTGACAGTATGTAATGATATTTTAAACAATGTCCATTTTGTCTTTCCATATATCGATTCAGTTTGTTTTGTCTTGGTGTAAAGCAATATAGAATCACAATCCATTGTTAACACTCGTATCTGCTAGAAACATATGATAAAATGGCAAAGATGTACACTGAGGGACAAAAGAAAAGATACCACATTTTCAATAGAGTCAAACACAAAATGTTTCTGCTGGATAATGTCGATTTTGAATATCTGTGAAGACGATATATCTCGTAAAGAGAAATACACAACTTCATTAATAAGTGTATTATACTGGATTTGTTTTATATATGTTTAATCGCACATGACGTGCTGAAATTGCTGTTCCTAAGGGGTTTTCTGGACGTAATGTTCTGTATGTAAGGTAAAATATTATGCAATATGGAAACTATGTCAGTACAAGATTGTGTCTGCATATCTACCCTCTGTACATACCAAAAGTATACTCAAGTACACGAGGGCATGCTGTTAGTAATTGTAGACCATATGGCAATAAGTTAATATGCTTTATGAGGTTTTAAAACTTGAATTCATAAAAAATATTATACGATTTATGACGGTCCCAAACGTCATGAATGGGTCTGAAGTCATATCAAAATGTTCAGTAAAAAGTAATTATTAAAGTTATTTTTAAGAATAATGTTTGTGATGACGTCCATTCAGTTTGGTGTAGTTAGAAGACATTCATGTCAGTGCTCAGAAAATATTATCAGAAGGTTCACAGGATTGCATATGGAGGCACTTGGAGACTTTACCTCAGTTGATTTTGAGTATCTTTAATGTTCTAATTGATCTCAGGTGTATACACAATGACAAAGGGAAATACCTTTCAAGGATTTAAGGATAATCAGGTGTCAGTTCATTTAAGACACACATGGCATCTGCAAAACCAGACCCATGTACAACTGCATCCCATTCGCTTGTTAACTTAGTGTAATACCCCTCTTAAAACAAGCATTTCGTATGGAAACGTTTTTTTTTTTAAATGCATTAACATTTATTTAACAAACTAAAATCAATTGTGAGTGATTTTTTTTCTGCTAGAAAGGGCTCTTCTTGAAAGATGAAGACAATTATTCTGAGATGACACAAAAAGTCCTCTTTAAAACTTAGCTTTCGAAATGGACCTCAAATCATATCTTGTAATGTCGGGACTTTCAAGCATTGAAAATATATCTGTGCTATGAGACTTTTATTATGGAGCGTTGCGTTCAGAAGGCTCATATTCCTGCACTTGGGGTTTGTTCAATTGGAGATGTTTACTTTACTTGACAGGAGCACTTAAAATCTCTATTTATTTGACTGGTGACCTGTTTTCAGGACAAGTGACTGACATCCTTTGGTGTCATAAAACGAATTATATTATAAACCTCACTCGATGAGATAAACATGGTATCAGTCAAGAAAAGACAGATGTCCTCTATATATTGATGAAGATACAACTAGACATTTTTCAGGTTTTAGTCTTGTCAAAATACAGTTGCTACAAAAGTTTTCTCAACCGATTGTGGTAAGGTTTAGCGTACTTCATAACATACTAAATATTTACCAAAGTAGGACCCCCCGGAAAGGTGTTTTTTTTCAAAATGGCGTCCAAGATGGCCGCCAAAACTTATAAATGGTCATTACTCTGTACCTATTAACTCAAGTGTGGTGATCTTGGTGTCTATCCCCCGGTTTTGTGGGGCAACGAACACATTTAGATCATAAAAAGTGGTCTTCTCTATTATGTAACACAGACATCCAATATGGCGTCAAAAATGGCAGCCGACACCTCCAAATGACTACAAGTCCATAACTGCTCACTCAAATTTGATGATCTAAATGTTTATTTCAACGTTTTTGGGGGCAAGGGACACATTAGGACCATTACAAATTAAATTGGGCCATTATATTACAAGTAAATTTAAATTTGTTTAACATGACACTACTATTTGGCCTAGGTTTCAATCTAATTTGAGAGCGTTCAGTTGTGAGTGTCACCCTGCTGCTCCAAAGAACTTGGCATACTTGATTTGTTAGTAAAAGGAAGTGAATATTAATCACCGTTATCTATTTTTTACAACAGTGGCCTTATCGTCATAATAGTACGAAGATCTTGCCATGGTCGGTTTTATAGGCCACCCTCTTAAGAATTTAAGATTTAGCTTTCAGGTTTGTGGCACCTTACCCAGGATGATACTTTCCATTCATTCAGCATAATATAGCCTTAAAAAATGCCATGACTGTATTTAATCAATACATGCACCTCTTTCACGGCTAGCAATTGTACTATAATCATTATGTAAATCTTGTTGAGTGGTTTTTAATTTGCAGCAATAGTATAATTTGCGGTCAAATATTACATAAAAAAAACCACTTTCATAGGTCAAAAGAAAAAAAAGCCTATTTTGTTCTGAACAGTTGTAATCGGTCATTTCGGTAATGTTGTGTTGTATAGACTGTACAGTATAAAGTGAAATTCTGGGGATCTATACATATAGGTCATTAAAGTCTGGTTCAGTCCATTTGAAATATGTTACTTCTGTTTTATAAGCCTTCTTAGTACAAATTATGTACAAATGATGTACCTCGTTTCAAGAAAATACCATATCCTTATCACACAAAAGCAGGTCCCAGAGTATGCACTACTTTTCAAGAGAAATCGTGAGGTCTCTTTAATGGATTATCAAGAAAGATGAAATTTAAATATGAGCCTATTCTCAACATGAAAGGTTGCTACCATCTCATTTTGTGTTTTGGAAATGTTATTTGCCATTTGAAGTTTCATCACGAAATTATCAATCGAGTATGTCAAATTATCACATTACAGTTCTATGTATATAATACCATGCTCGGTTACCCAGAGTTTGATATATTCTCCGTTACTCTCCACTATATCACGCCTGGGAAACTCTATCAGAGATCTCTGTACTAAAATCATCCGCCCATGGCCGGCGTGACGAAGTCAGTAATCAAAGAAAATGCTCGAAAACATAAGACGGAAATGGTCAAGGGAGATAACCAATGACGGATGGCCAACAAAATGACCGCGAGTGCTTTGCAATGAAGTGTTATGAATTGTCATTGGCTCGCAGATCCAAGCTGCTTAGTAGTTTGATTGGCTCACGCCGGCCAAGGGCTGGTAATTTTAGTACAGATAGTACTGATAGAGTTTCCAAGGGATGATATAGTGGAGAGTAACGGAGCATATATAAAACCCTGGATAACCGAGGATGATATAAAACTTATATATGTTATAATTAATAAGGAACACACTTCATCAACAATCAAACAGTCCAATGACATACTTATGATGTGATGTCACAACGCATGTAAAACACAGATTACTGCATTTGGTTAATAGTTACTCAGTAGAAAACTTAAATCAAAATATTAGTAGGTGCTAAACTTTACCTTAGTTCACTAACACAATATTTCCGGGATGATATTTGCGCTCGAGAAAACTCGAATTTCAGAAGTTCCTTGCACCTTTTGGTCAACACGTGGTTTGTGACTGTAGAACTCATTTTATCATCCAAAACTGTGTTCCACAGGAGATATCTTAGGTGTGATATCAAGCGATATGTCCTAGTAGATATCGTTTTGGCAGTAGATTTTGCACAATGCCCTGTCACCGTCAAATACATGACATCACACTGATATTACATCACCGAGTAATGACATCACATTGATATGACATCATCATGTTTTTTATGTCATATCTCATATTGTCATATCAATGCTATGACATCACTGCATCACTGTCAAGTGGGAGAGGTGTGCTCAGAGATGTACACTTTTTCACTGAAACGTAATAAGAATGATTTTGGTTGATAAATAGAATCTCACCCTCGTGTCTTCTGATATCAAATATATCAACACTCGTTGATAAAAGTAAAATTATCCTCGGCAAGCCTCGGATATGTGTTACTTTTTATATATTTAATATCAGAAGACACTTGGGTGAGATTCTTAATGTATTCTTATAACTTACCACTAGGAACACAAATGTCTTAACTTTTTACCTTTAGGTACTGTTGAATTTAGTCCTGGCGGTAATGTTTACTGTTTGTTTTAAGCTTTAAACTAAAAAGTACAGTTTTATATTAAAGCAAATACAAACTACTTATATGTAACATTTATCTACATTATCCATAATAGAAACTAAATGGCCGTTTGGGTTCATTTGCAAAATTGTCCCATAGACGTGAGGATACCCATTGCCCACAGTTATTCATCATTCAGTTAGGACCCCGCCAAAAATATCATAATTTTGTTGAGTAAATAATTGTTAAGAACTTGAATTATTTATGGGGATTACTCTTTCACGTTTATTTTCAAATGACAGTGTAAAATACAGAAGTTCAACAAATACAGTATTACAGGAAAACATCTCGTCTACTTTTGTTGGAAACATATAAAGAAAAGTATTTAATTACTGTCAATTACATTGTGTGAACATTCTCTAGGCATTGCTTTTTAACCTTAACAGATAAGTATAAGTATAAGTAAATCTAACGTACCTGCATGTAAAGGGATATTTAAAAAAGACGAAGACAAGAAACTTCATTTCAATGTGGGGTTAATAAAGCACCAATTAAACAATAATACTTTTCAACTGCCTTTGAAGCAAAATCATGTCGTCAACCCACAAGAAAACTTACTTTCTGCAAAGTTCCATTTGCAATTATATTACCTTTGAAGTATTCTATATTTGCAACTCGAACCATGTCACATTCAGATGGAATGTAATAGCATATGATATTGTTAATAAAACTGCAATGTATCATATCTGACATACTTGCTTCAGTTCATGATCCACATGGTCTTGATATTTCGTTATTAATTTTGAAAGCTTTACCATTTCTTTGTTGAAGGAAGAACATTGATTAACGAAAGTATAACTCTGCAGGATACAAAAATACTCTTTGTATGATATAATTATCTTATGGAAGATTAAGATGCCACCACCTTCAATAGTGACAACTCAAGAGAATATGTCAACCATAAATAAGTTTCATTCCAAAAGGAAATTAGTTTTTTCTTTTATTGGAAACATATGACGAAATATGACGTTCTAAAATGATAACAGATACAGTATAGCTTTGTTCATGCCCAACGGTTATACATTACGTTAAATGAAGTATTAACAAAAACATGGTCACATGTAATCTACAAAAGGCAGAGATTATTAACCACATTGATGTACGATTAACAAAATGATGTATGTGGTGTATGCAATTGCAAAAGGCAATAAGTAACTTGAAGGGCAATCAAACTAATTTGTTGGGATTTGAAAATGATATCAATGATTGGTTACTTTATATAATTATGAACAGTCGCTAACAATCGCTACCTCCACAACATCAACGTTATTTACACTGAATTTATCATTTTACTATCCATTGTTCGATCTTATGTGTGTGAGTTTAACCTGTCAGTATCACACCATTTGAAATATGGTGCATGTTGATTGTAAATTTACCATCACGTAGTTTTGATTCCGTTACATGTACATAACTAGAAATGAAATAAAGCATCCTTTTCCAAACATTAAGCTTTCATTATGGCCTGAAATCGATTACTTCAGTTTCGAAATTAAAGAGTTTATGTGAATACAGTTTATTAAAAGAAGAAATGTGCCATGCGAACAAGAATATAATATTTTATTTCAAAGAAATGTTATTTGACAGTGTTTACAATATGTATGAAATGTGAATGCTTGTGTATATTAGAAATACAGTGTACTAATATTGAAAATGGTGCTGTTACATTCAAATAAAGTCCCGGATTGAAATGAGCTGAACGTAGTTTATGCCAATTCATATTAATTCGGTTTCAGACCTAAGTTACGAGATATCATAAGGACATTATTGCTATCAAAAGTAATAAAATCAGTACCCAATGGTTGTTGTTTAAATTTCTAATTTAATTTCCTTCCGTTAATGTTCTTAAATCTTACATATGAATTAAATTAGAATATTCAAGATAGGACTTCTCCGATGTGAGAACATCGTGTGTATGACTTTAAACACAGATTGTTTATTCAGTCTCTAGAGATGAGGTAATATTCTACCTTATAATGTATGTAACAATCCTTAATCTTTTCTCATAATCAATCTCACAAGTTCAAACAAATCAACGAAGATGAAAATTTCTACAAATATATGAAACTGAAATGCAGATTGTAAATTGGTAAATATAGAGAATACTAAACGACGTTCCGTTTAATAACATATGTATGAAACGAGTGAGTGGTATGGCATTTGACGAGCGAAAGCGAGTTAGATATCGATACCAATCACGAGTTAAAAAAATATGTTATTAAATGGAACCGAGTTAAGTATTTTATTTATTACTCACTGATTTAGATCCCACTTAATTGCGCGAACTCGTCAATAAATGAGACATTCTCCATTGCGACGGCAGCAAGCTCTAATATTGTGACGTCACATCTATGCCATTATGACGTCACGTCAATCGGCAGCATGCGATGTTATTACACAATGTGTAATGTGTAATGTGTAATAACATTGTAGATTTATTAAACTGCGATATCTTCAACGGGCGAGTAATAAAGTATATACTTTAACGATTTACATTGAACATCTAGTCACAATTATTGCCAGTTAAACGCTGATAACATGTCAGCGTCAGATTAACAGTACATTCAGTAAACATTAATTAAAATAATGTAATGTATACCCCACTTCCAGTCTCGTTGCTATGTTTTCTTTTGTTACAAGTGTAAGTGTATTAGCCGATACACCTACATTTTTTTCTGATAAACCTATACTTTTTCTGATATACCTACACTTTTTCTGATAAACCTTTACTTTTTCTCATATATCTACAAATCTTTAACAACTGAGAAATCATGGAGTCAATTTTCTAAATTTTCAAATCTAAGGGATGATACCCTCAGTGTGGGGCAGGGAATGACCCATCAAACTCTCAGTTTATCCAGCAACGTAGCGAACCAACCCATGCGGCGAGCTAAAACTAAATATAAGGTGAACATGTGAGATATTATATATTAAACATATTATGATTAAATATGATCTTCAGTGTGGACAACGAATATGACTCGGCGGAGGCAGCCAATGGTGTTGGACATTGTTTTATACAATGTCTTGTTAATTGGAATCTGCTAGTAGAGGATATTTGATTTTGAACTATTCTATTGAAATGATGTTTTTCAACTACATGAATACAAGTGAGGCTGACCAAATTATGAACGGAAGCACTACAACTTGCATTTTACTATTAATGCAAATGAATTGAATGGATGAAAAGTACAATTATTTGTTAATGTCAATAACGTACGACTTCAACGAAGCGATTGTAATTTAATTTTAATTTGTTTACAAATATACCATCTTGAGCACGATTTCGGTGTTTTTAAGCTGATGTATCACATTTCACACTCTTTGATCATACAGTAATAAAGCAGGTAACACTTCAGGTACATCCCTACAACCGAGCTTAACACAGAGCAATGCGCTGTCACTCATGTTCAAACCAACATAGATATTGTTTCGGGAACATTGACATGTATGAAACGTAACGTAAATCCTATAACAAAAAAGCCCAACAAAAAACGATTTCTAGGATATTTACAGATTTGCTTCACAAATTTTTCCCTATCTGTTAACACGATGATCTCTTTGCGTGCCCCAAATTTGCTGCCATCCAATAAGTGGACACATTCAATTGATAATAAACCATGCATCATATATCTGATCACGATTCGTATTCACTTTCAATTTCCAGATGATTGCACAGTATTGATTTCCACTAATGTTTCCTAATCAATTTGACTAATATTGACGTTCCTCACACACAGACGTACCGGGTAGCCTTCATAGTTGGAATCGGATAGTTCATACTGGTCAGGAAAAGGTATGATGTTATTCATTTAATGCAAATATTTGACCGCAAAAAATATTTCATTACTATTACAAAACCAACAATGACGGGATTCCGTCAAAGTAAAGATTAAGTGTACAGCATAATAACTTCATGAACTCAACGTTTGCTCATCTGAAAACTCAAAAGCATTTCCACTATGTCTCTAGATAATAAAAATCATGATACTTTGATCAGTGGAACGTTGTTAATCTATCCTAAAGCCAACTTTTATTTGATATAACTTGGCGTCGGCTGCAACATTAAACACAATCTTCGTTATTTATTATGTTCATAGGATCCTATTTGTAAAGTAAAGTGAAGTGATGTTGCATTCTTAATTATGTTGTTTACATCAAGGCAAATTTCCTTTACTTTTGTGACTCGCATTTCTATGAGGACCTATAATAAAATGTTCTTGTATTGTGGAGTACAGCTATACCGGTGGAGGTACAGAACATTTGTGACCCAGGTTTCTTACTCTTTCCATGGGCAAGGCACCTCATCGGCACTCAGTCAACCAAACCTACATTATACATGGTTTCATGAAGCTCCAAAAGCATAATCCCGTCATCTTACATGCATATTAGCTCAATGAGTCCAACATATGCATGCAATATATCTGAAAAGACCACATAATGCGTTCACATTTCTATCTTATAACGGATTTTGCTACATTCACAGTTCACAGTGTTCTCGCAATCAAATCAATGTAGTGGTTTGTAAGTTGTTTGACTAATTAAATATAGTTCATATAAAATCGCTGTGTGTATACCAATTCCAGTCCTTTGAGTTATGTATCCGTAGTTTGGAAGTACCATGCTTCATGTATCTGTAGCTGTGATAGATGAAATGATTCAATAAATACATATAGATATGAACTGATATTTCATTCACCTGATCCTTGATTAATGACTCCTGCAAACTCTTTTATTTGTATGACTATACATGATCTGTAACTGTATGCAGACATAACTTCCGTCTTCCGAAGAAATGATTGATTTTCTGCAGACGAGCGTGGGGAACATGTCCTCCATCAATGGTGAACGGACTTACGAAACCATCACAGTCACCTCAACTTCCTTCTGTGTTGAATGAGCAATGAAGAAGAAACACGTTTATTACATTCTATCTTACCACAAATTACCTAAGTCCTATTTAAGCCTTAGCAAATATTCATTGACTGTTTTCGAGAGGTACTCGTCAATGGTACATACCCATTTCTTGACTATAGTTTAGAAAGGAGTAATTGTAAACGAATTATATTTAATGTCTTGTTCGTTTTACTGTTTCAAAGAAATGATCTGTTATTTAAAAGTCATTCACAAATTAGACTATACATTTTATTTCCAATGACGGCACAAACACAATTAAAGTGTTTGAGCCATTAAAATCTCAATTGGGTGATTAAATTCTGTATTTATAAGAGAGAGCTGCTTAACGGCATTATAAAGTTATGAAATTTAGAGAGCAATGCTTCAGGTATATTAATAAAAAGGGAGGATAACATGTTACCAACAATATGTTCAAGGAAATGATAGCAGAGACAATTCAAACAGTACATGAAAGAGATTCACAATGTTAATAACCGTGGTTAAAACAGGGATGTACAGTGATGAGTTTATCAATATTAACAAAGAAAAGTATATGAAGCCAAAGACGTACATATTTGGAAAAGGAGCTCAGATTTGGATTAACAGGGGATTATATTAAGTACTAAGGAGAAAATACCCTGGTCATAATTCAGTGATGACTGATAAACGGCGAATTGATATGGCTTCTTGTAACTTCCTTGTTGGAAAGTCGTTGAGTTTTGGGAGATTTACCCATTTGATCATAAGGCTTGGACATTAATAAAAAATAAAACAAATGCCTACAGTGTACATTGAAAGATATTTTTAACCAAGACACAGACTGCCTCCTATCAATGAGAAGTGTATCGAGTGATACTCAACTGCCCTGTTTACATATTAAATAATATCACGTCATGAGCTCCTAGTTTACCTGTCAAAATTATAATCAAAAGAATTTTCATTACGTCATTCAATGGTAACATTACAATGCATCAGGTCAAAGGATAGTTGATCATGTCTCATGCTTCAGTCAATTAACTTAAAATCAGTGTTTGCTATCAATTGCAATAACAAACACTGATTAACATGTTTATCTGATGTTGACGTCTGGATATACCACCTGTATTGGTAATATAAAGAGTCGCAAAGTCAGCGTTATGTATATAATTTGCTTTGGTGATCCAGTTGCGTGGGTAAAATGCTATGGTGACGTTGTTACAACGATTGTTAAATACCCTAACACATCAAAATGTAAAATTTTCTTCATCTCACCTATCGATCAACTGAACTTGATTTTAAAACATATAATTGTAAGGGTTCTAAAGAAAGATATTATGTATCATGTTACCGATAGGTGTATAGAGAGACTTTAAGTGACTTTACATAGTTCAATAATGTTAATCATATCCAAGCTCCTGCTTCAGCTCATCAACAGCAATCTCGGTAACCAAGGGATGAATCTTCCCATAGTCACCACATTCATTGTTAAAACATCAATTAAATTAAAACATGGGAATATGGAAACTTGCGATCTAATTGGTCGATTACAAAGTGTAAGACATCTTTAGCAAGAAGAATTCGTTGAAGATTGACCCCAGCTTGTTGTAAGTCGCCGTTTCATTTGTTCTTAAATCTTAGATTCTAGATGAAAAGTCACACGGGTGTATATATGTAGAGTGTGGGAAATACATGATATGCATTGTTTGGTTAACCGTTAAAGAATGTTGCTTGCTACTGGCACTCTATGGACCGAATAGGCTTCAGGTTTAAACGAGTCACTTGAAATGACAAGAAATTAAAAGATACAGACAAATGCGATCAATAGAAAAGAAAACTGACTACAACAGAATTCAATAGAAATTATATACATTTGTATAAATGATCATCCAGATCACTTACACCAGGAGAAGGAAGATGTGAAGTTAACTTAAGGCGAAACATATTCCTACTAAAGCAGTCGACAGCTTTCCTTTAATGGCTCTCCTGAAATGCTGCCAACATGTTACAGTGTTAAGGATGAACTGTCATTGTATTAAATTGTTAAGATCCATTTACTTCAATTATAAATTTCCATTTAGACATCACTATCGGTAGATTGAATATTTCCTCTTTAAATAAAACAAGTTCTAAAAAAGTAGACACCCTGGGGACACTCAAATAGTTTTGCAAAGAGGAAACCAGTGAAGAGGTATAAGCCAATAATTATAATGGGCATTTCGTTTCAATGCTACACTGACACATTACCATTTTTATAAATTTTCCCTTTTTATCAAAGATTTCTATTTTCTGAAGTTTAACAAAGAGGTAAGCAGTCATTTAGTATAAAAGTTGTGTTTAAACGTTAACAACAGTGGGTTTAAGGTGCTATCATATAATTTTTCAACTGTTTCAAAAAGTTGAATGTTCAAGATGATATCTTGAAATAGTCACACTGTAATGTTTAGCATTTAATTTTGATATACCTACGTATACATTTTCATATCTTATGTAATTTATCTCAATTTCTATACATGATCCACACGTAATGATATGGACACTCCATTTGTGAAATTAAGATCGTTTACGAACCTTTGAATTGTGTTTGGATTCATAATAAATGGTACATTTGACAATTTTTCATTGATTGCATGTATATCTCATCTCGTGAATTATACATCATATATTTACTCTTGTGGCTCGGTTATAAATACATATATATCTTCTACTTCACTTGATGACATATACATATACATATAATTGACGAGAAATATAATGTCAAGCATCCTATTAACTTAATGTTTGCGGATCAGAAAAATCAAATATAGTTTCATTAAGTCCTTGAACACTAAAACACGATACTTCAGATCAAAGAGGAAGTTGTTTATTTATAACATTAAAGTTAACTTTGGATATATTACCAGTGTGTGGAATCAGCTGCAATATCCAAATATACTGTTTCATGTGTAGTGTCTTTATTATTCATTATATCCATCGTATCTTATTGTCAACCCGATAAAATTCCCAGCAATATTGATTCTATTAATACACAGATTAAACACATTAAAATGGCCGCTCGTATGGAAATGGACTCACATGGCTTATCTGAAACATGTATATTCTTTGTGCAATACTTTGTTCAGGCGTATTATTTAGCCATTGTTAACAGGTATTTACCTTTTCGTGAGATCACTTCATTTCAGTAAGAATAACTTGAAAATATTGAGTTGTCTATGGATATTTTAATAATACTCAACCTTTATGTCGTAAAATATTTTTTCCTTTCACTTTTGAGTAATTGAGGACGACTTAAGACAGTTTCTCAGTACGGTGCCTTGACAATATTTTGGAACTAACATGAAACTACGGATATTTTTAAAAATAAAATTCAACCTTTATGTTGTAAAATATCTTTTCCTTTCACTTTTGAGTAATTGAGGACGGCTTAAGACAGTTTCTACTCAGCCACCTGCTCCAGCTTCAAAATGATCAACTGTATTAACGTGCCAGGACAAGAGCCTAATAAAACAACACTGTACCCAGTATAATTAAAAGATATGACCGCGAATGTTATGTGCCTTGGTTAGCCTAATCAGATAGGTCATGATGACTGAGGGTCTTTTCTGTGGGGTTTACGTCGCGACGATGCACTGATGTCAGAGGATTTGGGATTTACCACTGCTATCAAGAGTATTTCACTTTTATCACAGCTTGAGAGTATTATTGTAGAGGGAAAGCGAACAACACCATGGCTATGTAACACCAGGAACTAGCGAACTATGGGTGTTACTGCGCTGTTAAGTAAAGCACAGTTCTTTAAAGGAGACAAAGTTGACGATCCCCTGGCGGTATTAGAATCTCCGGATTTGAAGCTGAATTTCCTGACTAATACACTATCCCGAGAAGTTGTTAACTCATCGTTATTCACTTACACGTCTTCCGGCCAGATTTACAGCACAAGTTTCCTTCAAAGCACTTTCTAAACATTCCCTCCACGTCTTTATGATCGCAGGCAAAGAACGTCTTGAAACTCTCGAGAACTACTAACAAAAATGATGGCAAGATATCATTCTTTTACAATACAGCATTCGATCTGAACCAAATACAAGAAAACCGGAAAACATGTGACATGCTGTCAACATTTAAAACCTTTCACGACCCATCTCTTCCTTGCAAGTTATGAATCCATGTTTCAAACGAGATTAATATGCGTTCAATTCCTTGATTTAAGAACAGCCTCGAGAAATTAGATATGGATATGTGACAACACGCTTTTCATCAACACACGTTAGTTCAATCTCTATCAAGAATTGAAATTCAAATGTCGGCAAAAAATCTTAAAGAAATATGATGTAAAACAATATAGATGTTTCATTACCTTAAATGTCAGCCCTTCCTCATTCGTTATCTTGATTATTTTAAGATATAACACACAAATCGTCTTTATACATGAAATCATATGTTGCAAAGTTGAACACAATCATGCAATGTGAATTCTGAAAATTTCCAATGAAAAAGTACTTTTTTGTGTCTGGCCATTTGAATCGTTATTTCATAATATATTCTTGCCCAATGGTTTAATCAAATTGACATGACTATTGTTGCGTAACACCTTTTGATCGATTGCAATAGATGTATATATACATGAATAAAGTCAAAAGCTACAATCATATTCAATTCGAAATTAGAACCGATATGTACCTCTCTTCAATAGTATATGAGTAATTAGCAAATTGCCTCTTTCAAATTTCGTAAATGGTTTTAATATTCATATAGGCTTGAATGAAACAATTTAAAAAAGCCTTCCTTAAACTTATTTTCAACAATATATTATAATACATATCATTACTTAATTTTGCGAGTCTACAACACATATCACTGTTTTTTTTGTATTAGTCTGGTAACTTGAATAGCTGGGTTTTTTTTAACCTTAAATCAAATGTTTATTACAATGAAGAATTTTGCATGCAATTCGAAAAATAATCACACATATTTTTCAGCAAACAGGTTGCTAAGATTCCTTTGAATATTCAAAATCCAATACTTAAAGAATACTCTGTGGTGCCACGACAAGATGCTCCATCCTCTCATAACAAGCCTTTTCATTGGATAATGCTTTTATAACAGAACTCAAGGTCCGTTAATTGCAGTACGAGTTTTCCTGATGCTTTCCATGAAAAGTCCCATGGGTGATATGTGTAGAGTATCAAAACACGAAGTCCTGTTTGACTGATTTTGTCTTTAAACAGACGTGGAGTAGTCTGTCAATAACCTAGTAGTGTTGGTAATGTACGTGTATTAATGTATCCCAGGTGAAGCCCTTGTTCACTTGAATATTAAAAATGTTATATGTCACATTCGAGCATCCAAAGGCTTCACATTATGAGTTTCCTGACAAAACTGCAGCGGGTCCATTATTATGGAGTGGATATATATCACGTTAGAGGTACTATGTATCATTGATTCCAATCATAAACCTCCTTAAGATGCCATCGGCAGTTGGATGTCGTTTCCTTATAAAACAAATATTGAAAAAAAACAGACTCCATTGGGACCAGAGCAAAGATGTGACCATTCTTCAGGAATAAGCTAATTATCTTGGAACGAGTTTTGATTCCTGCAGTGATAAAAGGTCATTAATTCATTAGAAGCAAGTTGTTTTCTGTGTATAAGAAGAGAAAAACCGTTATTGAAAATACAAATGATGGTGAACAATAGCTCGTCATATTAATAAAATGTTTTTTGAAA
Organism: Gibbula magus; assembly: GCA_936450465.1. Lineage (NCBI taxonomy): Eukaryota > Metazoa > Mollusca > Gastropoda > Trochida > Trochidae > Gibbula > Gibbula magus. The sequence continues at coordinate 40,033,251 of OW388294.1, read as the reverse complement.
GATCTGGTTGACAAATCGTGTGTCCTCAAGAACATTATCAAAGAAGATAACAATTAGTTCAATTTAATAACTTATATCAAATATTATCTTTAAACCCTAAAATGTCCAAGTAATGATAAATTGTGACAACAATTTAATACATTTCTAAAAAGGTAAAACAAAAACAATTGAATAATTTTTGGTAATTAGGGTCAAGTGTGTTTTATTTTACATAGGACTTGAATGATTTTTTATTTAAATATATCATGTTTTATCAAGGTTCTCACAACAAAGCCTGTGTATGGTCAACAGCGAAACCACCAGACTGTGTTATCTGAAGTGAGGTTAAGAAGATATGTTTAGCAACTCTTTTCAATAAGAATATTACACAATATTTTGATAAAATCTATTTTCCTTAAGTAACAACATTAGAACATCAAAGTAAAATCACTGTACAGACCCTGAGACAGGGACTAAATTGTCCTAAAGATAAGATTTTTGAAATGTTGTTGTTGCAAATTAATTAGTAATTAGCAATTATGCACACATGTCAGTGACAACTTTGTATTGGTGATATGTCTTCCTTTCGGTGTTGTTTATAAATTGTGAACCTCATTGACTATGACAAGTAAACATTAACTCCACTTTTGCGAGGGAATACAATATTCTGCATTGAATTGAGAATAAATGTATTTATATAAATATATGTTTAAATTTCAGTATGGAACAAATGTCTCCCATGTCATGTATCACATTCAATTCGACTTTCCTGTATAGTTTGCTTAGACTTAATGTATTAAAATAAGTTATATTTCAGTATACTTTCCATAGCATATCTAAATCTGAAGGTCATTATACATTACAATGTATTATTATACATAAACAATAAATTAATAACATCACATTTGATCCTATATCATATCATGTAAACACATAAACGTGTGTTAAATCTTTGGAGAAATGTAAATAATTCAATTCAAATAGATATCGACAAAATAAATGAAAAGTGACTGCAATGACTATTGAAAGACATACACGTTTAAAGATAAATCACAAACAGGGCATGCACACCTTCAACACATGTGTTACATTTTTGATGGAGTGAAATATTCTATCAAACCTACTTCCCACATGTAACTTCGTTGATTTTTAAATAGTTACATTGGAAGTGAAACATCAAAACAATAGACACTTTAAAACGAGATTGAATATCTACTTCTTTGACTGTCACTTTCCCCATTGAAACAAATCAAAACAGTATGTGGCACTATGTTCGTACACGAACATAATCGCATCTAGCTTTCTACATGTCCACACTCATGATATTGGATATATTCACAGAAATAAGCTCGGAAAAAAAATATACATCATTGAGGCAAAAGAATAGGTCTTTTTCTATCCCCTTTTAAATTCATATTTGAAACAGTGCTATATTTTTGGTTAACACTGATACATCTATGAATATCAAAACTTACGAAAATAGTTAGAACAAAATTACAAATGACTTTATAGTTTAACATGTATTTATTTTATCTATTCTATATCTAGGAAGGTGAACAATTGATAACAGGGTACGTTTTCCAATTTCATTGGTTGTTTCTCACACACAAAGTATTTTGATACATGAAGCAGAAGATTATATGTTTCTTATTTAAACTGAATATGTTATTTGATGTATCATTATTATAACGCTTATTATATATACAAAAGTTTTATATATTGCAAGATGTGTTTTATCTTGCGTTAAGATTTACTAAAAGATGCAACGAATTTAAGGAGATAATAGGTACAAATGCATGCCACAGTATAATTAACTTATTTCATGACGTTGTACATTTTGTTCATAAATCCTAATATTCATATTGTTATCAAGCATCAGAAGTGTCAACGTCTCCTAATACAAGTGTATATTTCAAAGTTTTAGAATATTACATATTTTTATCATTTAAACACATGTAATCGAACCGTCATAACTGAAGAAATATGAAATGATATGATATGAATGATAATATTACATCAGACTTCTTATCATTAACTATTGGGAACGAAATGTCATGGTTGATTATTACTCTGTGTTAAGATGAACAAAATCAATGTTATAACATCATGTTACATGAAAATTATCCCTCTACGAGGAATTTTATATTAAACGAATGTTATTAATTTACTATCAAACAAATGGAATGTATACAGGGTTTACTGCATGACTGTATGAGTCAGCAACTAGACGAATACGGTAAGTTTGGCTATTATAGGAAAACCAGGGCAAATTGGCAAATAGAGGTGTGCTATTTGTTCCTTATGGATATTCCTATTCCTGTCTTAATTGTTATAAACTTATAAAAACATTTCTGGCGATGATAGCAAAAGGATTGCCAACCTTTGCCACCTCCCAAGAGTACTGTAACGTCTCTCTCCCGATTGTGACTACGAAGCTGCACGTGTTGTCCCAGTGTTATCAAAAAGTGAAGTAATTTGGGGTTCAACGCTGTTTTCAATATTATTTCATTCACAGCTGCTAGGGTTATTTCAGCGAGAAAGCCAGTAAAAACATGTACCTATTCATTGCGCTAAATCCCTGCAACCTTCGACTGAACTAGCGAACCATGGGTGGGTACTGCGCTAAAGTTCAGCATTCACAGCAGAGGTGAATTGAATTTGTACATTTATAAACAAATCACATGTCATACTGATTGTAGCTTGAAATGCCATCTGTGTGAAATTGCGTGAGCACAGGAAGATTTTCTTGATAACAACTTCTTTAATTTGAAAATACACGACGTTTCGGAGTACCTATTCACTGCTTCATCAGGTGGAATGTAAGGAAATAATTTGTTATCCAGAAAATGTTCCTGTTCTTATATACACCACTTCTAAATGCCCTTCAAAGACCTAAAGGTGCGTGACTCGGAGAGGCCTGCTAGGAACTAGGGAACTATGGCTAGAACTACACTAAATTCAGTGTGGAATTGAACAGTTCTCTACAGCAGAGAAAGTTGCCGCGTCCCATGCGGGCATCAATTATTAACAACCTTTTTAAGTATTATTCATACAGGTTATCACAATTCAACATTTCTTGGTCAGGTAAGTATAGAATCAAGCTATTGTTATGCTTTCGTAATGCTATAGCTTGTTCTCTTTGTTCTCTACTCGAAGTGTCATTTGGTAATTTTCACGAATTTTTTCAAGATCACATATAATAGTTTTATGACAGCTTACAGAGTTTTTAACAAACTAAATATCCTAATATCTTAGATAAATGAACTATAATATGTTCAGGTCATTGTTATGTAGTTGATGGTCTGATGCGATGTGTCGCAGCAGATACCAGCACCGTTATCAAGCAAGTGCTACACAACATAACAACAAGTGTGAAGTATGTATTAACATTTGGTTGAGTTGTTGTATATGGACATTAAAACAATGAGCCAATGGCTTCTACTAAGGATTTGATTCTCATAATTCTTGTCCGATATGGTGGATCAACCCTGATGACTTGGTTCATATTTCAACCTTCATTTTTGATGGAATAGAATTTAATTTAGTCAAATCGTGCAATAATAATCCATTATTACTATAACAATATTGTTTTTCTGCTATTTCCTAAATGAGAAAGGCAAATGCTTAAGCCAAAAAACTCACACTTCATTGTTTAAAACGAGCTTGAAGTGGGATTTATTTTTTATTTTTATTTTAAGGGTAATAAGTGAGACAAAATAGTATACCAGGCTGAAAACGTGTTTTAACCATCAACAATTTAAGTAAAAGACCCCAACAATTTTCTAAAATAGTGCCGGGTGTGCGTGGTATGTGTTTCTTTTACTGTATTTCTATTATCATATTTATTGAAATAGATACATTACAAGATTGATGATTTTAAATTATCAGATATGAAGCTGGAAGAACTTTTTAGACCCTAAAAAGTATAATACCAAATAGCCGCCATAGTCTCGACAAGGTGTGCAGGGCATCAGTGACTGATTCTTCATTGTTAATATTTAAACCTGACATGTTAAAGACATTTAGACCTTTTTGATTTACAAAAAACAATGTCACTGTAACTCGATTTCAGAATATACTATTGCAGCAGTATTTTGATACAGTAGTCGTAATAAGAAGAACCGACGATAGTGTTTATACGGGGGAGAGATGTTAGCGACTACGGACACAGGAGTTCAACAAGAGCATTTGACCGTAAACACTCCTAATACGTTAACAGAGACAAAGACTTCTATTTACCTGACCTTTTAAGCTTGGCTTTGCCTTGTGTTGTATTTCATTTAGTCTAATTTATTAACTTGATTTCCTAATCTTTAAGAAAGCATTACATGTACTAAATAAATTACCATGACAGCAATTGTCTCATAAACATGATTGCCTCTACGTTGCCGTTGAGGTTTGTATCCTGAATTTCAAACAGAGGTTGAAATCGATCTTTGCACACTGGTCCCGTGTCTTAAAAAAGACATTTCGAGAAACTCACACAATTGTGTTCTTGTATCAACTATATCAACATGAGTTGATAAAAGGCACAGATATCGAAGGCTTTCCGAGACGAGGGTGAGAATATATTTGTCTTAACACAACATTCTTCATTACTTTTCAATGAAACATGTTCATCTCTGAGAACATTCCTGCCTTCCAACTTGTAGTGCAGTAGGGTCATAGTATTGTGAAGTTTATGACATCGCAGTATTGTGAAATCACACAGACCTCATCCTCGGTTACCCAGGGTTTTATATATGCTCTGATTCTCTCCACTATATCACCCATGGGAAAATTCATCAGAGAAATCTGTACTCAAATTACCCGACCTTGGCCGGCTTGAGCCAATTAAACCGCTACGCAGCTTGGACCTGCGAGCCAATGACAATTCATATTCGTGAGCCATCCGTCACCGGTTATCTCCCTTGACCATTTCCATCTTATCGTATTGAGTATTTTCTTTGGTAACTGACTTCGTCATGCCGGCCAAGGGCGGGTAATTATAGTACATATTTCGCTGACAGAATTTCCCATGGGTGATATTGTGGAGAGTAACGGAGCATATATAAAACCATGGGTAACCGAGGATGCACAGACCTACAAGCGCCAACATGTAATAATGAGCCCTTGACATTTTGCAATCAGATAAATCCCTTATGAATGAGCATGTAATGTAAGTTTCAATGAGTAACAATGAGCCCTGTACTTCGAAGTGCAAAATTTAGATTGTTAACGAACTGAATGTTATTCTTAAATTGTCGATCTGTTACATTTTGCTATCGGATACATAATGTGAGTTTCGTTTTCAAATTCAGCAAGCCAATGAGATCTTGAGTCCAAGGTAGAACAATAAACTAGTTCATGACAAGTATTAAACCGTAATCTTTATAGTTACAGTTAATATTGTATGACTAATGAGCTGTAACATTGTTTCAGAAATTAATCACGCCATGACAAACATTTAAACATCGCAAACTGGTATCGTATGTTCAATCGCCTCTATTCAAGGACAGAAAACGGAAATCAATCAATTCATCAAACACTTCACTGTTGACAAATCGACAGGAAGATTGATAACAATGTTAAAGAATGGTCCTTCATTTCACAGTGACTTTTCTATTGGTGACCTACATGTCAAGGAACAGGGCGTAAAGGATTACTGCTTTCGATTTGTGTCATTACTAAGGCTGGATATTGTGGCAACATTCATATTGCGATATATTGCGATATATTGCGATATACAGCATACATATTGCAATAATACTGCGATATATTGAAAGACTTCTTCATTGAGCTTTTATACACCGTTACATAGCTGTCAACCCCTGAGGGAGGCAATGAGTGAGAAGCTGGGGTCCAGGGGGCGCAGCCCCCGGTCAGGTCCAGGGCGAAGCTTTGGTGGGGTGCAGGGGGGTGAAGCCCCCCCCAAAAAGTTATGGTTTTTAACTTAATAAGGGGATGATTTTTAACTCAAAAGTTAAGTCAATAACCATCATTGAACATTAACAAAATAACTAAATTATCATAATATTCAACAGGTGTGAAGCCTAAAATCCGGAAAACATCACTGATACGATAATTAATTTTTAGTAAATTTCGTTTAAAAAAAATATAATTCAAGTGGTCAGAAATGCGTGAGTATTTATGGGCCATGCGTGAGTGCTTGAGATTGAGGTAAAATGCGTGAGTCTCACGCAGGATGCGTGAGAGTTGACAGGTATGCCGTTATGCAATTTAAACATGAAATATTTGATAAAGTGCCTTTAAGATCTTACAAAATATATACAACAAGTTATTAAGGTTAATATGTAAGCAAATTCTAATGATATTTACATAACAAATGTCTCCAATCATTTGTCCAACACATATTCCTGCACATCAAAAAAATTTTGGAGAATTATACCATGTGTCTGTGCCTAAAAGCAAGATTTTAAACTTAATTTTACTTGAAATGCATTGGTGCGATATATTGCGATATCACAAATCATATTGCAATTATTGCAATACACACTTTGTACCGATATATACCGGTATATCGATAATATTGCACAGCCCTAGTCATTACCACCCACGTTATCATATCACAAGAGTGAATCCTGCCAGTTTCACCACGGCAGAAATTATGAAATTGTTAGAATAATAAAGACTGTGATTGAACATACTGTCCGACAAAAGGAATACACGAGTGATACATATTGCATAACACTTGAAAACTGTAATATAGTTTCACTTGTTACCTCTCGAAATGACTGTATCGCTTATTCGAATTACTGTTTTGTAATTGAATATAACATGGCAATGATGATACAATACATGTTATAGGTTTAGGTAATATTGTTAAAGGTACATCCATTGTGTTGTTGGGGGTCACATATTGAAAACGTTATACATGGTGTTACTTTATCGAGAAGTACCGACTGTTACTGAAAACTACCATGTTGATGACAAAAGACTTAGTATATTGACGATATGAAGGAAAAGTAGTGATTTCTGATCGAAAACCGGACAATGCACAGCGTGTGGCGCGCGTCAATGAGTCAAACGTAATTTTGGAATCTTATTTATAAAAGCCAAAACGACGAATTTGAGTAGATAATGTTCAATAAGTCACATAACTACTGTGCATGTAAATGGGACGTGTAGTTTCTGCAGATGCATAATGATGTTACTAAATTTTAATTGGAAACTAGCAATTATGATATATTTGGCGATTAGGAATAACTATGCAAGCTGAGAGAATTTATTTGTATTGTAGACAGCACGTGTGTTGAGTTGGAACGTATTAAAGCCAAATAAGATTTTATGAAACACAATGGATGCACCTTTAATATAATATGTATGTATACAATGATTTTAACGCCTCTTTATAGCATAAATGGGAATATGAGGACGATACAGAATGTATTTTTTGTTTTTATTTATGTTTTTTATTAATAGGATTTCAACACATTCCCAGATATAGAGCTGATACTTTCTTTTGTTCATGTCTTGATACTAACATTGGGAAGAGATATGTATGAGGGATTGACTTCCTGGATCCTCTGATCAGGAAGTATATCTGTGAAGCATTAAGGTGTTTAAAGGGGCAGTAGCACGTTTTTTCTCTCAAATAAATTGATGAAATGTATTTGAAAAATAATTTCACCAATAGTAAAACATCCTTCTCTCTTAGGAAAATAAAGTTAAATATGAGTGTACATAGTTCGGTAAGCCATGGGAATCGTTTTTTAAATACAAAATAATAAATTGTGTTCACAATAAAATGGCCGCCATGCAATTTCGGCTTTATACGCAACATAGTTTTTACCACTACGGATAATTTGTCTGTGTAATAAGATGTTTTACCCTCTAAACTTAATTTAAATGACATAAACTATCATTATAAATGGGAAATTTGAAAAAATAAATTTGGCAAAAAACGTGCTTCTGCCCCTTTAAGGTACTATTCAAATCATACTAGATGTATACAGTACTCTGATAGTCCTAAAAGAAAAGCTTTCAAGAGTATTCCAATTACACAATTCTCTCTTGAATGAAACGGAAACAAATATCAAGCTACCAGTTACGTTAAACGATGGCAAAATAGATTTAGAACATGTTCTGAACGAGTTTACCACTAGATCGACGAGGGTCTGTAAAATGATAAGATTAATGGACTCCCTGTATTGCCTATTTACATCTCAGCCGCCTTAAAGGCAATGAACAGATAATTTTGAGCATCCTATTACTCACTCTCAAATTATTTTTTCTCAAACTGAAAATGATCTGAAGCTGTTGCATCAGTGAACGTGAGTTCATTTTCACGATCTTAAGAAGATTTGGTAGAAAGAAATCGATCTCACTTACAGTAACAATATATTATTGATGAATGAATTTGAAATATATGCATTACTTTGGGTGGAGTATTGGCTTGTCTGTACAATATAGGAAATCACTTACTTTTACATTAATGGTAAATTTTCGACATGCCAGATTGCATTATCATCACTTACATTTGCAGTGGATATGATAGTTTGTTTGTTCTTCCAAGTGCATACATACCTCAAGTAAGAGATGATCATATAATCAGATGTAAGTTGTTTTTTCACTATGTGCTCTAAGATTGATGATGTATTAACAAAATAACACCATAAGCATTATACTTAAATTGATCACAACTGCCGTGACTTTGGTTATCTACAATTAAGTAAATTATTTGAGAAATATATTTCATAATGTGTTTGTTCATTGGATTATGAACGGTTTGAAAGGTACAAGTTAAACTTGTATAAATGCCGGAGCTTGTCGACTAATAACCAAACCCAAAGGGCTTCGAATGGTAAACAATCTTTAATTATTTTCTTTGTTTAGAATTATCAACTGTCCAATTTTGTATTATCAATATTTAACGCTACCTTAAATCTGAAGGTGTACATCTATCTACTTCATAACACTATTATTTGAAGCAAGAATAACTAAATCTAAAGTGAGCCAACAATAATCTGTAGTTGTGATGAAGGGGGGAAACACATTTTCTCTGATTCCTTTCGTGCAAAAAAGCCTTAATCTGATTCCAAATTAATTGACAAAGCTTAAGACAAATTCTACTTTACCAGCTGCTACATCTTTGAAAGGATCGAACTTACGTCCGCCAATAAAAAGGTGGAGGAAGTACTGTAAAAAATAACATTAGTCTTAAAGAAATTAGACCTGAACACGTACATATTTAATCATTGTCCTAAGATTTCGTCATTTTAACACCCATGTACAGTGTGCTTTATGCTTAGTTGTTTGTATCTTGAATTTAAAATTTTGGGTTTTAATGGTGAACTAAGAAAATAAGCGATAACAATTGTGAGCAATTACAGTTAGAAACAGAGATTTAATAGAACATCCCGTAGACTCTGCTTGGACTAATTTATCTATCTTCAAGACACTCATGATGTAATAACTTGAATGCACCCCTTAAAAGGAGGGTTCTATCGGGGTATTTTTTGTGGAAACGAAATTCAAGAGGAAATTCTCGTTAACACATATCTGCTATAAGTATAAGATTAAAATACAGTCAAATTGAAAGTTAATACTTTGATGACTTACATTTCACAACTTGATAAAGACAAGCGCACTTTTGTTGAAAAATAAAACAATGATCATTAAAGCCATTCATCGGCGCTGCGAGTGGGGAAAACTTCGCTACGGCCTAACAGCATATTGTTTATTAGTTTTATTATATGTTATGTGTTACTGTGTGAATATTCTATCAGTGTATACATATGTTTTATTACTACAATTTTTTTAGATTGGGTTAAATATAGCATGTTTTCATTTCACAAAATGTCAAGAATCCAAGATGGCGGATAATGCCGATAGATTGGTGATAGAACTTTCCCTTTAAAGTAACATACTAGCCTTTTGCCATTTACATTTTGAGTTCAAGGATAACCTTTCTCTTTTGGAGATTATCTTTTTTCCCAATGTGTCCTAACATAGTTCAAGCTATAATCCCATAAATATCAAAATATATTTTAGGAGAATATCTAACTCCATTATATGACGAGCAATGAATCTCAAGCAATGGTCTCACGCGGCGAATTGGCTTACGACGTCACAGTGTTGTTTTGGCGACGAACTGTTCCCAGCAATCGGAAAAAACACCCTTTTCGGACGTAATTACAAGGATAACCTCATATAATAAATAGAATATCCTTCAATTCTTGACAAATACCATGTTTATCCCATCTCGTGAGGAAGAAAAGTTATATATTTTCACTCGTGGCTCCGCCAATCATGAAAAATAACATTTCTACCCACTCGATGAGATAAACATGGTATTAGTCATGAAAAGACAGATATCCTCTATATATGAACACCAAGCCTAATTGACACGATGATCCCCCTAATATATTCAAAGTGCTGAATTGCGAATTTTCGCTGGCGATGTATTACAGTGACATATTCCTGTCTTTGACTTCATATCCAAACCTAAATACCTCAAGGTTTAATATATGAATATTTTATTGTGCAGTAATAAACTTGCTTTCTCTTTTGAATTGATATTTTCAATGATTGATTTTGAAAATGTTACTCACTTTATTAAATTTCGTTAACAAAAATGACATTTACATTTCTTTACAAGTAAAGTGGACTGTCAATCGAATATGCAAAGCAGCAATATACATAATTAAAGACGAAAATCCATTATGCTGAACTTTCTATAAAATCAATTACTTTCTAAATAAAATAATTTGGATTAAGAACACTTAATAAAAATAAGGATTTACACCATATCACCTTATCTAATCCCATTGTTCATCTTAACAAATTGAAAGGTAATTAGGGTAAAAACAAAGGATGCAACTTAAACATGCAAATCCTTGAATTTAATTTTATCAAGGAAAGACATAAACACACGATTCCTTAATGTCAACTTCTTTATTTTGAAGAAAAATAAGACTAAAACAACTTTATCTCGGCCATGAATGACATGTTGTTGTCTGTCATTTCAATGTGTAAGTGTCTGGTAACTCAGTTTGAAATCTTTGAAGTTGTGATGTCTTGAAATTATAATTTTTAAAAAATTTTATCACAAGAAAAAAATCATATATCGACGAATTTGAATAAAACATATGTAAATGAATAAATGTAGTTAATAAACAAGTATGTGACCTTTGCATGATCGGAATACATAAGGTATTTGAGATGGTTGACTGCATGGTATAAAGCTTGTTAATCCTTGAAACATAATACCTATGAAATCATGATCACAAAACAGAGTATATTTATCATGTCAATATCCCTATTTAGTCAGATAGATTAAATTATATACCAGTAAGGTAAAAGACAATAAAATATATGAAACACAGAATGAAATGATTAAAACGTTATGATTCACATTCATTTATTACACTTACAAAAGCCAGGGTTTTACAAAAAGCGTCCTGCATATATCTTCAAACGCACATGAGGTGCTGAAATTGCTGTTCCTAAGGGGTTTTCTGGATGTAATGTTCTGTATTTAAGGTAAAATTTTATAATTTTATATAAATAAATTATGTCAGTATAAAATTGTGTCTGCATATCTACCTTCTGTACATACTCAATAAAGTATACTCAAGTACACGAGGGTATGCTGTAAGTATTTGTAGACCATATGGCAATAAGTTAATATGCTTTATGAGGATTTAAAACTTGAATTCATAAAAAAATATAATACGATTTATGACGGTCCCAAACGTGTCATGAATGGGTCAGAAGTCAAATCAAAATGTTCAATAAAAAGTCATTTTTAAAGTTATTTTTAAGAATACGGTTTGTGATGACGTCCATTCAGTTTGGTGTAGTTAGAAGACATTCATGTTAGCGCCCAGAAAATGTTATTAGGAGACATTCAGAAAGATCACAGGATTGCATGTGGAGTTGTTCACTTTTGGCACTTTACCTCAGCTGATATGACTACTTGAGCCTTGAGAATTTGAATATCTTTAATGTTCTGCAACTAATTGATAAAGACAACCAGAAGGTTCACATTATTACATATGGAGTTGTCCACTTTACGTTGAGACGTTTACTTCAGCTGATATGTCTCCTCGACCCGTTTGAATTTGAATATCTTCAATGTTCTGTAATGTATTGATCATAAGTATATACACAATGACAACAGGAAATACCTTTCAAGGATTTAAGGATAATCAGGTGTCAGTTCATTGTAAGAAACAAATGGCATCTTCAAACCAGATCCATTTCAAACTGCATTCCATTCGCTGGTTAACTTAGTGTAAAACCCCTCTGAAAACAAGCATTTCGTACGGAAACGTTTATTGAACAAATGCATTAACATTTATTTAATAAAACAAAATCAATTGTGAGTGATTTTTTGTTCTGCTAGAAAGGGCTCTTCTTGAAAGATGAAGACAATTATTCTGAGATGACACACAAAGTCCCCTTTGAAACTTAGCTTTCGAAATGGACCTCAAATCATATTTTGTAATGTCGGGAGTTTCAAGCATTGAAAATATGTCTGTGCTTTGAGTCTTTTATTATGGAGCGTTACGTTCAGAAGGCTCATATTCCTGCACATGGGGTTTGTTCAATTGGAGATGTTTACTTTACTTGACAGGAAGTCTTAAAATCTCTATTTATTTGACTGGTGACCTGTTTTCAGGACAGGTGTACAGTTACACTACCTTGGCTGCACTTTACTAATTCTGGTTCAAAGGTCAAAGGCATGTGTGTCATTTGTACTTTGATGATTAATATAATGATTTAAGGGCATTGATATAATTTTTGACATTTCCTTCTTGATGGATTTCAGAATATCAGAATTCAGAGAAAACTTGTACAGCTTTTCGTAGGCACTATATTTGTAGCAACATATTACATAAAAGGTTTAATAAAATTACGTTTTTAAATTTAGATTTGTGATATAAACGAAAGTGTGTATATTTCCAAGCAATACCAAGCTTTTTATTACATGACACGCAATAAAACGCTTTTATTTCATGTCCAATTGAAACAAATGATACCATTTGATTACATCATATCAGGTGAGGTGATTTTGAGGTTTAATGTCACTTTTAATAATATTTCGCTTATATCATGGCTGCTAATATTATAGCCGGGAGAAAACCTGCAAGACCAGTGTGGATATGCATTGGGGTAAACCCTGCGTCATTACTTACTTTAAAATACAATTGCCGATTGCAATTTTTGGAATGTCAGCATTATAAGCACGTTTTCAAAGATAGAGAACATTTTGATGCTGTTTTGTAAAGGTGTCTTATATAAATCGTTAAAAAAAACAAGGGCTGAGTTATGAATTTTCACAATTAAGAACTAACAACATCCAGAGCTTTCCAGATTTCATTTCAATTCACTACAGAATCACAGTTATACAATACCTTACTACAGGATTTGACAATCCCTTTATTTGCAAAGTAATCTTGTATACTTTTTCACACAGTTCAATTAAATCGGAACTAATTAAGAAGTGTGTATAAACACACCAGAAGTGATAATGATTATAGCTTGAAATGCCATCAGTGTGAAATTAATCTGAGGCGCGTGAGAGTCCTGCTACCGGTTTGGAATCAAAAAGATATTTGGTCTTGTGAACATTTCATTTTTAGAACTCCGATACTAGAATCAGTCAAATTGCTGTTAGCACACGAAACCGTAACAGTAACACGTTTATTGCAATTTATATTTTTTCATATTTCCCATTTATAATGATAGTTTTTGTTATTAATATTTACTTTAGAGGGTATAACATATTATTATACAAACCGATTATCCGTAGTTGTAATAATGATTTTGTTTATAAAGCAAGAAATGCATTTGATTTCCCGAAGAGAGTATTAAGGTTGTTTTACTATTGGTGACATTACTTTTCAAATACATTTCATCGACTTATTTGAGCGAAACGAAAACGTGCTACTGCCCCCTCAACATGTGACTGTTAATACTTATCTCAATATTTTATATGACAGTTCATTTTCATCACATCATATGGGTTTGAGAGCGTCCGTCCAGTGGGGATAAAAGGACAATTTTTCTCATAAACTGTCAGAGAGAGGATAACTAAATTGTGTTTGTGTGTTTGTCGACTCACTATCTTGTTGGAGTTTGACAATAAGAAGTAAAGTTTATTGTTTACAAAGTGAAATCCGACTTCTTCTTGTCCGAGAGCACATGCAAATCCATCAATGAATTTAGTGATCTTGTATGCTAATTTGATAACATGATCTTCTGTATACAACTAAGTTCTAAAATCGAATGTTTTATATCAGGATATAAAACTGTCGAACTAAATTAGTTAAGATTGTTACAGTTATAAGGTTGTGAGAGAAGAAATATGGCCTGGTTTATGACCATATATATATATATATTAAGAAAAGGAATATTTTCTGGATAATAACTTCTTTAATGTGAAAATACACAACGTTTCGGAGGATATACTCACTTCTTCATCAGGTGGAATGTAAGGAAATAACAACATATATAGCAAACAAAGCAATGGTGAGGAAACTCATTCAGAGAGATTAACATGCATGAGAATGGTATACAATGGGGATGTGTAATACAAACATTAGGGGGGTAAAGGATGAGACTGGTATACAATGAGGATTTGCAATACAAACATGAGGGGGGTAAGTATTTGAGTGGTGGATAAACAATGGCCTGTAGGCTTTATTGAAGATGTGAATAAACATACACATGATAAAACGAGGGAGGCGAATTGGCTTTATTGAAATTATAAAACAAACAATAATTACAGTCGATTGGAGGAGAGGCCAGTTGTTGATGTTGGTGGCTTTGAAGTTATTGGATGGTGATTGGTAGAGACTCCTCGTATAATTTGCTCAGACTGGAGTGGATGGATGGTAGGGATACTTGGATTTGGTTTGGTGCTCCTCGGATATTTCCTCCGAAAGGAGATATATGTTCTAGATAACTGAATCCCAAGCACATGGAAGGAAGATGCCATGATCGTGGTTTATTGCAGGTTGTTCCCTTCGGATGTCAGTCGCTTCTAGGAGTTTTCTTTGGCGTCAGTTGTTGTTGGTTGATAGGACTTTGGTTGGTTCCCAATCGATTATGTGATCCTTGTTTTTCAAGGTATGCTCAGATAGGGCTGATTTCTGGTCAAGTTTGTTGACAGCATCATCATCATCATCATCATTTATTCTCAAAAATCCACCATCGGTGGTACATGAGATACATAAATACAAATTATATAATAATTACCAAAATGGCAAGGATGTATAATATGCAAATCATCAAGAATTTATATACATCAATTTTCTAAACGACAATTGTTTGTGGTGAGAATTTGATTAACTTTTTTGTTTTAAACTTTTTAAAGACGATTTTTATGTATTTAGCTAGTTTGCGTAAAATAGTGGCACGATTAGACTTAAGAAGGTTCGCCATCTTTATGGTATTCGGCCATTGTAGGAAACGATTTGGTATGAGCATTAATCTTTCGGAAAGCTTCACATTTAAATAAATAATGGAACTCGTCTGCGACTGCTGGGAAGTTGCAGAGAGGGCAGACGCTTGATGTTCCTTGATTCTTATGTTGATAGGTCGTAGCGTTTCTCCGATGTACTCTTGTTATCCCACCGGTATGTAATACCGTGGGATATAGTCAACGCCCCGTCCGTCCGTCTGTCCGTCCGTAATCATTTCGTTTCCGGAGCAGGACTCGAAAACCATTTATCATATCTTTCTGAAACTTCACATATGTATTACATATTTACTGCAGTGGTGCCTTTTGATATTTTCAGATTTTTATTTTTCCATAGAAACTTGTTGAGTTTGGACTTTGTCAGAGACAGGTTCGTTTCCGGAGCACAGCTCCAAAACCGTTCATCATATCTTCTTGAAACTTTGCATGTGTATTACCCACTAACTGAAGTGGTGCCTTTTGATATTTTCAGATTTCTGAAAATTTTATTTTTGGTCGTTTCAATAGAAACATGTTGAAGTTGGACTTTGTTCAGAGACAGGTTCGTTTCCGGAGCACAGCTCCAAAACCGTTCATCATATCTTCCTGAAACTTAGCATGTGTATTACCAACTAATTGAAGTGGTGCCTTTTGATATTTTTAGATTTCTGAAAAAAATTTGTTTTCTGTTTCCATAGAAACATGAGAGGGATGTTGGTTGTCGTTGATTTTGACTTCTTCTGGAGCAGAAGTCTAAAACCCTTAACATACCTGAAACTTAGCATCTGTAATACCCACTAACTGAAGTACGGTAGTAGATACACAAGTATCTGTCAAAGATGTGTTTTACAAATGTTGTGGAACCGGTGGGATATGTCATCTTCTGATTACTCTTGTCCACATTGGCATGGACTTTCGTAGATGTATCCTCTTGGGTTGGGCTTGCAGTGCTGGTTCCTCTGCCGTTGGCTTTGAGTAGTTGCTTGAGGGTCCCACATAATATTTTTTATTTTAAATTTAGAAAAAAGGGGATTAAATTTTCCTGTCTACTCTCCGATAATTTTATTCAGCCAAATATAAAAATAAAAACATGTGTGACCTTATATTTACACCAAGCCAATTAACACACACTTTAAAAACCGTTTTTTAATATAACTTCTGTTGGCTTAATTTGAAAACCTTTCCTGGAGGACAAGCATTTTTTGTTTCATGTGAACTTGACTTGAAATGCTTTTAGTATAGATATGAAATATTCTAACTTCAAATTCATATATTTTGACTAAACCATAAATGACAACCTGTCTGTTCAATTTATTGTTGTTTTCTTAATGGAAAGAACCGCTAACATACTTGTGTTTGGTTTCAGAAATTGATGATTATAGAAAACAACTTAAATATAGATAAACAGACAAGCTTGACTTTTAAGTTGCTCAATGGGAAGCTAAAGTAAGTTTAAATGTTCGTGAAATATACAAAAGCTTAAATATTACAACAACATAATTATTTCATTATTTGACAACAAGATAAATTAGTTTCAAGTCATTTCGAAACTATCGTGTGTCATGCAAGTATTACTAGAAACGTATCACTTATTTATGAAACAAACTTACCCTAATCTTGTGAAATCGTTTGGCACGAGAACGTCAAATAAATTTGCATATGTTTTGGTAAACAATGACATAATAACCATAAATCCAATATACGATGATTCTTAATATTTTGAAAATGTACATTTGCAAAACCAAATAAATTATATTTGCATTTGTAACATATTTAATAATTGATTTGTGGATATCATAATAAATGTTGATGTACTGTAACCTTCCTCTCAAAACATGATACATTACAGGGGAAAAGGGTATGTGTGCAGTGGAAAATCATTAATCATTGTCAAAATCAGTGAGAAAGATGTCTTTGTTCTGTTCATCAGTGGTGTCAGTGAGTAAAGTCGTGAAATGTGTGCTCATTTTTAACATAAACATTTTCACAGAGAGGCGTCTCAGATTATAGATATATTGCTAAACAATAGTTTCACAAAACAATAAATGTGCCAAAGGAATAAAAGATATAGCTTAATATAATTAGATAATTAACAATATTCCTTATCATATTAAAACATAATAAAATATATTTAAATGTATAGAAATGTTCAAATTACTAAACCAGTGTATATAATCCATAAAGCCTAAGCAGATAGGGAAAGTACTATATCAAGTAATTGAAACTAAATAAAGCTGTCGCTTTCCCATATGTTATTCATTAGTTAATCCAAGTTTGTTGATATACCTATTACCTAGTCAATGTTGATTTGTGTCTATCAAGATAACACGACAGATACATACGAATTGAGCATGTCTAATGTTTGACTCAGCATTATACTTTATGGTTTCTGTGTTAGACTCTTTAGGTAGTAGGATGTTTGTATTGATGGTGGATGTTCTGTTGCTTAAATAAGTTCTTGGGTTCTTTTGTGTAAATCAATATTTATTTACTGTCGCTAACAGCATATATTATATGATTGCAGGTGAAATACCGGGATCTATCAATGAAAATAAACCGTGTTATCAGTCACTAGTGTAAATAACAATGGAACGTGTTATCGGTCACTAGTGACTGATATAACAATGACCTGACGTCATAAAACAATGCTCCGACGTCATGACACGTTCATGACGTCACATTGTTGCTGAGGCGACAGGCTCGAGCTCATTCTGGAGCCGACTTAACGTAAATGCAAGTCGATTTCGGTGAATATGAAAGGATTTGGTCATATAATAAATAGAAAATTTGTCTTTTCTTGACAAATACCATGTTTATCTCATCTCGTGAGGTAGAAAAGTTATATATTTAACCTTTCTACCTCACTCGATGAGATAAACATGGTATTAGTCAAGAAAAGACAAATATCCTCTATATATTTTTAAATGATTACAATGAAAAACATCCATTTATGACTGTTATTTTTCTGAAAAACTTGATGATAAATTTACATGGTTAAAAGTCAATGACTAAAAATTATCACTCTCTAAAGATGTTTTTAGATTGACAAAATTTATATTTATATTATTCTGAATATGTTGATATTGATTGTTTTATTTTATTTGTTGTAAAAAGAGTAAAATGTCAACAGAATTAAAGTGTAGCTATTCATTAATTACAATGGAATGCAGAATAGTCTATTTCAACCTGTTGTTGTTATTTTCTCATCAAATTGTTGGTCAAGGTTAAGCGGGTTACTTCGGTATTATTCTCATTGTTAAGTTGATGTCCTCGACATTAAAGAATCACCAAAGTTTATCCAGAGATGAAATATCACAATGAATAGCAATTGATATAGAGTAGGTAACAGACAAAGGCAAAAGTAATTGTTTAAGATGAAACATGACAAGAAGTTGATTGTAGATTTAATATCTCAAAAACGACATCAATACTATTGTTGTTCTCTTCTAACATTTTGGAGTACATTTTTGTGATTTTATCTGCTCATTGAGGATGTTTGGACTCAATAATCATCAATTACTTATTGGTTGTCTACATGATTTTCCACTTCCCATGTGTTATACCATACAGCTTGTTGAAACCTCTAATATGGAATTAACTTCGAGTGACAATAGCTTGGTCATACATTAAATCATTTGCGATGGTTATTCTTTTAAATCCAGCATTATCACATGTTCCAGAAGACATGATTTTAAAAATAAAACTGATTACCTCTTTAACAAGACATATCTTTATCGTGATAATTTTTTCATTTGAAATATTGATTTGTTTCTTTATATTTCAAATCAATAGAGCGGGTGACCTGCTTTATTTGGACAGTGGTCATCTTAATGTGGTTCCCGTTGAAGACTCAATTGAAGTCTATTTTAGAATTACTTTAAACGGATTGACGGATTTTCTGTCTCACTTTTCTGTTTTTGAGCACAGGTTGTTTACTTTTCTGTATGTATAGTCCCGAGACTGCAGTTCGTCATGAAGAGGACGGGATGATAGTTTGCTTCTCTCACCCATCAATTACAGAATATGTTTTTCACACCGCCTCGTGCTTTGTGCATCTATTTATTGTTTATATCTTGCGTATTTCCAACCAGTTACCTCATCTAAGGGTGCTTGTTTTAGCTTTTTATCGTGTCTGTACATACATAAGTAATAAATTGGCATTGTTCTTTTGAATCGATACATAGATTTTCCTGAGTAACTGATTAGAATGTATGGCCCTTAGTACAAATGTAAAGCGCAATTTGTCTTTGATTTCAATTCCATGTATAGATAATGGCCATCAGTTTCGACTTATGTCTGGACAAGAGATATCACTGCAACCAAATGCATTTTATTTGACGCATCAGGCTTCTACATTGGCAGATTACCGTTAACGATTGATGACATGAAATATATTTATTGCGCCCATTTTCAATAGTACCAGAAAGATATGTCAATTTGAAGCAGAGATAATCTCTGTATGTATCTATTACAAATAGATCAAAAGTTCACAGTCCAACTTTATCTCCGTTAACCGAAACTTTGAAATTCACTTTGCGTTCATAATGTTATACAGAAAATGGAGCTTTGTGTCAAGACACAAAATTGTAAAAATGTAAATGCTATCAACTATAAACGCAAACCAAAAACTAAAACGCGCAAACGGAGTGTCAGTAACATGTTGGACATTATATTTATTCTTCATCCATTCAAATAAGTAGTACATTGATGGAAAGAAGAGTCTGGTATTGAGAAAAAAGATCCTTTAGTGAAGCCATTCAAATGTATTGGCAAATGATATTTTCAGTTACAGTTTTTAAGGTCTCAGATTCGTTTTGATGTCAACGCTGAGAACGCTTAGCTTCAATGTAGTTTTATACCAATTTGCCTTTCCTAATAACTCAGAAATTAGAATGATATAAAAATTTAAAAAAATTCGTTGCATATGTGTCCAGCATGCGTGGGTCAAGATCAATGGCCATATACATAGAGATTACAAAACGAGTGAGAGTTGAAAATGGAAAATATTCCAACGATATATTTTTATACGTTTTGATTTATTCACGAGCGGAAACGAGCGAATTAATCCATAATGTTTAATAATATTGAGTTGGAATATTTTCCATATTCAACACTCACTCGTTTTGTAATCTATTTATTACACACACAACTGGAAAAGTATATTCAAAGAACCATCATCAACATTTCAAATGAACTATGAGCGGCCAATAATACAAAAAATTGCGCAGTAATACATTGTCCCGTTCCTCTCAAGATGTGCATAAAAATAGGACTACTTATTGTTGTAAAAAAGGGGGAAATCAACAGTGAGTATCATATGAATTTATATTTTCAAATAAACAGGTGTACAGACGTTTGCTTCAGGGTTGCCGGTAAGCAACAGGAGAGACATCCTCGGAGAGACATCCTCGGTTACCCGTGGTTTTATATATGCTCCGTTGGCGGGTAATTTGAGTACAGATTTCTCTGATAAGGTTTCCCATGGGTGATATAGTGGAGAGTAACGGAGCATATATAAAACCATGGGTAACCGAGGATGCAGGAGAGATTCCAACGTGTTTACATTAATTAAACACTGGGCGTTTTACCGCTTATCAACGATGACTCATGAACAAATAAACACCGACTTTGTCGGCTTAGGTTTTAGAAGTTACTTCTCATCAAGTCTGAGTTTCTTGTTTTCCGGTCTAAAGAAGTTAACATTGGTGGTACCTCCATAGATTGGGGCCGAGAAGATGGCCTGCACTAACTCGTTACTCCTGTAACTGGTCGTCTGATTACTTTGGGAAGCTAAGTTGACAACAGCGGTGGAAGAGAGACTACTCTCATGTTGACGTGACTCGACAAGTGCGAGCGAACGTTGCGAAGTGGATTGACTTAAAATTTGACTCAATTACTTATGGCAGTTCATGGACAACGAACTGTAATTGTTGATGCTCTGGACGTTCCTGTGCCCAGATATTTGCATAATTTCAGTTGGGGGTACGTTTCCATCAGCAAGTTTTTGAACTAAGTACTTCCTAGTTGAGTGATTAGAATGCTGTTGGTTTTCTAATCCTGCACATTTTGGGCCAATCGTTTCATGAGTTTCAGGAGTCCAGCTTGTTTACTCCAACGGGTTGTCGCTTGAACCAAGGATGTAAGGCAGACACTTGTTTGGTGTTGGTGGCAAGAAAGAAAGGCGAGTCAGGAATAAAAAAGCCTGAAGGTCGGATTTCATGATACCTCTTGAAAAGTGCAACCGGGCAACGTTCATCACTCGGGCCCACATATTCACATTTCTAACATCGTCTTTGCTGTCAGCCTGCAAGTCTTGGATTGTCTTTCCTGGAACTGAATAAATTCATTCCTGTTCTGTCCTGTCCAGTCTTCAAGGAGACGTCCCCCACTTCATATCATTGTGTGGCTTCACACTGCGGATGCCGGGTTGTATTGAACCATCAAAGTAACCCTAACCCTAGATGTCCATGGTTTATCATGGTTTGTCTACATGGTCATCAGACAGGGCTTCCGAACGCTTAGGTTAGTTACCTTTTCCATTATTTTGAGAACTTTCTCTTTAGTTTTTGCAAGTAACATCATTAATTTTAGAAAAAAAACAGTGTCGGTAAAAAGTTATGCACCGCAGTTTCTTGATTTCAGGTGTCTGTCAAATCATCGACTTCAAAGACGAGGGCTCATAGTTAGTTCTGTCAGTTTTTGTTACACCAAAAACAAAAGAGCATAAAATATCGCAAAGTTCATGTTTGGCGATGGTTTCAATAGGACTTAAATCCCTCCTTGCTATCCATGAACGATCCAAGACGCTTCATGTGGCATTTAGTTTTTCTTGACTGTATTCAAGTTTCTGTTGTCATCGACATAAACACTGTAGTGTTGTTTGAATATTCCTAAGTGTATGGTTCCTCGAAATAGTCATCTTTTATCAAATCTCTCAGGATTTAGACGGTATATCTACCTAAGGAATTGACAGTGTTGACGTTGATGACGACATTCTTGGAGTCCCGGCTTTTTCATGCATCTAAGTCTAGGAACTTTTCTCCTGAACCAAGTTTGACATTGTAGAGTCGGTAAGTACCAAGTGGGTGAAATGTGGATAACACTCTTCCCAGGTCTTTTCCATCAATAGAAACAAAGTCATTTAAGGCTGCAATCCATGTTGACGAATCAAGCAGACGATGCCGGATGTAAAAACAACGCGAAAGGGAGATAACTCTGTCATGACTATGTTATAGATATTACTAAACAATTAAAAATATTCAGATAAACAATAATGCTCAACCCCAGGACACTAAATTGGTATTTATTATTTGTCACAAATGTTTAGCTTGGTTGACATGTTTCGTAAATAACTTCTCGATTAAAGTTATTATGTTAATATTAAATGTCGAGGTGGCAACAAAAAGGTAAATTTTTCAACCATAATGATCTCATAAAGATATTCAGAACACGTGTGTAAAAAGGGGTAATAAATAAAAATCCATATGATACCTTTTTTTAAACGATTGGAATGTAGTTTGATACCAAATAATTCACGATTATCGAATCATAACGACGTCACTCTAATTTACTCGTCTTTATCAAAGAACATGGTACGCATCGATCATTCATATAATACCGCTTTTATTAAACAAATTGAAGATTTCATATTAAACGAGCGAAAGTAGTAGTGGACTTGGTGAAAGTCCGAAGCTGCTACTTCACAACTGTGACCCGTTCTATCTGTTCGAGAAAAAACCCATGGTATATGGATTCTAAGTTAATGATGATAATTTGTTGCCCTTACTACTGAAACAAGTTTTCACTTCATTTCAATGTACATACAGATGAAATGATCATTAGTCTGATGTTTTTTCAGGAAAACCATTGGTGAACCAAATGCGTGTATAACATGCAGCTTTCACTGATAAACTTACATTTTGAAGTAATATATATATATATTCTCTGAGCCATGAATTATTTCCCCCTGAAAGAATATACTTCACATAAGATCTTCTCCAAAAAGAAGATTTTCTGCTTTGTACATAATTCGTTTTCCTTTGTTCCTGTCCAAGTGCCGTTATATAATTGGATCTTTGTGCTTGTTGTTTTAGAATAATTAAAACACATGTTTAAAGTTTCGAGCAATATGAATAATTATCTTTAAAGATAGTGAAGAATAAATATTAACATCTGCAAATACGTATTGAATAGGGAATTTATTTTCGAAATGATTATGAGTATATTACATTTTCGAATAACATATACAGCGTGATATATTGAAAAATACTTAAGATACACTATGAATGGTAATGGGGTCTATAAAAACCTACATCGACGTAATTTGTCCAAATGTGACAAATGGCATTTGTATTTGGAAGACGAAGCAATGATGACTGTTTTAAAATCTTTCTTTTCATGTGTTTTGTAATTGATTTGTAATCTAGCATTTGCTGATTTATTTTCATGACAGATTAATCCATTTTCAACAACATAAACGAATCATTGAACATTTTCATTTTAACGCAAATTTTAATTGATTATTTACAGCCAAGATTAGTTGGGCGTTTAGAAACGGAAATTAATTTAGCGCAGCACTATAGTGGATGAAATAAAAGTGTTGATGTGACAGCTACTTAAATGATAAACAATTGTGGGTGTGCAAGTAGCTTAAGTGTCTATTTCATTTACAATACTACCCCTACTAACTCTTTTGAAATAATACGACAAGACATTAGTAACTACGAAGCCATTTTCCTTTCTTTCTGAAAATTAAAAAAAAAGAAAGTTATCAACTTAAATGAACTGCATTGTTACTGTAACAATTATTAATCCTCCTTTTCGAGACAAGATGCATGCAACGGAATACATATATGTAAGGGATGGAGAAATAGTGAACAATACTTTGATTTCTACCACATTTATTAAGTGACAATCTGTAAAGCATTTTTATTTGTTAGTTTTTTTTCAGCGAATGTTTTTCCTAAGTACACATTTAAACAGTTGAAAACAGTGACATGTTGACATATTGGAAAATGCGTTCCTCTTACTCGAGTTTTCATTATTGTGTGTATGCCTAATAAAGAACTAAAATATCAGTCCACTTTGATGTTTATTCAGTATTTTCTTTACAGATACAGGTATGTAGGTAATTTTAACGTTTATTTGATATCAATGAATTCAAATCCTGAAAGGTTAATGCATACTTGTTTCTATAATATATTCCACATCAACACTCACCGGGTACTCAGGTTTATTGTGGATGAACAGCAGCAGACTTTAAATAAAAGTTCTTGCCCTAGGACATCCATTCATGTCTTAATTTGGGCAGAGAATCAATATTCAAATTGCCCAACCATTGAAATGGTACACCCAGCCCATGAAAAAAACAACACTGTGCACAGGACAATTGTCGACACTAGGAGATTGTATTTCATAGAAATAGTTCTCTCGAAATAATAAATGTTACTTCCTGTACATATACTTGTGTTAAAACATTCAATTACATCGTAAGTTGTAAGGATAATTCAAACGATTTTAATTAGGTCTTCATTAGGTCTTCAAGACGTAAGTCATGAAGACGTATTGTTGTTATCCTGGTTCTTTATTAAGGATTCAGCCATTTGGCTGAATCCTTATTGAGATTGGCGTGTTTTATTATTATTATTTCAAAATACTTTGACGATCTTTTTAGCGCAAACGACTGAGTCAAATGCAACCAAATTTTGCAGGCTGGTAACCCTTGCCCTGGAATCGAAAATCTCCTATTTTGGGCCCAATCGGCACAAACATTAAAGGTCCAGTTCGAATCTAAACTTCGATTTTTAACATAGGGAAAAACTGAACAATGCAGCTAGAGACTTGCAACTTTTTAAAAAAGATGCGCAATAACCATGCGAGCAAAAAAGGAAATCATGAGGAGCGTGTAAGTCACGTGGTTTCGCCGCCATCTTGGTTTTAAAAACTTTTTAAAATCTTCAGACCCCATGCACCTTTGACGATCTTCTCCTCTGAAGATAAAAGCTCTACAGAGCTGCTATTTGCAGATTATGTAGCTGAAGCATTATATATATTGGCAATCCTCTCACGGGCACTTATTGGCAATACTCTTTTCACAGTGAGTACTTGAAATCTGGCAAGTTTGAAAAAAGTGTAAATTTGAAAACTCAATAACTCGAAAACTTAACAAGATAATTTCATAAAACTTTCACCAAACTGTGGGCACAACATTCCCCATCGATAAGGCCCATAGCGGTTTTCGGCCGTAATAATAGATTTTTTGCTATTTCGAAAAAACTGAAAAACAGGTGAATTTGCGCAAATTTGAGGGTACGCGTCTTCAAACATCTTCTTCTAAATATCGGCAACACATACAGACAAATATTATAGCTTATTGTGACGCTGAATCATTGCTGTTTATATGAATCTATAAACCGAAGCTCTACATTTAATAGTTTATGGGTTACAGCATTTTGAAAATTAAACTTTTTCAAAAAGGTATTTTCGGCCTTCGACTCTAAAGGGACATAACTCTGTCAGAAATTGTTTAATTTGTAATCTATTTCTTGCAATCTGCTTATCATGGATACCTTTACAACTCCACTACAGAATATTATCATATAAAAGTTGATGGTTTGGGCACAATTTAAGCAGTTTTAAAAGAAATGGAATTTTTATGAACTTTCGCAAATTTGAGGGAACGCGTCTTCAAAAATCTTCTCCTAAACAACGGCAACACATACAGACACATATTATAGCTCATTTTAAAGCTGACTCGTTGCTGTTTATATGAATCTATACACCAAAGCTCTACATTTAATAGTTTATGAGTTACATCAATTTTAAAAATTGAACTTTAAAACAACAACAAAATTGGCCTTTGATTCTAAAGGGACATAACTCTGTCAGAACGTGTTTGATTAGTAATTTATTTCTTGCAATCTGTTTGACATAGTTACCTTTACAACTCCACTACAGAACATTATCACATAAAAGTTCATAGTTTGGGCATAATTTAAGCAGTTTTAATAACATTAGAAATTTGATGATTTTGCGACTTTTTGAAGTGCATTTTCTTTGGATAATTATTTCTCTTCAACCAATAAAGATAAAAGCATGAGTCTTATATCATTTAAAAGCGCAAAGATATTATATTAAGCAGAATATTTTCCAAGCATGGATCGATAAAGGTTTTCATGTTACAGTCCATTGAATATTGTCATTTTTCGAAAATCGTAATTTTCGACAAACTTCAAACGTACACAAGTACTTAACTATATGAAGAAGTGACACATTATGTATACGTGCATATGCACAATTTCAAGAGCAACAATTTTTGTATCGAACCCTTTCATCAAAAAGTTGATAGTTAAGCTTCAAGCATCGCAAATGTCGTATAGGGGTCCGAAAAGAAGCATTTTTTAGTATTTTATTGAATATTCAAAACAATATTTCTCAGTAATTATGTATGCAATCTATATGATGATTATATCTACTTAAGTGGAAATTAAAGCACAACATTTTCTATGTATCACCTTAGTGTGAAAATATTAACCGTTTTATCTTAATCATGAGAAACATTATGTAGAGGTCTATTAGTGTGTGATTTTTCCATTTCCACTTAGAGACATGGGCAAAACTTTCAAAATAACTCTACAGACTTGCAGCTTGTTTTGAACGATGGACAATGTCAATAACATTCAAAATAGATGTCTCATTTAGGCGCTGAATCCTTTTATCGTCACTTGTGACTATATTTATTATTTGTACTTTTTTTGTTCGCACTTTTCTGAAGTAACCACTAGGCCGATTCGCATGAAATGTTCAGGGATGATAGCCTGTGATCCAACTTAGATAATAACGAGCCACTTTTTGGATTTTCGACTTTTTTCGTGAGTTATCTTCCTTTGAAGTAAAAACTTTAAACCTTCATAGCTCGAATACTAATCAATATATTTTCTTAAAACTTTCACCAAAATGTGCGCAACAACATTCCCTATCAAAAAGGTTAATGTCATTTTCGGCCGTAAAGATAGATGTTTTGCTATTTCGAAAAAAATGAATTTTGTGTGAACTTTCGCAGTTTTTAGGGTACGCGTCTTTGAAAATCTTCGCCTAAATCAGGGAAATACATACAGCTATATATGATAGCTCATGTGGAAGCTGAATTCCTGCTCCATAGCGTGCTGTGGCCGACTTTTGAATTTTGGCCGGTAATTTGAGTTATCTGCCCTTGAATATGGTCCTTTTTTAAATGTTCCTTTTTCGACTGCATGTTCAAAGGGGCATAACTCTGTTATAAATTAACTAATGTCAAAGTTATATATTGCAATCTCTTTTTATAACAAGCTCAACACTTCCATAACATATCATTATCACGTAAAAATTGATAGTTTTGGCACAATTTGGACAAAGTAAAATTTTGTGATTTTGAGTCTTTTCGAGGGGTACTTTCTTTTTAGAATGTTCGATTGTAAACCACTGAAGGTACAATTATGTTTAATATATCATTGTGAAGTAGAGATGTCCTTTATTAAGGGGAATACATTTCAAACATTTTTCTGTCATAGTTTATGTGTGACAAGTCATAGAAGATTACCATTTTTCAGAAATCGCCATTTTCAGCCAAGTTTAAAGGATCATAACTGCCTTACTAATTAAGATAATGAAATTTAATTTACACCGTCGGATGCACAATTTCAAGAGCAACAACATTTCTGTTGAACCCTGTCATCAAAAAGTTGATAGTTAAGCTTCGAACATCGCAAATGTTGTCTAGGGGTTACAATTTAAGCATTTTTGAGTATTTTCTTTAACATTCAGAATAATATAACGCATTACTAATGTATGCAATCTAAATGATGATTACATCTACTTAAGTGGAAATTAAAGCACAACATTTTCTATGTTACACCTTAGTATGAAAATATTAACCATTTTGTCTTAATCGTGAGAAAGGTCAATTAATAAGAGATTGTTCCATTTTCAGAGGGTCATTGTCTTTGGAGAATTTTTGTAAAAAAACTACTGAAGATAGAGACATGTTTGATAGCTCGTTTCAAAACGGATAAACTGATGAATAACCGAGAGTCCAACATTGAGTTCAAGGTCAAGCAGAAGTCTTGAAGACCTAAGTATTGCCTTGGCAATCCTAGTTATGAGATATATGTTACAAGCTGTAACATGTTATTTCCTACATTTACTTGTTCTATAGAAGTGATAGTAAACACGAAAAGGAAATATAATGAGCCGATATAATTTTGCTACGTTTATTGCATCAACCATTTTCAAGTTTTACAGAATTAATTGTTGTTATTGTTTGTTTCTTTAGACATGTAACCGAAGCACTAACTGTATTTGGAAGGTTTTTCATCCAAAATGTATATGTTATCTAAACAAAATTGATAAACATGTCAACCACAGTCCCTAAACTTGCTGAACATATTTCCTTGAAAACAACAGTGACTCAATGAGGACTTAACCTAATGTTCTAATTCGATTCACTCAAACGAACATAATATATTTACTTTCTTAAACATACTCACATAAAAGATAACGTCTACCTCAGTAACTAATTTGTCTGGAGCATATCTCTTAATTTATATGCATAATACTAGATTCACCAAACTACAGACACATTCACACAATGCCAATCAAATTAAGGAAGTAAATACACATGTCATCAATGATTGCTAGTCGTGCAATGTTTGGGTAGGCCATTTCTCTGAGATCTAGTTTTGCAGTTTCAGTGGAAATATCCGTTAATTATCTGTTAAATTGTTATCTCGTCCACTCTGAAGTATATCACTGAAGCATACAACCTACTCTCATACGGAAGCAGGACAAAGGCCACCCGGACAAAAGCCACCCTGACATAACCCACCCGGACAAATGCCACCAGGACAAAAGCCACCAAGGACAAATGCCACCTAGGACATATACCATCCAGTTGTTTTATAATATTTAGATGAAAAATTAATTTGGTGAGAGAAATTGGATGAAAATAACTGACTTTGATGCAAAAATTACCTTTGATGCAATATTAACGTTGATAAAATAACTGACTTGGATGAAAAACATTATATAATACAAATAAAATAGTTTAATGAAAAACATGACTTTTATGAAAGATAATAACTTTGATGACCCCTTTCATACACCTGGTGTCTCACGATAATCACTACCGATGTGAGATTTCTATCAAGTGGAAAGCGGGTGTACGTGAACTGTGCTAATTCTGAAAATGTCTTACATTATCAGCACTAACAACGAATGTTTTTCAATTGTTAGTTCTCAAGGTTGCATGTCATATATACAAACTAGTGGGTGTGTTTATTAATACAGAACTTAATCCCAAGATAGAACTGCCCTAGATGTAGTTCACGCTTTACAATATGACTCACGAGCTGGTTAATCAATCTCATGGGAATTTACAATCAGATCTATATTATCAATCACAGGAAATTAATAACTTCATTTCACCGTAGATGAAGTCAACACAATATTTCATTTATCTTCACATGCTATGCAATGTGGAAATATCATGTAGTCAATAGAAGTTCCCAGTATACTATTTTTATTAAAACAAAAACTATTAGAAGGCATAAGTTTTCAGATAATAATATAAATGTTAATGCAAATGACAGAATAGCACACATTCTTTGACAACTGAATACAACCTTAAGTGAAGTCATTCATCAACGCTATCAGCTTTGCTAATTCATAATAATTCATTGTTGATTAGTCTTATATGTATAAAATATGTGTTACTTTGTAGATATTCTACCAGTATTACAATAATAATCGAGTTGGGAGGAATTACGGATTTATCTGTCCCGAGTTAATTATTGTTTTTATTAATGATTATTAGCGAGGAGTTTGACATAATAATTCACGAGGGACAGATAATTCGTAATTCCGAGCAACGAGTTGGTTATTATTTATCTTACCCAAGTTCATGCGTAAAAATCCAAAAATAAAGCGCAACGTCACAATCTAAGATGACACTGTAAAATACAAATTGTATAATCATACGCCATTCATAATCTTTCTCACACCTTCGAAGTGTGCCCATCTAAATAGTTTGATACGTGCATTTTTTTTTGGTAAGATAATCGTTGCACTTTATATATTTGGGACATGATAAACAACTTGTTAATATTATCACAGAATGAAAGAACTTTAGTGAAACGTAAACTAACAATCGCTCAGTTGCAATGCAAGATAGGAATGTAATTACGTCACTAAATGACGTCATAGTGATTGACGTCACAAAGTCTTGACGTCACAAAGTCTT
The DNA here is from genome assembly GCA_936450465.1 of Gibbula magus. Classification (NCBI taxonomy): domain Eukaryota; kingdom Metazoa; phylum Mollusca; class Gastropoda; order Trochida; family Trochidae; genus Gibbula; species Gibbula magus. Next base: position 40,002,589 of record OW388294.1, on the reverse strand, counting down.
GACGTCACGGCAGTTCAGCCAGCGACTCTTGCATGCTGTTTCTCCTTGCAAATTTACTACTGTAATTACGGCCTCGGAAACCTAGAATCAACATGATTTTCTATTTTATACGGTTTACTGTCGTATGACTTTAAATATGATCGAATATTGTTCATCTGTGTGATTTAGCTAAAACAGGTAAGAAATTCATGAATGGGCGTAAAGTAGTTCCGTCAACCAATCAAAATGCAAGTTAAATTTAGAAAAACTGTCATTCCGAAGACCATTATGAAAACCTTAATACCCGGCATATCGTTGCCCACTTGGGTAAGAAATACAGTGTTTCTTTTCATTCTCACACAATGTTAATCAACATGGCTGATAAAGTCCCCTTTACTTTCTAAAACATACTCACATAAAAGATAACGTCTACCTCAGTAACTAATTTGTCTGAGTATATCTCTTAATTTATATGCATAATACTAGATTCACCAAACTAAATACACATTCACACAATGCCAATCAAATTAAGGAAGTAAATATAAATTTAATTTTCAGAAAAAACAGCAACTAGTCACGTTTTGTTAACTTAGAATATTAAATTCGGTATAATATCAATCTTATAATACATATCCATGTTGTTATGGTATCAACATCAATTCATTCAGTTATCTGTCTTAGTCTTATTAAAAACGACAGATCCCAAATCCATATTTAATTTAATGTATTGTAATTTGTTTATTATGATTGATGGATTTTATCCTATACAAAGACAAAGGATAACGTTTTTTAATCTCAAGCAAATTATATAAAGCCTCTTGTCAAAATAATTTTCAAATAAATACAAATACAAAATTATTTTGTCAAAATGATTAACCGTTTGGTTTCTCAGATGTTGTGTACAGTTTAAACAGATGTACATATTTCTGGTCTGAATTTTTAAACAGGAGATGAAAGAAGAGGTTTCTGAAAGCGGATATCATTTAATCTGAAAATAATGTAACATTTATCGATTCTTAAGTTTATATGAAATAGGATAATGATACATACAATAGCATTTTAGTTTATTAACTGATATAACTGTAGCATTTGAGTCAATAGGAACTTTACATAAACAGATAAGAGGTACAATAGATTACCATATATTAGAATATAACAAGCTTACATCCCCTTCACAGAAACAGTTACTTCATGTGAATGGACAAACCAAGAAAGTGAATAAATATCCAATACAAAATATTCAGAAGTGATCAATGTATTATTCGTTCAAATAATCAAATGGTACTATTGACTATAAACTAAATATTATATTTTTCTTTGAAATACATTCATCACTTTTATGAACATTTCCTTGATAAATGTTTTATTTGACGATTGATTGTCAATAAGTTGAATAACGTAGAAGAGTTTAGTGTTAGTGTTATGAATTTAAAAAAGCAATTTGAAATAAATCCTACACCTTGAAACATATTTGAAACACGTATAGGAAACAAATATTCCGAATCATGAGAGACTCGAAAGAATAAACACAAATTAATCGTTACTTATATGTTGATTCACTGTGTAAAGCAAGGGATTGGAGTTTGGTTAGAAATAAACATTCCATGTCACAAAGCCAACAGCACAACTTAAACAGAAACAAATTTAACGGTTGTGTAAATATTTCTAAAACAAACCCATTTTGTTTTATCTTCAAGTGTGAGTTGACACGTTTTAAGGCAAACGTGAATTTACAATGTGAAGTGTTGTGTAAACATAGCTAACGAATTAAAATTGTTTCTTGAATGAAAAAGTATTTAAACTGCCTTTATTACCTAGCTGTGTGTTTTTATAATGTGGTTGCCCAGTAGATTTCAACTCACGATGAACAACGATCATGATGTTGCTGTTTACCCATAAAGGAAGATTGACACAGGGTTGTATTTGTCCTGTAAGTCATATGGAAGTTACACTCTTTCCTAGCTTTTGATTGGTTGTTACAGAAAACAAACAATTTCATTGGTTGGTTGGCAGAAATACTCCATTAATCTATTTAACTTTTCTTAACTTAACTGTCTTCTGCAGTTAAACATGTTTTATTCGTTTCCTGCAGCTGAAATTAGCGTTTTTGGCCCGACACATCTAATGTGAAAGGAAGCAGTTAAATTGTGAGAAACGTAAAGAAGTTAGCGATGATTAATGTACTATATTTTACCATGCAAAGCTTTAAGAGCGACGGCTTTCGTTCGAAAGCAATGATGTAATAAGTGCGAAGTTGCTCAAATATATTTCACTTAACATTTATTTTCTCTTAATGAAGAAAAACATGTTTCGAATTCACCAATGAAGTGTTAAGGTTTTATCAGTTTAAAGATTAGTTTTGTTTATGGCATTTAACATTCTTTTTCTTAAATAAATCTGTGTTGATAAAATATTACAAAAGCACTTTATACAGAAAATACTAATTTTGTGGAAAGGACATGGCATTTGAAACCCTAAATGGCACTGAAGACGAAGCAAAAACAGAAAAGCAACATACAGGAAATAAGTATGATTCCATGTTCTCCCACTGATAATCAGCTAAAAGCTCACAATTACTTTCCTATTTTGGAAGATTCTTTATTAGATATCCAAAAGGTAGTTTTCCATGCATTGTTTTAACAGAACGAAAGAGCAAAAGACTCGCAGTAATAATCCTAATTGAACTACACTGTGTACTGTTGTACTAATTGGTCTCAGCATCTCAATTCCATTTAGAAAAAACAACATATCCTCAACACTTTAGTAATATGACTCATACAATAATACCATGCCAGGTGAAATATCACCTTATCATTTCACGTGGTCCGGAGAATCACTGATAAGCTCTATCATTTCACGATTTTTATCAAAAACATAGAATAAGTAAATCTCAATTTGAACGAATTTCAAACCCTTATCTGTTGAACATGTTGATAGTACAACAATACTGTATCGTATGCATTTTTTGTTTGTACATGTACATGTACAAATGAAATTATAAAATTTATTATTATTTAAAAGTTAAAATGTATGCTGATTATTTGTCATCATTACAAAAGTAAAATCAATCTAATGCATCAAGTTAGAGTCTATGTCTCCGGTAAACTAACATAGGAGTCATTTTGTCGAATGGATATGATATAACATGGTGTCATCTTTACTTTCAAAAAATATCTGATTGTATGAGAGGAAGATATCTTAAAGACGTTACCTTTTTGTGATAATAAACACATTAATTTAAGAATATATATTTCAATAATGGTGATAAAATAGTTAATGCCATGTTTCCAATTTACAAATTGTGATATTGCCTTGCAATCTAGGTTTCAAACTCGTATTAACTTGCTATTCACACTTCAGGAGAAAGTTGACCCACAACTACCGAGTGTCAAGTTATAGAATCGGCAATTCAAGCAAACAAGTGTTATGATAGCCATAAACTTCAATGTCATGTTCTCTTCAAGTTATTCTTATTTCAATGACTCCTTAAGATTTCAGAAGTAAAGTTACAGAGAGCCATTACAGAAGTCATGCCATTTAAGAATTTGACACCTCGATCATAAATGTGTTTCAATAACCATATGATGAGTTTTTCTTTCCCGCTATGAGACTGAAAGTAGGTTTAATATGGTAAACACTTTAATTTTAAACACATTGTTTAACAATAAATTCCCTCTAAAAGTTTATATTATATTAAAATAAGAACGACTGTATTACTTATATAGTTCTTTCTGTAAACAAGTACACATAGTTATACAAAGTTGAATCTATAAATCACCAAACCGTCTGAGCATTTCTGTCATCAGAAGTACACGCTGCCGTAGTTGAAATTTTCAGACTTTTAAGGGACAGTAGCACGTTTTTTCGCTCAAATAAGTTGATGAAATGTATTTGAAAAATAATGTCACTAATAGTAAAATCTCTCTTCAGAAAATCAAGTTAAAAAATGAGTGTACATGGTTCCGTAAAGCCATGGGAATCGTTTATGTCCTTTGAAATAATAAAATGTGTTCACAATAAAATGGCCGCCATGCAATTTTTGCATTATACGCAACACCGTTATTACCAATAAAGATAATTGGTTTGTGTATTAAGATGTTTTACCCTCTAAAGTCTATATAAATGACATAATAATAAATACTAATCATTACAAATAGGAAATTTGAAAAAATAAAATTTGAAAAAACCTGCTACTGCCCCTTTAAAGATGATTGAACTTCATTTGTTACTTGTCTCTTTTTTACAAGCTGAGCTCGATTTCGTTGAGGAAATGGGCAATTAAGATACTTCAACCCTAACAAACCATCCTTACAGTAATTCCAATCAATAATCAGTTTTATCTTCAGAAGTCAATTTCACTATAAGCCTGAAGTGATAACATCTTTGACCAGATTGATTTACTGGATATGACATAGTTAACCTACATGGATCTTTTTCTTCATCACTCCTACTCGAAACAGACGCTTTCCATGTCTTGAACAAACTTTTTTCATGTCATTATTCATTTAGGATGCGTTATAACTACAACGTAAAACTTCTACAACTGTGATTTGGTTAATTATACTAAACCGTCTAATATTCTTGACGATATCGAGGCTAAATAAGGACACCAGAGACATTTATTTGTCATTGAAGAACATAGATTTGTGGTCATTTTCCATATATTAACGTTAACCTCAAAGAACAAATGTAACTTTGCTATTAATTGTAATATATAAGCAATAAGGTCCAACCATTAACCTCCAAAAATACTTTACCGTTGATGCAATATGTTTTACAGATGTAGTCTGGTAAAAATAATGAGAGAAACGCGGTTTTCTGATTTAATACGTTGATGGCCTCTTCCATAAAAAAAACCCCCGTCAGACCAATCATTTTTGTTTAAATTTGTATTCATAACTAAGAACAGATGAAATGTTTTATTTACCCTTTCATATCTTTAAGAAGATGAAAGGTTAACTGCATTTAGTCATTTTGTCATTACATACATTACTTACGAGACAATGTTATTGATTTTCATCATGTTTCTTTAACTAACGTTAAAGGGAATGTCTTGCTAAAAGAAATAATGTCAGTAAAAGATAAAAATAAATTACAAATATATTGAGACTTCCTTAACAGACATAAATTTCTCATTATGCAACAAGCGTATATTTTTCTCATCACTTTGATACTCATTTTAAAAAGATGACATCCATGATGATATGATATTAATATACGCAGTACAACACTTCTTACATAATCGAGTAGTATACTGTGATAGTGTAATAATGGTACGTGCTGGCTCTGATTCTTTCCGGGGGGCGGGATAGCGCAGTGGTTAGCGTGTTCGGATCAAGAGGTTTGGGGTTCGAATCCCGCCAGGAGCACGGCAACGTTGTTTGCAGTAGAGAACTGTTCTACACGCAGTAAGGTTTGGGTGCAATGCTACACTGAATTTCAGTGCAGTACCACCCATGGTTCACTAGTTCCAGCCGATGCTCGCAGGTTTCACCGCAATGCATAGCCACATGGCGTTGCGGGCTTTCTTCCTGCCATAATACTAGCAGCCGCGATATGTGAAATAAGTGAAATACTCTTGAAAGCGGCGTTGAACTTCAAGTAACCTCACCTCAACTCACCTGATTCTTTCCCCTCACAACACACATCATTTTTTAAACTGAAGTAGCAAGAATATTCTTTACCGTCCAAAAGAATCACTTTTAAAGACAATGCAAGACATTTTACTCCACAAATCTTAAACAAAACTGAGACATACAGCTGCACCATGTCTTCAAAATCAAATGTTAATAATGTTTTGGGAAAACATATCTGTTCATGTTTGTGAAAAACACGCCTTAACAACATTTCGTTTTGGAAGGTCGCTGTTGCATATTATGTTTTCTCAAATTTGTCATTTATTATTAAAGTTAAAGAACATTTCGCTTCGACAAAAAAGTATTTCTAATGCATTCAGCTTTGGGAGCTGCGCCAAATTTACGTCTATCAGAGGGGTATTGTATAGCTTTACTATCGATTATTGGACCTCGATTTTTGTCGAGGCGAAATGATCTTGTGGTAAACTTTTGTTACAGTCAATGCTGGCGATAGTTGCCTTACTCTGGGTTCAATTCCCACATGGGACTCGGTCCGAAAAAATACAAGAATTTGTACTATTGAAGGTAGTGTTATCCCAAATATAACCATGTTATATGACATTATTGTATCGAATTGCTGTAATAATATCTGTAGAGGTTATGTTGTAGATGTAATGTTGGTGCTAAGCCCCATTAGTGTAATAGTATAGGTTTGGTTATTAATGCGAGTCTTACTCCCTTTCGCCCTGTTAAAACTGGAAACTACATTTGTGATATTATATACATAGTCTTTCCAAATAGGAAAGCAATCTTGAGCTATTAGCTGATTATCAATGAGAGGACATGGAATTATAGTTGTTTTGTATCCTGTACGTTGTTTTGCCATTTGATGGTTTCACATTCCAATTCCTTTCCACAAAAATAGCACATTCATGTATTTCCTGTATATAGTGCTTCCGTAATATTTTACAAACAAGGGTCTATTAAAGAATGTAGCTACGTACGAATCAATGACATAAACATAACTTATTAAATTTGTGGATTCGAAACATGTTTTTCTTCATTAAGGGAACATAAGTTTTGTCTGAAATATTTTTGGCAACTTAAAAAATAAAACAGACAGTGATGTTGCTTCTAAATGTAAATCTTAAATAGTAACCTATGATTATAATGTGAATACACTGAAGAAACGAGGTTTAATTGCAAATGCTCAAAATGAAAATGAGATGTATTATGATATAAATACATATACTATTTGTTTTAAGAAATATCATATAAATATGATGTATTGGTATAAAATGAATTAAATATCGCGGCTGTGTAAGAAAATGAAAACTAGAAATATGTGCATGTGATGCACTGTGATGTCCTCCGCTCCAATTTTCAATCAAAACTAATCATCTAACCCTTACTTAACAATGCCAGAGGGAAAAAAAACTTTACTTTAATCGAAAAAAGTTACTCTATTAGCATAAATCAACTGCACATAAAAAAGAAGAAAATAGATGGTAATTAATCAGGCAGGAACCTACCCCAATAAGTTCAAATTGTGTCCATGGAAAACAAGAAATAAAAAATTCAGAATAGCCAAAGTAGCAAGAGGCACCACTCTATCACTAGGTCTAAGCAAATACAAAGTTTGGTGAAAAAATATTGAACAGTTTTGGAGATAGAGGCCGGAAAAGGTCCCTACCCCAAATATGCAATAAGTTCAAATTGTTTCCATGGCAACCAGAACAAATAAAAGAAATTCAGAATAACCAAAATAGCAAAAGGCACCACTCCACCACTAAGTCTAACCACATACCAAGTTTCGTGAAAAAATATTGAACGGTTTTTGAGATATGGCCCGGAAAAGAAAGCATTTCGGAATAACGGAATAACGGAATGACGGACGGAGGTGAAAACATTATGTCTCCCGAAAAAATTGTCGGGGGACATAATGAAATAGGGAGATAAACATGGTTTTCGATAGAAGGGTAGAGTTATTCTCTGTGTACAATATACCTACATGTGTATATAGTACAGGTACGCCTATATGAGAGGCAACGCCTGCTACTTTAAACCAGACCATATCATCGTTATCACTGCACAAAATGGGAAGAATAGTTACTGATATTGAGAGTGTTGTAATTAAGAACATCACCTCGAGGTACACACCATCCCATGCCCACTGTGGTCAATAGGGTGGACATAAATAACATGGATATCTCACCTAATCCGTTTCTTTCAATATATACAAGCTCTCCTGTGAGCGACGTTTCCAATTATTTCAGTATAGTGGGCAATAGTACTATTTTCAGAAAATGAGGATAAAGATATTGCTATTAGTTCAAAGTTTAAATATTCCTCCTGGCCATCAACATGAATCGAGCTAATATTTTGTACGTTTAATACAGTAGAAACCTGATATCAAGGGACTCGTCGAAATGTTTTACATATGCATATAAATATATTTACATGTAATTTATGTACCTAATGGTGGAATAGAACTTACCACTCCTGCCGAGCCTGAAGTAATGACCACATCCCTGCAGAAATCCATGTTTCGCTTCATTTCGATTTGTTGATGTGATATATCACACACATTAAGTAATCTTTACTTTTTCATTAACAGGCATACACGGACTTTGTAACTCTCAATGAATAATGAATTGAAAATATACGCGACTAGTACTGGGTCTGGGTCACATTTATATCTCATTTTGTATATTATAGTAACCCCATGACCTCAAATCATGATTTATTGAGTCAGTACCTAGGGACCAGTAATGATGATTGGATTCGGTGATCAGAAGGTCATGCTCAGATTACAGCACATAGGGTTCGTCCAATCGAAGATGTTTACCTTTGTTGTCATGATTGACGTGTTAAGATGCCATATTGTAACATGATTTCGATGAATCCTATGTTGAATTACAATGAATACATATACATATATATGTAGTATGAATGATCCTGAATAAATGTGACTAGTATTGAAACACGAATGTATGATCATTTACACATTTCGTACTAAAGAATATCCACATCGGCTCACGTATGCTGTTGATGTAAAACACTGAAACACCTTTTGGACACATGAAAATCCATATCAGCTTATGTATGCTACAGATTGTTTTTTATATCGACAATTCTGTTTTCAGTTGTAAAATGTACTTCGGGAAGTAAAAATACTTAAAAGGTATTAATTGGTAAAATCTTTTGATTTGAAATGACCTCAGCGTGAAATTAATTGAGGTTTATGAGTTTATGATTGATGGAGGTTATCCTATACAAAGACAACGGATTACGTATTTTAATCTCAAGCAAATTATATAAAGTCTCTTGTCAAAATAATTTTCAAACTGATACAAATACAAACTTATTTTGTCAAAATGATTAACCGTTTGGTTTCTCAGATGTGGTGTACAGTTTAAATAGATATACATATTTCTGGACTGAATTTTTAAACAGGAGATGAAAGAAGAGGTTTCTGAAAGCGGATATCATAATCTGAAAATAATGTAACATTTATCGATTCTTAAGTTTATATGAAATAGGATAATGATACATACAATAGAGTTTTAGTTTATTAACTGATATAACTATAGCATTTGAGTCAATAGGAACTTTACATAAACAGAGAAGAGGTAAAATAGATTACCATATATTAGAATATAACAAGCTTACATCCCCTTCACAGAAACAGTTACTTCATGTGAATGGACAAACCAAGAAAGTGAATAAATATCCAAAAGAAACTATTCAGAAGTTATCAATGTATTATTCGTTCAAATAATCAAATGGTACTATTGACTATAAACTAAATATTATATTTTCTTTGAAATACATTCATCACTTTTATGAACATTTCCTTGATAAATGTTTTAGTTGACGATTGATTGTCAGTAAGTTGAATAACGTAGAAGAGTTTAGTGTTAGTGTTATGAATTTAAAAAAGCAATTTGAAATAAATCCTACATCTAGAAACATATTGGAAACACGTATAGGATACAAATATTTCGAATCATGAGGGACTCGAAAGAATAAACACAAATTAATCATCGTTACTTATATGTTGATTCACTGTGTAAAGCAAGGGATTGGAGTTTGGTTAGAAATAAACATTCCATGTCACAAAGCCAACAGCACAACTTAAACAGAAACTAATTTAACTGTTGTGTAAATATTTCTAAAAAAAAAGCCATTTTGTTTTATCTTCAAGTGTGAGTTGACACGTTTTAAGGCAAAAGTGAATTTACAATGTGAAGTGTTGTGTTAACATAGCTAACGAATTAAAATTGTTTCTTGAATGAAAAAGTATCTAAACTGCCTTTATTACCAAGCTGTGTGTTTTTATAATGTGGTTGCCCAGTAGATTTCAACTCACGATGAACAACGATCATGATGTTGCTGTTTACCCATAAAGGAAGATTGACACAGGGTAGTATTTGTCCTGTAAGTCATATGGAAGTTACACTCTTTCCTAGCCTTTGATTGGTTGTTACAGAAAACAAACAATTTCATTGGTTGGTTGGCAGAAATACTTCATTAATCTTTTTAACTTTTCTTAACTTAACTGTCTTCTGCAGTTAAACATGTTTTATTCGTTTCCTGCAGCTGAAATTAGCGTTTTTGACCCGACACATCTAATACGAAAGGAAGCAGTTAAATTGTGAGAAAAGTAAAGAAGTAAACGATGATTAGTGTACTATATTTTACCATGCAAAGCTTTAAGAGCGACGGCTTTCGTTCGAAAGCAATGATGTAATAAGTGCGAAGTTGCTCAAATATATTTCACTTAACATTTATTTTCTCTTAATGAAGGAACACATGTTTCGAATTCACCAATGAAGTGTTAAGGTTTTATCAGTTTAAAGATTAGTTTTGTTTATGGCATTTAACATTCTTTTCTTAAATAAATCTGTGTTGATAAAATTTTACAAAAGCACTTTATACAGAAAATACATGAATATACTATTTTTGTGGAAAGGACATGGCATTTGAAACCCCAAATGGCACTGAAGACGAAGCAAAAACAGAAAAGCAACATACAGGAAATAAGTATGATTCCATGTTCTCCCACTGATAATCAGCTAAAAGCTCACAATTACTTTCCTATTTTGGAAGATTCTTTATTAGATATCCCAAAGGTAGTTTTCCATGCATTGTTTTAACAGAACGAAAGAGCAAAAGACTCGCAGTAATTATCCTAATTGAACTACACTGTGTACTGTTGTACTATGTGGTCTCGGCATCTCCATTCCTTTAAGAAAAAACAACACATCCTCAACACTTTAGTAATATGACTCATACAATAATACCATGCCAGGTGAAATATCACCTTATCATTTCACGTGGTCCGGAGAATCACTGATAAGCTCTATCATTTCACGATTTTTATCAAAAACATAGAATAAATAAAACTAAATTTGAACGAATTTCAAACCCTTATCTGTTGAACATGTTGATAGTACAACAATACTGTATCGTATGCATTGTTTTTTTTGTACATGTACATGTACAAACGAAATTATAAAATTAATTATCGAGTTAAAAGTTAAAATGTATGCTGATAATTTGTCATCATTACAAAAGAAAATCAATCTAATGCATCAAGTTAGAGTCTATGTCTCCAGTAAACTAACATAGGAGTCATTTTGTCGAATGGATATGGTATAACATGGTGTCATCTTTACTTTCAAACAATATCTGATTTTATGAGAGGAAGATATCTTAAAGACGTTACCTTTTTGTGATAATAAACACATTAATTTAAGAATATATATTTCAATAATGGTGATAAAATAGTTAATGCCATTTTTCCAATTTACAAATTGTGATATTGCCTTGCAATCTAGGTACCAAACTCGTATTAACTTGCTATTCACACTTCAGGAGAAAGTTGACCCACAACTACCGAGTGTCAAGTTATAGAATCGGCAATTCAAGCTAACAAGTGTTATGATAGCCATAAACTTCAATGTCATGTTCTCTTCAAGTTATTCTTATTTCAATGACTCCTTAAGATTTCAGAAGTAAAGTTACAGAGAGCCATTACAGAAGTCATGCCATTTAAGAATGTGACACCTCGATCATAAATGTGTTTCAATAACCATATCATGAGTTTCCCGCTATGAGACTGAACGTAGGTTTTATATGGTAAACACTTTAATTTTAAACACATTATTTAACAATAAATTCCCTCTAAAAGTTTATATTATATTAACATAAGAAATTGTTTATTACTTATATAGTTCTTTCTGTAAAGTTAACCAGTACACATAGTTATACAAAGTTGAATCTATAAATCACCAAACCGTCCGAGCATTTCTGTCACCAGAAGTACACGCTGCCGCAGTTGAAATTTTCAGACCTTAAAGGGGCACTAGCACGTTTTTTCGCTCAAATAAGTTGATGAAATGTATTTGAAAAATAATGTCACTAATAGCAAAATACCCTTCTCTCTTCAGAAAATCAAGTTTAAAAATGAGTGTACATGGTTCCGTAAAGCCATGGGAATCGTTTATGTCCTTTGAAATAATAAAATGTGTTAACAATAAAATGACCGCCATGCAATTTGTGCATTATACGCAACACCGTTATTACCAATACAGATAATTGGTTTGTGTAATAAGATGTTTTACCCTCTAGAGTCTATTTAAATGACATAATAATAAATAATAAACATTACAAATGGGAAATTTAAAAAAATAAAATTGGAAAAAAACATGCTACAGTCCCTTTAAAGATGATTGAACTTCATTTGTTACTTTTCTCCTTTTTACAAGCTGAGCTCGATTTCGTTTAGGAACTGGGCAATTAAGATACTTCAACCCTAACAAACCATCCTTACAGTAATTCCAATCAATAACCAGTTTTATCTTCAGAAGTCAATTTCACTATAAGCCTGAAGTGATACAACCTTTGACCAGATTGATTTACTGGATATGACATAGTTAACTTACATGGATCTTTTTTCTTCACCACTCCTTCTCGAAACAGACGCTTTCCATGTCTTGAACAAACTTTTTTCATGTCATTATTCATTTAGGATGCGGTATAACTACAACGTAAAACTTCTACAACTGTGATTTGGTTAATTATACTAGCCAGTCTAATATTCTTGACGATATCGAGGCTAAATAAAGACACCAGAGACATTTAGTTGTCATTGAAGAACATAGATTTGTGGTTATTTTCCATATATTAACGTTAACCTCAAAGAACAAATGTAACTTTGCTATTAATTGTAATATATAAGCAATAATGTCCAACCATTAACCTCCAAAAATACTTTACCGTTGATGCAATATGTTCTACAGATGTAGTCTGGTAAAGATAATGAGAGAAACGCGGTTTTCTGATTTAATACGTTGATGGCCTCTTCCATAAAAAAAACCCGTCAGACCAACAGTTTTTGTTTAAATTTGTATTCATAACTAAGAACCGATGAAATGTTTTATTTAGCCTTTTATATCTTTAAGAAGATGAAAAGTTAACTACATTTAGTCATTTTGTCATTACTTACATTACTTACGAGACAATGTTATTGATTTTCATCATGTTTCTTTAACTAACGTTAAAGGGAATGTCTTGCTAAAAGAAATAATGTCAGTAAAAGATAAAAATGAATTATAACTATATTGAGACTTCCTTAACAGACATAAATTTCTCATTATGCAGCAAGCGTATATTTTTCTCATCACTTTGATACTCTTTTTAAAAAGATGACATCCATGATGATATGATGTTAATATACGCAGTACAACACTTCTTACATAATCGAGTAGTATACTGTGATAGTGTAATAATGGTACGTTGTCGCTGTGATTCTTTCCGGGGGCGGGATAGCGCAGTGGTTAGCGTGTTCGGATCAAGAGGTTTGGGGTTCGAGTCCCGCCAGGGGCACGGCAACGTTGTTTGCAGTAGAGAACTGTTCTACACGCAGTAAGGTTTGGGTGCAATGCTAAACTGAATTTCAGTGCAGTACCACCCATGGTTCGCTGGTTCCAGCCGATGCTCGCAGGTTTCACCACAAAGCATAGCCACATGGCGTTGCGGGCTTTCTTCCTGCCATAATACTAGCAGCCGCGATATAAGTGAAATACTCTTGAAAGCGGCGTTAAACCCCAAGTCACCTCACCTCACCTCACCTCACCTGATTCTTTCCCCTCACAACACATCATTGTTTAAACTGAAGTAGCAAGAATATTCTTTACCGTCCAAAAGAAACACTTTTAAAGACAATGCAAGACATTTTACTCCACAAATCTTAAACAAGACTGAGACATCCAGCTACATCATGTCTCCAAAATCAAATGTAAATAATGTTTTGGGAAAACATATCTGTTCATGTTTGTGAAAAACACGCCTTTACAACATTTCGTTTTGGAAAATCGCTGTTGCTTATAATGTTTTCTCAAATTTGTCATTTATTATTGAAGTTAAAGACGATTTCGCCTCGACAAAAAAAGTATTTCTAATGCATTCAGCTTTGGGAGCTGCGCCAAATTTAAGTCTATCGGAGGGGTATTGAATAGCTTAACTATCGATTGTTGGACCTCGATTTTTGTCGAGGCGAAATGGTCGTGTTGTAAACTTTTGTTACAGTCAATGCTGGCGATAGTTGCCTTACTCTGAGGGCGTGGGTTCGAATCCCACATGGGATTCGGTCCGAAAAAATACAAGAATATGTACTATTGAAGGTAGTGTTATCCCAAATATAACCATGTTATATGACATTATTGTATCGAATTGCTGTAATAATATCAGTAGAGGTTATGTTGTAGATGTCATGTTGGTGCTAAGCCCCATTAGTGTAATAGTATAGGTTTGGTTATTAATGCGAGTCTTACTCTCTTTCGCCCTGTTAAAACTGGAAACTACATTTGGGATATTATATACATAGTCTTCCCAAATAGGAAAGCATTCTTGAGCTATTAGCTGATTATCAATGAGAGAACATGGAATTATAGTTGTTTTGTATCCTGTATGTTGTTTTGCCATTTGACGGTTTCATATTCCAATTCCTTTCCACAAAAATAGCACATTCATGTATTTCCTGTATATAGTGCTTCCGTAATATTTTACAAACAAGGGTCTATTAAAGAATGTAGCTACGTACGAATCAAGGACATAAACATAACTTATTCAATTTGTGAATTCGAAACATGTTTTTCTTTATTAAGGTAACATAAGTTTTGTCTGAAATATTCTTTGGCAACTTAAAAAATAAAACAGATAGTGATGTTGCTTCTAAATGTAAATCTTAAACAGTAACCTATGATTATAATGTGAATACACTGCCGTAGAAAAGAAACGAGGTTTAATTGCAAATGCTCAAAATGAAAATGAGATGTATTAAGATATAAATACATATACTATTTGTTTTAAGAAATATCATATAAATATGATGTATTGGTATAAAATTAATTAAATAGCGCGGCTGTGCAAGAAAATGAAAACTAGAAATATGTGCATGTGATGCACTGTGCTGTCCCCCGCTCCAATTTTCAATCAAAACTAATCATCTAACCCTTACTTAACAATGCCAGAGGAAAACAAACTTTACTTTAATAGAAAAAGGTTACTCTATTAGCAGAAATCAACTGTACATAAAAAAAGAAGAAAATAGATGGTAATTAATCAGGCAGGAACCTACCCCCAATTTGCACTAAGTTCAAATTGTGTCCATGGAAAACGAGAAATAAAACATACGGAATAGCCAAAGTAGCAAAAGGCACCACTCTATCACTAAGTCTAAGCAAATACAAAATTTGGTGAAAAAATATAAAACGGTTTTGGAGATAGAGGCCGGAAAAGGTCCCTACCCCCAATATGCACTAAGTTGAAATTGTTTCCATGGAAACCAGAAAAAATAAAAGAAATTCAGAATAACCAAAATAGCAAAAGGCACCACTCCACCACTAAGTCTAACCACATACCAAGTTTCGTGAAAAAATATTGAACGGTTTTTGAGATATGGCCCGGAAAAGAAAGCATTTCGGAATAAAGAAATAACGGAATGACGGATGGAGGTGAAAACATTATGTCTCCCGAAAACATTGTCGGGGGACATAATGAAATAGGGAGATAAACATGGTTTTCGACAGAAGGGTAGAGTTATTCTCTGTGTACAATATACCTACATGTGTATATAGTACAGGTACGCCTATATGAGAGGCTTCGTTGCAAACGCAACGCCTGCTACTTTAAACCAGACCATATCATCGTTATCACTGCACAAAATGGGAAGAATAGTTACTGATATTGAGAGTGTTGTAATTAAAAACATCACCTCGAGGTACACACCATCCCACGCCCACTGTGGTCAATAGGGTGGACATAAATAACATGGATATCTCACCTAATTCGTTTCTTTCAATATATACAAGCTCTCCTGTGAGCGATGTTTCCAATTATTTCAGTATAGTGGGCAATAGTACTATTTTCAGAAAATGAGGATAAAGATATTGCTATTAGTTCAAAGTTTAAATATTCCTCCTGGCCATCAACATAAATCGAGCTAATATTTTGTACATTTAATACAGTGGAAACCTGATATCAAGGGACTCGTCGAAATGTTTTACATATGCATAATATACATGTAAACTGAGGTGGAAAAGAAAGTATATCACTCAGTTGTTTTCCATTAATTCAATATTTTAAAGAAATAAGATGCATCTGATTATGGCACAATACAATAACACCTTTCGGCAGTAGTTTGAATGACTTTATTAGTGACTGTTTTACTTTTTAACTTAAATATCATTATTTAAAGTAGACGGGGGTAAGAAATGAAATTTACACCAACAAGACCCCTACCATGTTCAAAATGTTGTAAATGTGTGCAGGACCAGGCACATTTATTGATTTTCACACAGAGTATGTCTTATATGTCGATTAACAAGTGTGTTTTGTCAAAATTAATTTTGGGGAATTTCAAAATTTAATTTTTTTAATTTTAATTTAAAAAAAACAAAAACGCGTACAGGTATTCTTTACCTGATTTAATGTTTTGGACTAATTTGCCAAACAAGTCATCGAAAATTCGAGATATGTGACTTTGAAAATTATAATATGATAAATACAACTGAGTGATATACTTTCTTTTGCACCTCAGTTTATGTACCTAATGGTGGAATAGAACGTATCACTCCTGCCGAGCTTGCAGGAGTGACCACATCCCTGCAGGATAAGGTAATTCCATGTTTCGCTTCATTTCGATTTGTTGATGTGATATATCACACACATTAAATAATCTTTACTTTTTTCATTAACAGGCTTACACGGACTGTATAACTCTCAATGAATAATGAATTGGAAATATACGCGACTACTACTGGGTCTGGGTCACATTTATATCTCATTTTGTACATTATAGTAACCTCATGACCTCATATCATGATTTATTGAGTCGAACATTCTGGTCAGTACCTAGGGACCAGTAATGATGATTGGATTCGGTGATCAGAAGGTCATGCTCAGATTACAGCACATGGGGTTCGTCCAATCGGAGATGTTTACCTTTGTTGTCATGATTGACGTGTTAAGATGACATATTGTAACATGATTTCGATGAATCCTATGTTGAATCACAATGAATACCCGCAAATTACTTCCGGCGAATCACGTGAACTTATACATCAGGTTCACAAGATCTGGCCCGACTCAAAATTTAATTTTATAATTTCTCTTAATATATGCGCCGTACTCAAAATTGATAGGTGTCATTGTCATTTTCTAACTTGTGTATACCCGTATAGGTCACACATAACTCTCAAAATGAATTAGTTTCAAGTAACTAAAATGTTTTTAACTAGTTAAATTTGTCCAAGTTTGACGCCTTCTTCCATGCGGCTGTTTTAACCGAATGCCGTTGACATGGCATGACATCATGGCTTTCGTCATTGTCACAATGGTTATAGGGCAATTCTAAGTTTTGTGTTCCTATAGGTAGCTTACCGTGTTGATGTCGTAGATAAATGTTTATCGCTATGTAAAAGGATACGTGGATATTGTGAAGTGACCATAGTTGAGTGACACTGTTCAGGGTTACATGTAAATTGTTGCTAATGTACATATTACGCTGAGTATTCAAATTTATTATTACCTGACCACACCTTTTAAAAATATGGAATAATTGCAAAGTCCTTTTCACTCAGAGATAGATACACAAAAAGAGAGTTCGCTTCAAAACCCCTAATAATTAACGGTCATGTTACAATATTTATAAATAGTTGCGTTTGTTGAAAACACCCGCAAATTTCAGCGTTTAAAATCTCCTGCTAACGCAGGTTTTAAACTAAATTTGTGGGTGTTAAATAACCATGCTGTTACAAAGAACCGTCATAGTATTTCATATGCAAATGACGATAACACGGAGGAAATTATTTATATGTAGTATGAATGATCCTGAATACATGTGACTGGTATTAAAACACGAATGTATGATCATTTACACATTTCGTACTCAAGAATATCCACATCGGCTCACGTATGCTGTTGATGTAAAACACTGAACACTTTTTGTACACATGAAAATCCATATCAGCTAATTTATGCTACAGATTGTTCTTTATATTGACAATTCTGTTTTCGGCTGTAAAATGTACTTCGGGAAGTAAAAATACTAAAAAGGTATTAATTGGTAAAACCTTTTGATTTGAAGTGACCTCAGCGTGAAATTAATTGAGGTGGTGCGTGACTCTTAAAGGCCTTGTCCTCGATTCGGAATCTAAAAAGCATTTGCATCATAGTGGCACTTAACTGTTAGGAGTCTTGTTGGTCCTTATACTAAAACATGTCAGTATCCTATTAGCACAAGATCCATTATGTTTAAGGCGTTATTTATTAGTTCAATGATTTCAGAATTAGGTTAATTAAACTAGAAAAATCAAATAATGATAGTTTGCCTTCATCTCTAATTACGTATTAAATATGATAATTTCAAAACCTTGATATACAGGAAATTTCTCTTATTCATCAGGACATCATCCTCGGTTACCCATGGTATTATATATGCTCCGTTACTCTCCATTATATCACCCATGGGAAACCTTATCAGGGGAATCTGTTCACAAATTATCCGCCCTTGGCCAGCGTGACGAAGTCAGTAACCAAAGAAAATGCTCAATGGGATAAGACGGAAATGGCCAAGAGAGATAACCGGTGATGGAGGGCAAACACAATGACCTCGCGTGCTTTGCAACGAGTTGATATGAATTGTCATTGGCTCGCAGGTCCAAGCTGCGTAGCAGTTTGATTGGCTAACGCCGGTCAAGGGCGGGTAATTTGAGTACAGATTTCTCTGATAAGGTTTCCCATGGGTGATATAGTAGAGAGTAACGAAGCATATATAAAACCATGGGTAACCGAGGATGCAGGACATAAGCTCTATATTATTAACATCAACTGAAAACCATATTCAGGAATCGAATAACTGCTACGGCAGACCCAAGGAGAGGGCTTTTCTAAGTTGGATAACTTGTGCCCAATCCATTTCTTGAATGAATAAAATATGTTTCAATCAATCAGACCAAAGGACCATCAATGTGCGAAATCAACAAAAAAAACAGGCATAAGTCTGGTTGCTCATCTGGCCTATTATGATTTAAGATGATTTTTTTGTCAGAATTGTCAGCAAATATAGCATGCAATAGGATAGAATATATGTTTGCATTTGCTAACATCGCATGGTCATTGTTCACAACATAAAACGTGTTTCATAAATATATTTCCGTGACGTTTGAATATTATATTATATATATTGCTTTCTAAATATATAAACATGAATGCCTTCTAAATGCCATTCAAAGACCTTTTTCAATATAAATATAAACATTTGTAACAAATCAAACTCTTTTTCAAAACAGTGCTTAAAACATGTGTAATCACAAAGGGGGTAAGTTTCGCGGAAATAATTCCGACAACAGTAAATAATAAACACCCAAAAATATAAAAACTACTTCATAAACACAGCCGCCAAACGTTTTATAAGCTAATCAACTGCTAGCGAGAGGTGTGGCGTGTTACTCAGGAGTCATGCCCTAACGAGTATCTGGCTTATGTTATTGTTTATATTATGCACTCGTATAACCGTCATATATTTTTCACTGATTTCAAAACAGCGTCAAAGTGATCAAAACTATTAGAAACAATGTCGGCATATTCTGTTCAGTCGTTAATTAACTTTGGTTGTTGTACAGCTGCTGAACAAAAGTTTGTTTAACTGTTTCCCGAACTTCGTGCAAATATGATGTAATTCTGTGTTCATTTAAGTTTGATATATTTATTAAATATGCCCGTAAAAGTTATGAATCTTGAGACGTAGATAAATCATTTCTGTATCATATACATAAAGATAATACTAATAGTTCTACGGGAGCAAATATGGCAAGGATTTATATAACACCTGGGTTCAAAAATCCCAAACTAAAAAATTCATATTGTTTTATAATATTGTCATTTTTAATCATTTAGGGATAAAACATAATTCCTATCATCACATTGACCAATATTTTCTATTACTGTCGAATTTTTACCGACATCATGTTTGATTAATATTTTATTGCAGAAACAATGAAATCTAAATTTCAAAATTTTGACCCTTGTCCCTTTTGTTGTACGCCAAAATTGTATTTGGCATGTTACATATCTGCCTCTTGTATAGACCTCTCCACGGAGCAGTGCGTCACGACGCTCTCAGTTACTCCCCTTTGTGGTGGCGCTAGCGTCGTCCGCCATTAAGCGGCTGCAAAATGACGTTTTACGTTAGGGGATGGGTCGAAAGCTGTAGCTTGTCTCTAAAATAACTTTAAATCAAAGTTTTGGGTGAAGGCAGAAACAATATATCAATTTGATCCTGACTTTTTACTGCTTCCAAAAATGCAATGTTTCATCGGATACTAGTTTTGCAAAAGGTCTTAGTTATGGAAAAACTTATTTTTTAAACAAAAGTTCTTAATACATTTCCATATATTACATATCTTCTGAAAGAGAAAATGTTGTTCTGGTCCAACTGGGTTTCTTATGTAAAGACAATACATTTTTGCAAAATAAAATTCATAAAAATGCATTTTTCCTCAAACTGTTAGCCTACATTTCATTTATGATTTGAAATGGTAATGAATTATTTAGCCCCGATTCAATTCATGGTATAAGAAACAGATGTATGTGTAACAATGAGCTTTGGGTTTTGTTTAAACTACGTACATAAATTTTCAAGAGAGTTATTTAAATTTCTGTAATATTGGTGAGAGTTTTTTCTGAGCGAAGGGAGATAGGCCTAATCCTTCGCATTATTGTTAACATTTCTCATATAATTTGCAATCAAGTAACAGCTGTTTCTTCTTAAAAACGTTACAAATGCATTAAGGAATTATATGTTATAAAAATATAGATTATAGAAAGAGGAAATATATAATTGTTATATACCCACTATTCTCGCAATTGCATACATAGCCTATGTAAAATAATCGCAAACATGGTAAACTATAATTATGCAGCGATACACAAAGTGTACATGATAAATTAGAGTTTTCTTAAAGGTGTGCTAAGTCTTTTCGCCTAAGATATCCGTTTTCTGTAGAAGCAGTTAAAGGTCCGTGCGTTTAGTGAACAAACATTTGATGATTAAAAAGAGTTTTAAAAACTTACGTTTTCCCCCTTGCTTAACGTTTAGAAAGTGAATCATGTTTGGGTTATGAGAATGATATGATTGAGAGAACTTAAGTGTTTGGTTGGGCAAATAAAAAGAGGATTATTTGGTGTTAAAAACGCCACATTTCTTACCACAAAAGCATATGATAAACATAAAATGTTGTATATTTAGAGTGTAATATCACTTATCTCTCATCTAGTGATAGGTGAAAGCCGGTATTTTTATAAGTGGTGCATTCATCTAAATGTGCTTCATCTCCCTACATTGCTACTATGCAAAATAGTATTTAACATACTATACTTGAACAATTAGGTTAATTCATGTTTTGTAGTTCATGCATATTTCGGACTTTGGTATTACTCGATTGTGTAGGTGAGTGAGTGAAGGAAGATACATATTTACAGATTATATAAAAAATCATTTTAAACATCTGCAGTAAATCTTGACAGTACATACAACAAATGTACAAATTTAAAGTATTTCATTCTGTTCTAATAAAATAATATACAAACAAAAGTTTATACAGCAGATGGCCATATTATTACGTACATGTAACGTAACGTAATTCCCATAGACTTACGTGTTAATTAGCTGTTTCGAGAATAATTTTCATGAATATATTGTTTGTCGATTAATTCTGAAATAGTTACCAAAATATAGGAAATGTAGTGAATGACCGGCTACTATCACCGACGAAACAACAGAACATTATATTCTTAAATTTCTTTGGTTGAATATAATGTTCCTAACTTTCATTGGCTCACTATGTCCAGACTGAATGTCGCTTAAATGTGTATCATTAATTAACTAATGGCAAGTTTAGTATCATCAGTTACGTCATATGACAGGACGTTGGCAATATCTTGATGCGCCACCTCTTATATAATTGAACCCGTCCAGTGACAGATTGCATCAAAGCACATGTGTTAATGCATTAAGCGTAATTAGAGACTGTTGATTTCAAGACTAACTTCTCAACAATAAAGAATTAAATTGAAAACTAGATTTTCAGCATTCTACATTAAAATTTCATCGATTTTACCCAAATGACATGATATTGATAGACCAAAATCTGAAAGAAAATGTGTACAGACAAAGGAAACGCCCTTTTCATTTCGATTTGAAATTAATCATGGTTATATATCATAGATATATCATTGTAAACCAGTAACAATTATATGATTATATTTATATGAGTTATAATGAAATTATTCTATCATCAATTAAAAGTCACCATGGGAAATATTGACGCAGTAGACCTCAAACTATATAGGCCTCTTCAAACACAACATCAAGGACAACAGACAATTAAATAATAATAGTGTCCCCCTACAGACGCATAAATACCCATACTATCGGAAACTTACAATGTCAAACGTATTTATTACGTTTTAAACGAATACGAATTATCGCCGAAAATCGACAAATCGCCTGAGGATTTCATTGAAGCAACTCCTGTTATCGACGCTAATAAACGATAAGCTCCACTTGATTGGCCATGGCGAAAGTGTTTCAGGAGTAAGATTATTTGCAGGCGAATGTTACTCACTTTGAACGGTGATATCTTGGTAAGCGGGTGACTTTTTGAAATGATCTTTTGTGTTTTGTTTACATGAAAGTATTGTTTATATAAATACATGAATTAACATCGAAAAAACAGAGAGGTTATCTTTAATATGTAAAGAGATTCAAGATGTAAGTGTCATTGGAGTTACTTTAACAATTACCAGTTATCAGGATATGAATTTAATTTAAGTAAAATTTTGCAATGTTACATGTACTATCCTTTTCATTTTGTACGTGATATCTAAAGGGAAAAACGACTAAAATCAATAACATTTCACGAAAAGCAAAATCAATACTCATAAAATTGTTAAAACAAAAAATCCTTTTTCATTCATGTTTGAATTTTGATTTGTTAGCTATGTTAACACAACACTTCATATTGTAGAGTCACATTTGCGTCCAAACGTGTTAACTCACACTTTGACAAAATGTTTGACCTTTGTCAGACATATTTACACAACAGTTAAAAACATTTTCCATATAATTTGAGCTAATATCTTTTTGACTGAACTCCGGTCATTTGCTTTGCACAATGAATCAACTTTTAAATAACGATAATTGTTTATTCTGTCAATTCTCCCACGATGCGAATGATTTTAACGTGTTTCTTGGTGTTGGATTATTTCAAACGTGTTTAAAAAACTTAATAAAATCACGTAATATATGCTGACGTTATTCCAGGTCATTGACATTCTTAAATTCAAGCATTATATTAAGTTGTTCATAAGTGTGATGAATATATTTCAGAAAAAATAGAATGTCTTGTGTGTAGTCAATAGTATCATGTAATTCAATTTTCAAAACAATAAATTGTTTTCTTTGGACTATTTTCTATTTGATATACATACTTTTTTTACTTTCTTGGTTTGTCCTTTAATAGTTTCAACATAAATGTTACCAATGAAACAATTTATGGAATGGTGTTATAAGCTTGTTATCTAGATATGTATGGTAACATCTTGTACATGCGCTTCAAAGTTGTCTAAATTAAATTCCTATTAACTAAAATTCTACAGTGCTATCAGTTACCTCCATAACTATTCTCTATAGCTAGAAGTAAACAAAGTAAAACGCTAGTGTCATTGTTAATATTCAATTTAACCATAAGAATAGTTAAATATAAAATTAATTTCAGAATAACAATCCTTCTCATGTTTAGAACTTCAGTCAAGAAATATGCATATCTCTTTAATTGTTAAAGTGTATCTGAGAAACCAAATGTTTAATCGTATGTAAAATATTTTTGTATTTATATCAAATTGAAAATGATTTTGATAACAGGATTTATATAATGTGCATGAGATTACAAAATGTAATCCATTGTCTGGTAAAGGATAAAATCCATCAATCATAATCAAATAACAATACATTAAAAGAAAAGCATGACTCTGATTGAATTAATAAAGCTGGGCAAACACTATTCAAAACATAAAATTAGTTGATAAGCTAATGAGTGATTATGAATTTTCATATACATATTCTTGGTTACTTAGAAAGAACCTGGACAAAAGTAAGTCAACAACCTATTAACTTTTTATATTTTTGGGGGTAATGAAATGAAAATGAAGCTTTAGGTGTAAAAAAAACGTCAACATTTTGTACACTGTTGACTTTCACACAGTCCTGTATCGTGCAAAAAATTTTAGCCAATCAGCAAAACTTTCAACAAATGTAGACATCATGCATCGAAGAAACGTTCACCCAACGTATCTGTGCGTGATTTGTATACGCGCACTTGATTGGTCTACACGATAGCTCAATAGTTGTGTTACTTCCTGTCTCAGAAATCCCTTCGAGTTGTAACAAGGGTCAGTATGCATTTTCTAAAAGTGCATATATGGCACGATGCGTGCGGAAGATGACATCTATGAAGAAAACATATTTCCTTAGTAGAACGGAATGAATGACAGGATTCGTTTCTCCTAATTGTGTATTGTGCCAAACGTTTTGTATGAAATGATGAATTTGAGTATCTACAAGACCAATTCCAAATGCTAAAATATGAATGAGCATTTGGTTAATACTCGCGATCAATTAAAAAGCTAAATTCCAATACAAGGTATCGCTTTTGTCACTAAATCTAAGTCTGGAGTAATGGATCCATTATTTAGAATTGTGTGGTTGGAGAAAGACCACGCAAAGACATCACAGTATAAACGAGAGATTTTAATGAGCACAGCTCACTCTTATATCCTCTCTACTAACATACACGCGAGCACAGCTTCTGTATATTTCCCCGCTGACAATAGTTCAACTCAGTTTCAAAATGGCAAAAGGCACATCAATTGATATTGATTAAAATGGCATTACAAAAACAGACTGTAAAGTTTCAGAGAAATTTATTACAGGAAAAGATTACTTTTATACAGATTTTGCAAAAAGAACCTCAAAATTATAATTGAGATATAGGTATTACACAAAAGCAAAGTAAATTTCATATTATAAGGATCAGGATTAACATCCGACTCCAATTCATGAAGCTAACGTCTATGATTTGGGAAGTATCCTTTGGTCAAAGTGACTTCTTTGTTGAGTCATAGTTTAGTTAATGTTTTCCATGGTAATGCTTTTTTGTTCATTTGCCGCAGCTCTAATGAATATGTGGGAGACTAACTACATTGTGATATTGTAAGATCTTGGGTGTTTTCAATATCCTGCTCGAAACTTGGCTGACTCATTAGTGGAGACCGTCACAATCTACTGATTGTGAGCTCACAATCTGGAGATTGTGATATTCCCGTGATTGTTCCAAACACACAGATACATTGTTCAGCACAGTGTTTGCCATCACGTATGATTAAAATAGATGTTGCGATTTCCATGCCTTAGGATTCCTGCGGTGGGTTATATTACATTATTGCAAACTAGACTTTCATGCCATTGAGTAAAGAAGGAATACGAATAGAAAAATATAACAGTGTTACCTTACTATCATGCAGACATCAGTTTCATTGTGTCTGATTTCTGCATCAGTGCTACATGTAGTTTACATGCATAATGTCATGACGGAAAACGTTTCAGGTATGTAACAATAACTTTAATTTGACGTTATCAGGTCAAGTCAAGTGTATTGTGTAAATCTGTTATAGAATTACATTTTCTTTGTAAACACAACATGGCTGATTACTCTTTTTCCTCCAGATTACTATTATTAAATTTATGATTATATCGGATTATTCACTTTTATGGTTTTGAACATTACGTTAAAGGAGAAGGAACACTGTTATTTTACCATTTAAAATTGTTTTAACAATAGAATATACATGTACATCCATAACATAACAAATAATTTACCACGCTGATGAATGGCTTCGATTAACAATGTTTTTATTTTTGAACGTGTTATTCCTTGCTTCATGTACAATCTAAAGTCACCAAAATATTATCTTCAGCAATATGTTTCAAATGGATTATGTTTAATCATGTATTAATAAACTATACGGATAAACAGGACTGTCCCTTCAATTTCGTTTCAACAAACGTACCCCCAAAATAAATAGTTTATCATTTAAGCTTAGAAACTCAACTTTAAACAAATATATTTCATTAATCTGAGTCGTAGTGTTCTTGATGACATAGATGATATTGTGAAAGCGTAGGATTCTAATATCACCAATCAAATTAAAATAGTACATGTTACTACACTTTGCAAGAACATAGTGTCGCGGTTATATTGATGTCAACTTGAACTGACCACGTGATATTTCCACACGTTTGTATTATACTATATTGACTTCATCTCCGGTGAAATGGGATTAATAATTTCCTGAGATTGATGACTTTGATCTGATTGTAAATTCCCAAGAGATTTATTATCCTACTGTAAATCATATTGTATACCGTGGACTACAACTACAATGTTGGTCCATGCTCATTTCTAGGGCTATTATATCTGTATTCATAAACACATCCAATACATATTCATATTTATTATATGATTGCAGGTGAAATACCGGGATCTATCAATGATTATAAACCGTGTTATCAGTCACTAGTGAAAATAACAATGGAACATGTTATCAGTCACTAGTGACTAATATAACAATGACCTGACGTCATGATACGATGCTCCGACGTCATGACACGTTCATTCATATGGAATCGAATGATATGCTTCAGTTGCATGAAAGTGGGTTATACGCTTCAAAGATACACGCCAGAGAAGACGAGATAACATATATCAACTGATAATTCCATTGAAAGTGCTCACTCAGATATGTGTCCTACCCATCCATTTCACAACTATCGATCATGATTGACTTTTGCAATGCATTTTGACATCATTTGTTTATCATTTAAGTAGCTGTCAAATTAACACTTTTATTTCATCTACTACAGTGCTGCGCTGAATTAATTTCCGTTACTGGCTGTAAATAATTAATTAAAGACAGCGTTAAAATGAAATTTCTCAATGACATCGTTTATGTTATTGAAAATGAATTAATCTGTCATGAAAATGTTAATGACAGCAAAGAGATACATTACAAATCAAATACTGAAAACATGAAAAAGAAAGATTTTATCACATAGTCATCATTGTTTCACTTTCCAATTACAAATGCCATTTGACACATTTTGATTATATTAAGTCTATGTAGGTTTTATATTGTCCGAATTATCCTATTTTATCTACTATTAAATCTATTACATTGTACATGTACTTCGAAGAGGTAATATACTTGCCTATATGCACATCAATATTAAAAACCTAAACTTGCAAATGTTAATGTGATGTTGTTTACTCTTCACTATCATTAGAGAGAATTATTCATATTGGTCGAAACTTTACACAGGTTTTTAGATAATATCTCTAAAACAACAAGCACAAAGAATAAATTATACAATGACACTTTTACAGAAGCAAAGGAAAACGATTTATGTACAAAGTTTACATTGTAAAATACTCTTTTTGAAGGGGAGCTTATGTGGAGTATATTCAATCGGCAGATATTATTCATACCTAAATATTAAGGGAATATATATAGCTCAAAAGGTACATTTATCAGTTAAAGCTGCATGTTATACAGGCACCAGGTTCACTTATGTGTTTCAAGACAAACATCAGACTAATGGTCGTTATCTCTGTATGTACACTTGAATGAAGTGACAACTTTGTTATCTCAAATGTAGTACTGTTAGATTTGTTTCAGTAGAAAGGGCAATACATTTTCATCATGAATTGAAAATCAATAATCCATGTGCTTTGTTCAGATCTCCTCCACACAAATCATTGGGACCAATGTCTTAATTCCAAGTTCCAGACACCTTGTCACTTATCTGTCCATACATTTGTACTTATTTGAGTGGATGAATAATAAATATAATGCTCAAAGTATTTCTGACATTCTGGTTGCGTCTTTTAATTTCTGGTTTGCGCCTCTAGTCACATTTATATTTTCACAAGTTTTTTTGTCTCGACATTCAAGCTCCATTTTCTAGAAAAGTTTCCGTTAAAGGAGATAAAGTTGGACATTAAACTTTAGAAGTATTTGTGTATATAACATTTAGAGATAATCTCTGCTTAAAATCGACATATTTTTCTGACCCTGTCGAACATGGACGCAATCAAAAATCTCCCGGTGCAATTTTAGGATGTCATCAATCTTTAACGGTTTTCTGCCAGGGTAGATTCCTGATGAGTAAAATAAAATGCATTTGGTTCCATTGATGTTTTTTTGTCAAGACAGAAATTGAAACTGATGGCCATTATCTGTACATGGGATTGAAATCAAAGACGAATCGCCCTGTACTAAGGGCCATACATTCTAATCAGTAACTCAGGAAAAGTCGAATCCCCAAAGAGTAAGATGTCTAACAATCTATTGTTAAGCCAAGTTAAATATCACTGATATGGTAGGATAAAACTTCCTACTTACAAAATCTTAACAAATCTGTATCGATTCATAAGAACAATTCCCATTTATTAGAACGGAAAGATTTTATTACTTATCTATGGAA
The DNA here is from genome assembly GCA_936450465.1 of Gibbula magus. NCBI lineage: Eukaryota > Metazoa > Mollusca > Gastropoda > Trochida > Trochidae > Gibbula > Gibbula magus. The sequence goes on along the minus strand of OW388294.1, from coordinate 39,973,864 downwards.
AGATAAAAACAAACTATTTAACAAATTAGATGGTGTAACTGGTTTTGAAATACGCCTGATGAAAACAATAACCAGAAGTGTCCTCACAAAGCACGACAAAATATTCTACAATCGATGGGTAGAGAAGAAAAATATCATCCTGCTCCCTTGATGAACAACTGCAGTCTCGGAACTATACATATAGAAAAGTAAACAACTTGTGGGCAACAACAAAAAATGATATTGTAGACATCAGCCTAAGAATTTGATTAAAATAATTCTACAATCGACTTCGGGTCTTCAAAAGGAACCAAATTAAGGTGACTTCTGGCGGCATCAAACTGCTCTATTGAGTTAAAAAATAAAGCAAAAAGTAAATCATTTGAGAATTTGAATGACTGCAGGTGACTGTCGCGCCATGTTCGACTTTACATGTGTTAATTGGAAGTTATATATTTGTTTACATGTGTAACCTGCTATGTAACTACAGCTAAAAAATTAAGCAACATTTCTTCCTTCTCAGAAAAAAACAAGATATTTAGAAAAAAGTAACAACGTTAAACTACATTCTTGTGAACAACACAATATTTCTGGGAATACACTTCATCAAGTGGATTAGCTGATAGTAATCCTCTGGAGATGATTTTCATGACTTTCTATATCAAGAGGTGGCCATCCAGGAAGTTTGAATGTCTGAAGTGTTTCACTTCTCAGTGCTCTTCAATGATTAAGATAAATGATACATGTATAACTTCATTTATTTTAGTTACTTCCTTTTGATACTTACAATATATTTTCTATTAACTTAAGGTGAAGCATGTTCTTGCCGTATGACAAATTAAGTGATCATTGAAGCTATTTTAGATTACATGGTTCTCCATAAAGTATTTATTCATAAAATAACAAAGTTAAACATCATGTAGAGATACAATAATTTGTAGATAAAATCCGCAATGAGCAGATGGTATGACGAATAGATCATGCAAAACGGTAGAAGAGAACAAACATATTATTGATGTATTTTTGAGTTCGTGATGTTAACTTTACAATCAAAGTTTTTGTAATTGTCATGTTTTACCTTTAAAAAACTTATCTATCTTTTTTTTTGTTCTTTATTAATTGCAATTCATTATGAGCTCTCTCTAAGTGATTGCTTTTAGTGAATCTTTACTCTCAAAGACATCAAATTAACATTGTTAATGATATTAACGAATAACCTATAGCCAGCAATGTGATCAGAAAGAAACAATAATATAAAATAAATATCATTTACATTTACATTTCTTCAGGTTGAAAAAGACAACCCTTCACAAAACGTTGACATTAGTGATTAGTTTATAAACTTACATTTCTTTTGACATGTGACAGTCCCCATATTCAGAATAATATAATAGTACGTTTTTGATTAAACGTAATTATTTATACTTACCTGTTGACCAGACCTACTATGCCTTACCTCCTATAGGTAATGCTATTTCAACCTTAACACAGACGAACTTGAAAGTGGAGTAAAGGATGCGTAAAATCCTTATCCAAGGGCAGGTAAGTCTGCCTGGTCTCGTGACGTCACTACCGGAATAAGCCACTCTCCGAAAGTCCCAAAGGGCAAGACAGACCAAGAGGGGAGGATGGGAGGGCCTAGAGCGTAGGTCTGGTCAACAGGTAATTATAAATAATTACGTTTAATCAAAAACGTACTATTATATAAATACCTATCTGTTGATCAGACCTACTATGCCTAGAATCCCACCGCAAGGAGGCGGGTCAGTAGATATTTGGTAGAGACGTGACCAGCAGCCAGCCCTGAGTGTAAGCTAACCTACGAGTCCTCCATCCAGTGATGAGGACAAGGTACAGCCCGGGAGATACTATCTCTACCGCTGAACGGATCGAAGAGACAACCCAGCCATTCAACTTCAGATCAACACATTACCCCCCAACCCCAACAGGGAGGGGGCGTAAACGAAGCTAAGGAAAAAACCAACAACAGACAAGGAGCTAGGAACATAAACAAGTTTATTTACAATGAACCTTAAGGCTTCTAAGAGGGTTGAACCCTTCTTGGTCTGGTTGGGGGGACCACCTTCGCCCGAGCGAACACTTGTGGCCCCAGCCTAGAGATGCCCTCCAGATCAGCTGTGGAGACATCCCGTAGGTAATGGTAGGCGAAGACCTCTGACGAACGCCAACAACACCCCGCCATGACATCCAAAACCGCGATGTTGCAGTGGTAAGCCATCGTGGCTGACACTGCCCGGATCTCATGAGGGTTGGACTGTGAAGGGGGAGGCAGGTCCGCAGCCTTGTACGCATCGATGACCGCCGACCTCAGGTACACCCCCAACGCTCACTTATCTAGCTCCTTAGTACTTCTCAGCGAATGAGGTAAAAACAGACGACGCATGCCATCTCTCAACCTGCGGGTATGTTGAACGCACACCCTCAGGGCCCTCAACGGACACAGAGAGAGATCCACCTCATCTGAGTCAGAACCCAAAGCCAGAATAGAGAAAGTACGGCCCGCTTCATCAGCCGCCTGGTTTTTGCAGACAAAGTCGGGAGCTAAACCAAGAAAAGCTGAACCTCCCTCCCTGACCTCAAAGCGTAGGTCCGCTTGCAAGGCATGGATCTCAGAAATCCGCGCTGCGGAGGCCATGGCCACCAGAAAGATGACCTTGCTTGTGAGAGGGAGGAGGGGTACGTCAGAAAGCGGTTCATACGTATCGGAGCGCAGATGGTTGAGCACAACTGCTAAGTCCCACTCAGGAGGACGAAGCTTCGTCCTGCCGTCCACAGAACGGAAAGTTTTGACAAGGTCCTTGAGTACCGACACATCCAACCCTGGTGACCTCTTCCTGAGTACGGAGAGGACAGCAGACATGTTGGTGTTAATCGATGACGCCTTAAGATGCCTGGAGTTGCGTAGGTATACCAAGTACTCCGCCACCTGAGGAACTGAGGCCTCTGCCGGGATGAAATCCCTCTGAACACAGTAAGAGGCGAAGGCCTGCCACTGGAAATCATAGAGTTTCCTAGTGGTCTTCCTATGAGAGGTAGCTATGCCATTGGCTATGCACCGTGAGTATCCACTGCTCCTTAGCCCTCTTTTAATACAAGCCAAGCGTGAAGGCAGAACACCTGAGGGTTCTCGTGTAGCCTTCCGCTTGGCCTGCTGAGGAGCAGATCCCTCCACGACTGAATCGGAACAGGTTCCTTAAGACAGAGTCGCTGGAGAGGAACGAACCACGGTCGGGCTGGCCACCACGGGGCGACCAGAAGAAGACGAAGAACCCGAGTTGTCCCTATCTTGGCTACAACTTGGGAGTGGATGGCCGGCGGCGGAAAAGCATAGGCGTCCATCCCCTCCCACTCTAATGAGAGCGCGTCTAAGCCCATCGCTTTGGGGTCCGGTACTGGAGAGACATAGGTCGGTAACTGGTGATTTAGACATGTCGCGAACAGGTCTATTAGAGGAGTGCCGAATTGAAGACACAACCCCTTGAAAATCACCGGATTCAGTTGCCACTCGGTCGGGGGAGGGGCATCTGGTCGCGACAGTGCATCCGTCAAGATGTTTTTTGCACCTGGAATGTGGACTGCTCGAATGTCCAGGTCCACCTCGTCAAACAGCTGGAACAGCTGGAGCGACACGAGTAGCAGAGACTCTGCCCTGGTGGACCCCTGCTTGTTGATCGACCAAGCAGCTGCTGAACTGTCCGTGTGGACTAGCAGACACTGACCTCGCAAACATGTCTGCCAGTGCTGAATAGCTAGACGAATTGCGTCCAACTCGAGGACGTTGATGTGCTGGTTCTGGTCCGACTGAGACCAGACCCCCGCAACCTGCTCGTGACCCATATGCGCCCCCAACCCCTGGGTGGAGGCGTCCACAAACAGGTGAGCTGAGGGCGAAGTGGAACTCCGGAGAACACACTCTCGTCCACCCGCCACAAAGCCAGGAAACGATGGAGATCTGGGGTTAAAGCTATGGCATGACGGCAATGCGTCTCCCTGATGTGGGGGTTCAGGAACACCTGTAACGGGCGAAGGAATAGCCTCCCCCTGCGGGTCAGGTCCTGAGCAGATGTTAGTAACCCCAACACTCTTTGCCACTGACGAAGGGAGAGCGACGCGACAAGCGCGCGATCCATCAGACGATCGTAACTAGCAATCCGTTACCTCGTGACGAACCCGTGGAACAGCTGAGTGTCTAGGATGGCCCCTAGGCGAGTCGCCGGAACCAAGTCCGACTTCTCTAAGTTCACTAACCACCCCAGACGACGGAACAGGTTTATCGTGAACCTGAGCTTCGCCTCAAGCACGACAGGAGAACGGTCGTGAGCGAGCCCATCGTCCAAATACATTAGGAACTGAATATCACACTGGTGCAGGAATTGGACGATAGGCTGAGTCACCCGTGTGAAAAGCCAGGGGGCGGACGAGATCCCGAACGGTACAACATTCCACTGAAAGTCTCTCCCGTCCAGAATGAAACGGAGGTACCTGCGATCCCGATAGTGAATCGGAACGTGCAGGTACGCATCATGGAGATCGAGAGACACCATGCAGTCTAAGCTCTCCAGAGATCGCATCACAGAGGGAAGCGTCAATAGTCGAAAATATGGCGGCCGAACGAGGTAGGAGCGGATGAATACCTTCAAATCGTGAATGAGCCGCCATTTTTTCAAATTCCTTTTGGGTATGACGAATACCGAGGAGTAAAACCCGGGCGTAAGATGTGAGGTCAGGACCTCCTGCACCGCCCCTTTGGAGATTCAAATCTCCACCTGTTCCAACATCAATTGGAGCTGGTCCCTTGCTAAGGGACGCTCCGTTGGAGCACAGGTAAGAGGCGGAGGGGATGAGACGGGAATGCGGAACCCCTGACCCAGAATCCGACTATATATGGGTCTAACCCCAACTGCACCCAGTTGCTGACGTAGTCCCGAAGTCGACCCCCCACCGAACCCTCCAACACCGTAATGAGTGGAGGAGGAAGAAGAGGGGTGACCAATGGTCACTTCCTCAGCTTCCCTTTCTGAGGGGTACGACCTCCGGTGCCAGCGCGGGGGGAATTGGGGGACTGACCCGTGGATCCGCGGCCACGACCTCCCCAACGAAAGTCCGTTTTGGCCTTCTTAGGCGAAGGTTGGCCTCTGACGCGACCTTGGCCCTGATGGAAGTTGGTAAGCGGACGCTTCGTCGTAGTCTGCCTCTGACTGATGAGCCGATTGGTCAGGTCCTGCTGCTGTGCCTCCTGTCGCGCCCTCAAAACCTTGGGGATCCGACCCGCAAACAAGGATTCAGAGTGGGCAGGGGCTTGTCGGAGAAAAGATTTCTGATCCGCGCTGATCCCCAAACGCTGTAGGAAATTGTCCCTACGTAGCACTGTAATGCCCGAAGAAATCCGTGAAGAGGATAACATGATCTGCGCAAGATCCGCCGCCATGTTGCCGATGCTTTGAACAGCACTGGGTCACCCGACTCCATGTCAGCCTGTTTGGCACAGGCAAGCATCGCCTGACAGGTGAACACCACGTTGTTGCCCAACCCTAACACTGTGCGAGTCGAAATGTGTAATTTGCGCATCAGTAATGCAATGAGGCGCATCAGGGGCAATCAACCGAGACGCACCCTGATCAAGAGCAGGAGGAACAAGTTGGAAAGGAGTCGGGTACAAAGGCAAAAACCGCCGGCGCTTATCCGACACCACTTAAGCCGGAAGAAGACGGCCGGGAAGCGCGGAGGAGACTACTTGCTCCATATCCTCGGCGGCATCCAACAGGAGCCTATGCGGCGGAAGAGCGAGACGCGCGGCAGCTAAGTCCCCTTCAGGACAATAGGAAGCCTTCCTGGCTGCCAACAAACGAGGTCCATGCACGCTGACCTGACTGAGTGGTATCTCCGCGAATGAGGCCACCTCCGACAGCATAGCAACTGAGTCGATAACCGGCGGATCCTCCGACCAATCCATACCCTCCGCATCGGGTACGATATTGATGAACGGAGGGTCCGACACATCAACGAAGCGGACGTCACGCTCCGCCGAGTCTGGCGAGGAATCCCGGGCGGGTGACACCACCATGACCCGACGCGAAGGGGTGTGAGGTGCACGCGCGGAGGTAGCGGACCCGGAGGCCCTTAAGGACGTGGGACGCGAACCGTGAGACCTGCAGTCCGCATCGGGTTCACGAACCAGCATAGCAGCGGGGGTGACGAGACTAGGCAAAGCGAGCGGACCCAACCGAGCATCCAGCAAAGAAGAGACCATGTCCTTAACGGACGCGAGAAGGAGGTCAGTGTTGACTTTGTCAAACCTTTCCTTCTTGGACTTCTTCTTCTTGCTCTTGGGTGTGAAGGGTCCGCCGACCTTCAGTCTTCAGAGACGAAGTACGAGTCTGCGGATGAGAACGCGAACGCGAAAGGGGGGAGAGCGAATCTCTCGACCACCTAACGGAATCAGATAGAACCGGCGATTCCCTGTCGAACTCATCCGCCCGTTCCCTAAGGACAATGTCTACCCTCTCCTCTGGAGACGGGTGACGAATAGGAGACACCTCCCGACTCTTACTCGTTGAAGCAGAACGTTTCTGAAACGCAGCCCTATCGGCGACGGACTTGCGGATAGCTGACACATACTCTTGGAAGTCAGCGGCGGAGAGAGGAGCACACTCGACGCAACGATAATCTTCCTCGCAAAGATCCTTGCACTTGCACACAAAAGGTGCGAAAGACGCTCGAATGCTTAGCGAAGCGAATGACAGGCGAACCCTGCGCAATAGACAGGCCTAAGGTGATGGACAAACTGAAGCGAGTGACCTTTGCAAGCCACTGGCGAGATGATGCAAGTCAAGTAGAATCAAACCTATGGCGAATGACTAGCGAAGTGAATGCTTGACGAAAGCTTAGCGAAACGATTGAAAAGCGAAGCCTACGCGCGAAACTTAGCGAAGCGAATGACAGGCGAAACCTCCGCAATAGTCAGGCCTAAGGTGATGGACAAGCTGAAGCGAGTGACCTTTGCAAGCCACTGGCGAGATGATGCAAGTCAAGTAGAATCAAACCTATGGCGAATGACTAGCAAAGCAAATGCTTGCCGAATGCTTTGCGAAGCGAATGACAGGCGAAGCCTACGCGAGTATTGTACCTAAGGCGATGGACAAGCGAAGCAAGTGACCTTTGCAAGCCACAGGCGAGATGATGCGAGTCAAGTAGAATCAAGCCAAAGGTGAACGACAGGTAAACCAGTCACTAACGAAGCAAGTCACAAGCGAGAAGATGCCAGCTAAGCTGATTTCCACCTAAGGCCCCCTTAGGTGAATAGCTGGCGAAGCAAGTAACTGGCGAAGCTAGTAACTGGCGAACCCTTCGCAAGACAACGCGTAGTCAAGTGGATCAACCCTAAGGCGAATGACCGGCGGAGCGAATGACAAGCGTAGGCCTACGCAAGTCAGACGAGACGAAGCGAGTCCAAAAAAAAACCAGGCGAACAAGTATACTGGCGGAGGTCCGCTTAGGCCTTGCGAACCAAGCAGTAACCCGACGCAGGTGAGAGAAAAACAAGCGACACGACTTGCACGTGCAAAGCATGCAACCACCCCGCCAGGCAGCACACACCTAGCACATGTCAACAAGGCCCCTTGTAACTCAACACCTGGTAGCAAAACAGATTGTCTAACAACCTGCTAACGACGAACGTAGTTAAGGAGTGAAAAGTATCTCTTAATCAATAGCATAGAAAATAGCAATAGCAACAAAGCTCTAACAAAAACCTAGTCACAGAACAAAACACGTCTGTCTTGCCCTGCAACAAATAGGAGAGTGACTTATTCCGGTAGTGACGTCACGAGACCAGGCAGACTTACCTGCCCTTGGATAGGGATTTTACGCATCCCTTACTCCACTTTCAAGTTCGTCTGTGTTAAGATTGAAATAGCATTACCTATAGGAGGTAAGGCATAGTAGGTATGGTCAACAGATAGGTATTTAAATAATAATATTTTGTTATTTTTTTAAAAATCATCAGAGAGTAATGATTTAGTTTCAGAGCTTAAATCGTGAAAATATATATTTTTAACTAATAACTACAAGGTATCACAGTCATAGTCATAGGTTTTTTTTTATTAGTGTTATGCATATTATCTACAAATATACAAATATTACCGAGAGAAGGGCGTAACATCATTATTGATTGACACTGAAGGCATAGAGAACTCATTTAAGCAAACGTACGTCAAACATCAGTACAACATGATCTCAAACTAATTAATCAACTTGTAATTATTATGACTATTCCAGTGCTTACATTGTATAAACATCGGCCAAAGAGAAGACAGTGAAAACATTATCAATTTACAAGAAAACGTATTGGTTGCTATACCAGATCCCATTCAAAGGATATACTCTACGTTGATCTTCTACAAATCCACATCAATGTTAACTCGTATCTATCTGTTGTGTTATCTTGATACGCACAAAATCAACATTGACTAGGTAATGGTTATATCGACATCCTCAGATAACAAATGAAAGAATAACAGATGGGTAAGTCACAGCTTATTTGATTTCTATTACTTGATAAGATACCTTCCCTGTCTGTTAAGGCTTCTAAGATAGCATAAACTGTTAAGGTTGAATGGTTTAGTAATTTGGACATCTCTATTCATTTCAACAAGTTTCAGTATGATATGGAATATTGTTAATTTTCTAATTATATTGAGCTTCATCTTTGGCACGTGTTTGTTTTTGTAAAACTATTGTTTTGCAATAAATCAATAATCTGGTACGCTTCTCTGTGAAAACGGACCATCGATCGCGACATGTTTCCCACTGATATTGACAGTGATTAATGATTTTCCACTACACATATACCCCTTTTCTCTATTAATTCTTTTCTTTTGGGAGGAACAAAACAGTACACCAACATTCAATACATACAGAAATCAATTTATTTTATATCCTGATCATTGCAATTGGAAGTTGAAAACCTAAAATAATTTTACATGTTTTTGCAAAAGTTAATTTTTAAAAGATTAAGAATTCATGTTTCTTACGTCATTGCTTACAAAACATATGCTCTTTTCTTTAGACGTTCTCGGTCAAATGGTTTCACAAGATTAAGATAAGTTTGTTTCATACATAAAGTAAGACATTTCTAGTAATACTTGCTTGACACATGATGGTTTCAAGTGACTTAAAACTAATCTATCTTATTGTCAAATAATGTAATAAGTAAACTCATCAGCAAAAGAAAATTATCATTTCATCATATGTTTGATTTTCAATTGCAAACATCGCAAGTTTTCGAAATGATAATCTAAAACTGAAAAGTATAGGTGTTTAGTCAGCAGTCAAAGAATACTTCTATGTGTCTTTTTAATTTAAAATTTATTTTTTTTTAAAACTTATTCAAAAATTATTTGTTATGATACACAAATGTCCATTGACATATAAGACATATCCAATTGAAAATTGATAAATGTGCCTGATTCTGTTGATTCATTGGTAATACATGCAAGATGCTGTTTAGTTACGGGATTGAATACACATTCAATTAGAGTACAGAAATAACATACATGTATTTGACCTTTGAATAACAGTCAAGGGATTAAAAATCAGACGGAGACCCACCCTATTTGAATGACAGGCGACAGGTGCGTGATCGATGTAAAACAGGCATATTATTGAACAATCTTCTTCATAAAGTCACGCCCCTGTCTGTAGTGTTTTATGCAATCATGTTTGAGCATCGAATGTCAATGATGTCTTGCGCATTTACTTCAAATACGATGTATGTTGAGCGATGAAAATAGTTTTATATATTTTAAATATATTCAAGTATATAAACATCATTTATCTGTTTCGTTAGTCCTCGCTTTAAGTATTTTCCTTTCATGCTGGCGACCATCGCAAATCACGTGTACCTTCTGTGACAGGCTTCTTAATTATCACAAGTTTACACAACATTTGTAAATAAACACATGTCGGTGAGAAATAGGATTATTGAATATGTCTATATAACGTGTTCTTTTGTGTTCACTGTCGGCGGTAGATATAAATAATACACGCTTTAATCATTTTCATAAACTTGCTGGCATTATTTTAGTGTTTAATAACACTTATTTCCCTAAATTCCCTAATTGTAAAATGAAAACTTTCACACTGTTATAATAAAAGTCTTTTTGTCTCATCTAATACATACACATTATCCCAATTTTAAAAACATGTAACTAAAGTCTTATCAAGTGTCTCCGAATTCTGATATACTGAATTTCATCAAGAATGAAATGTCAAAAGTTATATCAATGCCCTTAATTCATTATATGATTCATCAAAGTAGAAATGCCACACATGCCTTTGACCTTGGAACCAGAATTAGTAAAGTGAAGCCAAGGTAGTGTAACTGTACACCTGTCCTGGAAACAGGTCACCGGTCAAATAAATAGAGATTCCTGTCAACTAAGTTAAACATCTCCAATTGGACAAACCCCATGTGCAGGAATATGAGCCTTCTGAACTTAAAGCTTCATAAAGAAAGTCTCAAAGCACAAACATAATTCCAACGCTTGAAATTCACGACATTACAAAAAATGGTTTGAGGTCACCACGTCCATGTCAAAACCTAAGTCATCAAAGAGACTTTTTGTGTCATCTCAGAATAATTGTTTTCATCTTTCAAGAAGAGTTTTTTCTAGTGGGAAAAATCAGTAATATTTTATTTTGGTTATTAAATGAATCTAATGCATTTTAAAACGTTAAATATGAGGGATATTACACTAAGTTAACAAGCGTATGGGATGCAGTTGTACATGGGTCTGGTTTTGCAGATGCCATTTGTTTCTTACAATGACCTGACACCTGGTTAAACTTATCTCATTGAAAGGTATTTCCCTTTGTCATTGTCTACATACTTATGATCAATACATTACAGAACATTGAAGATATTCAAATTCAAACGGGTCGAGGAGACATATCAGCTGAAGTAAACCTCTCAACGTAAAGTGGACAACTCTATATGTAATACTGTGAACCTTCTGGTTGTCTTTTAGACGTAAAATTATCTGAGCTCTAACATGAATGTAGTCCCGGAAATTTCCAACTAGGTCAAACTGAATGGAAGTCATTGAATCATCACATGCTTGAATTCTCCAGCTCTTCAGGCAAGACTAGGCTTCAAATAATTGTTGAAACCATGTAAATTCACAGTTTTTCTCTTCCTTATTCTTAACTATGCAATTTAAAAATTACTTTTTCAATTTAAATATGGCTTCCGACCCATTCAATGCTCTTCGAGTTAGCGGTCATCATTAAACATAATATGTTTTTCTTAATTAAGAGTTCTTAATCCTTAAATAAACTATCATCCTTTTACGTATGACCCACGCTTACTGACAGCATGTCCTCGTGTACTCGTTTGCAATTTTGGTATTTACATTTCTTATTTTGTTTATTTTTTAATTTAATCTGACTCCTTTTTTGTTTTTATAACAATAAAAATATAACTTAATATTAAAGGGAACATATACAGATTAGTTAAGGACCAATATAAGAAAGCGGGTAAGGGTTGTTTTATGCTGTTCCAAAGAAAAGATACGTCACAAATATTTAACTCCAAAAAGTTATACTATGTAGTAAAAATCATCTTATAACATAATGTCAATATTTCATTTATCTTAAATAAAGTTTTTGACAAGAAAACCCCTTTGAAACAGCAATTTCAGCACCTCGTGTGTTTTTGAACATATATAAAACATCAAGTAACATAACCTCATTAATGGAATTGTGTATCTCTTTACGAAATATAACTTCACAGACATTCAAAGTCATAATAAGTTTGTTTAAGTCTGTTGAAAATATGGTAAAGTTTCTCTTGCCCCTCGGTGTTCATGTTTGTAATGTACATGACTTCCATTTAGCATCATTTTCAAATACGAGTAGTCTCAATGGAATGTAATTTACATTACTTTACAACAAGACAAACATACTGAATCAGACACAGGGGCTTGTATTGTTGAAAGACTAGCGATACGAAAGCATTTGAAGTCGACGATCTAACCCCAAATACTATAATTAAAGAGAAGAAGAAGAATATTTTATTTACGTGTCACATGCCGTACATAAATATATTGACATATAAAACATGGTTATAAATAAAACAGCACCCAGCCCTCAGGCTTATGAGACACGATTATCATTAAAATATATCAAATTCACACAATAAATACAACCCCCCCATCGAAGCTGAAACATTTTACTTATTGAAGCGGCTAAAGATTTTCCGAGCTGATCATTTTGCAATATATAAATTACTTTGTCTGTTGGGTTTAATAATGGAAAGTCACTGTTTAAGACTGTAGCATGCTTCCATAGTTCTGAACGGATATCCGTATATAGATGACATTCTCCAAGGAAATGAATTTCATTTTCCACCACATATGAATCACACATTTTACACAAGCGATCATGCAACGGGATAGGCGGTCGGTTAAATCTGCCAAGCTCCACTTCTAAGGGCAGCGTTCAACATCTCAATTTCGCTAACAAACTACGATGTTGACGATTAGACACTTGATTGAGATACATTTCAGCATTAGGACTAGATTTAAACATTCTGTATGTCCGCAGCTTGTTGCCGCTAACTAAACCTCTGTCGTTCCATATCCCGTACCACCACTTTTCGGTATCCAATGTAATTAATCGGTCCTTAAGCAGTAGGAAATTCTGTGAAGTTAGATTTTTAATGTCTATTATATTCAGCTAAAGGGACTGCAACCAAGTTAAGATGGTATTATACCAGGATTTACGGTACCTTATTGACCAGTTGGTAACAGTGCTCACGAGTCTGCCTGTATCGATATCAGATAATCTCTTCCAAATTCTCAACACTTCTATACGTTGCAACGTTAATGATGATAACCACCCCATCTCGCCTCTCACTGCCATGTTTGGGGTTTTACCTCCTAATTAAAAAAAGTGAAGGGATCTTACGAGGTCAACACCCCATGTCAGTTTGAAATTATATTTCTGAATGTTGTCATCGTATTATCATTCAATATTATATACCACTTCAAAGCCAATTACATGTTCTTTAAAACATGCCATCAAACGTAAAAATAGATCAGATAGTAACCAGGATATGATTTTTCTAAGCTGGATATAAGCACATTGCTCATGTGAGCCATTTGGGGTGACCAGCACATTGATTAAATATACACCCCCGGCCTACTAGATATCTTATCAGATATTGTAAAAACTGTTTTGAACAGTTTAGCAATGTTATAACATAATGAAGTTGCATCATTTCTGCTATATATATTTGAATTTCAGAAGTTCATGTCACGAAAGAAGGACGATTGTTGAAATGAGAAAACAATAATTGTTCAGTTTTCGATCAGTGCTTGATAAAAAAAAAAACATTTAAAAAATATTTTCATACAACCACGATCAACAATACAGGCACGCATTCGCGTTAAAGTGGTGATGATGCTACCGATGTACGTGGTTAAGGTTCTCAAGTGAATCAACCGAAAAAAACAGTCTTCATTGGGCGTGGTTTTCATGAATGTTATTGACTCGAAGAATCACAGTTTTCCACGATTTCAATGGACTTTCATATTAGTCATTGCTTCAGCATAACGTGGAGACCGTCATTAATTATATTTACAAAATTATTGCATCTTTCATTTTCAGGAACATAAAGTAGGCTATTCTTTTGGCCGGGGTATAATCGCTTGAACAAAAATATTCTTAAAAATCTCTTATAAAATCCAGTGAGCTAATAGTGACCCATTTACAAAGCCCAGTATTTGGTGCATCAGATCACGGTGGAATTATAACATGTGGGACACTGTAATTGTTGAATACAAATTTTTCCAAGCCTATTCCTACTTTTCGGTACATACTTGAATAATGAGTGAATGAAGTGGCAGCAGATTCCATTTGTACTTTTGATTAATCTCTGTTTCTTACTGCATGTATAATTGCTAAATATATTATTCGTAATGTGTCTTGGTTTAAAAAGTCTAATTCACCATTAAAACCTGAGATGATAAATTCAAAATACAAACAATTAATGAACATGGTTTTTAAAATGACAAAATCTTAAAACAATGATTAATTATGTCCGTATTCAGGTTTTCTTCCTTTAAAGTGGCAGTAGCACGTTTTTTTTCAAATTTTATTTTTTCAGATTTCCTATTTATTTTGATAGTTTATGTCATTTATATTAACTTAAGAAGGTAAAACATCTTATTACACAAACCAATTATCTGTACTGGTAATAACTGTGTTGCGTTTATAGCAAAAATTGCATGGCGGCCATTTTATTGTGAACACAATTTAATCATTTCGCATAACAAAAACGATTCCCATGGCTTTACGGAACCATGTACACTCATTTGTAACTTGACTTTCTGAAGAGAGAAGGGTGTTTTACTATTGAAGACATTATTTTTCAAATACATTTCATCGACTTATTTGAGCGAAAAAACGTGCTACTGCCCCTTTAAGACAAATGCTATTTCTTAATAGTACTTCCTCCATCTTTTTATTGGCGGCAGTAAGTTTGATCCTTTCAAAGATGTAGCAGCTGGTAAAGTAGAATTCGTCTTAAGCTTTGTCAATTAATTTGGAGCAGGTTATGGTTTAAAAGTGTGTCCCTTCTTCATCACACCTACAGATTAGTCTTTGCTCTCGTCAGCTTTGGTTAACCTTGCTTCAAATAAGTGTTTTTTAGAAACGGCTTTGTTGTGTTATGAAGTAGATATATGTACCCCTTCAAAAGATAAAGTACGGTTAAATATTGATAATACATTACTAGTCAGTAACAGAAGACAAACGTTGATAATTCTAAACAATGCAAAGACTTAAAGGTTGCTTGTCATTCCAGAACTGATACCGTTGTAAGCCCCTTCACGTTTGGCTACTCCATGAATTCCAACTAGTGTACATTAGAGTTATTTGTTGAATATATAAAGAATGGTAACCGACGTCCACCTGTTTTAGATAGAAAAAACGTTCTTGCTCCATACACCAGTGATATGTTGAATATCCAAAGGCTACTAGACTACAAATAACATTAATCTTTCATCCTTCAATATATAAAGATATATGGCATGAGTATTGTGGCAAGGCTTGTAAAATGTAAATACTGTATTTACAAGGCAATACTTTTTTCGACACCATGTAACTTTAAGCTTATTTCACATTCACAGACCATGATATCTATTAGTAACTACCTTTTCAATTATGCAGGTGTATACTACATGTTTGTATTTACAGAGTCGTCAAGCTTTCATACACATTATTATATAGCAAGATCTTGTATAATACCACCTACAGTAGGAAGCTGTTTTATGTCATAATATTTGCTTGTGTTTCCTTTAGTGTCAAAATGTACAATTTTTGTTTGACAATTTGTAAATGAGGGGGAGATGGGATTATCATATAATTCATATTAGGAAAAGCGTTATTTTTTCGATTATATCTCAAAACTAAAAATGTAAAAATGTGGGGGTCAGCGAGCAACTTAAAGGGTAAGTGGCAAGTGGTAAGTCGGCAAATTACATTTTGAGATTCTTGAATTAAGCCAAATGTTCAACGAATCATCTCAGAAGCGTTTCTTTATACATTTTTATCACATTCAGAGATGTATAGCAGAATTTACATTTAAACATGGCACATTGTGAAGAAAAGCCGCATGTATATCGTCGTTTTTGGCATATTCAACAGGATTTTTCATTTTTCACAGACGCATATTTTGGATATTGTTAAAATGTGCACAGTTCAAGGAATAAACGAGTCCAGAAGTAATAATAGGGGGTCACCAAACGTTTTTCGCATTATTTTCTATTTTCTATGCAGTTTTGATCGATTTAAGTGTTGTTTTTAGTACGTAGCGAATTAGCAACTACTAGTTGATTATACAGTGTATGAGGCAATGTAAGATCATCCTTACTTGAGGTAAGTATGTAATACGTCTAACAAATATACATATCTACAGCGAATATAAGTGATGATGACCGTTAAAAGGCATACAGGTAAGCAATTTCAATTAGTGTACATACATACGAATACTCCCAACAAAAGTAAAGCATATATTTTCAAATTTATTCACAACAATAATACATTTATTTTTATTACATTAAGTGAGTTCGATTTGTTGGTACCAATTTTTCTTAGATCGTGTATGTTTTCCATGTAACTTTGTATAAGAAGATGAACTCTCGTTCACTGATTTAACGACTTCAGATCGTGTTCAGTGTTTAGTGAAAAAAATTGAGATAGTTTTTAAGAGAATGCTCAAAATCAACTGTAGGCTGAGATGTTAAACGGTAATACAGGGAGTCCATTATCATCCTTATCACTTTACAGACCTAGTGGTCAAGTCGTTCAGAACTTGTTCTAAATATATTTTGCTGTCATGTAACCTTACTGGTAGTCTTGGGATTTGTTCCCGTTTCAATCAAGCGAATATTATGTAATTGGACTACTCTTAAAAGCTTTTCTTTTATGACTATCATAGTATTCTATACATTGAGTATGACATGGATACTACTGGAACACCTTAATGCGTCACAGACATACTTCCTGATCCAGATGATCCAGGAAGTGAATCCCTCCTACACATCTCCTCATAATGTAGACTCTTATTTATCGAATGGAAAAATTTAAAACACATCATTATACATTACTGGCAATTATTATATAAGGGCTAAATATATCCACTTCATTTAAGGATTGTTTTACATGTTTTGTGCCTCTATCGAAGTATAACAGCAACAAATTGTATAA
Organism: Gibbula magus; assembly: GCA_936450465.1. Lineage (NCBI taxonomy): Eukaryota > Metazoa > Mollusca > Gastropoda > Trochida > Trochidae > Gibbula > Gibbula magus. Next base: position 39,957,094 of record OW388294.1, on the reverse strand, counting down.
CATCGCGTAGCGTGGCAGAGCGATGTTATACAAAATTTGTTGCTGTTATACTTCGATAGAGGCAAAGCACATGTAAAACAATCCTTATAATTACAAAATCAACACATTTTTCTTTAAATATTTACACAAATCTGATATATTGGTCATTTATCACGGGAGGCAGCAGCTTGTGACACGCAATAATACATGGCTGAAGCAAAATTGAGGAATCCTTAATCTAAAACGGCAGAGGATTCAATTTCGTTTTCACAGCATTCACATGCATACACTCAGGTTTCGTTTTTTCTGGTTTACGCAATTTGTGATTAACCCTCATTATCATATCACGTGACGTTCAAACTTGGCTACCGTTTGCGAAGCGCTAGTGGATGAACAAGCTTGAGGACTTGTATCGATTAAAATGAAGTGTTCCCGGTGAAATTAATTGTCTCATTCGGAAAAGGATTGAATATAACAGTTATTGGCGTGGGTTTGAAGACGAAATGACATGTGTATATCTTATTGTGCATCAAAACGGTACGCTCAGTTGTAAGAACCAACTGACATGTACACGTCCGTTTGATCTGATGGATTGTTACGTCATAAGGTACGAATGCACGAGGTATGGTAGCACATTTTATCTGCATTCATCGAGAAATGGCAGCAGCTTTTTGAGAGCTTTCGTCCAATCAGAAACGCGGAAATTAGTGTAACAAAACCATTTTGTAATTATATTTCGTTGGCAGACAGGAGAAAGGATTAATACTAGCTATCCTGTGTGTACTAACTTAATACGACTACTTATTTTCAATGAAAAATTGGTTCATTAGAGGCAAAACGGTGATGGTTTTACAGCAATGCGACTAATATACATATTCAACATTGATTTCGAACGTTGTTTTGAACAAAAACTGACCGACCTTGGATCAACAAGAAAATGTAAGAACTAGATTTCCGAATACTAATTATTCTACAAAGGGTTTCCTTATGAAAAAGGAAAAAGTTGTTATATTGTCGATTTGATAGTGTACATGGGCATTTAAGTGTGTGACATTTACATGAATACTTACCATAAATAACATTACATTACAGTTTTCATTTAATGGGAACATTACAATGAACAAAACCCTATTCATATGCCAGTGAAAGATAAGAAAAACAATTGTTCTGATATATTTTATTCAGATTTCGTGACATGACAATAGAAATCAAAGTACATGACGGAAATGTTCTTACATTACGAGAACATCCATATATTTTCAAATATCAACACATGACAAATGAGAAAGTTTTAGCTTATTTAAATAAAATATCAGATATCCACAAAACGTGTATACTGATAATTTTTATATCCATGTCCTCCTTCGATTGAGGATAGGATGTTTATATCATTGAGTGATTACATCTCGTGTTTAGAAAAACGAAAACTACATTAGGAAATAGGTTGAATGGTTCACTGAAATTAAACGATGACGTCAGAAAGAGATAAAAGAAGAATAAAAGTTTCAACAATGCATGATATTGAGAAAATTGATTCATTAGATATGTACATGTAGTTTAAGAATTTCTATGGGATTTTAATATTCAACTTGACATGAATTACTTTTTGGGGCTTCAGTGATAGGACAAGTTTCCTGATATGTACGGACTGTATCGCATGACAATCTTTATATTAAATGAAAGTGAGATAATTTATATGTTTCAGAATTGTGAAATTAGCTTTACTCAGATTCAATCCTCCCTTTAATAATAATTGTTCTTAATGACAGCAATATGTTATGAAACCAATGTTTATGTACATTCTAGTATGTGTGATGGCAGTATCAACAATGCATTTAAATATTTTGATTTAAAGGTGACCATTGCTAACTATTTGTCTTATAACAACTCATTAATCAGGGCCATCTCAAACATTTCTATTTTTAGCATATTGTATTAAATTGAAAATAATGACAAATATTAAAGATGATAAATGGTAAATGTGATTTCGCATCGTGGGTGGTAATGACTGAAATCGAATGCAGAAAACGTAATCCTTTACATCATGTTCCTTGACATGTAGGTCACCAATAGAAAAGTCATTGAGAAATGAAGGACCAATCTTTAACATCGGAATACATCTTCCTGTCGATTTGTCAACAATAAAGTGTTTGATGAATTGATTTCCGTTTTCTGTCCTTGAACAGATGCGATTGAAAATATGTTACGAGTTTGCGTTGTTTAAATGTTTGTCATTGCATGATTAAAATCGGAAAAGTTGTTACAGCTCAATAATCATAACGTTTTGACTGTAACTATAATCATCACTTTAGGTTAAGGGTCTAATATTTGTCATGAACTAGTTTAGCATTACCTCTTCGTCTCGAGAACTTAATTCGCTTGCTGACTGTGAAAACGAAACTTATATTACGTTACATAATGCATCCGATTGCAAATTGTAATAGATCGACAGTAGGATCGGAATAATATCCAACTGTTGACAGTATTTATTTTGCACTTTGATGTAAATGGCTTATTGCTTAGAGAGTAACGTTCGTTAGTCTGTAAGCATTGTTCTGAAGGCCTTGCTTCTATGATGCAGCATTTTAACTTCGGGCAGGGAATGGGGGATTGTGATTCTGTTACCACTTTGAGAGTGTTTGTCAAATGAATTATGTTATCCCTTATTGATAAAACAATAACATACATATATTATCAGTTGGAAATCCATTTGTCTAAATGTTTAAATGTTTACGGGAAAATCACACATCACAAGGCAATTGAGTGCCATTTATCCATGTCAATCAATACATATTCCGAGGTTTGTGTTCTCTCATGAATGCACTTGAAAGGGAAAATACACCAAAAATAGTGTGTGAAGTTATAGTTGTAAAATTCCAAACATTGATTTAAGAGTAAATCAACATATTTTATTCATATGTTTAGTCCATTTATTTTCTAAAACTGGGTTCAACAGGAGATTGTGTGTGGTCAAATGATATCACAAAGCAGATTTGACACTTTTGTTTTGACTCTAGATTTTGCACAATGAATGGTTTAACTTCATTAAGAATATCACTCGGAATGGTGTTTCATCATAAACCTGATCCCATCACAATACTACGATGTCATAAACTACAACTGGAAAGGCAGATTTTTGTTCAGAGTTAATAAACAGATTTCATTGAAAACTAAATATAACAAATATAATCTCACCCTCGTATCGGAAAGCCTTCAATATTTGTAACTTTTATCAACTCATGTTGATATAGTTGATGCAAGAAGATAACTGAGTTTTTTCTCAAAATGTCTGTTTTAAGGGACGGGACCAATTGCAATGTGCAAAGATCGATTTCAAACTCTTTTTGAAATTCAGGATTTAAACCTAATTTTGTTTCGGTAGCGTAGAGGCAATCATGTTTATGTGATCATTGTTGTCATGGTAACTTGATTTAGTACATGTTATGCTTTCTTAAAGATTAGGAAATCCAGTAAATAAATTAGATTACATAAAGTAATGTCAACACAAAGCGAAGTCAAGCTTAAAGGATCGGCTAAATAGAAATCCCTGTCAATGTTACATGTAACATGATGGAATAACATCGGTATTGTTCATCTTAATACAGAGAAATAACCACCCATGACAGTTCGTTCGCAATAATTAATGATATGAAGTCTCATGTAATAAAATCCAATGTACAATCAATCATGTTTATTCAGTTATGATGGTTCGATTACATGAGATTAATGATACACAAATGTTAATATTCTAAAACTTTGATTTATAAACTTGCATTATGAGACCTTATAACTTATGATGCTTGACAACAATATAAATCTAAGGATGTACGAACAAAATGTAAATTATGTAATTATGAAACGTATCAACTGTAATATTGCATGTGCACATATTATCTCCTACAATGTAAAGTTCGAAGCATCTTTTCGTAAATCTTAACACATCTTGCAATACATAACTTCGTTTAATATATATATCAAATAGCATATTCAGTCAACAGTTCCTGGGATTATTGTGTATAGCATACATTTTAAAAATCAGATAGAACATGCATTTTAAATAAGAAACATATAATCTTCTTCTTCATGTATCGAAATACTTATTGTGTTAGAACTAGCCAATGTAACAGTAAAACGTGGCATGTCATTAGTCAACTTCGATGGATATAGAAAACATACATATGAAAATGTAAAGTCATATGAAACTTTGTTTTAACTATTTTCTTAAGTTTTGATAGTTTAAATATTCACAAATTAGTGTTACAAAATATGGTAGCACTGTTTCAAATATGAATTTATATTGGGATAGGAAAATACCTTTTCTTTTGCGTCAATAATGTTGATATTTTTTTCAGAGCTTAATCCTCTGAATGTACCTAATATGATCAGTATGGACATGTAGAAAGCCTTGGCATCGTGTAAAACAAAGTGCCACGTACGAATTTGATCTTTCTCAGGGGGGAAAGTGACATTAAAAACAAGTTGATTTATATTCAATCTCGTTTGTGTCATGACGATTACAGGCATCCGTTGGCTCAAATAATTTTTTATGTTTCACTTCCACTCTAACTGTTTAAAGATCAAAGGAGTTACATGTGTGAAGTAAGTTTGAGACAATAGTTCACTCCATCAAATATTCAACACGTCTACTAAAGTTGCGCATGCAATATTTGTGATTTATTTTAAAACTTGTATTTTAAACAAATGTCTTTGAATAGTCAGTGCAGTCACTTTTCATTTTATTGTCAATATCTATTTGAAATGAATTATTTGAATTCTTCCAAAGATTTAATGCACATTTATGCTTACATAATATGATATAGGATCAAATGTGATATTATTGATTATTTTTTTAGGTATGATATTAAATTGTAATGTAAACTGATCAGATTTAGATATTCTATGGAAATTATACTGAAATATAACTTGGTAGAATTTAAAGTATTTTAATACATTAAGTCTAGGCAAACTTTATGGGAAAGTCGAATTGATTGTGGATAAATAAGATGGGGGAAAGTTGATCCATACTGAAATTTAAACATATATTTATATCAATAAATGTAGGGAAAGGGTATTCTAGTTCCCACTTCAATGCAGAATATTTTATTCCCTCGCAATATGGGAGTCAATGTTGTGATTGTCAATGAAGTCCACCTTTTACAAACATCAGCGAAAGAAAAACCGATCACCAATACAAAGTTGTCAAAAACGTGACACACTTGACCTTTATTGCCAACAATTAACATTATTTTCTTTTACCTTTTAACAATTTATTATTTAACCGGTAGTATATTGTTGACACAGGTTTTAGAGTTAAAAGTAATAATAGTTGATATATAAGTTATTAAATTGAAGTTATTGTTGTGTTCTTTGATAATGCTCTAGTGAAAACATAATTTATCAACCAGGCTTTTCAAACGTCAATTTATCAATATGACGAACTATTGTTCACATCCTTTATATTTTAATGACTGTTGTCTCTTCTAATACACAGAACAAACTTGCTTCTAATGAAAATAATGACCTTGTGTCTCTGTGGGAATCAAAACTCGTTCCAAGACAATAATATTATTCCCTAAGAATGGTCACATCTTTGCTTTGGTCCCAAGGGAGTCTTTTTTTTCAATATGTGTTTTCATAAGAAAACGACATTATGCTGCCGATGACATCTTAAGGAGGTTTATGATTGGAATCAATGATACATAGTACCTGTAACATGATATATCTCCACTCAATAATAATGGACTCGGTGACATTTTGTCAGGACACTCATTATGTGAAGACCCTGGAATGCTTAAATGTGACAAGAATCATTTTTCATATTCAAGTGAACAAGGGCTTCATCGAGGATCCATTAATACATGTATATTATCAAAACAACATCCTCACTCAACCAGGACTTCATGTTCCGATACTCTGCACATATCACCCATGGGACTTTTCATCAGGAAAACTCGTACAACAATTACCCGGCCTTGAGTCTCGTTATAAAAACATTATCTTAAGAACACGTTGGCACAAGATTATGGACTCATGTGTTGTTGCAGAGCAGAATGTAAAAGCATCCTATTCAGCGCATGCCTAAGTATTGGATTTTGAATATTCAAAGGCACCCTAGCTACCTAATAGCTGATAAATATATGAGATTATTGTTCCAGTTGCAAAAAAAAATTTTCAATGGAAGTAATAGTTGAATAGCTATTGAGTATATTCATATTGATATTGATAATCAGAGATATATTACTTATCAATCAACATCTGTTACACAACAATTATCATGTCAGTTTGACCAAACCATTGACCAAGAACATATTTTGAAATAGCTAATGGCCAGAGACACGAATTTACTTCTCTCAATGGACATCTTCGGAATTCATATAGCATGATTACATCTAACTTTTCAACCTGTGATACCAGGTATTAGGACTATCTGTGTGAAACATCTAAACTATAATCTCAGCTAAGAAATAAGGAAGGGGATTTATTGGCTGGCATTTAAGGTAATGACAAATCTTTGTATTCTTTTACATCATATTTCTTTATGATTTATTGCCGATATTTGAATTTAAGCACTTGATAGCACTGGACTGGGGTAGTTTATAATATAATAATAATTTGAACAAGTAATTTCTTGTTCATTTAGGTGTAATAATCTTCCGCAGATTCTGAGATACGAGTAAGATGTACTCTGTATATTGGTTCACTGTAACTAAATAAGATAAACATACAAATTGGCTTCATTTTGATTGATTGAAGAGCACAGTCCAAAGGTATGTCAAAACTTAAACAATGTTTCACACAGGAAAAATATTATTAGCTAAATATCTTTAGGTTCATGGCATAAAATATCTAATAGAATATCCCAACATAAAATATTTTCTAAAAGATAATTCATTGCAAAAATAAATAGAAAGCTACTCGAGGTAATAATCTTCTTTTCAGGAAATATTCTGAACATTTATTGACTCCTGGGCATTTCCTAACATCTGTCATTACATATCAAAATCAGCCATTGTCCTCTCTTAAGTAAAGTTACGGGATCAAACACAAAGCATAGGTATGTACACCCCCTATGTCTACTGTCTGAAGTGTGTTGGACGCGATGTTCTGTCCCACATCAACTGCTCCAAGTACACCAGGTTTTTTACTACGGCTCGAATAATATGCTCTGTTTTGGTAGAAAATAAGATTCCAAATTTTAAAGTTAAACTGTGTCACTTCGCTAATGGTCTCGGTAGATAGGGACATTTTCATCAGTTTCCTCCCGTTACTGTAATATAGGACACCTTTCATAATGTCCAAAGTTACTGCGTTGATATTGGAGCCGGAGTCAAGTGTTCTTAATCCGGTGCCATCATAAAATACTGTGAACACCTTATCATAACTACAAGCATATACTGTCTTTATTTGCGGATTAACAGCAATAGCAAGGAACCAGTAGGAACCTGTTACGTTCACTAAGATGGTGAAGTTATTCCCACGTGAAGTCATTGTACTAATTGTGTTACTGGGATTAATTGTTGTCATGAACACGATTCCTCTCTCCTCATCAGCTGCCATTCCACGTGTTCTAACATTGTTTCTTATTATTTTATGATGGTAAGTGTCTACGTTTGAGATAATGATTCTGTTGGGATTGTATAAACCAATCAATAACGAGTTTAGTTTGGAAACATAGACAACAGAATCATAATTCGTAAGCGAAAGATAAGGATATATGTCAAAAGATTTAGTTTTGATGTTGAACTGACGGAATTGAAGATGAGCGCGGCTAAAAGGTACAACAAGGATCCGACTTATTGGTCCAGATGTTGTTTTTAGTGTTGTTGGTACAGCAGATTTGGTCGACGAAACAGATGTTGTTTTTAGTGTTGTTGGTACAGCAGATTTGGTCGACGAAACAGATGTTGTATTCAGTGTTGTTGGTACCGCTGCTGTGGTCGAAGAAACAGATGTTGCTTTTAGTGTTGTTTGCTCAGCAGCTGTGGTCGAGGAAACTGTAGGGGTCTGGGTTGTTTGTTTCCAACTTTCTTTGATACTAGTTATGTTAGATGGTTTGCAAATGTCAATATGTGTCCTCAGAGTCTGGTTGAGCTCACGAATTTGACGATCATGCTCTGCTATCTCTGTTGTAAGAATCTCTGTTTGACGGCGATTATAACATTCATTAATTAAAGGAATGTCTCTGCAAGGGTGTCTAGTTGAAGAGTCTCGCGAAACATTCCATTCTCTTAGCTTCTGGTTAAATTCCCGGATTTGACTGTCACGATCTGCTAACTGAACCGTTAACACTTCTGATTTCAGGATATACTTTGAACAAGTCATCAACTCACTGGTTTCTCTCTCAGCTTTCCGGAGGGTTTCCCTAGTCATCATGTTATCCTGAACATGTTCAAGCGCTTTCTTCATTTCATGAAGTTCTCTCTTCATCTGGTGATTACTGCGTTTTAAATGCCTCACCTCAGAGAAAACTTGAAACCTTATCATATCTTCAATGGACTCACCTCTAAGTATATCAGACAGGGCCTCATTGACGTGTTGCCGTATGTTGACCTTCAGTTCAGTCTTGAGCGAAAACATTTCCCTTTTCAGTTCAATCCTCAGGTCAGATTTATCGACGGACAGCTGATGAAGGATCAGATTGGATCTGTTTGTAAATGTTTTCATTTCACCTTCAAGCAAATCCAGTCTTTCATTGTAAATGTCAATACTCTCTTCACACATGGTACCACACAGCAGTGAAACGATGATCCAAGCAGAACAAATGTCAGCTTCCTTCATTGTGTTTGTAACAGAAACACAGCTGTTGACACTGTGATCGCTTGTCCGTGTATATTATAAAGGTGATATCGTCTGACTATGTTAGCAAGGTGGGTTACGACATAACATTACATTTATCAGGTATCCAAGTTAGATAACAAATCTAGGTTTTTCAATGCAGACTGAGGCGTGATGAACATTATCCATATGTACATTGTACCTGTGATGTAAACATGATACGAATTGGACTCTGACTTAGATTTCTCAACATGCTACATGTTTTCACTGTGACCATGACTTGGGACTAAATGATTATAGAGAGGGCTATTTTTACACACGAGGCAATGCCTTAAGATTAAAAGCCAGAGTCGAAGTTTGAAGCAACTCTTCACAGTCAAATCAAGATAACAAATCGACCATACTATTTTATTTATGTCATTATTACAAGGGAAAGAGTACACCTTCAAATGTGGCAATGTATTCCATGTACGGGAAAACATTACACGCGCATCTCCAAATTGATAATTGTTACCAATGCAGTGGATATGGCGAGGATAAAAAAATGACATTGATATACTTATATAAGGATACGGGACCCATAAGCATCAAAATAAAAGTGACCAACACTTTTGCTTTTTGTTTTACCTGTTTAGACCCTTAAACACGTTTCTCATCCTAAACGTGTTTATGAAAGTCTAAACACTATCAGATTTGTGTTTAGCATCAACACACATTAAAGTATTTAGCAATGCATTTAGTATCTAAACATTTTAACCAACAGGACAATATATGACTCTAGGTTAAGAGTTTCACGTTTCAGTACGTCTGTATCAAAATTAAAACATAATCTCCGCCATACCTGAATATTATTAACTATAGTTAAACGAAGAGCAAGTTTACTTCTCTTTAACAAAACATTTGCTATAATGTTTTGTGGAAACAGATACATGCTTGAATTATGGAATATATTGATAAGTAAATAATAATAAGTACGAGTTAATAAATTACAAAAAACTAAATATGGTCAATTTAACCCTCTTGGGTGAAATAATTATAAAAGAGGCATCTTAAATTGACATTCATCATCGGCCATGCCTTTAAGGTATGAAGGTTCCATAATATAAATATCTAAGACAAGTTTGTATAATATCCGTAGCTTTAGACAGCATTTGAAACAGTATCCTCCATCTAAGAATTATCTAATGTACCCTTAGATTTCCAAGATTCTTATTCATGGATTCAAAGATGTACAGAATCAAGGGGCAAATTATTTGCTTGATGCATGTGCAAACTGGCATGCAAATTAACCAACAAGTCATGGTTCATTACCAAATGGCCGGGTTACAAATATATATATAATTTAGTTAGAGGTTATAACATATAATTGTTCACACCATACTCCATATCACAGTCTATAGCTGCAGGTGTGTGGCCGAGATTTTCAGCAGTGCATATACTCGAGTCTCTAAGTGAAAATGGAAAAGCATATATTAATGCATCCCTACATTATGTTTCTCATGATTAAGATAAAATGGTTATTTTTTGTTCATACTAAGGTGTTACAAAGAAAATGTTGTGCTTTAGTTTCCACTTAAGTAGATGTAATCATGATTTAGATTGCATACATAATTAATGCCTTATGTTTTTCTGAATATTCAGGGAACTACTCCAAAATGCTTATTTTCGGAAACTTTGATACCATTTGCGATGTTTGAAGCTTAACTATTAACTTTTTTATGAGAGGGTTAAACATAAAACAGTTGTTCTTGAAATTGTGTATCCGTGGGTGCAAATAAAGTTTCAATATCGGAATTAGTTAAACAGTTCTGATCCTTTGAAATTCGCGGAAAATGGCGATTTGCGAAATATTCTATGACAACATTGAGCTATTTAACAGCACGGTATCAGTGGTTTACCATTGAACATTCTCCAAAGAAAGCATCCACCGAAAATTCTCAAAATCACAAAATGTTTTGTTTCTTTGTCCAAAGTATGACCAAACTATCAACTTTGATACGATAATGATATGCTGTGGGACTGTTAAGCTTGTTATTAAAACGAGATTGCAATCAGTAACTTTGACATCAGTGGGTTTGTCACAGAGTTATTGCCTTTTGATCATGTTGTGCGAAAAGTGGCAATGAACCCCAAAATCATCTGACCCTGGTGCAACTGTGCGGCTGAAACTCCATACAGAAAGAACCACGGTCGTCATTACCTATCTGATTAGGCAAAACCAGGCACTTACTTTAGTGGTCATACCTTCTAATTATACTGGGTGTGTGTTGTTTTATTAGGCTCTTGTCCTGGCATGTTAATATAATCATTGTTTTGAAGCTGGAGCAGGTGGCTGAGTAGAAACTGTTTTAAGTCGTCCTAATTTACTCAAAACTAAAAAGTAAAATATTTTACGACATCAAGGTTGAATATTATTGAAATATCCATAGACAATCTTTTTACGCAATTACTCAAAACTGAAGATTAAAATATTATATTCTGTTCAATCAAGTGTTTGGTAACAGCGACATCACCACAGGAGGAACAATTTATATTTTGAATTTTAATTTTCAAACTATATGGAAACAGACAGTCGTCCTATTCCACATTAGAACATATACTGGATAGACGAGATGACCAGTAACTGTGTATTGACAGAATCAATATTACTGGGGACGTCGTAACTTTGACAATAAGATCCAATGAATTTAATAAATAATGAAGACAATACAAATGACAGAGTGTATTTGATATTGCAGCTGATACCACACACTGGTTATATACCCATATTTGGCGTTAACGTAACAAATGAAGAACTTTCTCTTTGATCTGAAGCATCGTGTTTTAGCATTCAAGGATTTCATGGAACTTTATTTGTATTTTCTGATATGCAAATATAATCTTCATATTGGATGTTTGACATTTCTGGTCAAATAACATGTATACATCAAACTGTCAAGTAGTAGATATATTTGTATATGTAACTCAGTCACAGGAGTTAATATATGAGAAGAGATATACATAACATTCGATGAAAAATGTCAAATATCCTATTTAACATGAATCCAAAGACAATGGAAAGTTTCATAAATGATCTTAATTTCAAGAATGGAGTGTCCAGATTGTCTCATGGTGAAACAGTGTATCAGTTCTTTAATTTCACAGTAATAATACATTGCATCGTGTTAAAATCACATATTTCATAATTTAAAAAAGTGATAGGAGTATTTATCTAGGAAGTAGGTTTTTAGAAAATGAAATAATGTGTGCTGCTAAATTGAGCTATTATTGATTTTATAACCCTAAAGTCGCTAGAAAATCTAACCAGTGTCTAAATCTTTGGAACCACAATTTACGTTGTCATTTGAATCTGTCCATTAGCACTTTTTGCATCAACATTAAGTGCAGAACAGAAAGATCAAAGAGATCTGGTTGAAGTGATTTGCGTTATAAAACATGTTTAGAAAGGAATAGTGTCTCCTTACCATATGGTCTTTGTTTGTGACTAATACAAACTTTATTCACACACATATTTAGTTGGTTATATTCTATAGTCATTATCAACGTATATTTATGGTATTAGTTTCACTAAAGTGACAAAATAAAAACATATATACTTTATCAAACATATTCATTTACTATTAATAAAGAAACAGAAATGACAGATATAAATACACTGCCGTCCAAAAGAAACGCCCACATGAATCTTAAAGATGAATTATATTACTTTAACACATAATTAATGATCGTATCAAGTTTATAATGAAACAATATTTGATATGACAATCCATTGGCCATGAATTCCACAACCACCCGTGACCACGCCCCCCAAAAACCTGCTACTTCCGGTTTTTGATTTGTACAATAAGTTTATTACCATGACCACATATGCAGAGTTATCACTTTGGTATTTTGTGGACAGGTGAACATTGTTAGGAGGACTTTGGTGGTATGGTCTTCGGATTTACAGAGTATGGTGCAGCAAAACTGTTTTTAAACCATGATCGAAAACTGAACAGTTACCATCTCTAATTTTCCCCCTAGAACATGCAAATTTATGAAACTTCGATATTTTGTTAAAAAATGATGCAACTTCATAATGCCACACTTTGGTTAACATGCTCCTCATACTTTTTCTGAAATCTCATAAAATATCTGGTGGGCGTTTCTTTTGGACGGCAGTTTATTATGGCTTGGACATTGCCAGATGGTACCTTTAACCACCTTATAATGATGTTAAAAGATCTAAAATGAAAGGTGCCTTCAGAAAATCATAAAATAACAGGACTTTTAGAAGTTACTTACAATATAAACTTTAGAGTAATGTATTTGAATGACATTTGAACCTGCTATCTAATGAAAGTATCCAAGTCACAAACACAATATAACATTTGATGTCATGTTTTGGTAATAATTTTGTCAAATATTCAAAATTATTAACATGTTTCTAAAAAAACGTATTCAAAGTTTTATCCTACACTCTCGAAAATATATAGATATTTGTTTAAACATAAATATATATAATCTAAAGAGACATTTATCATAACGTGTGGATTATATATAGCAATTGAGATAAATTACATAAAACATAAATATATGAAAATATTACAGTTTCATTTTTTCAAGATATCATCTTGAACATTCAACTTTTGGAAACGGTTGAAATATTATGTGATAGCACCTTAAAGCAACTTTTGTTAACGCTTAAATACAACTTTTATACTAAATGACTGCTTACCCTTTTGTTAAACTTCAGAAAATAATTGTAAAAATATTGATGAAAGTGGCAATATATCAGTGAAGCACTGAAATGAAACGCCCATTATTATTATTGCCTTATACCCTTTGACTGGTTTCCTCTTTGCAAAACTATTTGATTGTCCCCTGGACGTCTACTTTTTTAGAACTTGTTTTATTTAAAGAGGAAATGTTCAATCTACCGATAGTGATGTCTAAATGGAAATTTATAATTGAAGTAAATGGTTCTTAACAATTTAATACAATCACAGTTCCACATGTTGATAGCATTTCAGGAGAGTCATTAAGGGAAAGCTATCGACTGCCCTGGTAGGAATATTTTTCGCCTTTAGTTAACTTCACATCTTCCTAGAAGACAAGTTGGTGTTTATGATCGGGATAATCATTTATACAAATATATAATTGATTTTGAATTCTGCTGTAGTCAGTTATTTTTTTATTATTCGAATTTGTCTTTATCCTTTAATTTCTTGTCATTACAAGTGACTCGTTTAAACCTGAAGCCAATAGCAAGCAACATTCTTTAACGATTGACCAAACAATGCATATCAATTAGCATGTATTTCCCACACTCTACATATAAACACCCATGTGACTTTTCATCTAGAATGAAAAATAAAAAGTCGATTTTAGAACGACTTACAACAAGTTGGGGTCAATCTTCAACGAATTCTTCTTGCTAAAGATGTCTTATAATCGACTAATTAGATCGCTAGTTTCCATATTCCCATGTTTTAATTTTAATTGATGTTTTAACAATGAATGTGGTGACTATGGGAAGATTCATCCCTGGGTTACCGAGATTACTGTTGATGAGCTGAAGCAGGAGCTTGGATATGATTAACATTATTGAACTATGTAAAGTCACTGAAAGTCTCTCTATACACCTATCGGTAACATGATACATGGGTGTTTCCATGAACGTCATCAGCTAATGTGGGACACATAGGTTCTATTTTAGAATAATAAAATTACCAAATATAAATGGTTTGTATTATGTATAAATGGTTATTCTTTCAGTATCTTAAGCATTGAATATAACTTATTCACATGGGAACAAAATATACAGGTTTGAAAAAGCAGGTGTCCAAAATGTAACGCTTGTTACACGGTGTCCATTTTAATGTAACCGTATGAAAATATGATTTAATTTTTTTGATTTTTTGCTGTAAATTACACAATTAGTGGTTTGTTATCAAAGTGAAAACACTTTTCCCCCATGTTATTGAAAGGAATAACTGTTACAGCCATTTCATGTGTAGTCCAGAATCTTGGTACTTTGAGGAGGTACAAACATTCAGTTTAAATAATTTAGGAAAAGATATTGACATAGAATCAATGAATAGTAATTTAACATTTTAGTGACAGACATACTTCCAAAAGAGGATGAGGAAATCAATGATGTCTGGAATCGTAATTTAGCAAAATTCATGATACTGTAACTCCTGTTACATTGGACACCATGTAATACCCCCATCACACCGAACCCGTTCTCACTACGTTCTTGTTATTTTTGGAAGAACGGAATTGCCGTATTGCGAACCTACTAAGGACGAGTAAGAACGTTGTGCAGTCGGGACGCGATTGCAATACGTTTGTGCACAGTTTCCACCCAGTCCATGACGTCCTCAGTCAGATCGAACTCGACCGCAGTACGACCATAGTCAGTTGCTCTAACGTCCAAATATGTGTAAATAAATTAAATTGTTTCGATTGAGTTCTTAGTACGTTCCTACACAGTTATAAAAGTTCGCATTAGGTTGTCATTGCGTTCTACTCGTTGTTAGTACGTTTGCGAAATCTCTACACAGTTCTTACGACGTTGGCAGTACGATGCGAATGAACTGGTATAAATACAGGCGTGTTAATACGTTTATCACTTTGGTTATATTAATGACCAGAGAACCATGAACAGAGTTACTGCTCTCAGTATGTTGAATGGCTGATTTGAGTTCTGGTCTTCCTTTGTTTGCTTTTCTGACTCTGATCGGTCTCAGACATGTTAGTCTCAGACTGTGTCACAGAAGATTCCGAAGGTGCAGGGGATACTGCTCTCTCGGGAACAGAAGACTCGGTCGCTATGACTTCTACAGGGGTTGAAGATATTGTATTTGGTTTTCTTTGAACCATCTTCTTCTGAATACACTTCTTCTTCCTGGGAGGCATGATGTTTTCACCTTGAAGTTCAGAACGGCAATGAGAACGGACAATAACTTTCTGGGTATTTATAAAAAACGAGGCAGGACGTGACGAGCACGCACTGAGAACGGAATGAGGACGGAGTGAAAATGGAGAGAACTGTCTTAAAACGAGTTAGAACGGTATTGTTCGTATTAAGAACGAGATAGGTCTAGTCAAGAACGACTTAGGACGGAATTGGACTGGCTGAGAACGTTGTGAAATCGAGGTGAACGGTCAATATTATACAATCTAAACGTGGTACCAACTGTCTGAGAACGGCGTAAAGACTAGATGGACGTTCTGAGAACTGTTTGTGAAGGTACTGGGGTCGTTGTTTGATATACAGGAAACAAAAGTTGCTCGTTTCTATCCCGTTCGAGGCCGTTCTACAATATTTTTTGGACGGAGTAGAACGTAGTGAGAACTACCTTGGTGTGACTCAGGCATAGGCTTGTTACATGGTGTCCTAATTTCTGTGATGATCTGACAATTTATAAACAGGACTAACTACACTACAACTCAACAAAACATTTGTATGATTCAGAAGAGTAATCTATTTGAAGCTTGATGACATTGTGATAGGGAAAGCAATCATATTAGGACACCAAGTAACGCTTGTTACATGGTGTCCTAATTTATGTGATGGTACCATAGCTACAAATCCTTTTTAGAGACTGCCAAACATAAAAATATGAACATATAATCAAGAGTATTTGTCCAATTAAATCACATAATGGGTAAAATATATATTGAATAACCAACTCAGTACAAGTGATTACGGGAAATGTGCACTCTTTCCGTAATCACTCGTACCTAGTTGGTTACTCTCTAATTAATTAATTCCACCTTTTGAGCTGTAGAAGTCAACTGATAAGAAAAGTCCATTATATTGTGAATATTCAGGATGAGAAAATTCTATTCTAATTTATTGAAACCATGCCTGAACTAACAATTACTCAACTCAACATGTAATGAACAACTCATATCTTGAAATTCCTATCTGTTCGTTTCGTTAAAATCTAAGAATTACGTGTAAACAATATCCATGATCAATGTACACTCCAACAATAAAAAAAACAAGCTGTGTTTGTGAAACACGAATGCCCCCTGGGTGCATTGTCAGCTAAGGTCAAGGTCACGAGGTCAAATATGATGGTGTCATCTGAAAGGTCTCACACCAAGGGGTGCACATGTCAAGACCTAGCTCTGACCAATCAAAAGTTATAGCGTGGATTAAAGTTTATGGACAAACGGACAGACAGACAGTCGGACGGGTGAAAAACAATATACCCCCGGAATCTCCGATTCGGGGGCATAAAAACCCAAAGATGTCAAGCCTCAACAAGAAATTTATTCAGATATATCTATTTCAATCATGGTTCATTCAGGATCCGCCATTCCGCCATTCCTCCTCCTCCTCGTCAACTTTCATATCTGAAAAGAAACAGGACATTGTATAAATATTGCAAAGAAAAGGAAGTGTTTGATTGAGAGTTATTTTCATTTACAAATTACTGTTCTTAAGGTTAAATCGGCAGTAAACCTGAAATGTATAGTAGAGCCGAGCACCAATCATCTTGATGTCTGGTAGTGGCAGACTTCTAACTACATCTTCTTTCATGACCGCATATGTCAAAGAGTTAAAGACCCATTGAGTCTTCTTCTTTGAATAGTAGTTGACCATTGGCCAATTACAAACCTGTGAATTGAAAGAAAAGTGTAAACATCATGAATCATCTTAAATAAATACTTAATTAATTTCAGTGTGTCAATTGATGATACTTAAATGTTATGTATCTGGATTATTTATAAACATTATTATCAATTGATACCCCAATGACCTGTCATCTTTTATATAAATAGGTACATGGAAGAATTGTACAATCAATTTTTTTAAAGAAACAGAAGTCAAAAGTTGTAAATCAACAGGTATCCTTTAAGGAAAGACAACAAACGACTTACATTCACAAATTGAAATCACTCACAACAAATTTCGAGTTGTATAAAAAATATAAAGTATACAAATTTTGAGTTGTCTCAAAAACTTATTAATGCAAAATGGAACATGGAAATGTTGAAACGCAAATAAAATAGGTTAACATGACCATAGAAACCAGTAATGAAAGTAAACAAACAGAACTAATACCGTGTTGCTACATGTACTTACAAGTGCAGGGAGTAATTCATTTCCATGTTTGATCAAAATGTATTCTCCACTGGGGTATCTATCCACAGATGAAACTGGGTGAATTTCAAATACATGCTTACCTAACAGGGATCACTTTGGGCAAGTATTTGGGGATATTTACTTATTGATGTACCAAGATATCGCCTAATGAATACTGGCACAAGTAGAAAATCACAGATTATCCCCCAAAACACTCTAACCAAGGTTGATTCCTGCTAACATGCTTATTTTTTCAAGTAAAAGATGATAAGATGAAAGATTAAAGTGAAAGTTTACTACAAACTTACGAGTCTGATTCAAGGCCGGGAACATCGTCATTAGCCGTGTCCGTCTTGACGGGTGCCACCTCTCCATTTCCACCACTGTACAACATGAATGTTGAGTTGTTTAATTAAGAGTAGTTGAGATGAAAGATTAAACTTAAAGTGACAGTTTACTACAAACTTACGAGTCTAGATTTCTTTTTTTCAGCATCTGATTCAAAGCCGGGAACATCAGGGTTGCATCTAGGATTTTAACAAAGTGGGGCATGTGCCCATCTAACACAGAAAAGGGGGGCATCAGGTTTTTGTTTAGGGGCACTGAAATCAATGACTAAAATGAAGCATTCAGACTGTACCACATAACTGAAATCAGAACAAGTCCTTTTAACTGTTGCTAAATGTTTCATTTCAAATTCAATACAAATAGAAAATGAATATTAAATATTTACCCGATCTTGACTGTAACTCACTGGTCCTCATGGCGATTTTAATCTTCAGGCACAAAATGTCTCAGTCCATACTCCAAAGAATGAATTACTCACTCAGAGAACTCACATACACATAGATTAACACTCAGTTCAGCAAACTAACAAAGTGGCTGACAAAGTTAAAAACACTTGCAAACAAACAGTAAAAATGTAATAGGTGTCAAGTTACTGTCAACTCATGAACTGTGAAAATGAGCAATTACTTTCTGAATAATCTTCTATCCTTCTTGCTTTTCCACTTATCCAAGGCTTTGCGAAAGTCAAACTGTCGCAGAGGGGGCCCTTCAATGTTCATGATCATCAGGCGATTAAGAGTGTCTCCCTCTAAACGATTCCTTGAAGGGGTTTTGATAATATTCTGCTGACTGAAGCCACGCTCACAGTCAGCAGTGTGAAAAGGCATAACCAGACTCAGAGCCACTAGCTTCAGCAAATTTGGGAAAGTTTCTACATGATGTTGGTACACAAGTTTCCACAATTCCAGCATTCTGTCCCTTGGGTACATTGCTCTTTTAATAACTGTCTTTGCTAGTTTCCATTCAGCTGGAACTTTGTCACAATCAAAGAAAGGTGGACTCAGAGTTTCATCATTCTTAGATTTCTTCTCCATTCCAAAATGATTACTCAGTAACCGAATCTTCTCATTGCCATGTTCTTCCAATTCTTCTTCAGATAGGAATGTTAGAATTCTGAGACCAAATACATCAAAAGCCTCTGCAACTTCCCTGCATTCTTTCGGAAACCTTTGCCTCATTTGACTTTGCAAAGCTGTGATAAAGTCTTTCCTGGCAGCAGTGATGTCGTCAGTTGCCTTCCGAACTGTACTTCTATGAAAGTTCAGTTCAATTCCATGAAACTTCAACTTCTCCTTCCCTGTATCAGTAGAGGAAACTAACTTCTCTTTCATCTCAGCTTGGTAATGGGTCCCCCCACTGTCAACCCTCTTCAGTGTAGTGTATATTCCATCCAATGCAGGGCCTACAGATGCTATATCCACATCTGACTTTTGTAGCATAATGCTAAACTGTGCAAGATGGGGAATAATATCCATCATAATATGAAGGAAAGCTACAAATCTGTAATCTGTAATCTTTGCAAGAATGTCCTCAGACTGCTTGTTCTTGGAATTTTTGAAATATGTCACCAGTGCTTTCCAGCTGTGGAAAACAGCATAAAGGGCATCGTAGAAGGCTAGCCACCTTATCTCATGAACTTCACACACTTTCAAAGTGGGACTTTCAAGAACCTTTTGAATCCTTTGCAACTCTGCTGCCCTGTTAGCAGATTTCTCAAAATAGTAGAAAATGTCCTTGAATGTCTTTTCAAAAGTATCCTTGATATATGGTATATTTCTGGAGGCCTGTGAGGTACACAGATTGAATCTGTGAGCCATGCAATGTATGTTTATCAAGTGAGGGGCTTTCTCTCTCAACCGTGTTGCAACTCCACTCTTTGAACCAGTCATTACAGCGGCACCATCACTTCCGAACCCAACAATCTTGGCTAAACTGATTCCTTTTTCATGTAGAAATGCCGTGATCTTGTTGAAAATAATTTATGCAGTGCAGGTAGGTGTAGCAATGGTAACATTTCCAAGAAAGTGTGTTGATGGGATGAAAGTATTGGGATCAATTATCCTTCCATACACAACTAGCTTCTTCGAATTTGATATATCTGTTGATTCATCCGTTAAGATGCTCAAGTATGGACTCTGCTTCACTTTCTCCATAAGTTCTGCCTCAATTACATCAGCAATGCATTCCTGAAAAATAAATAATTCATTGTATAACATTGTCAAGTTTAATAATTATTATATCAATATATAATGGGTACAAGAAAAGAGTTATTTCTCTTTGGTAAAAAACCCCAACAGATTCTGCTTAAACAGTTTAGACTAATAAAATCACACTTTGCTTACAGAATAGCCCCCTCATAAAAATTGAAGAAAACTTAACATGAAATACAGTGAAATAAACATCAATCATACTGTATCTGTCCATGTTTACTTCTGAATTATTTTGCAATAATTTCATAAACGACTACTAACTGACTAAGTTCAGAATCATTTGAATGTTTCCAAAAACTTCCTAAACTTGCAAAATTTCGACAGACCAATTTCACTTATGGTGAAATTAATCAAGTTAATTACAAATGTCAACATTGTCAAAATTGCATTTCAAGGATTTTCAACAGTTTAATATTACAACATGTGACAATGTACAGACTGATATCATATGTTATTATATGAATGGATGATTTCCGCCTTTCTGATTGGTCCACTCGGTCACATGACAGCCTTGACGCCGAGCGATGTCAACCTCTGTGAGTCGCGAGAGGTTGATAACGAAATCCACACACCTCCGGTGGCTAAAAATAGATTTGGGAAATCCTGGTCTTGAGCTCCGTACTACGCGTGTAACTATGTGAGTCAAGCGGTATAGGCATCGCTTCGCCCTGTAGCTGCTGAATTAGAGTGAAGTCCCTTTCCGTATTGACAATATGGCAGACGATATGTCAGTTTCAAAGAATGAAATATCAAAACAAAGATTCGGGAGTGTTTCAGCCGAGGAAATAAACCGACTGTTGAAAGAAAAAGATGCGCCGAACACCAGGAGGGCAACAGCCGGTGCTGCAAAGACTATGAAGGCCTACCTTCAGGAGAAAGGTTTGCCGACGGAGTTTGAGACACTTGCATTATCGGAGCTTGACAAAATACTTGCAAAATTCTATGCCGAGGTGAGACAAGAGAATGGCGAACAGTATAAACGTGGTACTATGTTTTCCCTACGCCATGGAATTAACAGATATTTGGCCAGTATCGGAAAGAACATTGACATTATTCATGGCCCAGCTTTCACTGAATCAAACAAAGTATGTGTAGCCATGACAAAGGAATTAAAGCGCCTAGGGAAGGGAGGAGTTGATCATTATCCACCAATAGATGAATCAGATCTCAAGAAAATGTATCAATATTTTGACACGGACGATAACATCAAGCTACAGGAAAAAGTTTTTGTTGACATCATGTTGTACTTTGGGAGGAGAGGGAGAGAAAACATCCACGAACTAAAGGTGTCTGACTTTGCGGCTCAGCGAGACTCAGAAGGGCAGATATACATCTATATGACGAAAGATGAGCTGACGAAAAACCACCAGGATGACCCAAACAGTGCGAAAGGGAGAATGTATTCTAAACCAGGTAATTTTCATTTTTTTCTGTTTTTATAAATTCACAACATGTTCATATTTAAGTATCATGAACAATTAGATAATATTTTCAAGCAATTGTTTTAGTAATATTATGTTTTTATTTTTTTAAAACCCTATTCTGCTTGTTGAAAAGGATACTTTTCTTTCATAGAAAATAAAAACTAAGAATTATCCCATTCACATGTTTACAGCCTGTATTACAATATACTGTTTTGTAAACTGATTGTAATGAGGTGATAAATCAAATTAATTTTCTTTTAAAGGGTTCATAAGTGAAATAAAACCTAAATTTTCCATTTTGTTTTCAGATGATGTCATGTGTCCTGTGAAGACGTTCATGAAATACAAGCGACACCTCAATAGCCGTTGTTCAAGATTGTTTCAACGCCCGTCCAAGAATGAAAACACTGATGCCTGGTATGATGCTGCACCTCTCGGTCACAACTCGGTCACAACTCCATCGGTGCTATGCTTCCTTCCATATCTGAGAAAGCGGGATTGTCCAAGCGCTATACCAACCACTCTCTCCGGGCAACTGCTGTCCACGTACTGGATTCATCAGGACAGTTTGCAGGACGCCACATCATGACCGTTACTGGACATAAATCTGAGGCAAGTTTGAAGACGTACACTGGGTTTACAGAGCCGAAAATCAAGAAGAAGATGTCAGATGCCATTTCCAGTTCCTTTCGCGAGGGAGGAAAATGTGGAATGAAGAGGAAGGCAAGCAGTACTGTCACCAGTCACACAGGAGGGCAACAAGAACTGTTTCCAGATGCTGATATTGTGCCTCTAACCAGATCACAGGAGAACACTCTCATGGAAGATCTTGACCTAGACTTTGACCAAGAATTTGATGATGTGGTGAAAACATTAGATTTGTGTAATCAGGAAAATATTGCAAGCCAATCTAGTCCCAAACAAGTGGTGTACAAACCAAACACATGGCAAAATATGTGTTATAACATATCTACCCAGCGGTCTATGCCATTCCCTGTACTTAACAACTGTACAAATGTAACAGTAAACTACAATTTTAACAAATAGAATATCAGCTTGAAATTCCAAGCACATGTGTATTGTTTATACAACAGTATCACTATTTATATTGTTAAACAGAGTCATTAAATGATTTTGACTGTGATAATTTGAAACTGTTGGGTGTGTATTGCCTGTTAAAAGTTCTTTATCTTGAAGTTGACAATAATTTCACGACTAATTTGAAAAAGATGAAATGAAAACCCTGGACTCAAAAATCATAATGTTCCTTGAAAATGTATCAATAATCATATGTCAAGGTTTATCCATTACTGTTTTACTATATATGTGGCAGAGTCATAACTGACTATAAGTCATAAGTGAATATTTTCAACTGTGATATTTTGAATTGTTGGAATGTTATTTACTATTTCAAAGTTCAAATTGATTTAAAGATTAAACAATTTGAATTTTCAACTTGTCTTGTATTTTTTATGTATCATGATGAAAATTCCACCTCATAGCTTCTATATTACACAAAATAATTAATTTTAAACGTTTTATGCCCCCGAATCGGAGATTCTGGGGGAATATTGTTTTGCACCTGTCCGTACCTTGGGCAAAACTTTTAATTATTAATAGCTTGGTTTTTGATACTTGGCATGTTCATATCTTGTGATGGGACCTTTTAGATGACATCATGGTATTTGATATCGTGACCTTGACCGTGGCTCATAAATTGCATCCGGGGGCTTTCGTGTTTCACAAACACATCTTGTTCCATATAATAAAACAATTATAGACTTCAGACTCGGTTGATCCAAGGATTTATCGACCTTGGACACCTGATATTCACCTCGGCTTCGCCTCGGTGAATATCACGTGTCCAAGGTCGATAAATCCTTGGATCAACCTCGCTAGAAGTCAATAATTGTATATTGTAGCATGTTTATAAAATATTTACTCCAAGTCTCCAACACGACAAAGGTAAATTGAATATATATATATATATATATATATATATCAGGCATGTAGGTATCTTGAAATATTAATAATGGGTTTTTTTTCTAATGGATATATGTAAACATTTATTTTCATAATTACATTTTATTAAGTATTTTATTGACTAAATCAAATTGTTTTAATTGCAATAGCTACCTGATATTCTTCAACGGAGATTCTTGAAGTGTATGTAGCATTTTCTCCAACCTTCATGCTGCTCACATCTATTCCCTGGTAATCAAAAAAGTCCAGAAGTGGTAAAGACTTGAGAGACGCACAGTTTTCTTTAGCCAACCAATAAACTGTTTCAAACGCACGAAGCATTGATTCTGCAAGCTTTGCGAAAGCATTTGATGACAACACTTTAAAATTACTACGTAGTTTCAAATCTTCCATCGCTTCTTGGTGATCAGTTATTTCAACGTGTCTGTCCAGTGTCGAAGTACGGAAGTTCGTATTGCCACCTCGGCTTGCAAAGCTGTTAGTTTTTCCCGTTTGAATGCACCACTTGCACACCATTCCTCCGGAATCGTTCGTATCTAACCATGGGCGATCTTTTACCCATTCTTGAATGA
The DNA here is from genome assembly GCA_936450465.1 of Gibbula magus. NCBI lineage: Eukaryota > Metazoa > Mollusca > Gastropoda > Trochida > Trochidae > Gibbula > Gibbula magus. Next base: position 39,932,718 of record OW388294.1, on the reverse strand, counting down.
AACAGTACTTCCGTTTTTTGTCAACTTGTAAAATTTTACTAGGGGTTTGACCGCTGGTAGATCCATCGGCATCCGTGGATGAAGCCGATATCGTAACAGTTTGTTCATCAGTATGTCGCGTATTTTCGATAATATCAACAAATTGGTAGTCATTTTTTTCGCTGTCATCATTTTGGTTTCGAAAGAAATAAAACAACGTTCTGGTTTTCTTTTTCGGCGCCGCCATTACTGCCAATGTCACCAGAAAGCATGGTAAGCTCACGTGACCGATTTGGCCAATGAAAATGGCTTTTGTTTATGCTTTGATATTTAGGCCAATCAAAACGCTTCTCTCAACCAACTTAGGTTAAAAACCGAAAGTGAGAAGTTCTTTAGACTCAAGTTTACAAGTTTTCGTGAGTCACCTGTATCGTTTACAAATTACGTTTTGCAGACCCATTTTTTAATAATTTGAAGGATGTAAAAAAAAAGATCATATGCCGTGTTGTTCATCAGAAAATGCGGCATTTACAGTAATTTTGCGGCACTAGTGCCGCACAATTTCTTTAAAAATGCGTCAATTGAAATATTTTTGCGGGGATGCCGCAATGCCGCACGGCTAGATGCAACCCTGCGGGAACATCATCATCAGCTGTGTCCGTCTTGACGGGTGCCACCTCTCCATTTCCACTACTGTACAACATGAATGTTTAGATGTATTTGTAGTTTAATTAAGAGTAGTTGAGATTAAACTTAAAGTGACAGTTTACTACAAACTTAAGAGTCTAGATTTCTTTCTCAGCATCTGATTCAAGGCCGGGAACATCATCAGCTGTGTCCGTCTTGACGGGTGCCACCTCTCCATTTCCGCCACTGTACAACATGAATGTTAAGATGTATTTGTAGTTTAATTAAGATAAGTTGAGATGAAAGATTCATGCTTGCCTAACAGGGATCACTTTGGACAAGTATTTGGGGATATTTACTCATTGATGTACCATGATATCGCCTAATGAATACTGGCACAAGTAGAAAATCACAGATTATCCCCAAAACACTCTGACCAAGGTTGATTCCTGCTAATATGCTTATTTTTTCAAATAAAATATGATAAGATGAAAGATTAAAGTGACAGTTTATTACAAACTTACGAGTCTAGTTCTCTTTTCTCAGCATCTGATTCAAGGCCGGAAACATCCAACACATTTCCCTCAGCGTAAGAAAAGTCCATATTCTCGTCACTGAATAAGAATGCTATTGATAAAATCATATTCATATCTAATGTGTTATATAACTTTTGTCATCTTTTGAACTGTTAGAAGTCAATTGAATCAATTGAAAGTCACTGCTTTACTATTCAAGGCAACTACCGGTAAATAGACAAATTCAGTTAGAAATGTTAGGTACTTAACAGTGCCAATAATTATTTTGTAAGAATCTTTTAGGAAGATAACAAACATCAGACGACAAAATAATTTACATTTTTAATATATTATTGGCTTCTTATACTTACTTCATCAAAGAATCCATAATACCATCGATGAGGCTTTCAGTCAGTGACACATCAATGTTTGGTGTGAACATGGCACATTCATTATCTATCAAGTCCAATCCAGGCTCCTGTTTGTGTTGAGCAATAGTTGGAACAAAATGGTTTGGTGTCCAGTTGAGACTAGAAAGATCTTGTCGAGTGCTGGTCCACATGATAAATGATAGGTTTACCATCCTGTACCTGTGGGAGAATCTGTCTATTCAAGACCATGTGAGGAACTTGGTCGCCATGCTTTGGGTAGACTGACAGAATGTTGGTACCAATAACAGAAGCTGCTGAAAAAAGCTGCCAAATCCCCATGTATGATCCATTTTTCACGACGGACATCACTTCAGCATTGTATATTCTCTCTGTCATAATTTGAGTTATGTTGTCACCAGCAGTATAGTGGTCCGATGAGATTGTGTAGGTTTTGCTCAAATTGGAAGCTTCACATTCTGGCAGCGAAATGCCTGTGTTGAGGTAGGTATTGTCAGTGTAGTTTGTGTTGGTAGCCATTTCAACCACAATCCTTACTCTCATCTCTACATGTGCATTTTCATGTCCAAAGCATGCAACACTAATGGCTCTTGGCAGACAGTTACCATCCCCAGTAACTATGATTGGGAGGTCGGTCTTGGATCCCAATGGCAAGCTTTCTTGGTCGAGTAGTCTCAGAGCAAACTTGTCGGCAACAAGGTGATTGTCAACCATGTTCACGTGTTCATCTACATTCAGATGTAGGCCTTTGTCTGCAACTTAAAGATGACAGTGAGTACAAACAGCTTGTAAGTCATCGAATGATGAACATCTCTGTAATCGAGACAAGACATTGAAGAAATATTCTTCTCTTGTGGTATCTGTCAAGGCAAGAGTCACCTGTGAAGGCAATTTTGACATTCTTGGCTTCCTTGCTCGTTTCGTTATTTTGCCTTTTTTGGCCTTGACCTTTGGTTTCTTCGGAACTTTTCCCACAAGCTTTGCTTCCCACTCATCCACATGGTCAATTGCCTTGCAAGGTGAATCATCAGTTGTCTCGTCAATTTCCTTGTCGAAATACCAGAAGAACTACTTCTACATGGTTTGATTGAGTGCAGTTTCCGTGTTCCAGGAATCGACTTTATATTTGTTCTGTCAGGCAGATGGGACGGGTTCGGTTGATTTCATTTGCCTCAACAAATAAGAAAGTGCGGCTCTTGTGGGTTGTACAGTTTACATCTTTGTTGGTCAATTCAGCCTCTGCAAACTCGAAGAATTCTAATGCAGAACTCACCCTTGCCCATCTTGCTGCAACTGCCTGAGACACCACTCTTTTGACAACACCAAACTCTCCATCACATGGACCTTTGCCATGACTACTACCGAAAAAGTGTTTCTCAATTGGGAATCCAAAATCATTGGGACTGTTAGCAACATCAGCAAATGGAGTTTTGGACTTGAATTAGCTAGCGGCCCCGTCCGAGAAATGGATCTCTCTTTCTATTTTGAGACCATGAGTATGTGAGAGATGATTATTTGCCATGGTCACAAAATGTTGAGCCGCATGACTGTCATGGCATTTATCATCAGAAATAAAAAAGATGCTGTCGTGGCTGTTTTGTCCACATACAGTGCATTTGAAGTAGGCAACTATGGAGAAGAGCGTTGCCTGGTCATGTGACCAATGGGCACTCTGAGCTTCGTCTTGGTATATGCAAGTGTAGTTTTCCGCATAGTCCATGCAAAGAATCGCCCAATTTTCCGGAACATTTTTGACAAAGTCCTTAGAATTGATGGTGTTGCCACATGGTATCGTGGAGATTTAAACTGAATGTTTCTATTTCTTCTGACAGCTCTTTCAGGAAAACTGCTACAGAATCGTTTTTTAAACGGAGCATCATTCTCGTCTTTTGTTTTCCAGTTTTTGCATCATTGTAGGTTTGACTTTCCCATCTGTTCCAAGTCATTGTTTTGTTGTTCGCAAGGGCCTTTTTGGTTCTCTTTTCCACTTGTTTAACGCCACACTTCTCACATACACGGTTTATGCATTGTTTGCTGTAGAAAAGATTGTCAGCTTCCTTACAGCATAGAGAATGTTCATTGATGTCATATTTATCCTTAAATCCAAAGTCCTCTTTTCTTCCAGCTGTAGCTGTCTTTACTGCCTTGATTTTAAGTTCTATGTTTGTATAGTATTCACACAAACAGTTTTGCAAACAGTTACTTTTCATTGTCTTGACTGATTTGGGTCTAAGCTCTGCAAATTTACTAAAGCCTAAAACACAACTTGGATTCTCTTCCCCGAATTGGTTGTAGGTTCTTTTAAGGCTTTTTTCAAGTACATGTCTGGGTTCCAAGGTTTTACTTTGGACTGCTCTCTTCTCAGGCAAGCATGTTGATACGCCAGGATTTTTTTAAAAATTCTGTAACTTTCTCAACTGTGCCATCATCCAGGCCAACGCGTTGCTTGTTCTCCCAGACTCCTTCAACTTTTGAGGCCTTCGAAAGAAATCGCCAGGATACTCCACTTTCTTTCCTTTCCATCCTTGACCCTTTGCCTTTCTTCCATGGAATCATTCTTGTCAATAACCTTCGCCTCTGTAGTGTGTGGCTATCACGCTTTCTTCTGTTGGTCTTAAATTCACAAGACAGTTTTTCCATATTTTTAGCAAAGGTTTTTATTTTTTTATTTTTGCTTGGCGAGAGGGGGAATATACCTTCATCTTCCAGCGCCTTGCGTTTTCGTGGAGTTGTCTTCGTTGCTAATGTACCTATAACCCTTACATACTTTTGAGGCAATAAGGGGATAGATTTCTTCGACCTGTAGACTGCTTTGCGCTCTGCATCTTTTGAGTACCCAGTACTCTTTTCACTTTTGACTTTAGTTCCGTTTGCTTCTTTTTTTAGAGCGTTCGCTTCTTTTTTGAGAGCGTACAGTTGTCGTCTCCGCTCGTTTATCCTCCTTTTCCTTTGAGGTGTCATGTTATCTCTCTGTTTTTGTTTTCCACTTTTCTCGGGTTGTCTTAACCTTGTGCCTTGTTTTAGGGATTGTTTTCTTACCTGATACATCAAGTTGCTGGCCTGTAGCATTCGCATCTTCTAATTCCTTCTGTCTTTTCTTTCGCCAATTTGCTACCCTTTCTCTTGTTGTTTTCCTTTGCTTGTCTCTTTGTTCATTGGATAAGTTTGCCCTGTAAGACCTGTTTCGTTCCCTATTATATTCCAAATATGTTTTGTACATGTCTGGGTTTGCCTTTATTCTTTTCTGATAATCCAGCATTCTTTTGCGAGGATCCATTATTTGTAATTGCTATATTTCCATGACCATTTTTCCAAACGTAAACATTTCGATCATAAATATTTCTATCATAAATATGGATATTTTCCAACACCGCTGAATTTATTCCGCACTGTCGGATTTTTCCAACACCGCTGGAAAAATCACACAGAAATCTGTCGATAATTTCCAACACCGCTGAATTTATTCCGCACTGTTGGAATGACCTACGTGACCGGAGCGGTCAACTATCAATGAAAATTACCTCAAAATACAAGATGCATGCTTGCAAATGCTTAAATATACATTAATCTAGCAAAACCGGACAATAAAACTGTAATTGCAAACAATTAGACAACTCTAACTAATGACAGCAAAATATACATACACGACTAGCCTGCGAAAGTTTGACAGCTCTGACCCGGAAGTAAACAAAGTTAGAACCTGGTCAGAGGTCAAGGTTGTTAGCAAGGTTGCACACATGGATAGTAACACGAGGAGAAATGGGAGATAAATAACAAGGTATTTACTTTAATTTAGACTGACATGAACGCATACGCTTATAAAAATGGCAATAAATACGTTAATGTTGGACTTTATACGTTTGGAATACGATACGATGAATTTAACAACATGAATTTGGTGATGAGAAATATTTATGATCGAAATGTTTACGTTTGGAAAAATGGTCATGGAAATATAGCAATTACAAATAGTGGATTGTCGCAATACCCTTCGCTTAGCTGTGTTGCGCCCTCGTAAATACATCTGAGACACACAAAAAATATGAATGATATCCTATCACGATAAGACTCTGGCAGCCAATTTAACAATGATGAAGATAAATATAAACATTCAAGAACTTTGTTAGAGAAATATGGAAATAGAATTTATGAAGATAAAAATTTCAAACGTTGATAATGGACATTCCAGGAACATTATTTTACTCAGATGAAGACCTAAACCTATAAGCAGTATCCCTCAGTAGGATTTACCAGTTACAGTGATAGCCTATAATACTCTCCGTAGAGTTTACAAATTACACTGATTCCCTAATCCTAATATCTGCGTCGGTTGTTGTAGTCCCGCTTCCGGTTCTCTGCAAAGGGGGTTCGTTCTGGCGACTTCCCTCTCATCTGGGATGACAGGTCCTGTATGACGGTCGTCAGTTCTTTTGTCGCGGTGGTCCAAAGGGACAGCCCGGAAGTGAGGCTCGTCACCGCGGTCTGGATGGACCTCAACATCTCAATGTTGACATCAGGTGTTGCTGGCCTGGAAGTGGCTGGATGGGCAACGAGTTTGGACATAGCTGCTGGTACTGGCATTATCGCGAGAGGCTCCGGGGTGTTTAGATCTTTTAACGGCTCTGATGGGATTGTCATGGAGGTGGCCTCTTTGTCAAAAGCATTTGACAAGGCGTCGAATAGGCTCAGTGCATCTGCTGAAAGTGCAGGTGACGCTGGGGATGGAATGCTATAGGTCTGAATGGCTGGAGCAGCTTGCGTCGAGGTTGGCTGTGATGCGCCTGGCGCCTGGGCACTAATCTGCGGTGGTGCTGACGTTGGAGTGGCTGACCTCGGTCTTTTGGTGCGGCGCTCCCAGATTCGGGCGGACTCCTCACTTGACAGCTTAGAGACATCAGCGTCTGTGATCTGGTAAGGTGCCATTGATGCATGCAGGAAGTCAGTTGGTTGGACAGTGTGGCCCTCTTCCTCCATCATCCTGATTCACTGAAGATGCTCGGGGTAACGCATGGCATGTGATTCCATCTCTTGCCTCTGTTCTGCCCGGAAGTTGCACAAAGAGCAGTAGTAGGGCGACTGGTCAAGGGGCACTTGGTGTTTATAGAAGTGTGACCGGACTCTCTTCCTCTCCCCTGCTTCTCCACATTTGGAACATCGGTACACTCTCCCTCTTGGGTGCGACTGCATATTTATTTCTTTTCTGTAAATCAAATAATTTCCTTAAACATGAACAATGTTTTTTTCTGACATTATAAACTAATTCTGATTTTTTCTGTTTCGTTTCAGTGCCTTGTAAATCCATTTCGGCTTATGCCGAAGATTTAAATCCCAATCTGTCTGGTCGCCCTTCAGGTATGCTCTGATCATCCTGATCAACACTTTATTGAAGTTTTCAGTCTGACCGTTACACCGTGGATTGTATGGCGAAGTGCGGGTTTTCTTAATCTCGAGCAGCTCACACAGTTCTCTGAAGACTGCACTCTCATAGTTTCTGCCTTGATCACTATGAAGGTCCAGAGGGCAGCCATACCGGGCGATAACTTCATTCAATATTGTTCTCGCTGTGGTCTCAGCAGTCTGATCTGGGACAGCGAACACTTCGACCCACTTGGTGAAACTGTCAGTTACTACCCTGGGAGTTCGTGGTAATGGACCAACGAAATCTGTTGCTAGGCAATCGAGTGGAGCGCCTACCCTCATACTTCCTAGATGAGCCCTCGGGTTCATCGGTGGAGACTAGTTAGCACCACAAACTTTACATTGTGCTAACCAATTATTAATATCTTCTCTTGCTTTAAACCAGTAGAACTTTGACATTAGTTTGCCTTTTGTCTTTTTTCGGCCCAAATGACCAGACAACAGGCTGTTGTGCATTTGGAATAAGATTTCCTTCCGCATAAACCTTGGTACAATCCACTGTAAACATTCTTCATTGATTCTGCAGGTATGCTTCCTAAAAAGCAGACCATCTTGCATTATCAGGTTGTCCCAATACAAAAGATAATGCCTCGTAGCATGACTCATCATACACGACTCCTCTCTGGATGGACGTTTTCCACGATTCATCCAATCAAATATCGGCTGCAGATCAGCATCAGCTCTCTGCTTCCGATTAATTTCATCTGCACTGACTGCACCTCTCCAAGGAAACCACTTATCCTTGAGGCTTGTTTCATGTCGCATTGACATTTTTCTGCAAATATCGCCAATTCTCCGTGACCAGGCGGTCTCGATGTGACAAATTTTAAACGTTGAGTTACCTAGCAACCATCCGCTCAGCAAATGACCTCGCACTCTGTCAACAATGCGTTGGCTGGCTATACTCAGTTGTTCCATCGCAGTGCAAAACATTTCTTGCAGATTCCACTTGGAAGCTGCTACAGCGCATGATCTGTAAACACGAAAAAGCAGTACGACAACCAGCAGCAACATGACTGCAACGAACTTATCTAGATTTCCCTTGACAACTGCCATACCGCATGAGCACCCTATGCTCAAGCCCGGTATGCAATTCATCAACATAGTGATGGTGACCAGCTCACCATAGTCTCGTACCTTATGTCTCGCCACCTCCAGTTGACGTACTGTCGCACTGAACACCTGGCGGAGACTCATCACAAAAGCTGAAGTACCGCGTGAGCCTACCCGGCCCAAGCCCAGCACCATCATAATCAGCAAAACAACTGCGATACACTTCTCTTTTGTCACTCTCACAGCGTCCTGCATCCACTTGAAGTCCTGACAGTATGTGAAGGCACCAACAAAAGCTCTTCGTGTCACAGATGGACTGTTTTGCATCTCCTCAGCTCTTCTTTTACACTTCTTACAGGGACCGCATCTCCGCTCCCCTGTCCAATCATCTTCAGCGCATGTGCAGTCACCAGGATTGGGGCACCGCGACATGCTGTCAGCTTTACCATGGTGATTACCTTTACGAAACTGTATTTCATAACTGTACGCTGATAATATTTCAATCCAGCAGGCCACCCTGCCCTTCGGCTCTTTGAAATTCATCAGCCACTTCAAAGCCTGGTTATCTGATTATAAACTTTTTACCTAACAGGTAATGACTGAAATATTCAACAAAATACCTAACTTAGAGCAGTTCTTTGTCCGTAACACAGTAGTTTCTCTCTGACCTGCTCAACGTGCGGCTGGCATAGGCAATCACAGGCTCTTGACCGTCTTGGATTTGTGAAAGCACAGCTCCAATAGCAAAATCTGAAGCATCTGTGTCGAGGATATAATCGCCTCCATGAATTGGTGAGGCCATTATGCTTGGACCTGTCAGTGCGCCTTTCAATGCGTTGAAAGCAATCTGACACTTCTCTGTCCATTCGAGACTGCTGTCGTCCTTCGTCAGGTCGATCAAAGGTTTTGCTATTTTGGCGAAATTTTGAATGAAACGTCTGTAGTAAGAGCACATGCCTAGAAACTGCCTTACTTCTTTTGCGTTCTCAGGTTCCTTCCAGCCTAGCACTTTAGCTACATTGTTTTGATCGGGCTTTACTCCTGACGCTGACACTTTGTGTCCTCTAAGAAGGTGACCTCTGACTTCAACAGTTGACATTTCTCTTGACGTAATTTCATGCCAGCACTTTTCAATCGGTCTAGGACCTTGCTGAGACGCTCAACGTTCTCTACCTTGTTCACGGACGGGATGATCAGGTCGTCAATATACAGGATGCATGATGTCCATTGCAACCCCTTGTTAGCTGGAAAATATGTGAATATTTGAATATAATTGTAGCGTTTGCCTTTACTCGTTTATATATAAATCTATTGCAATCGATCAAAAGGTGTTACAGAACAACAACAATCATGTCAATTTGATTGGCATTAGGCAAGAACATATTAACAAATAAAGATTCAAATGGCCAGACAAACAAAATGTGTTGACACAACATAGTAGCCTATAAGTAATAGCTATTGAATATTCAAAGGAATCTTAACCACCTCTTAGATGGAAAATATGTGAGATTATTTTTAGAATTGCAACCAAAATTCTTCATTGTAATTTATAGTTGATTTAAGTAACCAGACTAATAAGAATTAAAGAAACAGCGATATTTGTTGATGGTGTAGACTCACTAGAATATGTTGTTGAAAATAAGTTCATAATATAATTATAATAAGTTTTTAATTGCTTCATTCAAGCCTACATGCACATTACATAACAATAATCAAGTCAATTTGATTGACGTATTGGGCATATTAAGAAATAGAGATTACTCCTTTCAATGTAAATGATCTTGGCTTGTCTGAGGTCTGTCCGGAATGATGATAACGTTACATTAGTCTTGTGGCAGTTGTGCGGTGACAGCCAGACGTTCTTGCAACATGGTTGCTCGCTCATGTTCTTGTAACCAAGTTAATCTTGCCATTCTTCATAATGTTTTTTTACAAAGTGGGTGTCTAACAACCAATTCGCATTGGTTTTACACCCGTCGGGGATGGGTCTTGTTTGCTGTGCATGAAAAAGGCGAAAACCACAATTTGGGAAAATTTGGAAAAATCATGCGTTTGATGTTGTGTTTGGTCGATGTGTTTTCATGTGTTTGGGTTTGATTCTGAGTTTGATTTTTTTCGTAATTTCAAATCTAAAGTGGTAGCGTTTCTTTTGCCTGTGAGTTTAAAAAGAAATACAGAAATGTGTGATATTATATCACACATTATGAGAACCTTATTATCTACCGCCACGAAGTGGAAGGGGGATATAGGTTTGAGCTCCGTCCGTCCGTCCGTGCGTCCATCCGTCCGTCCGTCCGGGCGTGCGTCCGTCCGTCCGCTATGAAGGGGACAGCTTTTCTCAGAAACTATTTAAGATAGAACGACCAAATTTGGTGTGTGGCTTGTGGACATAGATACCTCGATGGAGTTCGAAAATAAGAACGATGTGATCATTTTTTCCGGAGTTATTGCTCTTGTTACGTATTTTTGGACTCGGTTCATGCTATCTCTAAAGGGGACAGCTTTTCTCAGAGACTATTTAACATAGGATTACCCAATTTGGTGTGTGGCTTGAGGGCATAAGTACCTTGATGGAGTTCAAAAATGAGAAGCACACAATTAATCTTTGTGGAGTTATTGCCCTTGTTCCGTATATTTGGACTCTGTTCAAGGTTTCACCAAAGGGGACAGCTTTTCTCAGAAACTATATAAGATAGGATAATAAAATTTGGTGTGTGTTTTAAGGCCATCGATACCTTGATGGAGTTTGAAAAAAAGAAGCATGTGATTATTTTTTCTGGAGTTATTCCCCTTGTTCCACTTTTATTTACTCTGTTTCAAGTATCCAAGGATATAGCTTTTCTCAGACATTGTTTTACATCATTTGTGTGGCTTGAGGATATCGTTACCTTAATGGAAAGAAAATGAGAAGCGCACAATTATTTCTTCTTGAATTATTAGGTCTTCAAGACGAAAGTCTGAAGACCTATTGTTATTATCGTGTTTTTTCTTATTATTCTTATTATTTCGTCGTATCTTGTTAACACGATTCAGCAAAATCGGCTGAATCAATCTGTTTGGAATTTTCAGGGATGATAGACATTGTCAAGATCTCGCTCTGTACGAAGCCCGAATTTTAAAATTCGACCTAGTTCTTGAGTTATCTTCCCTTGAAGTAAAAACTTCAAACGTTAAAAGCTCGAAGGATAATCAAGATATTTTCATAAAACTTTCACCAAAATGTGGGCAAGAACATTCCCCATCGATTAGGCCTATAGCGGTTCTCGGCCGTAATAATAGATTTTTTGCTATTTCGAAAAAACTGAAAATTTGGTGCACTTTCGCGGTTTTGAGGGTACGCGTCTTCCAAAATCTTCTTCTAAATAAGGGCAATACATACAACATCGTGCAATAGCTCATTCGAAAGCTAAAAGAATGCTGCAAAAAGTAATCCCCCCAACCCTTGCTCTATTTTTAACGGTTAACGAGCTACGGCAATTTGAAAATTGAACTTTTTGAAAAACTTATTTTTGGGGCTCGTACTCAAAGGGACATAACTCTGTTATAAATGAAGTTATATCAAAGTTACTGACTTCAATCTCTTTCTTATAACTAGATTAACAATTCCATAACAGATCATTATCATATAAAAGTTATTAGTTTGGGCATAATTTGAGCATATTCCCAAAACAGTGAAATATTTAGATTTTGAGACTTTTTGAGGTGTTTATCCTTTGGGGAATTATTGATCATGAACCACTGAAGATAGGAAGACTTTAAATAGATCATGGTGATGTAGAAACGTCATTTATTATGGACAATATTTTTCAAGGTCGTATCTGTCTTAGTTTTTTGGTGACAAGTCATAGAAGTTTGTCATTTTTAAAAAATCGCCATTTTCAACAAAGTTGAAAGATTCATAACTGCTTAACTTCTTACGCTATTGAAATTTTACATAAACCTACGTATGCACAATTTCAAGAAGAACAACTTTTATGTTGACCGCTTTCATCAAAAAGTTGATAGTTAAGCCTCGAACATCGCAAGCGATGTCTAGGGGTCCAAATTTAAGCATTTTTGACTATTTTCTTGAATATTCAGAACAGCATAACGCATTTATTATGTATGCAATCTAAATGATGATTACATCTTCTTAAGTGGAAATTAAAGCACAACATTTTCTATGTTGCACCTTAATATGGAAATATTAACCATTTTGTCTTAATCGTGAGAAATGTAATGTAGGGGTCCATTAATATGTGATTTTTTCGTTTTCAGAGGGGTACCTTCTTTGGAGATTTTTTGTAAAAAAACTACTGAAGATAGAGACATGTTTGATAGCTCATTTTAAAGCGGAGAAACAGACGAATAACCCTGAGTCCAACATGGAGTTCAAGGTCAAGCAGAAGTCTTGAAGACCTAAGTATTGACGTGTCAATCCTAGTTGCCCTTGTTCTCATTTCTTGTGTCTGGCGGGGGATGTTGATGACTATGTCTTCTTGTTCATTTGGTCATGAACAAATTAACAAAGTTTCAAAGTTTAGAAAATTGACTCCATTGATATCTCGGTTGTTAAAAAGTGTAGCTATATCAGAAAAAGTGTAGGTGTATCGGCTAATACACCTACACTTGTAAAAAAAGAAACCATATCAAGGAGACCGAAAGTGGGGTAAAATGATGAGTTAACAACTTCTCGGGATAGTGTATTAGTTAGGACATTCAGCTTCGGATCAATAGGTCCTTGGTTCGAATACCGCCAGGGGGTCGTCAACTTTGTCTCCTGTAAAGAACTGTGCTGTAACACCAATGGTTCACTTGTTCTAGCCGGATGTCACAACGTTTAGCTCAATAACCACAGAGGTGTTGTTGGCTTTCTCACTACAATTATACTCTCAAGCTGTGATAAAAGTGAAATACTCTTGAAAGCAGTGGTAAACCCCAAAAGCTCTGACCTCAGTACATTTTCGCCACACAGGAGGAACCTCAGTCATCATGACCTATCTGATTAGGCGAAGCTAGGCACATATCATTACTGGTCATACTTTCTAATTATACTGGGCGAGTTGTTTTATTAGGCTCTTGTCCTGGCACGTTAATACAGTTGATCATTTTGAAGCTGAAGCAGGTGGCTGAGCAGAAACTTTATTAAGTCGTCCTAATTTACTCAAAACTGAAAAGTAAAATATTTTACGACATCAAGGTTGAATATTATTGAAATATCCGTAGACAATTGAATATTTTAAATGGGCTGTAGCACGTTATTCTTACTGAAATAATGTGATCTCACGAAAAGGTAAATGTGTGTTACCAATGGGTAAATAATACTTCTGAGTCAATAAAAGAGTTGCACAACGAATGTACATGTTTCGGGTAAGCCATGCGAGTCCATTCCCCTACGAGCGGCCAGTTTAATGTGTTCACATTAAAACGTCCGTTCAAAGGTGGTTCAAGTGATGTCACTGATGTAGTAATACCTAAACATTCAAAGAAGAGTTTTAAGTATGATACTATGATAGAACTGTCTGAACACTAAAGTTCGCATGAAACCTACAAAACTACTTCTCACACTGAAGAGTTCAACAGCACTGTTACTTTATACGTCGCACCATTTTCTTTCAATACGGACTTAGCGGGTCGTGTTATGAGATGTTTTGCCCTCTACCTATATATTGTATAAACAACAATAATGAATAGCAAATTTGAGAAAACAAAATATGCATAAAACGTGTTACAGCGCCTTTATAACAAGTTTGTTCAATCACGATTTTGGTAACAGCGACTGTGACAACAGCACCACACGAAGAACAATTTACATACTTGAGTGTTTAAACTATATGGAAACAGATATTCAGCCATTACATATTGAAGTAGGAAACATACTGGATAGACGAGCCATCTATAAGCCTTTAATCATGCGACCAGTAACTGGGTATTAATAGAATCAATAGTGCTGGGAATGCCATCAGTTTGACAATAAGAATAAAGACAATACAAATGAAAGAGTATATTTGGATATTACAGCTGATGCCACACACTGGTAATATATCCAAAGTAAACTTTAACGTTATAAACAAACAACTTCCTCTTTGATCTGAAGTATCGTGTTTTAGTGGACTTAATGGAATTATATTTGTACTTTCTGATCCACAAACATAAAGTTCATAGGATGCTTGACATCATATTTCTCGTCAATAAACATGTATTTGTCAAGTGAGGTAGAATATATATATCTGTATGTGTAACTCAGCCACAAGAGTAAACATATGATGTCTTATTTACGAGATGAGATAAGCATAGTATTCAATGAGAACTGTGAACAATCTCATTTATTATGAATCTAAACATAATGCAAAGGTTCGGGTTAAAAAAATGATGTTAATTTCACGAATGGAGTGTCCAGATTGTCTCGTGTATTAATGGTGATGTTATAGTGGTGTCTCTGGTACCTATACTGAGAGAGATTACAAGTGAATATTACCCTTACGGGTGAGAAGACACAGGTGATTATTTTTATGATATGTGCATATGTGCTTTAAAATGATTCTCAACGTTGATTGGTCGGTTACCCGGAGAAAGAATGACTATGACGTCATAAAACAATGGTCTGACGCGACGATTTATCTTATGACGTCACAATGTTACTGTGGCGACGGGTCCTTCACAGCGCCCGCCCAACATGAAAATGTGATAACCAAGCGTAATTTGGTCAATTTAGTCATTAATATCCCCTCATGGCTCATGGATATTTCCCATAATCACTCGTACCTCGTTGGTTATTCTCTAAATGTGTTACAGTCAAACTAGTGATAGGCATATGATAGTCAATGATCCCCACCCCAGTGAAACAGTTCTTCAATTCACCGTAATAATACACTGTATCGTACTCACAGGGGGTAAGATTCGAGGAAATGATTCGGACAACAGTAAATATTAAACACAAACAAATATTGGGTTCAGAGCCATCTCAAAATAGAAGAAAAAAAACCTTTTAAAAATCACTAATTAACACAGCCGCCAAACGTTTCATTAGCCAATTAATGTGTTATTAAGGAGTCATGCCCTAACCAGTATCTGGCTCATGGCATTGTTTACATTATACATTCAAGTCGTCACGTATTCTTCACTGAATACACTTGCCTCAACAGTCTCAAAATGATCAAAGCTATTAAAAACGATGTCGGCATATTCTGTTCAGACGTTAATTAACTTTGGTTGTTGAACTCATGTGTTTAGACTGTTTAATCTCCGAAAATGCAGCGTAAATCTACGGCCAGTGTCTTTTCTTTGGGTCATTTTGAAGTGTCAATTATATAGTGTAACTGCCTATGTAGGTTTATCACTGGCACTATTCCGCTATGTCAGACTCTGATTCAATTAACGTTTTTATAAAACAAAACTTAGATTTCGAGCCCCGAACATGGGTAACCATAAAACGCAGCATGGGCTGAGCGTACCCGGGAGTTGTCTTAGATGAGGCCGTATTTGGGTTGTGCATTTCGTGCAAAAGCTTGTTTACAGCTGTATTTGTTTAGAAATAGTATGAAATAGTATCCACTTACATTCGACCGTAAGTGGGGTATAAGATAGATATACCCATACTTTTCCTTGTGTATCGAATAATACCCTTGAAGTCTATGAAACAAACCTTACACAAGTTCCATCCACATAATAGCCGGTTTAAATACATTATTTTAATTAATGATGTTCACTGGATCTCCTGTAATTTTATCTGACGCAGACATTTGATCAGTTTCGTTCAACTGGCAATAATTTGAGACTAGATGTCGAATGTAAGAAAACCATTAAGTATTAAAATGTTTATCATTAATCTACAATTCACATTTCAGTTTCATATATTTGTGGATATTTGCCTTCTAATATTCCCACAAAGGTAAAACCATATAGCATCCTCAATGACTTTAATCATGGGTGAGAGAAAAGGTTAAGGATTGTTATTGACATTAAAATGTAGTTATTACCTCATCTCTAGTGAATAAAAAAACAGTTCAGGTACAAATATATGTTCACACATTGGGGAAATCCTAAGATGAATATTCTTCATTACTTGATATGCAGGTTTTGTTAAACATTAACGGAAGGGAATGACAATAAGAACTTGGAGAAGATATTGATTTCATTACATTTGATAGCAACGAATCTCATATAATACCGCGTATATTACATCTGAACTGCATGGATATGATAATGCAGCTTATTTCAAGTTTACTTTCAACTTATTTCAATCCGGGACTTTATTTGAACTTATCTGCACCGTTAGCAATACTATTTACTCTATTTATGATGTATACTGACATTTCAATTTCATATATTGTAAATATTCACCCTTGGAATATTGTGTCATTGTTGGAATGGCACATTTCTTCATTCAAATGAGATGTTTTAACATAGACTCTTTTATTTCGACATTAAAATGATCAATTTCAATTCAATAAGGAAAGATTAATGTTTGCAACAGGATGCCTTATTTCATTTATAGTTATGTACAGTTAACGATTGTATTCCTTAATATGATTCTTCAGATGAAATCATTCATCAGTAACATGTTCAGTAAAATTTAGAGACAAATCTAGTCGTTTAACATATGCCAAACCTTCCTTAGACAATGGACATACATTTTAACCAAAATCATTAGAACATCTTAGAAACTTGAGATTGTGTTTAGAAGAGAAACATTACAAATCTCAGTATTGGGTCAATGTTTTAAGAAAAAAACGAATAAATCTTATCCAAAACATAACTGATTTCATTGTTCATAAATGTGTATGAATTATCAAAGTAGATAACAACATTTTGGCTTAAATTCAAATAGGGGTAACGTTTCTTTTTGCGTCCAGTTTATAAAGTAACCAGTCATGGTTTCATTTTCAAATGCCAACATATTAGTTTGATTGCCCTTCAAGTTACTTACTGCCTTTTGCAAATTGCATACACCACATACATCAGTTAGTTAATTGTACATCAAAATTGTTAATAAGCTCTGCCTTCTGTATATTACATGTGACTATATTTCATACTTAATTTAACGTCACGTATAACCTTTAGATATGAACGAATCTATACTGTATCTGTTATCATTTTAGAACGTCATATTTCGACATATGTTTCCAATAAAAGAAAAACTAATTTCCTTTTGGAATAAGACTTATTTATGGTTGACATATTCTCTTGAGTTGTCACTATTGAAGGTGGTGGCATCTTAATCTTCCATAATATAATTATATCATACAAAGAGTATTTTTGTATCCTGCAGAGTTATACTTTCGTTAATCCATGTTCTTCCTTCAACAGAGAAATGGTAAACCTTTGAAAATTAATAACGAAATGTCATGACCATCTGGATCACGAACTGAAGCAAGTATGTCAGTTACGATACGTTGCAATTTAATTAGCAATATCATATGCTGTGGCATTTAATCTGAATGTGAGATGATACGAGTTTCAATAAAGAATACTTCAAAGTGGAACTATACAGAAAGTAAGTTTTCTTGTGGTTTTATGAACTTGATGACTTTGCTTCAAAGTTAAAAACGTATTCTTTGTTTATTTGGTGCTTTTATTTAACTCCCACATTTTGGTTTCTTGAGGTATCATTGAGGTTTCTTGTTTTTTTTAAATTATCTCTTTACATACATGTACATTAGACTTAGTTTTTTATTCATTAATTATTTTGTATTGTTAAAATACAATGGCAAGAGAACGTTAAAAAAGTAATTGACAGTTATTGAATACTTGTCTTTCTATGTTTCCAACAAAAGTAGATAAGATGTTATTCTGTTGTGATCGATTTGATGAACTGCTGTATTTTACACTGTTATTTGAAAATAAACGTGGAGAAGAAATCCGCAGAAATAATTCAATTCCTTAACAATGATTTACATAACAAAAATATGATACTTTCGGCGGAGCAAAGCTGTGAGCAAAGCGTACCCTCACATCTATCGGACATTTTAGTAAATAAACCCAAACGGCCATGTTGTTTCAAAAAGTATGCATAATTGTACATATAAGTAGAGTTGTTTTAATTTAATACTTGATTTGACATAAACTTTTAAACAAACATTAAACATTACCACTAAGAGAACATTCAACAGAACGTTAGGGCACAATTTCAGAAATATGTATATTGTAACGTTTATAGTAAGTTTAGAATACAATGAGTTTCTAGAGTCACGAATCACCTGTTGACGAAAAGGTGCAAGGAACTTCTGCAATTATTGGTTCAGAGTTTTCAGAGTTTTCGCTGGTGCACATAATCATGCCGGAAAATACTGAAAAGTGAAAGTTTAGCTACAATTATTTGAGTAATAATTAACCCAATGCCGCAATATGTGTTGTACACGCATTGTGACGTCACATCATTTTGATGTCATTCCACTGTTCACTGCCAATTGCATGTTCATTACACCTGGCAAACGACATTCAAAACATTATTGATTCCTAAGATTAAATAAGGATTGTTGATGAAGTGTGTTTTCTTATTAAATACAACATATATATATATATGATAATTTGATAATGTATATAATATGATAATTTGACATTGAGATTTATTATAAGTATTATGTGATAATTTTACATTGAGATTTATAATTTCTTGACGAAAACTCAATTGATGAATCACATTTTCCGAACATGAAATGTAATTTTAGAACAACATGATATGATGGCAACCTTTCACGTTGAGAATAGTCGTCTCATATTAAAAAGTCCATTTGTCTCAGTAATCCATTAAAGAGACCTCACGATATCACTATTGCTAGTGACAGCTACAGATATTCAACTTTCTGAGTTCAAATTAGCAACGGTTCATTACAGACAATTTACTGAATATATAGATGTGAGAAAGTATACATGTTATTTGCTGATATACAACAGAAATAGATGCATGATAAATAGGAAAATACTTAATGACGTAATTCAATGATCAACCTGTCTCTGTTACAACGGTGACGCCACATCTTCATTCTGTTCTATGTATACTTACTGCTGGTTTGCATTCCTGAATAATGTGTACAATTATTAAAACCACACTCTATTACTATGATGCTACGTATAATTTGGCAGATATGTAATAAAATTATATGAACTGTTAACACTAGTTGTGTGCTATGTCTGTGATACATCTACTCGATGACAACATATTAAAGGGGCAGTAGCACGTTTTTTGCAAAATTTATTTTTTCAAATTTCCCATTTATAATGATAGTTTATGTCATTTAAACTATCTTTAGAGGGTAAAGCATCTTTTCACACAAACCAATTATCTGTAGTGGTAAAAACTATGTTGCGTATAAAGCAAAAATTGAATGGCGGCCATTTCATTGTGAACACAATTTATTATTTTGTATTACAAAAACGTTTCCCATGGCTTTACCGAAACATGTACACTCATTTTAAACTTTATTTTCCGAAGAGAGAAGGATGTTTTACCATTGGTGAAATTATTTTTCAAATACATTTCATCAACTTATTTGAGCGAAAAAACGTGCTACTGCCCCTTTTATGTGAAGGTAATGGACAGGGAACTATGAAGCCAATACAATCATATTTGAAGCTTCAGTCTTTATGGAGCTGTAAAAATATCTATCGTCTATAGAATATTTCAAATGTATAGTATTTTGTTAAATGGGTTTTTGTTTTACATATTACTAATTTGTTCGATTCGTTTGCTGTATATCTTTCAGTTTATAAGTCTGTCGTGTGATTGTTGTGCTAGGATTTTTTATTTTATTTTTAATTAAAACTAAAATTTGGAAGTTCGAAATCTTTTCCCATGAAATCTATGATTGATTTTGATATATGGATCCAAATGTTACAAGCATTTTCTTTATTTTTCCTCGTACTGTAATCATGGCTTAAGTAACTAGTGACTTTTGATATCCAGAAACACAAAAAACTGATCTCAGAGAAACAGACCAGGGAACTAGATTGGACCATTATGATGGTGTCATTATTTGGATACTTCAGGACCTGTGTAAGTTTCATTATACAATCAGCACGGCACTTTATCACTGAATACATTTGAATCAAACTGAAGTCGTACAAAAGATATCAGAAACGAACTATGAACTTATTATTTTACACGGCCAACCTAACAGATTTCTTGCAAAGTCGAGCTGTCATTTTATGTATGAATGACTTACATTTGGTCACTCATCTTTGGCAATAAGAAAGGTAAGTTATGGAAGATATCACTGTAAGAGTACATTCTACACTGTAATATTTCAGTTCAATAAAAATGTTTTGAATAGAGGAATATCATATAACGCATACTTTCAGTCTCATAGCGGGAAATAAAAACTCATGATATCGTTATTGAAACACATTTATGATGGAGGTTTCAAATTCTTAAATGTCATGACTTCTGTAATGGCTCTCTGTTATTGTTCTCCTAAAATCTTAAAGGAGTCTTCGACATAAGGAAGAGAAACATTACATTGACGTTTATGGATATCACATGTGCTTGAACTGCCGATGCCATAATTTGACACTAGACACTTGACAACTAGATACTAGCTATTGACTGAGACATCATATCTCACTCCAAGCATTCGACATCGACGGCCACGTCATCACCCATACCAGGAAGTCAGGAATATTGGCGTCATTTTTTTAATTACACATGTCCACGAACTCCCATGCATGTAAACATGATTTGCAGATCCTCATATTTCCATCTACGCCATCCATCCGTCTCATACGGAAATAAAAAGACCAGAAGCACTGCGTCTTCCCTGATCCTTGCGTTTGTCCTATCGTGCATAGATTAAATCAATGCTGTAATCACCGCAATGCACTGCTGTTCCGCCTTCCACAACATACTGTTCATTCACTATTGCGTGTTCAGAATGCGGCGGCACGTGTCGTGTCTCGTACTCGACGGGATGACCATATGACACCTCAAAGAGCTCCAACTGTTTGAACAATCTTGCACCTGGTTATCCCTCATGCATGTTGCTAAAATAGCAACCGAGCAGAAGTCAGAGATCTACAACCTTCATCAAAGACTCGCACCTATGGAGATCGATCATTCCAAATTGCTTGACCGTGTCGGTGGAATAAACTCCCATTTCAGCTGAGCTTTTTTAAGACTTGCATTGTTTCAAGTCACACCTGAAGACTTGGTGATTCCAAGAGGCATTCCCTTGTAATATATGACACTGGTATGATCCTTCTTTGAATCAGTGAGTAATGGTAAACTTTGAATCAGCTGTATAAAACTTGAAACAGCTCATAACAGGTAACTAATAATGCATTGAAGACTTATTCGGGTCAATGGCTCTATATAGCAACGGGATTAATGCTCGTTGAGAACATCTACGCGTTCCAATCCACTTGAGAAACAAAATAATATATGCAGTCACTTTATTAATTCATGATTGCCAACTTGTCTGAAGGTCGATTTACAAATATAAGATACCCACGGCAATAAAACACAGGCGGTCAATGGGACCGACAACGTGCTTTATGAGACAATAAAACATGCTCGTGATTTTAAACGCCAGTTTGAGCATCGCTTAGCAAATGACGTCACATGTTACGTCACTTTGATTGTTCAATGCTAGTGAACGTGTTCTACGACGGAAGGCATTAATATTTTCAAAAAAATAATATATACAAACAACATAATATCTGCACGGCTTTTATATAAAAGCGAGTAACTTTAAGGGCATCTCATATAAGAAATAGAAGACTCGTTGTAGTGCTTTATCGTAGAATAAAACATAGCAGAGAGCATAAAATACTCAGGGTTTGCGCCCTTCGTGTTTTATGCTCCCTGCTATGTTTTATTCAGCGATAAAGCACGCCAACTCGTCTTCTATTTCTTAATTAAAAATCAACAACTCATTGGCCAACTTTTAAAAAGTATCATTTCTCTAAATGATAATTCTCAGACAAGAATTTATCAATTTACAGTCGAAAGGTGTCTGGTAACACTTGAAAGAGGCATTTCGAAGTTGGTATTATGATAATAATAAGATATATAGATATATATAACTTCTTTATTGCAGTCATAAGCGACGTTCGGGTTAGATGCTGCAAATGATGACTTGTGACGCAGTTCGAACATTTTTAATCGTCTCTCCACTATCAAGTCAGCAAGAGTGAATAAATGTGAGTTTGGCTTTGTTGTATACAATAGGCCATCATCAGCTTCATGTTGGGTATACCGGTCGTTTGAATACGACATGCAAACACGCCCCGCGTTGACGTTATCAAGAGTGCAATGACGTCATTATCTATAAAATATATTTATAAAATGTGTTTTTGGAATACAAAATGTAGTCCATGCCTCAACGCTTTATCAATCTTGCCTGATCAACATCTCTTGACACGGAATCTACCCACATACATAAACCATAGACTCTTCCAGTCACGCATCTCCCAACGTCTCATTTGTTTGTCAAATCAAGATCGTGTGTGGCAATGTGGGAGGCTCATGAAAGTTTTATAACCAAAATAAGGAGTCCGTCGTCTCCACGTTTCAAGACTAATACTATGATTTAGTGGGTTACCGCCAAATAAGTTAACCGGTGGTTCGTTATGTGCAGTTTTCATGTTCTTACTTTGTGTCTGAAGAATTTGATTGTGGTCAAACGGGAACAGGAGAAAGTTGTTGCGTTTACACAGGTTGCATTTAGGGTACGTTCTGTAGTGATTTTGCGTGTTACAGAAATGCAACATTTGTCTGTTGAAATACATGTGTATTTCTAATTGACTTAGATCTACAGACGAGCATGAACGTTTTGTGACAAATTATCGATAATTTACAGGTCTGGATGTCTGTTTGTTATTACAAACAGACGTCTACATTTTAACATTTAACTCGACATATACCGTTTATTAATATTCTTTATAATTTAATTTGTGCAGGATTACATGTATATGTATATGATACATTATTGTTGTACTATCAACATTTTAAACAGATAAGAAGTTGAGGATATGTTGTTGTCTCTAAATGAAATGAAGGCGCTAAGACCCATTAGTGCAATAATATACAATGTAGTTCAATTAGGGATATTACTGCGAGTCATATTCTCTTCTGTCCTGTTAAAACAATGCATGGAAAACTACCTTTGGGATATCTTATTAGGAGTCTTCCCAAATAAGAACATTATTTGTGAGCTTTTAGCTGATTATCAATGGGAGAACATGAAATAATACTTTGTTTTATTTCCTGTATGTTGCTTTTCTGTTCTGTTTTGCTTCGTCTTCAGTGCCATTTAGGGTTCAAATGTCATATCCGTTCGACAGAAATAGTTTATTCATGTATTTCCTGTCTATAGTGCTTTTGTAATATTTTAGAAAGACATATTTATTCAAGGCTTCGTTTACAGTAATAAATATAATTAATAGAGAATGACATGAATATATGTTTTGCCCCTTAGCTATTATGGAATTGTGATACATTTGTATTTGACTGGGACATGCTATGGAATAAATAACAGGATGTAATAATAAATATTATTAGAGTTGTGACGATACACTTATGTCACGATATGATACGTATCACGACACTTAATCATTTCCTGTAAATGTAATGATTAATTAATAATTTGCTTATCTGTTTTCGTTTATTTCAGGAGAAGTACATCTGCAAGGAATAATGCAAGTCAATGAAGTCATTCACTCATTTATTTGAATGTTAAACAATGTCAATAAACATTAAAGTTTAAACAATATTGAATAAACATATATTTCCAGGTGTTTTTTCAAGATATTAGTCTACTTCACAGTGGGTAAGAATCAAGACATTGACATTATACATAACTTTAAATACCTTATATTCAAACTCAGACAGTGACAAACACCTGACTGATTAGTTATTAAGTCTGAAGGTACTCACTAAATTTTCATTGTTGAAGTGTTGATTATTTGGAGGGAACTGGAAGAACACTTTGGAACTACATGTACTAATATTTTAACCTCAACTTCAAGACAACTTGACAAGGCAACCATTAGAAAAACCATCAAGGGAATTCAGAATGTTACTTTAACAGACTATAACAGCAACTGAAATCTTATATTAACAAACAGTCAAACACTACATTATGATTATTCAAAGTAAGTGATTATCGTCAACACTTGTCAAACATAAATGACAACTTAAATTTAATTTCAGCATCTGAAATCTAAAACGAATGGCATTTTTTCAATTCAAACATTTTACTTGCAATTATTACAGAGGAACAAGAGCAAGATGAAATATTCTCAAAAACAATTTAAAATCCTGAATAACAAGAAAATACTAAATTCTATTTTTTGGGTTCTGGTTTTCCAGGAATATTGAGCTTTACTTTTCTTTTAAAGGAATATTAAATAAATCAGTGCATGCATTAATATTCATAATATAATATCATATTCAAATGAATTTTGTACAAAGTAAAGTAACTTCTACTTCAAACTAATAGATGAATAACATATTCAAGAGAAACTTGAAAACCTTTTAAACGACAGCTTCAAACTATAAAGCTATCAACACCAACAGTCAATACTGAATTAATTGAAATAAAACTGATGTAACGTGATGTTCAACATCAATAATTCAATAACAACACATTGCACTTCTGTATTATCCTGTCTACTGTTGTGTCTGTTTCTAACAAGTACTATTAAAGTCTATTAGACAAAGACTGTAATACCGTGGGATATAGTCGTCACCCTGTCCGGCCGCCCATAATCATTTCGTTTCTGGAGCAGAACTTGAAAACCTTTCATGATATCTTTCTAAATCTTGCCATGTGTATTCCACACATACTGAAATGGTGCCTTCTGATATTTTGAGATTAATGAATATTGAATTTGTTTATGTTCCCATAGAAAGGTTTTGGATTTGGACTGTGTTCATAGGTTCGTTTCCGGAGCACATCTCCAAAACTCTTCATCATATCTTCCTGAAACCTTGCATGTGTATTACCCAATACCTGAAGTGCTGCTTTTGATATTTACAGATTTCTGAAAATTATATGATATGTTTTTCCCGTTTCCATAGAAACGTGTTAGATTTGAACTGTGTTCAGAGATAGGTCTGCTTCCGGAGCAGATTAAAAACCAATCATACCTGAAATTCAGCATGTGTACTGAATGAAATACGGTTACGGTTACAATTATCTGTCAAAAATGTGTTTTACAAAAAATATTGGACCGATTGGACATGTCATCTTCTGATGACTCTTTTTTTCCAAAAAGATCATTCTGTCAACATGTTTCCAACTAAGTTTGGCTCGTTGTGCTGTAACAATGTTCCCAGCTATGGAGAACACCCTCTCGGACGGAATAGATGTTGCAGGAATTCATAAATTCCTGCAAATTTGATTTGGCAAATTTGGAGAGCATTGGATATGTATATTGATGAACTTTCCACCAATCTAGTGGGTTAGCATCCACATTGAGGGGCTTCTCATCCATGTACTTTGCAATCTCCTCTTGTACACGATCCAGTGAGCATTTGGACCGATCGTGATCAGCGGGCAGATTCTACCTTCACATCATAAACATCACCAAATAATTTGAGGAATCCTTGACAGCTTGATCTCCAACTTATTGCTTCACTACCACAGGTGAGGTGAGTTGGGGTTTAACGTATTTTAACGCCCCTTTCAAGAGTATTTCACTTATATCGCGGCTGCTAGTGTTACGGCAGGGAGAAAGCCCCCAACGCCATGTGGCTATGCATTGCGGTGAAACCTGCTAGCAACGTCTGAATCTAGCGAACTATAGGTGGTACTACGCTGAAATTCAATGTAGCATTGCACCCAAACCTTACTGCGTGTAGAACAGTTCCCTACTGCAGACAAAGTTGCCGTGGCTCTGGCGGGGTTCGAACCCCGGACCCATTGATCCGAAGCCGAACGCGCTAACCACTGCGCAGGTAGATCTTCATCGGAGCCATCAGGTCTTGGTAACAGAGTCAGGGAGTGGTGGGTCAACACCATCGTCTGTAGCAGGTTCTGTTTTAACCACTGCTGGGGTCTGGAATAGAATCATATCTGCTTAAATTCAATAAATTGCACATGTATTTTTAATGTTAAGTTCTTAAATTCCTGACACTTAATTTCACTGAAAGCAATATTCATTGCAACACTGAAGCAAATGTGAAACTTAGCATATACATTATACACTCAAAGCTAAATTGAAACTTTATTTAAATAAATTTGAATCAACTTGAAAGTGAATTGATATGGTTGGCACCTTTTCCTCACACAGTACTTCTCTGGCTCCTTTCAGTGGTCGCAGAAGTTCCACTAGTACTTCTAACTTTCGCATGTCACCTTCAGAGAGAGTACTAACATCACTTTCTTTTTTCTGAAGTACTTTGAAGACAAGTGAAGCATAAATAGCTGGCTGCAGCTGAAGGTAACTCTCCAGCATGTCGTGCGTGCTGTTCCATCTGGTGATAACGTCCATTTTCAGTTTGATATTTAGGAGATCAAGACGAACTTGGTTTGCCTTCAGGTCGGCAAAGGCCACTGTCTTGAACGACTTGTCCAGCCGTCAGTTGTCAACGCAATATTTTCACATGTAGAAGGATCTAATAACACTGCTGATTTGTTGGTTTCATATAAGTATGGTATGATTTTCTGTGATAAAGTTTTTCTATTAGGTAACTTGTGTCTCGGTTCGAGTGTGCCATCTAACGTCACAAATCCTTTATTCTCCACGATAGAAAATGGCTGTAGATCAGAACTAATGAAATACTACATAGCCTTTGTGATTGCTTGTGCGTGTGTTCTACCTGGTTCAAACATGCGAGAGTTCATGAATATGTTTGGTAATGTTGCACATTTCGATGGAGGAGGAGATCTCAAACTCTCGTTTGAGTCGGTGTCAACTTTCGCTTTCTTGTGCTTTTCGTCAGTTTCAATACTAGGATGGTGCCGTTTTAAATGTGTAATCATATTTGTTTTGTTCATAGTATACGATGAAAAGCACACCTTAATTTTGTCTTTTTGAAATCATAAATATTTTCCAAAATTTACTTTTAAGGGGAGCAGGGGGTTTTGAAAACTGTGACTCCACCTCGCTCAGCTCTCTGTCCGCCATCTTTCTTAGTTTGTTTATACCGCGAGACTTGGTGTTGCAGAGCAACCAAATACATAGCTGCGCCCATCGCACAGGGGGATTTGTTAACGTAATCATATATTCTATATATATTCTTTAAGGGTATTTTTTTTTATTTTGTCTCAGAGTTAATAATTTGATATGAATGAATGTAATGTATTGTATAGATACATGATATTTGTATCGATGTATCGTATCGTGTGCTTTTAGTATCCTGATTATTCATATAAATCGTCACATCATGTCACTAAATACAGCTGCTGTCTTATATGACGTGAGTAATATATTAACTAAATGCAGGGCAGATTTCAATGAAATATTCATAAGATCAATAACGGTTGAGACATTGTGATTTGTATATTTTGCCATATCCCATTAAGCCCCTACAATCGCTCAGTCCAAAGTTACGATCATATAGATATTCAAAGTAAAGAATAATTAGTGAAATAGCAGCTTTACTGACTCTTACTATAACATATACCTTGCTGAGAAGTAAACCATCTTGACACAGGCATGTTGACACAGGGCTCTTGATACTGATAGCACCTTGTTATGAGTGAAAATACATAATGTTTTCAAATGAACACTTACCTGTAAACTAGAGTATGCCAGATGTCATGTCAAGGTTTATTCCGGAAATCACAATGTTCTCTTTTTTTAGAAACACTACACTGTTAAGTTTCCACCTATAAAGGTTGCTGAAGTGGATGGACTCTTAAGAAAGAAATTTGTTGAAACATAAAAAAGGTGTTAATTGGTACAACCTTCTGACATGAAATGAACTCAGCGTGAATTAATCGAGGTGGTGCGTGACTTTGGCCTTTGGCCACAATTTGGAATCTAAAAACGGGCGTTCTAGTAAAGAGAGGCACTTGCCTACGGGAAGACCCACGGGCGCTAACGAGACCTCGAGTCTTCCCTGGCGCAAAGACTTCTTGCATTCAGGTGTCATCCATTACATAAACGTTGTACTCATAGACATATTGTATTGAAGTTTGAAGTATATTTTCACTTTTTCAAGATGATCACAGATGCCTGCAGGAAATCAGTTTTGATGGTTACTGTTTATACTTAGAGATTCAAGATGTAAGTGTTAAAGTAATGCATTATGTAACGATATGAAATTAATCTAAAGGATTACAGAAGTTTATCTGTCTGAAATTAAATCATCACAACTAAATTTAGATGTAACGCCCATAACTTCAAAGTTCAAGAAGCCCGTTTTGCCAAAACTGTTAACGAAATAAACACTAACTGTCCATTTTGTATTAACTCTCAAGAGTACCATGTTCTCCTTATCTGTCCGAAATATGCAGAAATAAGAATGAAATATCTGCCTTATTTTTTATATAACCAGCCATCAAGATTTAAATTCCGTATGCTTCTTCAAACAGAAAATACTGAACTACTTTTTCAGCTATCCCTTGCGTTGTACCATATATTTAAATAAAGAAAGCTTTTTGATTGTTAAAATGAATTGTTGATGTCATACAGGTTGCGCAAAAGTATTTTACAAACTTAATATACTTGTACTATTGGCCTCAGGGCCACCTATACGAATAAAATATGTCTGTTTGTCTGTCTGTAATCTAAAGGATTATTTACAATGTTACATGTACTATAACTCTTTCGTTTTGAACGTGAAATCTAAAATATAAACTTTTAAGATCAATAACAGTTCACGAAAAGGAAATTATTTGAATTTGAAGGATCAAGTTGATTCTTCAATGACCTTCGAAATTGTTAAAACGGATAAAATCCTTTTTTCATTCATGTTTCGTTTCTAATTCCTTAGCTATGTTAACACAACACTTGACACTGCAAGGTCACGTTTGCTTCAAAACGTGTTGTCTCACAGTTTAAGTTAACAAAATGTTTGAACTTTCTTTTAGACATGTTTACACAAGGGTTAAACTAATTTCTCTTTATGTTGAGCTGTTGTCTTTGTGAAATGGAATGGGGTTTTCTAAACAAACTCCAGTCCTTGCTTTACACAGTGATTCAACGTTTAAGTAACGATTATAGAAACACAAAATATAATGAAATAGAAATCATTATCCACAGGAAACACACGTACAGTACACCGAGGGGCAAGAGAAACTATATCAACAGAGTCAACATAATTAAGTCAATTTTGAATATCTGTAAAATAATCATATCCCTTTACTAGATAAACACAATTTCATTCATGTATTATACTTGATGTTTTATATCTGTTCAAACACAAATGAGGTGCTGAAATTGCTATTTCGAATGTTTTTCTTGACATACTAATTTGCATTTAAGGTAAACTTTTATGAAATATTGAAATTATGTCAGTATAAGATTGTGTCTGCATATTGTACCGTTTTGGACTTTTTCAAAGAAGCAAGAAAGATAATTTGACTCTCCTATCTTGTCTACTGCGAAAACGTTGATTTCTTAAGACAAGTATTCATAATACAAAATATCATTATCAACAGATAATGTTTTCAATTTTCAAAGTATTCATTATGTATCTCTATGATTCAGTTTTATGTATCACCCATGAAACGAAATATCTTGTATTTTGTATAGCTTTGTTTATTCTTCCCATGTAATGTATATTAATCAATTAGTTTGCATTTATGAACTACTGATCAGCCCCAGATATTTTGTTCGTACTTCACTACCGTTAAACTTTCTCTTTCTCTTTAGTGAATCTTTATCATCAAATATTACATTGGGCATTTTTTGTATTATCAAGAAAACCGAAGAATCTCCCTTATATCCTCTTGCCCACTTTCTTGTCTGGGTCCTAAACTAATCCGTATATGTTCCCTGTGATATTAAGTTAGTTTTGTGTTGTTATGAAAGCTAAATGCAGAGTCGGGTTTAATTAACAAATTAACCAAATATGATATGTGCATACAAAAGGTGTACACAAGTACACTAGGGCATGATGTTAGTAAGTAAGGACCATATGGCAATACGTTGATATGCTTTGCGAGGATTTCAAACTTAAATTCATAAAAAAAAATATAAATTACGTTTTAAGTTGAAGTGTCATGAAGTGGTCGGAAGTCATATCAAAATGTTTAATTATTTATATTTAATTGATTTTTGCAAGAATTAGAAACAGAAAATGTGAATTTAAATGGCTTTAACAATTATTTGAAACCTCGTTTGTCCTGATGAGCTGGGGAATTCAAGCTTGTAATGACATTCAGTCAGCTTGGTGTAATCAGAAACATTCATGTTAGAGCTCAGATAAGTTTACTATAAGACAATCAGAAGGTTTACAAGATTGCTTATGGAATTGCCCACTTTAGGACGCTTATCTTAGCTGATGTATCTACTAGAGCCATTTGAATTTGAATATCTTAAATGTACTGCGAAGTATTGTTCTATTCTTTTAAAAAACAAAATCAATTGACAGTGATTTCTCTGCTGGAATAAGATGAAAACAAATATTTTAGGATGACACATACAATCTTCTTGATACTAACGTTTTGACATGGACCTGGTGACCTCAAATCATACTTTATAATGTCGTGAATTTCAAGCAATGGAAATTCTGTCTGTGCTTTGAGACTTTTATTATGAAGCTTTAAGTTCAGAAGGCTCATATTCCTGCACATGGGGTTTGTTCAATTGGAGATGTTTACTTTAGTTGACAGGAAGTCTTAAAATCTCTATTTATTCGACCAGTGACCTGTTTTCAGGACAGGTGTACAGTTGCAATGCCCTGCCTGAATTAAACTACTTCAGGTTTCAAGGTCAAATTCATGTGTGACATTTGTGCTTTGATGATTAATATAAAGAAGGTATTGATATAACCTTGGACATTTAATTCTGTCGGATTTCAGTATATCCGAATTCGGAAACACTTGATACAGCCTTATTTGTATTCACAAACGGTGAAATTGTAGATGATATCCTAAGACTTTATCCTTTTCGGTTTGTAAGTTCAGTTTTTTTAAACACAAGATCATTTGTTAATTAAAGTGGATCAAGAGGTATAAGCTAGTTCAAGAGTGATATCCTGAAGCTTATTGAAGCTCAAAATCATCACCGATCTTTTTGTAGACAACAATTTTTGTGGCAAAAGGTTAAAGGAAAACATTCAATAAAATTAAGTTAACTTTTTAACAACGTTTCAATTTGTGATGTAAACTAAAGTGTGAATATGTTCACGCAATTTATATTCAAGTAATAAATCTTATATTCATGAAGTAAAATCTATACATTTTCAGGTTACTTCACATTTCAATGATGAATTTTAGCATATGCCAAAGAATATTTGTTTTCAAATGTATTATTTTGTTCAAAATTTAAATGTCACACAAACTGCTACTTCAAAAAACATCCATTAGATTTCAAATATATTTGGAACATTATAATTGTTTAAGGACCCACAATTGGAATGAGCATTTTTATTAAATTTAATTCCATTAAATAGGATTTGTTTTGGCACGTGTATAAACACAACACAATTGATTATAACATATGATTGTAGCTTGAAATGGCATCATCGTGAACTTAATCTCAGAGGTGCGTGACTCTGAGTCCTGCTACAAGGGATAACAAAAAGATGTGTGTCTCGTGATGACTTCCGTTTTAAGACTCTGATACCAGAACCAGTCACACGGACCCTTAACATATGATCATTAAGTATTATCTCATTAATTTATATGGCAGTTCAGATAATTTATTTCACATTATGAGGGATAAAGAGGGCAGCTTTTCTCATAAAAGAGAAGATAACTAAATTTGATGTGTGACTTGCGGACATAACTATCTTATTGGAGTGGAGTTTGACAATAAGAAGTATGGTTTTGCTATTTACAGAGGGAAATTTGAAGCGTTGCTGTCCGTGAACACATGTCCATTCCATCAATGGATTTAGTGATCTTGTATTCTAATATGATAACATGATGTTCTGTATACATCTAAGTTCTTACATTTGAAATCTAAATAAATCTAGATGACTATTTTATATCAAGATACACAACTGTTGATCGAAATTTATTCAGATTGTTACATTTGGAACCTTTAGGAGGAGGTTGTGAGTTTTATTGAGAACTGATATGTTGTATGTGGCCATGTTGTATGTGGCCAGGGATGTTTGTGACCATATCTTCCTGTTTGACTTATTTACTATCTGTCGCCACATAACATCACGTCCTTACAGATGAATTTAACCAAAAGTGAAGTAGCAACATTCATAAATGTAGAATTACGTTAGTGTTATGGAATTCAAATGCTCTAAGGATACTCCCAAATGTTTTTAACTTATTTTACCACGTCTCGTTGCGATACCAATCAACTCTATGTTTCCACACAATATATTACTTTAGAGAAAAAGCATTCTGAACCTTCTGAGTTTGTATGATGCGCGGAACCGCGAACATAATTTTGATTGGTGTAAGAAATTTAAAATTTGAGGAGGTTTGACATTTAAAATATTACCTTTAAATTCTCACAAAATGTACATAAAAAAAGAAGCCATAATTATTAAATTATTTGACAACAAGATAAATTAACCTTAATTTTAAGTCCCTTTGAGTTTTTGTATTTATGCTCTACATAGGCGTTAAACAATTGTGTGTCTTCCAAGTATTACTAAAAAAAGTGTGAATTTATGTATTGAATCAAACTAAGGGTTATATGTATGAATTGCGTAAATTGAAAACAATTTGCAAATCTTTATCGTATGAAACCAATTGGCTCCGAAACTTCTGGACAAAATCCCATATTTGTACCTCTGATAAGAAACGCCGTTAGGACCATAAATCAAATGTATTATTATTCTTCTGAAAATTTAATTTTGCAAAAACGTATAAATTTCTTTCAGGTTTAAAACTTAAAATTTCAACCATTTGAAGAGACATTAACAGAGAAAATGGGCGTGTGTCATTTTCCGTTAATGACTGTACAAATCAGTGGAAAACATGATGTTGGACTGTTGATAGACGCGATATCACTATTGCAGACAAACATCACAAACGACAGCATTAAAGCAGTCAACAGCGGAGTCAGTGTCCAAAAGCTAGCCAGCACTACAAGTCGTTGCATTTTGCTTATCTTGAACATATTATAGATGTATTGCAAAACAATAACTATTTTCCACAAAAACGTTCCACATGGAAAATGTAGATTTAGCTCAATATCATTAGATACATAACAATATTCCTTATCATAATGAAATACATTTAAATGTACAGAAACAAGTTCAAATTACTGAACGTAACAGCCTAAAAGTGTACGTTATCTGGTCTAAAGAGCCAAAACAGATAGAGAAGGTACTTTTTCAAGTAATTGATATCAAATAAAGCTGTGACTTGCCAATCTGTTTTCACAGAGAAGCGTCCCAGATTATTGATGTATTGCAAAACAATAGTTTTACAAAAACAAACACGTGCCAAAGATGAAGCTCAATATAATTAGAAAATTAACAATATTCCACATCATACTGAAACTTGTTGAAATGAATAGAGATGTCCAAATTACTAAACCATTCAACCTTAACAGTGTATACTATCTTAGAAGCCTTAACAGACAGGGAAGGTATCTTATCAAGTAATAGAAATCAAATAAGCTGTGACTTTCCCATCTGTTATTCTTTCATTAGTTTATCTGAAGTTGTCGATATACCCATTACCTTGTCAATGTTGACTTTGTGTCTATCAAGATAACACAACCGACTGATACGAATTTACATTGATGTGGATGTGTAGAGAATCAACGAATAGTATTTCCTTTGAATAGGGTCTGGTTTTAGTACTCAAGATAGTCTCACTTTAACTGATAATGTTGTCGCTGTCTTCTCT
This sequence comes from Gibbula magus, assembly GCA_936450465.1. Taxonomy (NCBI): domain Eukaryota; kingdom Metazoa; phylum Mollusca; class Gastropoda; order Trochida; family Trochidae; genus Gibbula; species Gibbula magus. The sequence goes on along the minus strand of OW388294.1, from coordinate 39,898,881 downwards.
TTAGCAGATGGTTATACAATGTAAGTTTTTGCATAGTCATAATGATTATAAATTTAGTACCAAGTTTAAAACCGTTTTGAGTATGACAAATGTTTTTGCTGGCTCATTATTATTAAACCCCGGGTGAAACCCAAGGGGGTTAATGTCGTGGCGCAGCTTGTCCGTCCGTCCGTCCGTCTATCCGTCCCGAAAAGGGTATTCTGAAATCAACTCCTCCTAGAGTTTTTGATAAACTTTCTGAAACTTTACACATGCTTTGGATATACATCGGTGATGCGCATGTGTTTTTTTGGACCGAACAAGTTAATATTGTCATGGCCCTTTTATGGCCCTGGGCTTTCCAATTTCAGACTTATAGTACCAGTGTTCTGAATTCAACTCCTCTGACAGTTTTTGATCAATTTTTCTGAAACTTTACACATGCTTACGATATACATCGGTGATACGCATGTGTTTTTTTGTGACCGATTGGATTTATTTGTCAGAGTTATGGCCCTAGACTTAGAGAGCTCAGCTTTCCAACTTTAGACTGACAGTACCTTTTTTTTTAAATCAACTCCTCCCAGAGTTGTTGATCATGATCAAGCTTTGTGAAACTTTACACATGCTTTGGATATACAACGGTGTAACGCGCACATGCCTTTTTGGGAGAGAGAAACTATCCCTTATTTGAGGTCTAAGACTAAGTTATCCTCTCTAAAGACCTTTTTAAAGATTGACAAAAACTATAAAAAAAAAAATTCTGAATATTTGGAAATTAATTGTTTTACTTGTTGTCAAAACTGTAAATGTCAACAGAAAATTTAGTTTATAAACTATTCAGTAATACCAACTTATTATGAAGGACAGTATATGTTAACCTTAAGAAGAACATGGTGTAAATGTAAATCGTATTTCTTATCATTGCTGATGCTCCCTCTCACATTGATGGCCATAGGATACTACAGTATCATTATCAGTGTTAATTTAAAGTCACTGACATTAAAAGAATCACTAAAGGCAATCATTTTCAGGATTTCAGATAGTATGAATACATTATTGGACTTCTTCACGATGTTCAACATCGCGTGTTTTATATCATATGTTAAAACATCCCTAATATGAGATTTGACTTCGAGTGTCAATAGCTTTTGCATGCATTTATTCACTCGCGATGGATGTTCCTTAAAATCCAGATGAATCACATTTTCCCTTAGATATGTATGCACTAGTAATAAAACCACAATTTAAAAGAAACAGTTAATAATTGCATTCATCATTTGCGTCTTTTCAATAGTTAATTAATAAAATGGTGATATTCTATGAATAAATACTTTTTTCAGAGTCTAAGTGTAAGACTATATTTACATCAGCAAAAGGCAATGCATTAGTGAATTTTAATTTATTTTGTTTTTGGTAAAGACAAAACTCTCCACCTTGTCATTAATAGACGTTAACAAGTGGATGATATGCTATGTATGATGATTTGTCTGTTGCAATTAGCCCTCTTTAAACATTGAACTGTTATCACACCTGTTTCCATAATTTTCCGACATTTCCGGATGCTTTCTAAGCACTTATTCGCATTCCTATGTAAATGCATGTTAAACCTAACACTGCTTCGAAACTCTATACTCAATTACCATACTCTCATGTTGATAAACGATCCATCCACAAATATGCATTAACATCTAGAATAAGTAACAGAAGTTGTCACTTTCATAGCTCAATAAGTAGGTTATACAATGTAAAGTGAACTATGATTAGAAACCAGTTTCTGGATAAGGTCTTCTTTTATTCTGAACAAACATCATGTTTCTCATACGATTGATAACGGTATAAGGATCTATAACAAAACGTCGCAATTGTTAAACAAAGTCGTTGAACATCCATAAATATCCTTGTCTTCTTCACAACACCAACTTCTAGAACGCCACTCAAAAAGATAAATTGTAATGTAAGGATAAGGAAGGAAGCAACTAAAATAAATTAGGTTATGTAATAATGTATGTAATAATAATAATTTTTCCGTTTATATAGCGCACTTATCCATTCACTCAGTGGTTGCTCAAGGCGCTATAGGAGTATTTTCACCCTGGTCTAACCCAAGCTGACATATTCGTCGCTAGAAGTTCACCTCCACAATCATTACCAGGTACCCATTTGCATGTATCAGTAACATTAAGAGAGATATTTCATTTTTGAAGACGGCGAAAAACATAAGACAGAAAAACTTACTGGATTACAATCTCTTTATTTAGAAATTCATGATCTTCAGAAGATTACCATCAGCTACTTCACCTGAAGGATGACATCATGTTGTTCACGATAATTAGCTTATGATGTCTTCTGAAGAATTAGTAAATTGTCTTCATTCGTATTGTGAGTTTCAATTTTCAGCATCATATATACTTTCATGTTTGACGTCCATCTCCAATCATAAACCTTTAATTGCATACCAGGTTATACATCAAAGAAAACATATACTCCCAAAAGACATATATACAACAGAATTTGCCTTAATACAGTCACGTGCTCGATGCAGCCAATCAAATTATCATTTGATTTATTTAACTTTATATTTAAACTCAATAGATCCGTCACCGACTTGATCGGGTCAGTTACCAACTTAATTTGGTTCCGGTTGAAGAGTCGATTGAAGTCACTTGTACAATTATTTCAGTCCGTTTGACTTATTTGTTGGCCACTCCACTGTCAACTCTTTCTCTTTGGCTCACTGATTACTGTGTTCTTTATGTCCAGCTCCCAGTGAATCTACATGTGTTTACGAAAAGGACCAGCTATCATTTAACTCCTCTTCTCATTTAAAGTAGAGTTTTGCATGAGGACACTTTTGGTAACTGGTGACCGGCGCGGGGATGTAGCTCAGGGATCGTTTCATACCAAAAGACGTTAAAAAATGTGAGTTGTTGCTTCATTGCTTGGCATTGTAAGGATAGGACAACGCTTTAACTGGCGCTGCAGTGTGGCTGTGGCTGTTAGGATTGTTACTTATATTCCCATCTAATGTTATCTGATTGAGCTTTTAACCTCGATAAATATAATAAATCAGCATCGTTTTTGTGCATATATACAAACTCGATATGCTTTTGTGAGTACATCAAATCTTCCCAACTTTAGAAGGAATATTTTACTTGGTATACAAATAGATTGTTGTACTCAATGATTCTTTTCCTAAGTTACTGATTAGATTGTATGACATTTGTTAAAGGGTATTATTTTGTTGATTTCAGTTCCATGTACAGTTAAGGGACATCAGTTTCGACTTCAGTCTGACAAGAAAACCACCAATGAAACCCAAATTTGTAAATTTGGCATTTGTAATAGGAAATTGTGTGGAAACTTTGGGTGGAAATCGTTCTTATTGATGTGTTCTGCATTGATTTGTAATGTAGCTTTTTGCTGTTAGAACCATTAACATTTTGATGATAAATTAATCCATTTTAAAAAATATAAACGACTTCCATGAGCAATTTCATTTTAATGCTACCTTTAATTGATTATTTACAGCTAGAATTAATTGGGCGTTTAGAACAGGAAATTATTTCAATGCAACAATGAATGAAATGAAAGTGTTAATTTGACAGCTACTTAAAATATACACAAGTGTGGATGTGCAAGTAACTCAAGTGTTCATTTACAATAATACCCTCACTGATTTCAACTCAGTTCAAAACTTTTGAAATAATAAGACAAGACGTTAGTAACTACGAAGCTGATTACCTTTCTTTTTGAAAATGTTCTAATTTACTTAACGTATCAACTAAAATGAAATGCTATACCTTTCGAGGCAAAATGCATGCAACGGAATAATTAAGGGGTGGAATTAATGACACAGTGAAGAATACTTTGATTTGTGTCTCATTTTGAAGAGACAATTTGTAAAACCATTTGTATTTGTTTCATATGATGTTAATCATATGCAAGCTTGTGAATCTGATTAAATCATCGTAATTTCTTCGAACATTTTATTTTTTCTATATGAGACCTGGGAGTTGGAAGATGTTTTAAACTGTTTTTCAAATATATATATATATATATTAATTGTTGTTATTGTTTGTTTCTATGGACATGTAACTTAAGTACTAACTGTATTAACTGTATTTTGAAGGCTTTTCAAACTTTATCAACATGTCCACCACAGTCCGTAAATGTATATTTTGTGGGTAAGATCTTTCTGAACAAAATTTTTCCTTGGAAACAACAGTGACTCAGTGTGGAAATAACTTTGTCTGGAACATATATCTTACATAACATTTATAATACTAGATTAAAAAACTAAGTAAACAATCAAATTAAAGAAGTAAATGTACATGTCAACAAATGTGTTTGTCAGTGCAAATATCCGTTATTCTGTTCAATTGCTACCTCCTCTTTTCTGAAGCGTATCTCCGAAGCACACAACCTACTTTCATACAACTGGTGGCTCACGATAATCAATGCCGATATGAGTTTTGTATGAAGTGGAAAGCGGGTGCACGTGAGCTGTGCTCATTTTACAATTCTGAAAGTGTCTTACATTATCAACACTAACATCAAATGTTTATCGATTGATAGTTCTCAAGGTTGCACGTCATACACACTCACCATTGGGCGTGTGTATGAATACAGAAGAACTTACTCCAAGAATAGAACTGCCCTAGCTATAGTCCATAGTGTACAATACGACTCCCGAGTTGGTTAATCAATCTCTTGGGAATGTACAATCAGATCTATATTATCAATCTCAGGAAATTAATAATTTCATTTCGCAGTATATACAGTATATCATGTATGATAGTCTTCATACATGTATGCTACCTACTGTGGAAATACCATGTAGTCAGCACAAGTTCACAGTGAACTATTTTTATGATCCTAAATTATTACTAGAAATCTTTCGTTTACAGAATATAATACAAATGTTCATGTAAATGGCAGAATAGCAACCATTCATTCAAAAATTGATACAATTCGAGTGAAGCCATTCATCAGTGCTATCAGTTGGAAAGGCTTTGCTAAGTCATAATAATTTATTGTTGATCAGTCTTGTAATCAGTTATTTGTTACTTTGTAGATATTCTATCAGTATATCTGTGTTATTATTACAACATTGCACAATTAATGGTAAAACAAATACAGCGTCTCTTCTCCTTCTCACCCAATGTTCAAAATCAATATGGCGAATAAAGCCTCATTTTATAACATTTAATTTGTAGAAAAAAGAGCAATCAGTCACGTTTACGTAGAAAAATGAGATCTATCTAATAATACATATACATGTTATGGTATCAAAACAATTTATTCAACTATATATCTTAGTCTTATTTAAAACGGCGGATCATAAATCCATATTTCATTTAATGTATTGTAATTTGATTATTATAATTGATGGATTATATCCTTTACAAAAGATTACGTTTTTTTCAAGCAACTTACATGTATATAAAGCCATTTGTCAAAATAATTTTCAAATTGTAACAAATGCAAAATTATATTGTCAAAATGATTAAACATTTGGTTTCTCAGATGAGATGAGATGAGATGAGATGTACATGAGATGAAAGGAGAGGTTGCTCAAGTGGATTTGATTTGATAATTTTATTTTACTGTAACACGTATCTATCTATTCTTAAGTTTATATGAAATACTGACAATGATACAGAAAATAGCGATTTACTTTAAATAATTATGGACCGGTATAACTTTAGTATTTGAGACAATATTAATTTTACATTGACATATTACAGGTACATTTGCTTACCATTTATTACAATATAACAAGCTTACATCCCCTTCATAGAATCAGTTCTTCATTGGTTATGTTTATGTGAAACTGTAAGTGGACAAACCGAGAAAGTTAACTATGTACATAAATTCAATGGGACTAGTCCGAAGTGACCAATTTATTATTTGTTAATAAAATTACATGGTACTATTGACTTTACAATACATATTATATTTTCTTTGAAATACATTAATCACTTATGAACATTTTCATGATGTATGTTTTAGTTGATGACTGAATGTCAGTGAGTGGAATAACGTAGACGAGATGAGTTTACATGTTAGGAATTTAAAAAATAACTTGATATACATCCTACATCTAGAAACATATTAGAAACAAGTATAGGATACACAAATTTTGATTCATGAGAGACAAGATAGAATAAACAAACATTAATTGTTACTTAAAAGTTGATTCACTGTTTAAAGCAAGGGATTGGAGTCAAATTAGAAATAAATATTGGATTGGAGACTGGTTAGAAATAAACATTCCATGTCACAAAGCCAATAGCTCAACTTAAACAGAAACTATCTTAACTGTTGCGTAAACATGTCTAAAAAAAGATCAAACATTTTGTTAAACTGAAAGTGTGAGTTAACACGTTTTGAGGAAAATGTGACATTACATTATGAAGTGTTGTGTTAACATAGCTAACGATTTAAAATTGAATCATGAATGAAAAAGGATTTTATCCGTTTCAACAATTTCTGGGGACATTGAACATCAATTTTGATCCTTCAAAGTCAAATATTTTCCTTTTCGTGAACTGTTATTGATCGCACAAGTGTTTCACTTAAGATTTGAAAACGGAAAAAGGATAGTACCTGTAACATGGTAAAGTTGTTCTTTAGGTTAAATTCATATTTTTCATTTTAATGAATGGTTTTAACTGATAATCCTTTAAGGTAAATACAATGACACTAACATCTTGAATCATTAGGTATAAAACAGTACTATCAAAAGAAGATATCCTGCAGATGATCTGGAGAAAGTGAAAGAAAACCTTTAAATTTCAATACAATATGTTTACATACGAAAACACGTTTTATGTTATGAACAATAACCGTGCGAAGTGCAAATTTACATAAAACCACTGATATTCTATCCTCTGCCATGCTATAGTTGTAGACATTTCCCAAATAAAAAGTCCTAACACCTATTTAGAAATGGAATATTTGAGAAAAACGTTGCTCATATAAAGTTTCCCAAATAAAAAGTCCATAAACCTATTTGATTTGAGAAAAACCTTTGCTCTCTTTGTTTATGGCCACATGTTTTTATTACTTTAATTCAGTGATTCATTCATGTATATTCATTGTTACGCCTCAAGACATGCTGGACGTGTACATGGGCCTATCGATTGTATACACGTAATATGTTTGACTTCTCCTGATGCACTGTTCTTTTAAAGCAAGTAGATGTGAAGAGTTAACTTGCACCTTGGAGTACACAGTTAATAATGGATCCTGGCCCCTCCTCGTCCTCGATCATTGTTCCAATCTTTTCCCAAGGAAGGATTTTGAGGTGGCTGAATAATGGCTGAGCTTTGGCACCTTTTTGTTTCTGTTGACTGATGACCTTTGGTTCTGCTTTGTGTGTTATTCAAGGTTTTGAAATTTTTACATTTTACATTTTTACATTAACAGACAAACTATCATTATATTTATCTAGTTGAATTAACCTAATTCTGAAATTATTGGACTAATAAATAACGCCTTAAACTTTATGACCCTCGTGCTATTAGCGTATTGACATATTTAGGTCTTCAAGACTATGTCTGGAAGAACTATTGTTATTATCCTGATTTTTATTATTATTCTTTTTCTTTATTATTATTTGTACTTTTCTTGTCCAGAAGATTCTGATTTAACGACTGGACTGATTCGCATGAAATTTTCAGGGATGATAGCATGTGACCAGGTCTGAAAATAGATTTTTTTTATTATTCTTTTTCTTTATTATTATTTGTACTTTTCTTGTCCAGAAGATTCTGATTTAACGACTGGACTGATTCGCATGAAATTTTCAGGGATGATAGCATGTGACCAGGTCTGAAAATAGACGAGACAGTTTTTGGATTTTCGACTTCTTTCTTGAGTTATCTCCCCTTGAAGTCAAAACTTTAAACCGCATTAACTCCAAAACTAATGAATATATTTTCTTAAAACTTTCACCAATATGGGGGCAACAACATTCCGCATCGATTAGGCCTATAGCGATTTTCGGCCGTAATAATAGATTTTTTGCTATTTTCAAAAAAATGAATTTTTGGTGAACTTTCGCGATTTTTCGGGTATGCGTCTAAAAAAACCTTCTCTTCCTTCAATTCTTTGAATAAAGTTAAATGTGATAGCTTATTTTGAAGATAAATGAATTCTTCAGAGGGTTGTAGAAGTCGATTTTTTAATTTCATCCTAGAATTTAAATAATCCTTCATTGAAGATGGTCATATTTAAAAAGACCGAATTTCGGCCTCATGTTTAAAGGGGCATAACTCTGTTAGCAATGAAGATATGTCAAAGATACCTATTGCCATCTGATCACAGTACGTTACCTAACAGTTCTATAACAGATCTATATCATGTAAAAGTCGATAGTTAGGCCACAATTATCGCATTTGTCAAAATGTATGAAATTTCGTGATTTTGATTTCGCATGAAATTTTCAGGGATGATAGCATGTGACCAGGTCTGAAAATAGACGAGACAGTTTTTGGATTTTCGACTTCTTTCTTGAGTTATCTCCCCTTGAAGTCAAAACTTTAAACCGCATTAACTCCAAAACTAATGAATATATTTTCATAAAACTTTCACCAATATGGGGGCAACAACATTCCGCATCGATTAGGCCTATAGCGATTTTCGGCCGTAATAATAGATTTTTTGCTATTTTCAAAAAAATGAATTTTTGGTGAACTTTCGCGATTTTTCGGGTATGCGTCTAAAAAAACCTTCATTTCCTTCAATTCTTTGAATAAAGTTAAATGTGATAGCTTATTTTGAAGATAAATGAATTCTTCAGAGGGTTGTAGAAGTCGATTTTTTAATTTCATCCTAGAATTTAAATAATCCTTCATTGAAGATGGTCATATTTAAAAAGACCGAATTTCGGCCTCATGTTTAAAGGGGCATAACTCTGTTAGCAATGAAGATATGTCAAAGATACCTATTGCCATCTGATCACAGTACGTTACCTAACAGTTCTATAACAGATCTATATCATGTAAAAGTCGATAGTTAGGCCACAATTATCGCATTTGTCAAAATGTATGAAATTTCGTGATTTTGATTTCGCATGAAATTTTCAGGGATGATAGCATGTGACCAGGTCTGAAAATAGACGAGACAGTTTTTGGATTTTCGACTTCTTTCTTGAGTTATCTCCCCTTGAAGTCAAAACTTTAAACCGCATTAACTCCAAAACTAATGAATATATTTTCATAAAACTTTCACCAATATGGGGGCAACAACATTCCGCATCGATTAGGCCTATAGCGATTTTCGGCCGTAATAATAGATTTTTTGCTATTTTCAAAAAAATGAATTTTTGGTGAACTTTCGCGATTTTTCGGGTATGCGTCTAAAAAAACCTTCTCTTCCTTCAATTCTTTGAATAAAGTTAAATGTGATAGCTTATTTTGAAGATAAATGAATTCTTCAGAGGGTTGTAGAAGTCGATTTTTTAATTTCATCCTAGAATTTAAATAATCCTTCATTGAAGATGGTCATATTTAAAAAGACCGAATTTCGGCCTCATGTTTAAAGGGGCATAACTCTGTTAGCAATGAAGATATGTCAAAGATACCTATTGCCATCTGATCACAGTACGTTACCTAACAGTTCTATAACAGATCTATATCATGTAAAAGTCGATAGTTAGGCCACAATTATCGCATTTGTCAAAATGTATGAAATTTCGTGATTTTGATTTCGCATGAAATTTTCAGGGATGATAGCATGTGACCAGGTCTGAAAATAGACGAGACAGTTTTTGGATTTTCGACTTCTTTCTTGAGTTATCTCCCCTTGAAGTCAAAACTTTAAACCGCATTAACTCCAAAACTAATGAATATATTTTCATAAAACTTTCACCAATATGGGGGCAACAACATTCCGCATCGATTAGGCCTATAGCGATTTTCGGCCGTAATAATAGATTTTTTGCTATTTTCAAAAAAATGAATTTTTGGTGAACTTTCGCGATTTTTCGGGTATGCGTCTAAAAAAACCTTCTCTTCCTTCAATTCTTTGAATAAAGTTAAATGTGATAGCTTATTTTGAAGATAAATGAATTCTTCAGAGGGTTGTAGAAGTCGATTTTTTAATTTCATCCTAGAATTTAAATAATCCTTCATTGAAGATGGTCATATTTAAAAAGACCGAATTTCGGCCTCATGTTTAAAGGGGCATAACTCTGTTAGCAATGAAGATATGTCAAAGATACCTATTGCCATCTGATCACAGTACGTTACCTAACAGTTCTATAACAGATCTATATCATGTAAAAGTCGATAGTTAGGCCACAATTATCGCATTTGTCAAAATGTATGAAATTTCGTGATTTTGATTTCGCATGAAATTTTCAGGGATGATAGCATGTGACCAGGTCTGAAAATAGACGAGACAGTTTTTGGATTTTCGACTTCTTTCTTGAGTTATCTCCCCTTGAAGTCAAAACTTTAAACCGCATTAACTCCAAAACTAATGAATATATTTTCATAAAACTTTCACCAATATGGGGGCAACAACATTCCGCATCGATTAGGCCTATAGCGATTTTCGGCCGTAATAATAGATTTTTTGCTATTTTCAAAAAAATGAATTTTTGGTGAACTTTCGCGATTTTTCGGGTATGCGTCTAAAAAAACCTTCTCTTCCTTCAATTCTTTGAATAAAGTTAAATGTGATAGCTTATTTTGAAGATAAATGAATTCTTCAGAGGGTTGTAGAAGTCGATTTTTTAATTTCATCCTAGAATTTAAATAATCCTTCATTGAAGATGGTCATATTTAAAAAGACCGAATTTCGGCCTCATGTTTAAAGGGGCATAACTCTGTTAGCAATGAAGATATGTCAAAGATACCTATTGCCATCTGATCACAGTACGTTACCTAACAGTTCTATAACAGATCTATATCATGTAAAAGTCGATAGTTAGGCCACAATTATCGCATTTGTCAAAATGTATGAAATTTCGTGATTTTGATTTCGCATGAAATTTTCAGGGATGATAGCATGTGACCAGGTCTGAAAATAGACGAGACAGTTTTTGGATTTTCGACTTCTTTCTTGAGTTATCTCCCCTTGAAGTCAAAACTTTAAACCGCATTAACTCCAAAACTAATGAATATATTTTCATAAAACTTTCACCAATATGGGGGCAACAACATTCCGCATCGATTAGGCCTATAGCGATTTTCGGCCGTAATAATAGATTTTTTGCTATTTTCAAAAAAATGAATTTTTGGTGAACTTTCGCGATTTTTCGGGTATGCGTCTAAAAAAACCTTCTCTTCCTTCAATTCTTTGAATAAAGTTAAATGTGATAGCTTATTTTGAAGATAAATGAATTCTTCAGAGGGTTGTAGAAGTCGATTTTTTAATTTCATCCTAGAATTTAAATAATCCTTCATTGAAGATGGTCATATTTAAAAAGACCGAATTTCGGCCTCATGTTTAAAGGGGCATAACTCTGTTAGCAATGAAGATATGTCAAAGATACCTATTGCCATCTGATCACAGTACGTTACCTAACAGTTCTATAACAGATCTATATCATGTAAAAGTCGATAGTTAGGCCACAATTATCGCATTTGTCAAAATGTATGAAATTTCGTGATTTTGATTTCGCATGAAATTTTCAGGGATGATAGCATGTGACCAGGTCTGAAAATAGACGAGACAGTTTTTGGATTTTCGACTTCTTTCTTGAGTTATCTCCCCTTGAAGTCAAAACTTTAAACCGCATTAACTCCAAAACTAATGAATATATTTTCATAAAACTTTCACCAATATGGGGGCAACAACATTCCGCATCGATTAGGCCTATAGCGATTTTCGGCCGTAATAATAGATTTTTTGCTATTTTCAAAAAAATGAATTTTTGGTGAACTTTCGCGATTTTTCGGGTATGCGTCTAAAAAAACCTTCTCTTCCTTCAATTCTTTGAATAAAGTTAAATGTGATAGCTTATTTTGAAGATAAATGAATTCTTCAGAGGGTTGTAGAAGTCGATTTTTTAATTTCATCCTAGAATTTAAATAATCCTTCATTGAAGATGGTCATATTTAAAAAGACCGAATTTCGGCCTCATGTTTAAAGGGGCATAACTCTGTTAGCAATGAAGATATGTCAAAGATACCTATTGCCATCTGATCACAGTACGTTACCTAACAGTTCTATAACAGATCTATATCATGTAAAAGTCGATAGTTAGGCCACAATTATCGCATTTGTCAAAATGTATGAAATTTCGTGATTTTGATTTCGCATGAAATTTTCAGGGATGATAGCATGTGACCAGGTCTGAAAATAGACGAGACAGTTTTTGGATTTTCGACTTCTTTCTTGAGTTATCTCCCCTTGAAGTCAAAACTTTAAACCGCATTAACTCCAAAACTAATGAATATATTTTCATAAAACTTTCACCAATATGGGGGCAACAACATTCCGCATCGATTAGGCCTATAGCGATTTTCGGCCGTAATAATAGATTTTTTGCTATTTTCAAAAAAATGAATTTTTGGTGAACTTTCGCGATTTTTCGGGTATGCGTCTAAAAAAACCTTCTCTTCCTTCAATTCTTTGAATAAAGTTAAATGTGATAGCTTATTTTGAAGATAAATGAATTCTTCAGAGGGTTGTAGAAGTCGATTTTTTAATTTCATCCTAGAATTTAAATAATCCTTCATTGAAGATGGTCATATTTAAAAAGACCGAATTTCGGCCTCATGTTTAAAGGGGCATAACTCTGTTAGCAATGAAGATATGTCAAAGATACCTATTGCCATCTGATCACAGTACGTTACCTAACAGTTCTATAACAGATCTATATCATGTAAAAGTCGATAGTTAGGCCACAATTATCGCATTTGTCAAAATGTATGAAATTTCGTGATTTTGATTTCGCATGAAATTTTCAGGGATGATAGCATGTGACCAGGTCTGAAAATAGACGAGACAGTTTTTGGATTTTCGACTTCTTTCTTGAGTTATCTCCCCTTGAAGTCAAAACTTTAAACCGCATTAACTCCAAAACTAATGAATATATTTTCATAAAACTTTCACCAATATGGGGGCAACAACATTCCGCATCGATTAGGCCTATAGCGATTTTCGGCCGTAATAATAGATTTTTTGCTATTTTCAAAAAAATGAATTTTTGGTGAACTTTCGCGATTTTTCGGGTATGCGTCTAAAAAAACCTTCTCTTCCTTCAATTCTTTGAATAAAGTTAAATGTGATAGCTTATTTTGAAGATAAATGAATTCTTCAGAGGGTTGTAGAAGTCGATTTTTTAATTTCATCCTAGAATTTAAATAATCCTTCATTGAAGATGGTCATATTTAAAAAGACCGAATTTCGGCCTCATGTTTAAAGGGGCATAACTCTGTTAGCAATGAAGATATGTCAAAGATACCTATTGCCATCTGATCACAGTACGTTACCTAACAGTTCTATAACAGATCTATATCATGTAAAAGTCGATAGTTAGGCCACAATTATCGCATTTGTCAAAATGTATGAAATTTCGTGATTTTGATTTCGCATGAAATTTTCAGGGATGATAGCATGTGACCAGGTCTGAAAATAGACGAGACAGTTTTTGGATTTTCGACTTCTTTCTTGAGTTATCTCCCCTTGAAGTCAAAACTTTAAACCGCATTAACTCCAAAACTAATGAATATATTTTCATAAAACTTTCACCAATATGGGGGCAACAACATTCCGCATCGATTAGGCCTATAGCGATTTTCGGCCGTAATAATAGATTTTTTGCTATTTTCAAAAAAATGAATTTTTGGTGAACTTTCGCGATTTTTCGGGTATGCGTCTAAAAAAACCTTCTCTTCCTTCAATTCTTTGAATAAAGTTAAATGTGATAGCTTATTTTGAAGATAAATGAATTCTTCAGAGGGTTGTAGAAGTCGATTTTTTAATTTCATCCTAGAATTTAAATAATCCTTCATTGAAGATGGTCATATTTAAAAAGACCGAATTTCGGCCTCATGTTTAAAGGGGCATAACTCTGTTAGCAATGAAGATATGTCAAAGATACCTATTGCCATCTGATCACAGTACGTTACCTAACAGTTCTATAACAGATCTATATCATGTAAAAGTCGATAGTTAGGCCACAATTATCGCATTTGTCAAAATGTATGAAATTTCGTGATTTTGATTTCGCATGAAATTTTCAGGGATGATAGCATGTGACCAGGTCTGAAAATAGACGAGACAGTTTTTGGATTTTCGACTTCTTTCTTGAGTTATCTCCCCTTGAAGTCAAAACTTTAAACCGCATTAACTCCAAAACTAATGAATATATTTTCATAAAACTTTCACCAATATGGGGGCAACAACATTCCGCATCGATTAGGCCTATAGCGATTTTCGGCCGTAATAATAGATTTTTTGCTATTTTCAAAAAAATGAATTTTTGGTGAACTTTCGCGATTTTTCGGGTATGCGTCTAAAAAAACCTTCTCTTCCTTCAATTCTTTGAATAAAGTTAAATGTGATAGCTTATTTTGAAGATAAATGAATTCTTCAGAGGGTTGTAGAAGTCGATTTTTTAATTTCATCCTAGAATTTAAATAATCCTTCATTGAAGATGGTCATATTTAAAAAGACCGAATTTCGGCCTCATGTTTAAAGGGGCATAACTCTGTTAGCAATGAAGATATGTCAAAGATACCTATTGCCATCTGATCACAGTACGTTACCTAACAGTTCTATAACAGATCTATATCATGTAAAAGTCGATAGTTAGGCCACAATTATCGCATTTGTCAAAATGTATGAAATTTCGTGATTTTGATTTCGCATGAAATTTTCAGGGATGATAGCATGTGACCAGGTCTGAAAATAGACGAGACAGTTTTTGGATTTTCGACTTCTTTCTTGAGTTATCTCCCCTTGAAGTCAAAACTTTAAACCGCATTAACTCCAAAACTAATGAATATATTTTCATAAAACTTTCACCAATATGGGGGCAACAACATTCCGCATCGATTAGGCCTATAGCGATTTTCGGCCGTAATAATAGATTTTTTGCTATTTTCCAAAAAATGAATTTTTGGTGAACTTTCGCGATTTTTCGGGTATGCGTCTAAAAAAACCTTCTCTTCCTTCAATTCTTTGAATAAAGTTAAATGTGATAGCTTATTTTGAAGATAAATGAATTCTTCAGAGGGTTGTAGAAGTCGATTTTTTAATTTCATCCTAGAATTTAAATAATCCTTCATTGAAGATGGTCATATTTAAAAAGACCGAATTTCGGCCTCATGTTTAAAGGGGCATAACTCTGTTAGCAATGAAGATATGTCAAAGATACCTATTGCCATCTGATCACAGTACGTTACCTAACAGTTCTATAACAGATCTATATCATGTAAAAGTCGATAGTTAGGCCACAATTATCGCATTTGTCAAAATGTATGAAATTTCGTGATTTTGATGACTTTTGAGGGGCATACTTTTCAAAGAATTGTCGATCGCAAACCACTAAAGATACAAACATGTTTAACCTTTAGCCTGCTGGATTGTTTTCAGGTTTTTGCAGAGAGCGCCAGATTTGTAAATTTGTAACAATTACGTCACATGGGTATCCTTCATTTAAAGTTTTTCTCGCCTTAGTAATTAACATAATTTTAAAATAATTAAAATAAATATCTGAGTCACATTTTTTTCTAACTTATTATTGTCATGAAAAATTATTAATTAATGTAATATTTTTCAAATATCAATTATTTTTACACTTGTCTATGGAAAAAATGAAATAATACAGTAGTTCTAAAATTGTACTACATTTTAAAACTCGAATTATTTTGTCAATAATTATTTATGCAGCCCAATTTTTACACCATTTTGTTCAGAATTAAATGTTATACCAGAAAAAAATTATGTTGATGATATGTGTTTTCCTTTCAGAAAACAAGAGCCCGTCATAAACGATCTCCGTTGTATTTATAAAATTACGACGTAATTTGTAACAATGGATATTCCTCAATGAACAATGCATTTACTTCCGTGAGAAATATTTGCAAAATAATGCATCCATCGTAATAAAATTTACACAAAAAGTTAACACATCTATTCACTTTTCTGTGTTCCAAATATAAGCATATGACATTACAGTTTTTATATTTTCCAACGTCAATCAGTCATCGATATCTCGAAACATGACAGTCAACAAACACTCGCCGCTCGCCATTGTTATGCATTTCCTTCGCCGATTACAGATTTGTTCAAATCAAAAAATCTAATGATCTAAATCATTTTGAAAATATTCCGTTTAAAACCAAAGTTAGAACACATTTTTCCAAATGTCTGTTGAATATTTAATGTAAACATGGTCTTGAAAAGTTTAAAAATACAATCAAAATTTCGTTCGGGTAGCGTTGTCGTATTGTAAACAATGTCACGTGATTAGCTTGGTTGTACAAAATTGATCATGTGACCATCAATGTTTCGTTTGTCATTTCACTGTAAATTCGCCGATTCAAACACTAGTTATTCACATTTATTCTTTGAAATGTAATTGTTTGTCATTCTTGTTAATTTCATGGATGTTATAACATGTGCATTCATTTAATTCGTATCAGAACAAAATATTGTATGAAAAAGCCGAGACGACACAATGGCCTCCATTTGCAATGAATTCGAACTGACAGGTCTATCTATGATTTCGTTTGAAAACGGGTATAATTTCTATCAAATTCCAAATGAAAACTTTAAAATAATCAACATGAATCATTTAGCAATTGTATTCATACAATTATTTCACATAGACGAGACTTGTTAATTCGTAATTTACTTTTTAGCGAGATAGGGTTACTGCTACTGTTTCACGGCTCCATTTCAACTTGTGAAATCGCAGATCGGAAAGTCGGTCCATGTCATGTCAAACACATTTCGTAGTTCGAATGTAAACTCAAACATGATAATATTTTGTGATAATGGTAGGATATGACACTTATTTTTCATATATGTATAAATTATAATCAAAATGCAAATTTACTCACAGTGATTTTAATCGTAAAAACAATGTTACATCCGGGGGCTTGGTGAACTTATGCAAATGTATCGGGTCGTCAACAGAGACTCTACGAACTAGTGAAATAATTATTACAACCACATTATTTAATATTTGATCGATTTTTATAAAACTACATCGTTTTTAGTGTTAATTTGATTAATTTTAACAATTAATAACACTCTATGGTTAGATCGACGACCATTTCTAAAAATAGATACAGCTTCCGCTAGCTTGACGTTCACTTTGAGTCGCGTAACATTGGAAAATAGCGGGAACATGTCATGGGGGTGAATTGAAGAAATGGCCGATTTGGCACTGCTATTGATGACACGTTGGATATGTTACTATATTTGGAAACAAGAATTGACAAACAATGCACTGATACATTTTTATTTATTTGTGGAAGATTTTGAGATTCTAAAATATGTAAGTGAAATGCTTTGTTTATTTTCACGTTTTTTTTCAAAAAGTAATCGGTTGATCTTTTCATTTGCCGACATTTTCGCAAATCTCCGATTGTTTTCTAACAGAAATAAATTCAATGTCCAAATTTGTAAATCAGCTAGATTAGGATATTCTGAACATAGTGATGTGAAAGTTATGCATTTTGCATGCACTTACTATAGAATTTCAACCAATTGAATCGAGTAGGTAACATTTTTATTATGACGTCAAACACGCACCTGCAGGCAGTTTTGTGATTGAAAATACGTTCAATATTTTTAATTCATCATTTCTCAATAAAATAAAATTGTATATGGATACTAATTACATCATGTGAAAGCCCATTGATTTCTCATTCGGAAAATGTTAACTTTTTCATAAATCAGGGAACTTTGTCACAGACTTTTGTCGTATGCATGTCAAGGGGTCAAACGTCATTGACGTATCAATACGTCAACCCCCCTTGGGCTTGATATCAAGCCTGCAGCAGGGAGCATCTTAATAGCTCATTTTTAAGAAAAGATATCATTTTATTAATGACAATAATTTTCAGGCATTTGTCTGTCATAGTGTCATAGAAGATTGTTTATTTGTACTTTTCTTGTCCAGAAGATTCTGAAGTAACGACTTTACCGATTCGCATGACATGTTCAGGGATGATAGCATGTGACCAGGTCTGGAAATAGACGAGACAGATTTTGGATTTTCGACTTCTTTCGTGAGTTATCTCCCCTTGAAGTCAAAACTTTGACCCTTCATAGCTCGAATACTAATCAATATATTTTCTCAAAACTTGCACCAAAATGTGCGCAACAACATTTCCCTATCAAAAAGGTAAATGGTATTTTTTCGGCCGTATATATAGATTTGTTGCTATTTAAAAAAAACTGATTTTTTGTGAAATTTCGCACTTTTTAGGGTATGCGTCTAAGAAAACCTTCTCGTCCTTCAATTCTATGAGTACAGATACATATGATAGCTTATTTTGAAGATAAATGAATTCGTCAGAGGGTTGTAGAAGTCGATTTCTGAATTTCAACCTAGAATTTTAAAAATCCTTCACTGAAGATCGTCATTTTTAAAAGATCGGAAATTTTGACTCATGTTTAAAGGGCCATTACTCTGTCAGAAATGAAGATATGTCAAAGATACGTATTGCTATCTGATCCAGAAAGGTTACTAAACATTTCGGTAACAGGTCTACAAAACTAGAAAGTTACGCCACAATTATCTATACGAGATTTTATGATTTTTTTTCTTAGTTTTTCATCCCCGGGTAAAAAGGGCAAGGGGGTTTTATGATTTTTTGGCAAAGTTTTTAACCACCGGGTGCCACGAAACTTTTTATCATAGTTTTTAACCACCGGATGCCACCGGATGAAGCCCAAGGGGGGTTTAATTTGTGGTGCTGCCCGTCTGTCCGTCTGTGCCTAAAGGGGTACTTGTGTTCTGATATCAACTCCTCCCATATTTTTACACCAATCTTTCTGAAACTGTACACATGCTTTCGATATACATCGGTGATGCGCATGTGCTTTTATGGGACCGATCGGATTAATGGCCCTTGACTTAGAGTGTCACCTTTCAATTTTCACACTGGCAGTAACTTTTCATTTCTCAGCATTTGAACATGTTATGTTTCCAATGTCACACACTGAAGTTAAAACCTTTGACCATGTGACCTTGACCTTGATGTAGAATCCATTTTGTGAGAAACTTAACCATACTTGGCCATACTTTTTGATTGATTGTAATCCTTGACATGCTGATTTGTTTTTAATAGCTCATGAAATTACCCTTACAATTAAACTGCTAATTTGGAGGATAAGGAACCCGGGGGCTCTTGTGCTCTCAAAGCACTCTTGTTAAGGGGTATTTTCTTGGCAGAATGTTCGATCGTAAATCAATAGAGATACCATTATGTTTAGTACCTCATTTAGTAGAGATGTCATTTATTAAGAACAATACATTTCAAACATGTATCTGTCGTAGCTAGTGTACGGTTTTTGATTTTGAGACTTTTGGATGGGAATTTTCTTTTACGAATTTGTTTCATCGTAAACCAATGAAGCTACTATTATGTTTAATAGCTCATTTTAAAGTAGAAATGTCATTCAAATGTATATGTAATATAGTGTACGTGTTGCAGGTCATATAGAGACTTGTCATGTTTTGATATTTGCCATTTTCATCCAAAGGCAAGGGCTACAAGTATTTATGGAATTATGGAATTGACACTTTATTTACACCAAGGTATGTACACTTTCAAGAACATGTTGACATCTTTCATCAAATTGTCGATAGTTAAACTTCAAACATCGCTATAAAGTATTTACAACATAACGCATTAATATGTCTACAATCATAATGCTGAAATTAAGCAAACATATTGTAAGGGAAATAAAAATATGATGATGTTTTTTCGGTTTATTTTGAAAAGATAAAGCAAAATATTTCAAAGACTGTGAGAAAGGCTAAGTGACGAACTTCGCTTGCAGTGCTGAGAACGAACGCACTTGAACCCTTTCCGCGGAGCAGGGTGCATTCGGGCGAATACATGATTTTTCCGTGAATGAACAGTCACAAACACTTTGAATAGAATTGTAAATTAATTGTTCATACAATCAGCGATAAAAATAATCATGTTTTATTCTACATGAACTTATTCTATCAATGTTAATAACATACTTGTAAACATTTCTGCATCAAATGAATTAATAAAAGAACGTTCCCAGCTTCAACGTTTATCACTCAAAAACGGAGCCTGCTCCGCGGAAACACGATTGCCGACATTTTGTTTGAGGTTAACGCTTCTGCGTTCACTTCACTCGCAACCTTCAACTCTGCCATGCGGTATCCAACTGTCAGTGTTATAGCACGTTCTCATAGTAATGACCCAGGAGCAGTTGCTTTTAGTTTCGAAAGTCAACTTCATGCAATCCTGACTTTAACATTTCTATTTTAAATGATTCGATTTCTCTAGCACATTGCTACGTGTTTGACTTAAGGCAGTCATCAATGCTTTAAGGGTTTGTTCATTAGTATTGTCAATGTACCCTTAAAGTTGAAAGCGTCGATCCGTGCACCTTTTCCCTGTTTAGTTTCTTAGTTGCAATCATTTTCATCCAAATGAACCCGTGATACTCAAGTCATTGTCTCTCGCAGGTACATCTGTAACATTAGAGACTACAGCTTCAGATTTTTTCTTGAATAATATTTATCCGTCCAATCGGCAGTCTAGTCTATTTTGCTAATGTAAATACGTTCTCGGTGATAATAGTAAATATCGCAGGGCATATTCACCAATCTCCGTGGTACAAGTAACACTCTTTTTATTTTTTACAGCTCTTTCAATTCTCCGTTGTCATATTTGAAATTGCTGACAACTATTTATAGGTGCAGTAAAATTTGGAGCAATGCTACACTGATTTCTGTTTTCATTGGTTCGCTCTTTTTCTTTAAGTCACACTTTTTTGATTGAGTATCGGAGAATCTGATTGGTCAGTTGAATATCTCAAGGGGCTCGGCAACCTAACACTGTGTTGAAAGTTTGACCTGTACTTTTTTTTCTCTTTTTCAGGGTAGGTTTAATGTTGCAGATTAGGGACGATTCAGGTACTGCCTGCAATCGTACCGTGTGATCACTCGAAGCTACGCATAATCCTACATGCAGCAATGCATTAGGGAAAGCTTTCTAAATTTATGCGTATATTCGGTGGATCGCACTAACTGCTACCCACCCCCCCTGCCAAAATTTTTTTTAGGAAAATTGCAGAGTCGTGCATGTTTTAGTTGCATATATATATATATATATCACTGTCTCTCACATTAATTTTTTATCTACACATTTTGGTAAAATAGTTTGCGTCTATACTAAATTTTGTCGGTCTGATAAATCTACTTGAGTACTTGAATTTGAAGGTTGCTTTTCAGGTTTTCTAATGTATCCCAAGTGTTTGTTTCCGTTTGTGTACTGCAAATATCTGAAATTGCAGGTTTAAATCTTTGGTATTTTCGAACATATTCAAATTCCCAAATATTTATCATGTCAAGACCTTGACCTTTTTGTCTCGCACTCTACAATTTTAGAGTACACAGCTTTAGATTTTCCATTATCAGTATTTTAAATCCTAACCATTAGTATGACAGTCTTAATAAGCGTCTCTTAAACTCGCAAAATTGATATAGCATTCACATACGTTTCAAATTACGTCTCATTTATTTGAACATACATCAGCCAGTTTATTACATTATCATATCCGACCTTTAAAATGCCACGAAAGAAAAATTGGAAGAAACTTCAAAATATGAATAAAGCGAGGGCCTTGGGATCTGCTCAGGGTCTATCAGATAACGAACAATTAAACGATCGCGAAACGTCTGCTGAAGAAGTAAGTGACACGGTAGATGAGAGCAATGATATTAACCCTGAACATTTTGGAACCGCGTCGAACGCGGATGGAAATTCGATTGAACAGAGAGTTGTAATGGCTTCCTTTCACCAGGCTTCACCTGACCTATTCCCCGACTATGGAGGACGCCAGTGCGTCAGTATGGCGCTTATGTCAATGGTCTACAGTAAGCTCAACTCTTTATCTGACTGGACCACTAGTGACCTGAATGCAGTTCTCACCCATGGTGATGAACTTTTCGGTCACCTCCAGAGATCGTCCACAATGTCTGCTGGCTATCTGTTGGTGACTGAACTTCCAGATTACCTGGATGCGTTCAACACAAGTTTCACCCTAGTAAGAGACGAGCCAAGAGCTGGGTACATCTGGCCTGCAGAGGACATGATAGCATTTGGTGACTTAGTCGCTCTCGAAGTGGCATTAGAGGAAGCGTTTGAAAACCATGCTTCCTGCTTTATCAACTTTTGCCAGGCAGTGTTTGCCGTGATATATCAAGAAGGCTCGTACTATGTGTTTGATTCACACTCGAGGAATGAAGAAGGTGTTTTGAGTGTTGAAGGCACGTGCGTCCTCATTCAATACCACAGTGTCCATGCAGTTTATGAACACTGTATCCAACTCGCTTTGTCCTTGGGTGCGAATCAAAATACACTTTTTGAAATAACTCCTGTCAGTGTGAGCTGCGAAAACTCAACTCGCACTCGAAGTCGGAAGCCTGGTAAAATGCCATTTGTGAAAAGGAAAACTTCCTTCTCTCCCAGACATGTTGGGAAAGTAAAACCGTCATCTGCCAAACGTGTTAAGAAGGTCAAACCGTCAACTTCTATCAGCATCAGCGATTGTGAGTCTAATAACACCAGTCTATCCGATTGTCAGGAACGAAGCTCTGATGAAGAAACATGTACTGTCATCAAAAGGCAACGTACCATGGACACAATCAGAAAGAGAGCATGTCGGAAAACCCCCCAGATATATCCGCCTAAAACTCTGGCTTTGACTGAGCAAGAGAAAAGAAGTAAACGCGCTGCAGAAAAGTATTCCACCAATGAACTTTATCGTCAGAAGATCAAACGGAAAACCAAGGTCATGTATTCAGAAAGTGACACTTACAGAAAAGGACTAAAAACTGCTAGTATTCAGAAATATTCACTTGATAATGATTTCCGTTCTCATGTAAAAGCTGCCAGCTCTGCTAAGTACAAAGATAATCCCGATTTCCGTGCTTCTGTTAAAGCTGCAAGCTCTGCTGCAATGTCTGCTAAATACAAAAATAATTCAGATTTCCGTGCTCATGTAAAAGCTGCCATCTCTGCTAAATACAAAGATAATCCCGATTTCCGTGCTTCTGTGAAAGCTGCCAGCTCTGCAAAATACAAAGATAATCCCGATTTCCGTGCTTCTGTAAAAGCTGCCAGCTCTGCTAAATACAAAGAGAATCCAGATTTCCGTGCTTCTGTAAAAGCTGCCAGCTCTTCTAAGTACAAAGAGAATCCAGATTTCCGTGCTTCTGTAAAAGCTGCCAGCTCTGCTAAATACAAAGAGAATCCAGATTTCCGTGCTGCTGTTAAATTAGCAATGACTGCCAAATATAAAAACAATCCAAACTTCAGGGAACAAATGAAAGAAAGAAACAAAAGTCGCAGACAGAAATCAAAAATCATGATGAAGAAAATGGATAATATTGTCAGAAGATTCAAAACAATGATTGCCGAAGGACCAGAGTATATTTGTTCAGTTTGCAATAGAAGATTGTTTAAAAATCAAGTTGTGAAATGTTCCAAAACAAATTATTGCAAATCATTAGAGCTAGCTGAATATTGTATTACAAATAATTTCGTTCACAAATGTAACCCTACATGCGGTAAACCATGCTTCTTATTTGCAAGTCCTGCCGGAAAGTCTTGGATCTGTCACACTTGTCACAGAAAGTTGAAAAGTGGCAAAAAGCCAGCAGAAGCTGTAGTTAATAATTTGAAACTGCAAGATATTCCACAGGAACTTGAATGCCTTAATGGTTTGGAACAACATCTGGTGTCGCTTCATATTCCGTTCATGAAAATGACTGCATTACCCAAAGGTGGCCAAAATGGTGTTCATGGGCCAACAATTTGTGTACCATCTAATATCAAAAAGACCATTTCCGCTTTACCAAGACCTGAAACCGATGATCAAATGATCCGTGTCAAGTTAAAGCGGAAATTGTCATATAGAGGTCACTATGAATATCAATTTGTAGACAATGATCGAATTCGAGATGCTTTGAGATATTTGAAAGCTAATAATCCATTTTACAAAGACATTGATTACAATGATAATTGGGTCAACCTCAATTCGTGTATTGATGAACCTGACGATGCAATTGAAACTGAAGTTTCTCATTCTGAGATTAACGTTGAAGCTTCCGATATTGAAACTGAAGTTTCTCATTCTGACGTTAACGTTGAAGCTTCTGATATTGAAACTGAAGTGTCTCATTCTGAGATTAACGTTGAAGCTTCTGATATTGAAACTGAAGTGTTTCATTCTGAGATTAACGTTGAAGCTTCTGATATTGGAACTGAAGTTTCTCATTCTGAGATTAACATTGAAGCTTCTTATATTGAAACTGAAGTGTCTCATTCTGAGATTAACATTGAAGCTTCTGATATTGAAACTGAAATTCCCCATTCTGATACACCTGAATTTGACAATGTTGAAAATGGACTATTGCTCGACACGTGTCTTCAGCCACTTGATATAGGACAACACATTCTGGATAACAATTTGGATAATATTGTTAGCATTTCCCCATGTGAAGGAGCGAGACCAACCCAAATTTCATCCGATGAAACAAACGAAGCGAAGTGCTTCCCTGTGTTATTCCCCAAAGGGTCCCCAACCTTTCATGACAAGAGGGATGAGAGACTAACTTTGGGCAGGTACTTAAACACAAGGCTTCTAAATGCTGACGGCAGATTTTCCAAATGTATAGACTATTTGTTTTATGCTCAGTACTTGTCTGAGCTGGAACAAGTGAAATCGAATGTTTCTGTCTCCCTAAGGAAAGGTATAGCTACGGGAAATGGAAAGAAAATTTCTTCCAAAAATCTGACGGATGGAAAAGCTTTGAATGATATCTTGAAGCACGATGATGGTTATAAGTTTCTCAAACCTATAAGGGGTACGCCAGCCTTTTGGCAGGCTGCCCAGAAGGATTTGTTTGCAATGATTAGGCAATTGGGTATACCAACGTGGTTTTGTTCCTTTTCATCGGCAGAATTTCGATGGACGGAAATAATTGATTGCATTCTTCGGGAAAAGGGGGATTCCAGACATGCTAAAGATCTTGATTGGAATGCCAAATGTGTAATCTTAAAGACAAATCCTGTAACAGCTGCCCGAATGTTTAATGAACGTTTCCATTATTTCCTCAATGAAGTTATCATGTCTTCTGCAGCTCCAATTGGCAAAGTGATTGATTACTTCTACAGAGTTGAATTTCAGCAGAGGGGATCACCTCATACACATTGTCTGTTTTGGGTTGAAAATGCTCCAAAAATTTCCGTAGACCCTGATGATGTGGTTGTTGACTTTGTTAATAAATATGTCGCTTGTGAATTGCCTGATGCTGAAGACGAAATGTTCAGCATTGTCGACTGTGTTCAAAAACATAGTGAGAGACACACCAAAACATGTAGGAAAACTGGCAAAACTTGTAGGTTTAATTTTCCTAGACCGCCATCGTGTAACACATTTATTTGCCATGCAACTGAAAAAGAAACAAAAACAATTCATGATTTACCAAAAGATAGTGATGGAAATCCTGACTTGAGACTCCTCGATGAACTGACTCCCAAAAAGATGTCCATGAAAACTGCTGAAATTCTGTTAAACGGAATTTGGAACGAAATAAATGACAAAAGTAAAACCTACGGATCAACGACTGATTTGTTTGATGCCCTTGGTATCACGCAATCAATATTTGAAGATGCATGTTCTGCATTGGGTAAAAAAACGTCTGTTGTACTTGAAAGACGACCATGTGACATTTGGATTAACCAATATAATCCAGATTTATTGCGATGTTGGAATGCCAACATGGACGTTCAATTTGTCGTTGATGCCTACTCGTGCGTTGTTTATATAATCTCGTACATCAGCAAAGCTGAACGCGAAATGGGTATTTTACTTAGTCAGACTGAAAAAGAGGCTCGTGAAAACAATGCTGACGCTAAAGAGGCACTGAAAACTATTGGACATGCATATTTGACTCACAGAGAGGTAAGTGCCCAGGAATCTGCTTTTAGAGTTTGTAATTTACATTTAAAGCAAGGCTCTAGGAAAGTACAGTTCATACCTATTGGTACTGAAAATGTGCGCCTAAGTTTGCCTATTGAAACAATTAAAAGTAAATCTACTTCTGGAGATTTCATTGAAGATGACATGTGGGCAACGAGCATTGTTGATCGTTATGTTCATAGACCAATAGGATATGAAATGGATAGATTGTGCCTGGCCGAATTTTGCTCTGATTATCGAATTGTGCCACCTTCAGAGATGTCACGTGTTGACAACGCCAAACGTCGGACACCCGTTCTAGAACTCCAGAAAGGTCTTGGATTTATGCAAAAAAGAACAAATAGCAAACCTGCAGTCATACGCTACCCGAGATTTTCAGTGACAAAAAACCCTGAAAAATATTTTCACAGTATTTTACAGCTATTTCTTCCATATAGAGTGAATGCACAATTGAAACCAGGCACATTTGATACTTTTGAAATGTTCTATAAACAAGGTTCTGTGAAAATTGGTCAAATGGTTAGGTCTGTTACAGAAATCGTAAATGATAATCGAAGTAAGTTTGAAAAGAACCCAGAAGAACTCGCGGAGGCTGAAGAAATTTTACAGAATGCAGGGCCCTTGGACGATGCGTGGGCTCAGATTTGTCCAGAGACTGAGCTGGAGAGGGACGAATGTGAACAATTACTCCCTGCGCTGCCTTTGGACAGCGATGAGGAGGAAAACATTCCCGATTTAGTCACCAGTGAAAATAGTGAAATGAGGCTGTGTACAACTGATACTGTCGTACATTCCCTGTCCAAAATCGAAGCAAGGAGACTCATGTTACTTATGAATAACGAACAGAGACTAATATTTTACAAGGTCAGACAATGGGCCCTTGACAAAAGGAACAAACGTAATCCAGAGTCTTTCCATTTGTTTCTCCACGGTCCTGGTGGCACTGGAAAGTCGTTATTGATCAAGGCAATTTGCTATGAATGTAAGAGACATCTAGCGAAAATCTGTGAAAAGCCTGATGACGTTTCGGTTTTACTGACTGCACCAACTGGTGTTGCTGCTTTTAATATAAATGCGCAAACAATTCATAGTGCTTTTTCCATCGGTATTGATGCCTATCTACCGTATGTACCGCTTAGTGAAGACAAGATAAATACACTCAGATGTAAATTCAGAAATTTGGAGTTGCTGATCATTGATGAAATCTCCATGGTTGATCACAAACTTTTATCTTACATCCATGGCAGGCTGCGACAAATAAAGCAGACACCTGCAGATGTACCATTTGGGAATGTATCGGTTCTTGCTGTTGGGGATTTCTATCAACTTCCACCAGTTAAAGGAAAACCTTTATTTTCGGAAATGTTGGGAATAGATTATTTTAATGATTACTTTGTAAAAGCCGAACTGACACAAATTATGAGGCAGAGCAATACAAATTTTGCTGAAACACTAAATCGTCTTAGAGTACGACAGCGGAAATCATCATTTGACCCAAATGACATTGCAACCCTCCAAAGCCGTGAAACAGGAGAAGAGCGGGACTGCATACATATATATTCAAGAAATAGTGATGTCGATGAATTCAATTTGAAGAAATTGCATGACAATTGTTCAGACATTAAGAGCATTAAAGCACAAGACAGCTTAAAACAAAAGCAAACTGGTGTATTGTTGAAGAAGACAAAAGTAGGAACGTTTGCATTACCTAACGTTCTTTCCATTGGATCTGGTGCTCGGGTTATGTTGATACAACTGATGGGCTTGTTAATGGAGTGTTCGGTACAATTACCAATTTCCATATCCCAGGCAATGAGCATGAAGTTCGGACAATTTTTGTATTATTTGACGATTCAAAAGTTGGAGAAAATTTAAGGAAAACAACACACTTTCCTAACAGCGTCCAAACCTCAAGTACCCCTATTGTGAGGCAGGAGGAATCTGCTAAAAACGGATCTGGCACTCGGCATCAGTTCCCTTTGAAGTTAGCATGGGCGTGTACTGTCCACAAAACCCAAGGATTGACATTTGATACCGCTGTTGTATCGTTTGATTGCATCCGAACAGCAGGTCAAGCGTATGTAGCTTTGAGTCGTGTCACTTCATTAGAAGGGCTGATTATTAAAAATTTTGATGCAGAAAAAATCTTTTGCAATGACCAAGTTACCAGTGCAATGTCTAAAATGAAAAAATTCATTTCAACACCAATCCCTTCCCCGGGTCCTGAACATCTGTTGCTTGTATTACATAACGTTGAAGGATTGGAAAATCATTTGAATTGCATTAAAAACGATGACCGTTTTGTCAAAGCTGATCTGATTTGTGTCACTGAGACATGGATATCTGTCAGAAACGTGTCCACAGAATACCTCGAACATTATTCCTTTTTTCACAAGAATAGAGAATCCTCTTATGACACTTCCAACAGAATGTTTGCAACGTTGAAATCTCAGTTGCATGGCGGTGTAGGCATTTTCATCAGACATGGTATTGCTGTTCAGATTATAGAACATAGTTGCAACATAGAACATGTGTCTATGTATTTGCCAGGAAATGATATTGTTCTTGTTGTAGTATACAGACCACCAACATATAACATTTCTGTGTTTAAGGAAAATTTATCCAAGCTGATTTCAAGAGTCACTGGATCGTTTGATTGTGGTATTGTTGTGATGGGAGATTTTAATGATAATCTGAAAATATCATTTTCTATACGAGAACACCTTGGTGAATTAGGTTTTACTCAGCATGTTTCAGAAGCAACAACTGAGGGGGATACGATCATCGATCATGTATATTGCAGAAACATAAATAGTGTGTCTGTGAACATCTTGCCAACATTTTTTAGTTTCAATGAGGTAGTGACAGTAAAGGTTTCCGGAAATATGCCGCAATGTTCAAGTGAAAATGACATCTTGTGAAATGAGCTTTTTTGACTCCTGCAATCAAGATGCCTTGGCACTATGCCTGTCTTGACTGCAGTTTTTTTTAATTGAATATATTTTGAGTATAAATGTTGGACTCCTGCAATCAAGATGCCTTGGCACTATGCCTGTCTTGACTGCAGTTTTTTAATTGAATATATTTTGTGTATAAATGTTGGACTCCTGCAATCAAGATGCCTTGGCACTATGCCTGTCTTGACTGCAGTTTTTTTATTGAATATATTTTGTGTATAAATGTTGGACTCCTGCAATCAAGATGCCTTGGCACTATGCCTGTCTTGACTGCAGTATTTTTATTGAATATATTTTGTGTATAAATGTTGGACTCCTGCAATCAAGATAACTTGGCACTATGCCTGTCTTGACTGCAGTTTTGTTGTATTGAATATATTTTGTGTATAAATGTTGGACTCCTGCAATCAAGATACCTTGGCACTATGCCTGTCTTGACTGCAGTTTTTTTATTGAATATATTTTGTGTATAAATGTTGGACTCCTGCAATCAAGATGACTTGGCACTATGCCTGTCTTGACTGCAGTTTTGTTGTATTGAATATATTTTGTGTATAAATGTTGGACTCCTGCAATCAAGATGCCTTGGCACTATGTCTGTCTTGACTGCAGTTTTGTTGTATTGAATATATTTTGTGTTTAAATGTTGGACTCCTGCACTCAAGATAACTTGGCACTATGCCTGTCTTGACTGCAGTTTTGTTGTATTGAATATATTTTGGTATAAATGTTGGACTCCTGCAATCAAGATAACTTGGCACTATGCCTGTCTTGTCTGCAGTTTTGTTGTATTGAAATATATTTTGTGTATAAATGTTGGACTCCTGCAATCAAGATGACTTGGCTCTATGCCTGTCTTGACTGCAGTTTTGTTGTATTGAAATATATTTTGGGTATAAATGTTGGACTCCTGCAATCAAGATAACTTGGCACTATGCCTGTCTTGACTGCAGTTTTGTTGTATTGAAATATATTTTGTGTATAAATGTTGGACTCCTGCAATCAAGATGACTTGGCTCTATGCCTGTCTTGACAGCAGTTTTATTTTTATTGAATATCTTTTTGGTATAAATGTTGGACTCCTGCACTTAAGATGCCTTGGCACTATGCCTGTCTTGACTGCAGTTTTTTTATTGAATATCTTTTGTTTATAAATGTTGGGACTCCTGCAATCAAGATGCCTTGGCACTATGCCTGTCTTGACTGCAGTTTTTTTATTGAATATATTTTGTGTATAAATGTTGGACTCCTGCAATCAAGATGACTTGGCACTATGCCTGTCTTGACTGCAGTTTTGTTGTATTGAATATATTTTGTGTATAAATGTTGGACTCCTGCAATCAAGATGCCTTGGCACTATGTCTGTCTTGACTGCAGTTTTGTTGTATTGAATATATTTTGTGTTTAAATGTTGGACTCCTGCACTCAAGATAACTTGGCACTATGCCTGTCTTGACTGCAGTTTTGTTGTATTGAATATATTTTGGTATAAATGTTGGACTCCTGCAATCAAGATAACTTGGCACTATGCCTGTCTTGACTGCAGTTTTGTTGTATTGAAATATATTTTGTGTATAAATGTTGGACTCCTGCAATCAAGATGACTTGGCTCTATGCCTGTCTTGACTGCAGTTTTGTTGTATTGAAATATATTTTGGGTATAAATGTTGGACTCCTGCAATCAAGATAACTTGGCACTATGCCTGTCTTGACTGCAGTTTTGTTGTATTGAAATATATTTTGTGTATAAATGTTGGACTCCTGCAATCAAGATGACTTGGCTCTATGCCTGTCTTGACAGCAGTTTTATTTTTATTGAATATCTTTTTGGTATAAATGTTGGACTCCTGCAATCAAGATGCCTTGGCACTATGTCTGTCTTGACTGCAGTTTTGTTGTATTGAATATATTTTGTGTTTAAATGTTGGACTCCTGCACTCAAGATAACTTGGCACTATGCCTGTCTTGACTGCAGTTTTGTTGTATTGAATATATTTTGGTATAAATGTTGGACTCCTGCAATCAAGATAACTTGGCACTATGCCTGTCTTGACTGCAGTTTTGTTGTATTGAAATATATTTTGTGTATAAATGTTGGACTCCTGCAATCAAGATGACTTGGCTCTATGCCTGTCTTGACTGCAGTTTTGTTGTATTGAAATATATTTTGGGTATAAATGTTGGACTCCTGCACTTAAGATGCCTTGGCACTATGCCTGTCTTGACTGCAGTTTTTTTATTGAATATCTTTTGTTTATAAATGTTGGGACTCCTGCAATCAAGATGCCTTGGCACTATGCCTGTCTTGACTGCAGTTTTTTTATTGAATATATTTTGTGTATAAATGTTGGACTCCTGCAATCAAGATGCCTTGGCACTATGTCTGTCTTGACTGCAGTTTTGTTGTATTGAATATATTTTGTGTTTAAATGTTGGACTCCTGCACTCAAGATAACTTGGCACTATGCCTGTCTTGACTGCAGTTTTGTTGTATTGAATATATTTTGGTATAAATGTTGGACTCCTGCAATCAAGATAACTTGGCACTATGCCTGTCTTGACTGCAGTTTTGTTGTATTGAAATATATTTTGTGTATAAATGTTGGACTCCTGCAATCAAGATGACTTGGCTCTATGCCTGTCTTGACTGCAGTTTTGTTGTATTGAAATATATTTTGGGTATAAATGTTGGACTCCTGCAATCAAGATAACTTGGCACTATGCCTGTCTTGACTGCAGTTTTGTTGTATTGAAATATATTTTGTGTATAAATGTTGGACTCCTGCAATCAAGATGACTTGGCTCTATGCCTGTCTTGACAGCAGTTTTATTTTTATTGAATATCTTTTTGGTATAAATGTTGGACTCCTGCACTTAAGATGCCTTGGCACTATGCCTGTCTTGACTGCAGTTTTTTTATTGAATATCTTTTGTTTATAAATGTTGGGACTCCTGCAATCAAGATGCCTTGGCACTATGCCTGTCTTGACTGCAGTTTTTTTAATTGAATATATTTTGTGTATAAATGTTGGACTCCTGCAATCAAGATAACTTGGCACAATGCCTGTCTTGACTGCAGTATTTTTATTGAATATATTTTGTGTATAAATGTTGGACTCCTGCAATCAAGATAACTTGGCACTATGCCTGTCTTGACTGCAGTTTTGTTGTATTGAACTATATTTTGTGTATAAATGTTGGACTCCTGCAATCAAGATGACTTGGCTCTATGCCTGTCTTGACTGCAGTTTTGTTGTATTGAAATATATTTTGGGTATAAATGTTGGACTCCTGCAATCAAGATAACTTGGCACTATGCCTGTCTTGACTGCAGTTTTGTTGTATTGAACTATATTTTGTGTATAAATGTTGGACTCCTGCAATCAAGATGACTTGGCTCTATGCCTGTCTTGACTGCAGTTTTGTTGTATTGAAATATATTTTTGGTATAAATGTTGGACTCCTGCAATCAAGATAACTTGGCACTATGCCTGTCTTGACTGCAGTTTTGTTGTATTGAAATATATTTTGTGTATAAATGTTGGACTCCTGCAATCAAGATGACTTGGCTCTATGCCTGTCTTGACTGCAGTTTTGTTGTATTGAAATATATTTTGGGTATAAATGTTGGACTCCTGCAATCAAGATGCCTTGGCACTATGCCTGTCTTGACTGCAGTTTTGTTGTATTGAAATATATTTTGGGTATAAATGTTGGACTCCTGCAATCAAGATAACTTGGCACTATGCCTGTCTTGACTGCAGTTTTGTTGTATTGAAATATATTTTGTGTATAAATGTTGGACTCCTGCAATCAAGATAACTTAGCACTATGCCTGTCTTGACTGCAGTTTTGTTGTATTGAATATATTTTGGGTATAAATGTTGGACTCCTGCAATCAAGATAACTTGGCACTATGCCTGTCTTGTCTGCAGTTTTGTTGTATTGAAATATATTTTGGGTATAAATGTTGGACTCCTGCACTCAAGATGACTTGGCACTATGCCTGTCTTGACAGCAGTTTTATTTTTATTGAATATCTTTTTGGTATAAATGTTGGACTCCTGCACTTAAGATGCCTTGGCACTATGCCTGTCTTGACTGCAGTTTTTTTATTGAATATCTTTTGTTTATAAATGTTGGGACTCCTGCAATCAAGATGCCTTGGCACTATGCCTGTCTTGACTGCAGTTTTTTTAATTGAATATATTTTGTGTATAAATGTTGGACTCCTGCAATCAAGATAACTTGGCACTATGCCTGTCTTGACTGCAGTATTTTTATTAAATATATTTTGTGTATAAATGTTGGACTCCTGCAATCAAGATAACTTGGCACTATGCCTGTCTTGACTGCAGTTTTGTTGTATTGAACTATATTTTGTGTATAAATGTTGGACTCCTGCAATCAAGATGACTTGGCTCTATGCCTGTCTTGACTGCAGTTTTGTTGTATTGAAATATATTTTGGGTATAAATGTTGGACTCCTGCAATCAAGATAACTTGGCACTATGCCTGTCTTGACTGCAGTTTTGTTGTATTGAACTATATTTTGTGTATAAATGTTGGACTCCTGCAATCAAGATGACTTGGCTCTATGCCTGTCTTGACTGCAGTTTTGTTGTATTGAAATATATTTTTGGTATAAATGTTGGACTCCTGCAATCAAGATAACTTGGCACTATGCCTGTCTTGACTGCAGTTTTGTTGTATTGAAATATATTTTGTGTATAAATGTTGGACTCCTGCAATCAAGATGACTTGGCTCTATGCCTGTCTTGACTGCAGTTTTGTTGTATTGAAATATATTTTGGGTATAAATGTTGGACTCCTGCAATCAAGATGCCTTGGCACTATGCCTGTCTTGACTGCAGTTTTGTTGTATTGAAATATATTTTGGGTATAAATGTTGGACTCCTGCAATCAAGATAACTTGGCACTATGCCTGTCTTGACTGCAGTTTTGTTGTATTGAAATATATTTTGTGTATAAATGTTGGACTCCTGCAATCAAGATAACTTAGCACTATGCCTGTCTTGACTGCAGTTTTGTTGTATTGAATATATTTTGGGTATAAATGTTGGACTCCTGCAATCAAGATAACTTGGCACTATGCCTGTCTTGTCTGCAGTTTTGTTGTATTGAAATATATTTTGGGTATAAATGTTGGACTCCTGCACTCAAGATGACTTGGCACTATGCCTGTCTTGACAGCAGTTTTATTTTTATTGAATATCTTTTTGGTATAAATGTTGGACTCCTGCAATCAAGATAACTTGGCACTATGCCTGTCTTGACTGCAGTATTTTTATTAAATATATTTTGTGTATAAATGTTGGACTCCTGCAATCAAGATAACTTGGCACTATGCCTGTCTTGACTGCAGTTTTGTTGTATTGAACTATATTTTGTGTATAAATGTTGGACTCCTGCAATCAAGATGACTTGGCTCTATGCCTGTCTTGACTGCAGTTTTGTTGTATTGAAATATATTTTGGGTATAAATGTTGGACTCCTGCAATCAAGATAACTTGGCACTATGCCTGTCTTGACTGCAGTTTTGTTGTATTGAAATATATTTTGTGTATAAATGTTGGACTCCTGCAATCAAGATGACTTGGCTCTATGCCTGTCTTGACTGCAGTTTTGTTGTATTGAAATATATTTTTGGTATAAATGTTGGACTCCTGCAATCAAGATAACTTGGCACTATGCCTGTCTTGACTGCAGTTTTGTTGTATTGAAATATATTTTGTGTATAAATGTTGGACTCCTGCAATCAAGATAACTTGGCACTATGCCTGTCTTGACTGCAGTTTTGTTGTATTGAAATATATTTTGTGTATAAATGTTGGACTCCTGCAATCAAGATAACTTAGCACTATGCCTGTCTTGACTGCAGTTTTGTTGTATTGAATATATTTTGGGTATAAATGTTGGACTCCTGCAATCAAGATAACTTGGCACTATGCCTGTCTTGTCTGCAGTTTTGTTGTATTGAAATATATTTTGGGTATAAATGTTGGACTCCTGCACTCAAGATGACTTGGCACTATGCCTGTCTTGACAGCAGTTTTATTTTTATTGAATATCTTTTTGGTATAAATGTTGGACTCCTGCACTTAAGATGCCTTGGCACTATGCCTGTCATGACAGCAGTTTTTTGTATTCAATATCTTTTGTTTATAAATGTTGGGACTCCTGCAATAGAGATAACTTTGTTGTATTGAATATATTTTGTGTATAAATGTTGGACTCCTGCAATCAAGATAACTTTGCACTATGCTTGTCTTGACTGCAGTTTTGTTGTATTGAACATATTTTGGGTATAAATGTTGGAGTCCTGCAATCAAGGTGACTTGGCACTATGCCTGTCTTGACAGCAGTTTTTTGTATTCAATATCTTTTGTTTATAAATGCTGGGACTCCTGCAATCGAGATAACTTTGTTGTATTGAATATATTTTGTGTATAAATGTTGGACTCCTGCACTCAAGATGCCTTGGCACTATGCCTGTCTTGACAGCAGTTTTTTGTATTCAATATCTTTTGTGTATAAATGTTGGGACTCCTACAATCAATAAGGGGGAGGGGGTTGGTGTTTTGCATTGAATATCTTTTGTGTATAAATGATGGACTCCTACAATCAATAAACGGGAGGGGGTTGGTGTTTTGCATTTATTTGTATTGAATACCTTTTGTGTATAAATGTTGGACTCCTGCAATCAATATGACTTGGCACTATGCTTGTCTTGTC
Source organism: Gibbula magus (assembly GCA_936450465.1). Classification (NCBI taxonomy): domain Eukaryota; kingdom Metazoa; phylum Mollusca; class Gastropoda; order Trochida; family Trochidae; genus Gibbula; species Gibbula magus. Next base: position 39,863,008 of record OW388294.1, on the reverse strand, counting down.
TTTTTTGTATTGAATATATTTTGTGTATACATTTTGGACTCTTATTGTTGACTTACTTCGATCAAAAATGGGGTTGGAAGGTCAAACAGAAGTCTTGAAGACCTAAGTATTGACGCGTCAATCCTAGTTTAGTATTAGGACCATCACGACTCCTTATTGTTAAGTGCCACTATGATGTGAATGGTTTTTAGATTCCGAATCGAGGACAAGGCCTTTAAGAGTCACGCACCACCTCAATTAATTTCACGCTGAGGTCATTTAATGTCAAAAAGCTTTATAATTAATACCCTTTTATGTTATGTTTCAACAAATTCCTGTCTTAAGAGTCAATTCATCTCAGAAACCTGTATAGATGGAAACTTGACAATTTACACATGGTGTTTCTGAAACAAGAAAACATTGTAAAGTCCGAAATGGACTTTGAAATGGCATCTGGAATACTCTAGTTTTTAGGTAAGTTTCCATTTGTCGACTGATTTTCAAACATTATATTATAACAAGCTCATTCTTATTTGAGATATTATTGACTATCGGGTAATAATTTTGATATATATTAACAGTATAACGAGGGATGGTCTGAACTCCAAAAGCCCTGTGTCAACCTGGCTGTGTCAAGATTGTTTACTTCTCAGCGCTATGTGTTAAAGTTGTAAAGTGAAGTCAGTAAAGCTGTTATTTCACCAATTTGTCTTTACATCAATTTGGAATAGTTCTATGACTGTAACTTTGGACTTAGCGATTGTTTGGGCTTAATTGGATATTTTAAAGAGACAACAAAATTAAAATCACAATGTTGATTAAAAAGTGGTTCATGCACCATAATCACCGTAATCTAACTTAGTTTTTAAATATGTTCGCTATTGACGACTCGACATCAAATTTATCTTATAATATTTATAAAATTTGTATTATTTTCTGAAAACGCAAGATTCTAATAATCATCTAAGATCATTCAAATAAGAATAGTTCACTGTGAACTTGTATAAACGACGCATAAGAAACTTTGCATACAATGGCAATGTTTTTAGTGAAGACAAACGAAGACAAAAACTACATGTATACAAGACACATTGTCTCAACCTTTATTGATCATTTCTTTGAACAATCATTGAAAATCTTGTGTGAGTATTTGTAAGCGCTCGCCCATCTCGGGGAAAATACTGTTAGGTGGGCTTGTGGAGAGTTTCAGTATCATGTTCGATCTCCGTAATCTATGTTGAATCTACTATGTAGGTTTGTAGCTTTATAGTTATCCTCTAATCATATACTTACGATACAGTGGAAAGTAAATTATCAAGGGATTCATCAACATGTTTTACTTCTCCGGTATTTTACTTCCCCAAACCTGCGGAAACCTGCAGATACCATATACATGTCAATGTAGATGTATTATTCATTTATAAAACCATATACATTGATGTGTATACAACATAATATAAGACAGCAGTTATATGTAATGACATGATTTACTCATTATGATAATTTTACTTGTACATTTATCATGTCATTTATTCTATAGTATTTTCCGAACCAAATAAAAATGTATTCTCTGATCCATTATAGCTGTCAGGAGGGATTGTCTCTTAGCAAATTAAATGATCATGTCCTTTTCTTTTAATTGTATTAATAGCTGTAGACGAAGCAACAGTCAGGGGTATTCTGACATTGACTGATTTGAGTTTATTGACAAACGGTTGAAATTAAGCCATGCACTGATGTAAACACTGTGTAAACAAAACAAGCAGATTTGTTTATACAAAATGTACGAATAATTTAATGAGAATAGTTAAAATAAGTAACGACGAAGAATAATAAATACATTTGAAAGAGATATATGCCTTAGTTATTGCTAGAACCTTTTTGTGCTTATTAACTTACATTAGTGACATATGAAAGGAATCAATCTAACGTTAGCACTAAAAGTAACTTGTCATTGTCAAGTTTGTCTTGATTATTCTTCATTAATTCATTTGAGGAGTTTGTTGAAATAACTAACCTTTCTGCACTAAGCAAAGTGACTGTTACACTCAGTGAACCATTAGTTATATATAGCTATGTGGGGTTTCCGATTCTTATATTAGTCATTTCATTCTTTAGTAAGAATCTTGATTATTCTTCATTAATCCTATTTGAGGAGTTTGTTGAAATAACTAACCTTTCTGCACTAAGCAAAGTGACTGTTACACTCAGCGAACCATTAGTTCTATATAGCTATGTGGGGTTTCTGATTCTTATATTAGTCATTTCATTCTTTAGTAAGAATATATTATTTTTATACTACATAGGAATCTTTAAAATATGCTGTTCCCATTCCAATTCAATTTGTAAAATATAAGTCATTTAACGTCAGAGTAAATTTTCAGGTATTACATATTCTCGACAATTTACATTGTCTTTATTACAAAAGTGAGGCTGATAATCCGTTTCCATTTCAAATTGTTGCATACATAATCTCCTATGGAACCTTTCACTTGAAATTATGCGTCTGTTCATTTTATTATTTACTGAATCAAATCATCATTACTGGTCCCTAAGTACTGACTGGAATCTTTTACTTGGAATTATCGATCATGATTTGAGGTCATGAGGTTATTATATAACCCATGTGGACAGATGGACACAGGGCAGTATTTTTCCTGTATGTCACATAGAAGTTACACATTGTCCTAGCTGTTGATTGGCAGTTACAGAAAACAAACGATTTCATTAGTTGCCGGAATTACTTTATTCATCTTCTAACTTTCCTCCACTGGTAACTTACGGAACTGTCTGCATTTATAGATCTATTATTTATTATACCACCACTACGACGTAGCACAAATTGAATTGTCACCAAATCGTTAATTGATTGTCTGGAAATCTACCAACATTAGAAATACACAGATATTTTCACAGAAAATGTACCATTTCCATGACGCGTATCGCTACAAAACGAAACCTAAATGCAACAACTTTCTCCTGTTCATGTCTGAGTCAAGCAAAATCTTAAAAGGAGAAACAACGATACCGAGGATATGGTAAGGTTGTGGATCCTGATTGGAAGGAAAATCCCGAGTTTTTCCTGACTATCAGGGTCTACAACCTTAGCATATCCGAGGTAGAATGGTTTCTCCACATATTATCAACCGTTTTTAAGTGTAAAACAGGCTTTTTATTTGATATCGCGTTATATTGAGGATCCCTGGTAAATAGAGTCGTTCATTCAAACCTTGTTTGGTAACTGAAATCAGCCTGTTAACAGCCGTGCTATATAAGTTATTTAAAATTATTTCAAATGTTTTCATTCAATAATATATACCACGTCAAACCACTGCATTTTTCTTTAAAATAAGCTATCAAACATAAAGATCGATCGGGTATGATTTTTCAAAGCCCTAAATATTAGCACATTGCTCATGTGAGCCGCGTGAGGTGACCACCAAAACATCGCTTGAAAAATAATATTATATGATCGCTTATAATACCCTGTCAGAAAACAGTGACCCAGTTACAAAGCACAGTATTCGGTTCATCAGATCGCGCAAGGATTATAACATGACGGGACATTGCAATCATTATTAATAGAAATGGTCATTTTTACAAGTAGGCCAGTAAGTAACTGATGTTTTTCAATGTAAATCGACGTTCGTTAAGACAAGTTGACAATCGTGAAATTTTAAAGTGACTGCATCTTCTTTCTCAATGGCATAGCTCCGAATACAACTTCCTCATTGAATATCAACCCTTGTGGTATGAAGAGCCAATGACCCAAATGAATTTTCAATACATTATTTGTTGTTTACCTAAATATGAAATGCTGATATAACCTCTTTAATTGGAAGTTTTGTTGACATGGCAACAACGTTATGGCACAATGATATTTCTGTTTCTGCAAATTTCCTTTTGAAGATATTATAAGTGTTTTTAAAAGGCTTTGGACACATAATTATTAGATACCTAAACCTATACGATTTATAAATGTTTGTGAGGGCATATTTGTACGATCAGTCTGTCATAAACACAATTCCAAAAGGATCGAAAAAAAATTCATTTCCTTGTTATTTTTCAAATCTATCACAACTTAATTAGCAGCTGCATTTAAGTCTTCCCTATCGTTATTACTTACCAATTACTTACTTGATTTTAGAACGTTTCAAAGGTGGAGTGCACGCTGAGGTCACATGACCAATAATGTCGAACCTTTAATTACTAATTATCTAGTTAAGCACGGGTTCTTGTAGACTACAGACACCACCAAATGAGGACGTGGATTCTCCTTGGTTGATACTTTATCATCATTACAACAGAAAGAAGAATGCATCATGCTAAACAAATGTATCCGGTAAACTTACATAGGAGTCATTTTGTCCAATGGGTCTGATATAACATTTAAACAATAGCTGATTGTGTGAAATGACTCCTTAATGGGGCTGTAGAACTTTTTTTTCAAATTTTCAAATTTTATTTTTTCATATTTGCCTTTTTTTATGATAGTTTATGTCATTTATATCTACTTAAGAGGGTTAAACATCTTATTTCTCAAACCAATTATCCGTAGTGGTAATAACGGTGATGCATATACATTTCTAAATACATGGCAGCCATTTTAATGCGAACGCATTATATTATTTCGAATTACAAAAACGATTCCCATTGCTTTAACTTACCACATACATCCATTTTTTTAACTTGATTTTCCGAAGAGAGAAAGGTGTTTTACTATTGGTGACATTATTTTCCAAATACATTTCATCGACTTATTTTAGCGAAAAATGTGCTACTGCCCCTTTAAGATTGCTGGAGAACGTTTAAGATTTTTAAACCTCGATCGTAAAATTATTTCCATCACGATATCATCATGTTTTTCTTCGCACTATGAGACTGAAAGTAGATTTTGTATGCTAATCCGAAAAAGTCTTTAATATTACTTATTTTATTTCACAATTACCTCTATACGTTAATGTCAACATAACAACGACATAATTATTTTTCAAAGTTAACCAGTACATATAGTACATTTAAGTTGTATCTATAAATCACCACACCATTTGAGCATTCTTGCGCCACAAAAACACATAGTCGCAACACTTGAAATTGTCAAACACTTAATACGATTGAACATCATTTGTAATTTGCCTCCTTTTAAAATCTCAGAGCTCAGTTTCGTTTGGGAACTGGGCAATTATGAAACTTAAACCCTAACAAACCATCCTTACAAAAGTTCTAATCAAGTGCCAGTTTCGGAAGAAGTCAATTGCACTATAAGACTGTAGAAATAAAATCTTTGATCGAAATGATTCGATTTACTGTATATGGTACACATGGACCTTTATCTTTACTTTTGGCTACTGCTACTCGAGGCAGGAGGTCTTGACATCTTGAACAAACATAGTTCATGTCGTTGTTCATTTAAATGTGTGATAACTAGAGCCGTTAACGTGCAATTGGTTAATTATACTCTAATATTATTGACGGTACCGAAGCTACATAAGGACACCAAATACATTTATTCGTTATTGAATGACATATATTAATGGCCATTTTCCGTATATTAAGGTTACTCACAAAGAAAAAATGTAAATTTGCTATTAATTGTAATATGTATAAGGCATACATGTACGTCCCTACGTGAAATTCCAAAAAATACTTTACTGTTTATTAATGTATCTTGTACTGAGAGTCCAAATAATAGATGAGAGAAAAACACAACGTTTTCTCGTTATCAGATAAGCATATAAGCATATAACGATATGATTTATATAGAGCTTAGTCCAACCCGAAAACTATATTTCACATCTAACAATATTTGTCTACTGCGGTTAAATTCACTTTCAATATATATGCCTGTAAATGGTCAGGTAAATTTAGTTTCTAAATAGCATAATGTATTAAAGATAATAGAACCACTCAGTTTTGTTCGATGTAAATTCGTTTATTCATATAGCCAAATGTTCAAGTAAACAAAACACTAACTATTATTTCGAAGTGTCACCTACTAAGCCAGATATCGCGGTTCAAAGTGAGTAAATTTGGCCTGCTCATTATCTCATTCTTCAAACAGTTTTCCGCGGCCCCTCAGTGTAGCATAACCTTCGTTAGCGATGTGACGTCATACACAGGAGTTGCTACAATGAAACCCTTAGGCGATTTGTCGATTTTCGTTTAAAACACAAGAACAACTTTTGACGTTGTAAGTTTCCGATAGAATGGATATTTGTTCGTCTGTAGGAAGTAATTTCGGAGTTTTTGAAGGATTTTTCGATATTCAGTTGCTTGTTTTAGTTTGGTTCTTTTACCAATCGAGCGGAGCGTTTGGGTTATTTTATGGGCTACAATATGCTTTGAAATTAATAATTTCAACTGTGAACGTCACTATTATTTATTTTTTTGTTGTGCTTGATTTAAAGTTTCAAGAGGCCTGTATAGTTTGAGGTCTACTCAGTCTATATTTCTCATGGTGACTTTTTGTTCATAATAGAATAATTGCATTATAACTTAGAAATTTTCAACATTGTTACTGGTTAACAGTTTTTAAAGGGAAAAAATCGAGCTATCGTTAAATTTATAATCTTGTACATTTACAATTACTTAAATTGAGACAGTTATTTTATTCAGTGTAATACAACCGTAGAGAAATGTGAAGGGTGAAAATGTCAAAAGATTTTAAAGCCTACAATGATGTATCTATGATAAGGAATCATGATTAATTTCAAATAGAAATGAAAAGGGCGTTTTCTTTTTCGGTACACATTTTCTTTCAGATTCTGTTCCATCAATATGTTATTTGGGTAAAATCGATGAAATGTTAATGTAGAATGCTGAAAATCTAGCTTTTAATTTCTATCTTAATTCTATATTGTTCAGAAGTTAGTCATGTAATCAACACTCACTAATTGCGCTTAATGCATTAACACCTTTGCTTTGATGCCAGATATCGGTCACTGGACCGGTTGAATTATATAAGAGGTGGCGAGCCAAGATATTGCCAACGTCCTGTCATATGACGTAACTGGTGATACTGAACTGGTCAGTTAAAATAAAGATACACATATAGGCGACATTCAGTCTGGACATAGTGAGCCAATCAAAATTAGGAATGTTATATTCAGCAAACGAAATTTCAGAATATTATGTTCTGTTGTTTTGTCGGTGATCGCAGCCGGTCATTCACTATAATGTATGATGCACACCGATGTACATGGATTAGCAATCATATGGTGACAACAGGTTAGTTATTTAAATCAATAAGGACATCGTAAAGTGTTGTTTACATACGAACTAGTTAGAAAATCATCATAATGTAGTGAAACAATTGATATGTATTTCTTTTAATTTGTAAAATGATATAGATATATACGTCACATACGTCTCGTTTTTCGTTGAGTAGGATTAGCATATATTCTGGTTTGTTTGCCGATCCAATTTTGTATAATTGTGGAGACACATTGTTTAATGAATTGTTTTATTGAATCAAATTACTTTGAGATAGTATATCCTACATGTGTGTTGTTATTTCATTTCAACTGTTAACTAATGGAATAGATAAACGTGAGACATAGTAACGAGACATGTATCCCGATCATTTGGTACATGCGCTTGTTCTTCATTCACATCTTTGTTATGGCTTGACTTACGTTGTTCAAAGCGAGATCTCATTGTTAGAATAAGAGTCTGACATAACGGAAATGGTCAGTGATGGTCATTCATGCAGTAACTCTATAGAACTGACACTTCAAAATGACACAAAGAAAAGACAATGGCAGTAGATTTACGCTGAAATATCCACTCGGTATTATCGGAGACTAAACAATCTAAACACATGTGTACAACAACCAAAGTTAATTAACGACTGAACAGAATATGCCGACATTGTTTCTAATAGCTTTGATAACGTTTAGGTTGTTTTGACAAGTGAGATCAGTGAAAAATACGTGACGGCTATACGAGTGTATAATGTAAACAATAACATCAGCCAGCTACTCGTTGAGCAGGACTCCTGAGTAACACGTCTGCTAGCAGATGATTGGCTAATGAAACGTTTAGCGGCTGTAAAAATGAAGTATTTTTTAAAAACGGTTTTCTACTATTTTGGGGTGGATTTGTAATCCAATACTTGTGTGTCGTTATTCTCTACTGTTGTCAGAATCATTTCCGCGAAGCCTACCCCTTGAGGTTAGAATATCTTTAACTAGTAATTGTAGAAACACCCTTGTATTTTTTCTAATTACATACGAGAAGCGCTTGCGCAAAGAAAATATGTCAATTCATAATAATTAATTCATGTATTTGTAAAATGTTATTGTTTACTCAACAAAATTCCAATGTTTAGATGCATTGTACATGGGCAGAGGGCCTATAAACCGAAATAAAAGAATTGAACTGTAATATACCATACAACAGAAACAGAACACTATTTATAGACAGGTAAGTACATAAACATTTGTTGAGTGTGATTATAAATAGTGTCATTTTGAAATGATCTTCTTTATCTTAGAGATTTCCCTTTATAAACATATGTCGAGCTGACAGAAAGATAATCTCAGAACCTGTTTGTTGTGTGGTAGCGAATGCTCTCTCTCTAAATCATCCATAGTGATACAATATCTACCACGAAAGTTCACCATTGCTAGCAATAATTCGGGATAGCCTTGAAATTGAAAATGAGTACATATTTCGTTTCTGCTATCTTATTTGGTATGATTCAAAGCATTAAGTGATAAACGTTCCTGATGGTTGTATAATAAAACTTGAATACAAGTCCTTTAGTATTTGAATAATTATACCAACATAGTTGTTCGATTAGGCCTCAGGTTAAGTGGAACTTATTTCATTGAACAGTGTTTTTGTATTTCTAGATATCGAAAAGGACTAGTTATTTACCAATGAAGACATTTTGATGAAAATGTTGAAAATACTTGAAAAAGCATCTCGATCCATATTTCAAAACTCAATATTAATCTGCATTTCTTTTGCTAAAATGTCTCATAGTTAGGACCCCGCCAAAAGTATCATAATTTTGTTAAGTAAATCATTGTAAGGAAATTTAATTATTTCTGCGGATTACGCCTCCACGTTTATTTTCAAAAGAAAGTGTAACAAACAGCAGTTCATCAAACGAGCATAACAGAAAAACATCTCGTCTACTTTTGTTGGAAACATAAAGAAAAGTATTTAATTATTGTTAATTACATTAGGGAACATTCTCTAGACATTATTGTTTAACAATTAAAATTAAGTAATAAGTAAAAGTAAATAAACGTACATCTTCATATATGTAAAGAGATATTAAATAAGGAAGAAGACAAGAAAAACGTCATTTCTATGTCTGAGTTAATAAAGCACCAAATAAACATTAATACTTTTTCAACTGCCTTTGAAGCAGAATCATTCGTCAAACCACAAGAAAACTTACTTTCTGATAAGTTCCATTTGCAATTATTTAAACTTTGAAGTATTCTATATTTGCAACTCGAACCATGTCACATTCAGATGGAATGCCATAGTATATGATATTGTTAATTAAACTGCAATGTATCATATCTGACATACTTGCTTCAGTTCGTGATCCACATGGTCTTGATATTTCGTTATTAATTTTCAAAGCTTGACCATTTCTTTGTTGAAGGAAGAACATTGATTAACGAAAGTTTAGCTCTGCAGGATAAAAAAAGCCTCTTTGTACGATATAATTATCTTATTGAAGGTTAAGGATGACATCACATTGACAGGACAAGAGAATATGTCAACCATAAAAAGTCTTATTCCAAAAGGAAATTAGTTTTTCTTTTATTGGAAACATATATCGAAATATTACGTTCTAAAATGATAACAGATACAGAATAGCTTTGTTCCTGCCAAAAGGTTATACATGACATTAAATGAAGATTAACAAAATATAGTCACATGAAATCTACAAAAGGCAGTGCTTATAAAACATATTGATGTACGATTTTGTTTGGATTTGAAAATAAAATCAATGATTGGTAACATTATATAATTATGAACAGCTGTTACTCTCAGTACCGCATCTCCACCACATCAACGTTATTTACACTAGATTTATCATTTTACTATCCACAAAACTTTTCGATCTTATGTGTGTGAGTTTAGCTTGTCATTATTATACCGTTTGGAATATGGTGTATGTTTATTGCGAATTTGTTCCATCACGTTGTTTTGATTACGTTACATGTACATAACTAGAAATTAAATAAAGTATCCTTTTGCAAACATTAACCTTTCGTTATTCGACTGCAATTTATTAATTTAGTTTAGAAATTAAAGAGTTTATATGAATACAATTTATTAAATGAAGAAATGTGCCATGCGAACAAGAAAATGAATGTAATTTAACATTTTATTCAAAGAAATATTATTTCACAGTGTTTACAATATGTATGCAATTTGAATGCTAGTGTATATAATAAATACAGTAGATGAATATTGCTAGTGGTGCTGTTACATTCAAATAAAGAGAAGGCATGGTTATGGAAAACATTCTTAACCATTCACATTTCGATGACTAGTTTATAGTTATTCGATGGCAATGCTCTCTGAAAATATATGTTATTGCTTTTGGCAAAACATTGGATAACTATTGCCCTTTGGCAGCATTTAATATTTAATAAGTATCCATAAAGTAGTGATTTCATGTCTGCTCATATTGATATCCTGCCCGATTTAAAAAGTTTAATAAACTTGTATTACTACGCCCACATTTGTCTAGCATCTCGCGCGTTAGATTACAAAACTCTTCACTCGTTTATAAAACAATGTATTACACTGGAAGACCTTTAATATTCTAGAAGTAAGTGGCAAACTTATCAGAATAAACTCTTAATGATTGACGTATCTCATATAGCGTAAATATTACTTAAATTGTTACATAAGTGAAGTTATTCGAACAAATATGTATATGTAAAATAATTATTGAATACAAGTAAATAAAAGTGTCCTACTTTTAAAAAATGGAAACTGATAACGAGCAATATTTTTCCTTCTTTACATATATGTACAATGTATGCTATTAACACTTTTAAACTTATCTATCTATTTGTCTGGAAATATTTAAGAAAAAACTGTGCATTTGATTTTTTGAGAATGTATGATATTTTGAAGTTTTTTATGTTTACTTCTAGAACATTATTTCTCAGGGTTGGAGTAAATTATATTGAAATCTTTTCATATTCAAAACTAGAAAATAACATAATACTAAAAAAAAATATAATTGCATAATCTTACCTAATAATCTTATCTAAAATGTGGAAACCTGTACTTTAGTATATCAATAGGATTATTAATGTTGGTGATATTCATGTTTAATGTTCACATACATGTACATGTATCACAGTGACATTCTCCATGGTTCATGATAATATTTCATTGTAAAAATCTTACAATTCATGTTTACAAAACATGTCTGCCACAACCTAAATATAAATTTGATTGACATCTACCCAGAGGCTACATTTTGATTGCATTTGTATCTCAATGAATTACTGGGGGTTTAGCTCCAAATTACACAAAAATAGTATACCATTTTTAGTATCATTTATGTCATTCAATACACATATTCACTTTTCTGTGACAAACACAATCTAATGTTTTGAGCTTTAATACAGATCTGGTCATGTTTAATGTATTCTTTAAGCACTGGTCACGATAAATTCAGAAGATGTTACTTTTACTTTTATTTTACTGTATTAACTTTTAATAAACTAAAATATAAGATGAACATATGAAATATTATAAGAATAATCAACGAGTTGTTAGGAATTACGGATTATCTGTCCCGATTAATTATTGTGATAAACTCCAAGCTTGAGCGAGGAGTTCGACATAATAATTCATGAGCGACAGATAATTCGTAATTCCGAGCAACTTGTTGGTAATTATTTGTTTTACCCAAGCGGGCAAAGATATACGGGGTATTAAGTCATGGGAGTTACACTTTTTCTAAATATAACTTGCATTTTGTTTGGTTGTCGGAACTAATTTGCGTCCATTCATAAATTGCTTACCTCTCCCGTTTAAGCTTAATACCATAGATGAACAATTTCGAGCACACCTATTTAAAGTCACACGACAGCAAAACATATGACGCTGATTCTTCCGACGCCGTAATTACAGTAGTAAATTTGCAATGCAAAGTAGCTTGCAAAGTCGCAGGCTGAACTGTGGTGACGTCAAGGCTTTGTGACGTCATTAACAATGACGTCATTTGGTGACGCAATTACATTCCTAACTTGCATTGCAACTGAGCGATTGCTAGTTCACGTTTGATTAAGTTTCTCTCATTTTGCTATAATAATTACAATTTAAACGAGTTGTCCGAAATTTTGGGTATAAAGTTCAACAATTACATCAGAATCTCACTGAAAAAAGAGCGTTAGTAACGAACTATTTAGATGCACTAACCTTTAAGATGTTGGAAAGTTTATGAATGACGTATGCATATACAATTTGTATTTGACAGTCTCATCTGAGATCATGATGACGTGTCTTTTTTTTCTAGTTTTACGCATAAACATTAACTTGGTTAAGAATCTATATTACACATGCCTGTATAATGATTGAATATGATCTTCAGTGTTTGCTCATTTGAATCTGCTAGTAGAAGATATTTAATTTGGGATTATTTTATTGGAATGATGTTGTTCATGTACGCAAGTGATAGTTGTGGTAACTTCATGAATACAGGTAAGGCTGACCAAATTTAACAACACATGTCATGCAGTCATGAAAAGTGATATGAAATATCATTTTGTACATCATTGAGCACGGTTTTGGTGTTTTTCAATTTGTTTCACGTGTAAGACTCTCAGATCACAAAGTCATGCAGCAAAAAACATTTCCCGTACATCCATACAACCGAGCTTTACACACGGCAATGTGTTGTCACTGTGTTCAATGCCACATTGATATTGCTTCGGGAACATGACATGTTTGGTACCTGCTAAATTGATAACGTATATCCAATAAAAGGATAATAACAGTTACTCTTCACAAATGTGCCCCTCTCCATTAGCATGATGATATCTTTACGCGCCCAAGATTTGCTTTCATCCAATAAATACACACATACAATTGATAATAAATCATTAATCATCTCTCTGATTACTATTCTTATCCCCTTTCAATGTTCAGATGATTGTACAGTATGGATTTCCATTAATCAATTTGACTAATAGTGACTTTCCTCACACACAAAGGTACCAGGTTGCATTCGTAGTGGGAATCATATCGATTTATACTGGTCAGGTGAAAATATTATATGACTCAATTTAATGCAAATATTTGACCGCAAAAATATTTCATTACCATTTCAAAAGCAACAATGGCGGGATTCCGTCAAAGTAAAGATTAAGTGTACAGAGTAATGCTACTCATTTTGTATTCATTCAACATAATATCTTCATGAACTCCACGTTTGACAATCTGTAAGTTTTAAAGCATTTCCATTATATCTCTGAATAGTATAAATCATTATACTTTGATCAGTTGAACGTTGTTAATCTATAATGCATAAGTCAACTTACATTTCATATAACTAGTTTTAGGCATCGGCTGCAATAATAAACAAATATCATTATTTATATAATCACCGGATCCTATTTCTGAAGTAAAGTGACGTTGCACTCTCAATTATATTGATTTATCAGTGCAAACTTCCTGTACTTCGGTGACTCACAATTCTACAAGTACCTATAATAAATGTTCGTGTATGGTGGAGCAAAACTGTGGAGGAACATTTGTGAACTTAACTGACGAAAGAAAGAAAATATAACATTCACTGCTTTTCGAATAATTCAATATTTCAAAGAAATGAGATGCATTTGATAATGGAAGGATTCAAAAACACCTTTCGGCAGTAGTTCGAATGACTTAATTGGTGACAGTTTTATTTTTCAACTAAAATATCATTATTTAACTCTTTACGGATTGCAAAACCGTCATGTGACCACCCACTGCACTGCCCTTTACTGCTTGCTAAAATTGAAAAATTACCCCAAAAATAAAATTCAATTAAATCACATTTTTGGGGGATAGTATTACTCTTAAATGACCCTTGTTTGACATCAAATGTCATTTTTTGTAATTTTAATATTTTGAATGCTCTTAATTAAGGATTAATTAACAAACATATTTCCGTGCAGCGAAAAAATGCACATAAACCTTTTTAAAATAGTAAACATACAAGGTTATATTGATAATATCTTTATTAAAGTAGACAGGGGTAAGACATGAAATTTATATCAACATGATCAAATGTTGTAAATGTGTGCAAGACGAGGCACATTTATTGATTTTCACATAGAGTATGTGTTATATGTCGATTAACTGTTGTTTTATCAAAATTATATTTTGGGGAAGTTTAAAATTTAATTTCTTTTTTAAAACTTCGTAGAGATATTCTTTGACTGATTTAATGTTTTAGACTAATTTCCCAAAATAGTGAGTTTTTTAATACGACGTTGAAAACTCGAGATATTTCACTTTCAAAATTATACATATGATAAATAATATACTTTCTTTTGCCTGTCAGTGTAGGTTTCTTACACGGACAAGGCACTTCATCGACATTGTGCTTAGTCCACGAAACCTACATTGTACATAGTTTCATGAACATGCAAAAGCATAATCCCGTCAGGGTACATGTACATAAACGCATTGAGACCAGTGATATACCTTATATATCTGAAAAGACCAGATGTGTATATATTTCTAATTAATAAAGGATTTTGCAACATTCACAGTTCACAATGTTCTTCAAATCAATTCAAATGATTTATTTGTAAGTTGTTGTACTGATTACAAATATTTCATATAAAATTACTGTGCATAAAACAATTCCAGTCCTTGAGTTATATATCCGTGGTTTGAAAGTACCATGCTACATGTATTTGCAGCTTTGACAGAAAGAAAAGATTAAATAAATACCAATAAATCAGATCTCAACATTCAATCACTTGTTTCTTGATTAATGACTTCTGCAAGCTCTTCCATTGCTATGACTTCCCATGTACTGTAACTGTATGCAGACATAACTTCCGTCTGCAAATTGAAGAAATGATTGATTCTGTGAAGAGGAGCATGTCCTCCATCAATGATGATCAGACTTACTAAACCATCACAATCAACTCAACTTCCTTCTGAGATGAATGTGCACTGAAGAGGAAACTCCTTCATTACATTCTATCCTACCACAACTTACCATATATCGTATTTAGCTTTAATAAATACTGTTCTCCAAGGCTTCTCGAAAATGGTACAAAAGCATTCCTTGACTGTAGTTTACAAGGTTTCCTCCCAAAGTGTCTACATACCAAAAATTCTACAGACTAAAACAGCACAGTTTAGGGTATAATGCACATGGTCATAACCTCTAGTAAGAATGCACTAGTCCGATTAATTTGCCAAAACTTCTACATTTAAGACTATGAATAAATAATAGCCATGTATATCACAGGAAGTTGTAGGTTGTGTCACAGATCACAAGCACATATAAACATAATCTAAGGACTGAATTCAATATCAATTGTCAAACAAACACACAATGTGTCACGTCTTGACGTATGAACATTTAATTTCTCAAATCACTAGCACATATAGCCCTGTTCAATAAGGGTTGTTACCTCCCTTTAAAATAGCGTTCGTTAGAGAACTCTTTTACTGCGGAGAATAGTGCGATCCACTTCCGGAGAGCAAATGGCGTCAGCGTTGCTAGAGATGAACGGTCATAATGCGGGACATTCAACTGTATCAAAGTGACACTACTGTTGTATATGCAGCAATTACCGTGGAAATCTACAGACGGTGTAGTGGTGACTTTACATAGATTTTCAGCTAATAAGACGCTTCAAAAAGCATGGCTACGGCGAATAATAGTCAGTCCGAAGTTTTGTTTCAACGAAAACTACGACAGATTGTGTTCAGCACATTTCGTTGGTAATAAATACTAATCAAGAAAGACTTTTCCATCCATATTTATTCTGAAAGATGGAGCAACCAAGACATTCAGCACAGAGTCTGAGGTAAGATCGATTATTTTTTATTTTAATTTTCTCAAAATGTTACGATGGCCAGAATTTTGGCCTAGATATTCTGTAGATATATAAATTAACATAAATTATTTAGTTATAATCTTTTACGGTACTAGATTTCTCTAAGGGGACAAATCAATGTATTACCTATGAATATCTTATTCTGTTTTCTAAATAACTTGAAGTTAAAGTTATTTACACTTTTTTTAAATAGTGTCCTATTTTAGTGATAATGTTATGTATTTAGTTGATTCATGAACAGTGATGTCGGGTAAAGCTACGCACCTTAAAAAATAACGGAACATATACCAGCAAAATATTTCACATGTGAAAAATCTATACTGGACAAAATAGGTTGGGGATCTTTGCTGTTTTATTATTTGAAATGCATTAGTATGTCAAGTAATAAATAAATCATTATTCAAAATTTTAAAATATTCCTAACTATTTTTGTTCAGTATAGATCTATTTCAAAATGAAAGTTTAGGCTTTTAGTAATAATATTAATATAGAAATTTTAAGTAGAAATGCTTGAAAGAGTGAGCTGAAAGTTATCAGATGACTACCACCCTATTTCCATTTGTCAACCAGTGTAGGCTAAAGATATATAGTCAGAGTCTGACTACACCATTCATTTCCACTTATACGAAAAATTAAATTAATTATACGTTAAAATTTTTTTTTATAAATTTATTGATGAGACAATTATTTCTAGAAGTTGATGAAATCAATAGTAGATGGTAGTAGAAGTATTCAAATAGTCTTTATAGCCAAGTAAGTTTTCAGTAATGTGAAATATATTTAACCATGTATTTATTTACAGGTGATTGCAGAGGAGGGGCCAAACTACAGTAATTGCTGAGGATGATAATCATGTCACAGTGCCATCTGACACAGGAGTCAACCCATCTCTTGGATTCAGTGGCAGTGCTATTTGTGCATCAGTAATGCTACATGACTACTGTGGTCCAGTTGAAAGGTCAAGCATAAGTATATGTGTCAATAAAGGTGAACAAACGTGTAATGGAAAACTCTTCAGTCAGTGTGGCTACTCAAACTGACAACAATGAAAAGCTACATGTAAGTGTTTCATGTCAAACTAATAAAGAGTGTTGGTACACATATGACTAAGCCTAATCTTGTATTTGAGGACATTTCTAAGTGAACAGAAAAATTAATGTTCTACACAGGACTTCCAAATGGTGAAACATTTTAGTTGATGTTTGATGAAATGACTGATGCTGATCACTCACAGGCAACGGAGAGAATTGTGGTACTGGGAGGCCAAGGATATTGAGATTAGTAGATGAATTCTTTCTCGTCTCTATGCGTTTGAGATTAGGATTACTTCTAGAAGATCTTGCTGACCGATTTCACATATCTAAAACAACATGCCGTAACATTGTTATTACCTGGATCTGTTATCCTCATGTGAATTGGCATGTTTGATTCCAGGCCATCCAAGTTACTAATAGAACAATGCCAAATAAATTCAAGCAGAGATATCCTTCATGTTCTGAATGTTTATGAGATAATTTTGGTTATTTGAAACAAGTGTTATGTAACCAGTTGAAAATTATTCAACGAGTGTTGTGTAACCAAAACAAGTTATTCAACGACGTCATAATGCTGTACTACTTTCGCGATCAGCTGATCGAGTACAGCCGAACCGACCTGCCACTTCAATTTTTCAGTTCATCTTATATTTTTTCTGTAAATATTTTTGGCTATTAATAAACTGCATCATAAATGCATCATAGCAAAAATATATGTGCCAATTTCGCTCGTGAATAAATCACAACATTTAAAAATACCTCGTTGGAATATTTTCGATATTCAACACTCACTCGTTATGTAATCTCTATATATCTGCTATGACAAGAGTATATATCTACATCATGAATAAAGAGTTTGTTATGCAAACATTTCTCATTCTCTTCATTTTAACCTTTTTTTTAGAAGTTACTTCCTGTGAAACAAAGGCATTCCTCCCTTAACTCTTTCACTGAACAGCTCTGGAATAACAGCAGACTTGTAGAACATTGTCAGCTTAACAAGAAGACACTTCCATAATTTTTCATCAAAGAAAATTCTTTCAACAGAATATCCCTTAAAGGTACATCCATTGTGTTGTTGGGGGTCCCATATTCCAAACGTTTTAAATGGTGTTACTTTATCGAGAAGTACCGACTGTTACAGAAAACAACCAAATTGATGATAGTGCATTGAGGATATTGACGCTATGAAGGTAAAAGTAGTGATTTCTGATCGAAAACCGGACAATGTGTTACGATTGACGCGCGCTAATGAGTCAAACATAATTTTGGAATCTTATTTATAACAGACAAAATGCCAAATTTGAGTAGATAACGTTTAATAGATCCTATAACTACTGTGCATGTAAATGGGACGTGCAGTTTAGGTTTCTACACATACATAATATGACTTGATTTTAATTTGAAACTAGTAATTGTGATATATTTAGCAAATGGAGATATATGCCAGCGGAGTCAATTTATTTGTATTGTAAACAGCACATATGCGATATGTTGTGTTGGAACGTATTAAAGCCAAATAAAATTTTATGAAACACAATGGATGTACCTTTAGGTCTTTAAGTGTCCAAACGAAAAAATCACACCAGGTTCTACCAGAAATTGCCATTTGCCCCTGAACCTGATAATACACCCAGGGACCAAAAGTTCTCTCCCACCCTGGCATTTTCCATAGACTTACATGTTAATTAACCGTTGCAAGAATAATTTTCATAATTAAAATGTATGTAAAATGGTTATAATATATATATACATGTATATCAAAAGATTGGAAATCACTTCAGCTACATACACATAATTTCCATGTTTGTTTCCGTTGAGTGTCAAGAAAATTGTCTTCATATAAGCAAAGTACAAATTATATTGGTACATGAACTTGTATACGTTCTTCAGTCGGATGTCATTTGATGAGTGGTCAACATAAAGATGAATGAAATTACAGATGCACAGCTAACATATTTTCAAAGATGTTTGTTAATTTTTACAACTATTTGACTTAAACTTAACCAATGAATATTCTTGGAAAGGTTAATTAACATGTAAGTCTGTGGGAAAAGCTTGGGTCGAGAAGAACTTTTGACCCCAGACTGTAGAATGGGTGATTTCTTTTCAGCTGTACACACTTATTTTCAATAATAGAAAAAAATCCTCTCTTTTGCGCTGCTTCAAGGGGGGTTAGAAACCTTGATGCATATGGACACCTAATTTCTAGTACACCTGAGACAGCAAATGTTCGCAACTCGGTAGTGCATCGGGACTGCTTCCCAGATAGGGCAGGTCTGATCTTACAAGTAATCCACATGAATGTACTTTCATCCCGGCTGGCTTTCCTGAATTATCCGACGATATACACGACGTGCAGCAGGTTCATGTTGACAGCCCAAGCGTAAATCTTTCATGTCAAAGTCTGTGTGCTGTCAGCCATGTTGTCAAACAATTGCTCTCCGGAAACGTGTTGCATTGTGGGAAAACTAAAGGGGGATAATTTACCAAAGGGAGGTAACAACCCTTATTGAACTGGGCTATAAACATTATTTCAGCACTGACTTCAATATTAATTGTTAAACACAGACATTGTTTTTCACACATAACACATACCTTAATCAGTTGTAGAAGTTTTGGCATGTAGAAGTTTTGGCAAATTACACTTAAATCACATCCTGGGATGTTCCATTATAAAATAGGTAATTGTATATTCTGCCCAGACTTTTTGTAGGAGTTTTGGCATGTAGAAGTTTTGGCAGTAGAAGTTTAAGAGGTAATCGTTTACAGAGGATTTATTGTAATCGACGTTGCATTTAATGTTATATGTTAAGAAAACTCTGATTAAAATGTTATTCAGCAATTCGCGTACAAAGTACAAATTTCCTTGAAGTGTTTGATAACCATTTAAATGGGCAGTGGCACAAATAAGTTGATGAAAAACAAGGTCACTAATAATAAAACACCGTTCTCTCTTCGGAAAATGAAGTTTAAAAATTGAATGTACATGGTTCGGTAAAGCCATGGACATCGTTTTTGTGATTGTAAATAATAAAATGTGTTCACATTAAAATGGCCGCCATGCAATTTTTGCTTTTTCGCAACACATACGTTATTACTACTACGGATAATTGGTTTGTGTGATAAGATGTGTTACCCTCTAAAGTAAATTCGAAAAAATAAAATTTGCAAAAAACGTGCTACAACCCCTTTAAGTCTTAATTTGATGATTAAATTCTTTATTATAAGAGAGGGGTGTTTCACTATATGATTTACACATAAAGTAATCAAATTCAAAGAACAGTGCTACCGCTAATGCAGGGTACCATTAACCAACAATATTTACATCCGAAATAACAAGGCAAAAGTGAGTGCAGCTCACAAACCCCCGCCTGTAGTTTGATCGCCTCCATACAGTATAAATAAATTGGAAAATATATTCTAGTCAATCATGTAAATAATTGTTTTAAATGAAAATATTGTTAAACTTTATTGGAACCGTGGATTTTAAACCAATGAAAGGCACAACAATATCATAGGTAGGCAACATCCATATTTAAGTTTTCAAGTTATATAGTTGTTTAGTTATGCTCCAGAAATTAAACAAATGACAAAATTTCAAAAATTATTTGGAGGTTATTTCCATACCAAATTTGAAGGTTCAAAGTCAAATAGTTTTTGAGATATGCTCCGGAAACGAGACAAAGTCCAAAAATCCAACCGTTTTTGGTAAAATTTGAAAAATTGATTTGGACCTTGGCATTGAGACCCCTAGAAGGCACAACATGACACAACCATATGGGCTACTTCGATACCAAATTTGAAGTTTCCAAGTCAATTAGTTTTTGAGATATGCCCCGGAAACGATTTCGGACGGACGGACACGACGAGCGTTATATACCCCCGACTTCGTCGGAGCGGGGTATAATAAGAGAGACAAACCAAACAGTAGATGAAATGGATTGACTATGTAAGTAACCGAGATGAAGTCAAATATATACAGAGACGGGATTAACAAAAAACAAATATGAAGCCACTGATTGTACATGGAATTGCATCAGATTATGAACTTTGATTAATGTGCGATTAAATTAAATACCACGGAGCAAAAATAGAGAGTAACAGGTTAGATAATATTTTGTTTGTATGAAGAACCTCTTATTTCCTTTTAAACAGGACACAGACTGCATCATTTAAAGGGAAATGTGTTGAGTGACACTGAACTTCCCTGTGTATGTATTCAGTATTAACACGTCATGAGCTCCAAGTTTACCTATCAAAACCCTATTCAAAAGCATTTCCAATTATTCATTCAAAGCACAATACATTTACTTTTGTATTTACCACCTGTCTCATCTTATTCGCAACAAAGAGGTAAATATGCAAAGTCAGCGTCATGGATATCATTTGCTTTGGTGATCAACTTCTGTTTGGACGTTGTTAACACACTTGACAACACTTAACAAACCATACACAAATTCAAATGTCACATTTTCCTCATCTCGACTCTTGCTCAAATAAACTTGATTCCAAACATACAATTCTAAGATGTTGAACTAAAAGTATTGTATATATGTTTACCAATGGTGACTGAAGAGACTTTAATATTGTTCACAATGTTCATCTTATCCAAGCTCCTGCTTTAGCCCATCATCAGCGATCCCCAGTCTTCCAGGGCTGAATGTTCCTAGACTCAATACATACACTACACTGGGACCATTCATCAGGTACTAAACAGATGAATACTTTGTTTCTTGTTATTGAAGCATTATTTTGTTTAAACACTTCACACGCCATGGTGAAAACTTACCATCTGATTCACTGAAAATCCAAAGTGACAATCTCAGAATAGATGTTCATGATGAAAAGTCACAAGGGTGATACATTGTATATGTTTGGAGAATCTGTAACTTTAAGTCCTGGAGGTTGCTGCACATCGTTTGATTAATCGTTAAAGAAGTCTGCTTGCTATTGACGTACGCTCACATATAGGCTTTAGCTTTATACGAATCAATTGTAATGACAACAAGAAATGAAAGTATAAAACTTAAATAAGAATCTGAAACTGACTACAGGATTATCCAATCCATTTATATATTTGATATCAGTCAAGGAATGTGTTCCACATTATAACAGTAAAAGCAGTGTGAAAAGTTTTACTTTTTATTGTGTCACACAATCATAGTCAGTAACCTCGATGGTAAAATAAATACATTCTCTATATTCTACATTTTCCTATTCTCTACACTACCAACTTCTAGAACGGCTTTCAAACAGTTAATACGTTCACAAATATGTATTTGTTTGAGAAGTAAACAAAATAATTATAACCACACTAACTTGTCTTCCACGTCAATGTGAAGCTCAGTGTAGGTGAATAATGTTCCTACCAAAGCATACGACTGACTTCCTTTAATGGCTCTCCTGAAATGCTGTCAAATGTTACAATGTTAACAACTTGAACTGACATCATATTAAATTGTTAAGATCAATTTACTTCAATTATCAATTTCCATTTAGACATCACCATCGGTAGATTTAAGATTTCCTCTTCAAGTAAACAGGTTCTGAAAAAGTAGACGCCCTAGGGGCACTCAAATAGTTTTGCAAAGAGGAAACCAGTCAAGGGGTATAAGCCAATAATTACAATCGCCGTTTCGTTTCAGTAGTACCCTGACAAATTACCACTTTTATAAATTATCACTTTTCATCAAAGAATTGTGTAACTGTTTTCTAAAGTTTTGCAAAAAGGTAAGTAGTCATTTAGTATAGGAGTTATGTTTAAGCGTTAAGAAAAGTAGCTCTAAGGTGCTATTATAAACTATATCAACTGTTTCAAAACGTTGAATGTTCAAGATGATATCTTAAAATAGTCACACTGTAATATGTAGCATTTAAATATTGTTATATACATTATCAAACGAGTTCGTAATCCTGTATTCAGATAAATACTTGTAATTTGAGAGTCTCACACAAATATTTTAATCCCAAACCGCACAAATGTGATAACCTCTGTATCATACATTTCAACAAAAACAAATAACCCAAAATAACATGAACACATGTACATTTACATCTACTTCTTTGGAGACTCATGTGTGTCCAGGAGAGACATCAGGGCGATGTTATCTCACTACGGAGCAAGAATTTTTCACCTTAATACATTTCATATGTTATACATTTCTGATAACGCTTTTACTGCATGAACTAATATCTTCCTTGAAATCTCACAGTGTAGCACAACTTACAGGTTTTTCACTGTATATGGTCACGTTTTATACCACCCTATATCTGACTTCCTTTATCTGCTGAAAACGACCCTGATAATTTTTCCAATAGTTTTTGTCGTGATCGTGCACATTATTTCTCACTTTTTATATATCTACATTATAATAACTTTAGTAATTTACATCAATTTCTGCACAGGACTAAAAGTTATCACACATGTCCGTTTTCAAAAAAGCGTATTTTATATTACTTGCAACATTTGCAAATATTAAAATACATGAATATGACGTCTAAACAAATGTCTAAGATGCATAGTGATAAAATGATAAAAAAAAACTCTCTTAGAGCCATGTTAACAAGATTTGAATGTTTAACATAATCATTACCTGAAAATGAAATTAAACGTTATATTGTGTATTCAGCTTGGTTATTTGCATGAGATAGCAGTTTCAAATGTAATTCAAATACATTACCCTAAAGTTTATTATATAAATAACTTTGTAAGTAACGAAAAGTACTGTATTTTTTATGATTCTCTGAAGGCACCTCAATCTAGCTCTTTTAACAGGGTACCATTTGGCAATGTCGAAGCCATATTTTTTCTTTTTATACATGTGTCTTTATTGATAGTTAATACGCATGTGTGACCAAGTGAGTAGATTTGTGTTCTTCTACTTTAGTGAAAACAATAGTATATACCTCAGTTGATAATGAATATTGAATTCAACTAATTAAATTATTGAATGAAGTTTGTATTATGCACAAAGAAAGACCATATGATAAGAAGACACTACTCTCTTTTAAACACGTTTTATTACGCAGATCACTCCAACTAGATCCCTTTGATCTTTCTGTCGTGCACTTAATGTCGATACAAAAGTGATAATGGACAGATTTAAATGACATCTTTAAAATACGCAGTTTCCGAGATTTAGGTACTGGATTAGAATTTCTTAAAAATTTGTAACGACTTTAAGCCTATCAATCCCATATTTGCCCAATTTAGCCGTACACCAAGGCGATATTACTTCTTTTTCTGAACATTTCGTTTTGATTTAGCATTCTTCATTGATAAATACTTCTGTCACTTATTTTATTATAAACTAAAATAATTTAAGAAGATAAGATGTGTTACTAATGCGAATTGAATAACTGTTTAGCTGTAATGGGGTACATTGACTATCATGTGTATTAGAATAATTACCAAATTGTTGACTCCATCACCTTCATAATATGATCATTAATAAATGAGACAATCTTGACACTACATTCGTGAACATAAGGTCATCTACGAACCTTTAGATTGTGTTTGTAATCACAATAAACAAGAAATTTTATATTTTTCATCGAATGCTATGAATATATGATCTCGTGAATTAGATATCATATTTATTACTCGTGTGGCTGAGTTACACATTTAAATACTTATTATATGACTAACAATGAAATACTGGGTGTTATCTGTGATAAAAACTGTCAAGCAACAGTGAAAAAAAACCCAGATATAATTTCACGTCATTAAACAATGGTCTGACGTAACGAATTCCCTTTTGCCCTTCTTGAACGCTAAAATATGATATTACAGATCAAAGGTGAAGTTAAAGTCAACTTTGGGTAGATTACCAGTATGTGGTATCAGCTGCAATATCAAAATATACTCGTTCATTTGTATTGTCTTCATTATTCATTATATCAAATAGTCAAACTGACGACATTCCAAGTAATATTGATTATGTCAATACAAAATAACTGGTCATAGATACATGATTAAAGGCTTATAGATTTCTCGTATATCCAGTATATGTTCTAATTTCAATATGAAATTGGACAAATTTATGTGTCCATATACACTGAAGTTTGAATTACAATTTTAAAATGTAAATTGTTCCTCGTGTGATGATGTTGTCATAGTCGATGTTCCCAATTACTGATTGAATAGGATTGTTTTATAAACATTAAATTATGCATGGATATTACAATAATATTTTTACTTTTCAGTTTTGAGTAAAAGAGGATGGCTTAAGACAGTTTCTACTCAGCCACCTGCTTCAGCTTCTAAATGATCAACTGTCTTAACGTGCCAGGACAAGATTCTGATCGCCCAGTATAATTAGAAGATATGACCAGTAATGTTAAGTGCCTGGCTTCGCATAATAAGATAAGTCATGGTGACCGACATTCCTTCGGTGTTATCTTTACGTTACGACGATGTACTGAGGTCAGATGATTTGGGATTTATCACTGCTTTCAAGAGTATTTCACTTGTACTACGGCTGAGAGTATCATTGTAGAGGGAAAGCCCACAATACCATTATTGTTATGTATTGAGGTAAAGGAACTAGCGAACTATGGGTGTTACTTTGCTGTTCAGTATAGAAGAGTTCTTTACAAAGACAAAGACAAAGTTGACGATCCCCTGGCGGTATTCGAACAATGGCCCTTGATCCGAAGCTGAATGTACTAACTAACATACTATCCCGATAAGTGGTTAACCCATCATTACCCACTTACACGTCTTCAGAACAACGTCAGTTTCCTTCAAAGAGTTTTCTAAACATTCCATTAACTTCTTCGTGATTGGTAAGCCCGTTCGGCTTCGGATCAAGATGTTCGGGATTCGACTCCCGCCAGGGGCACGGCAAGTTTGTCTGCAGAAGAGAACTGTTCTACACTCAGTGAGGTTTGGGTTTCAGGGTAGTACCACCCATGGTTCGCTAGTTCCAGCCGATGCTCGCATGTTTCACCGCAATGCAAAACCACATGGCTTTGCGGGCTTTCTCCCTGCCATAATACTAGAGCGGCATTAAACCACAACTCACCTCACCTCACCTCCTTGTGATCGCAGACATGTTGCAACTCTCGAGAACTATGAACTACTAACAAAACCATGTCAAGATATGTTCCTCTTAAACTACAGCACTCCAAGGGAACCAATTACCAGAAAATCGGTAAAAATGTGACATGCAGTCACCTTTTTAAAACCCATCTCTTCCTTGTAATTTATCCCAGTTCCTAACGAGATTAATATGGGTTCAATTACTTGGTTTAAGAAGAGCCTCGAGAAATTAGATATGGATATGCGATAACACGTTTTTCATCAAACTGTACCTTAGTTCCATCTCTATCAAGAATTGAAACTCAAATATCGGCAATAAATCTTTAAAAAAAATATAATGTAAAAGAATATAAAGAGGTTTCATTACATTAAATGCCAACCTATAAATCCCCTTCCTCATTCGCTATCTTGATTATTTTAAGACATATCCCACAAATCGTCTTTATACATGGACTCATATGTTACAAAGTTTACTACAATCATGCAATTTGAATTCTTAAAATGTCCATTGAGAGAAGTACTTTCGTTATTCATACATACATTACGTTAACATTAGTTATTTCTTAAAGGGGCAGTAGCACGTTTTTTCCCTCAACTAAGTTGATGAAATGTATTTGAAAAATCAAGTCACCAATAGTAAAACACCCTTCTCTCTACGGAAAATCAAGTTAAAAAAGGAGTGTCCATGGATCGGTTAAGCCATATGGAATAGTTTTTGTCATTCGAAATAATAAAATGTGTTCACAATAAAATGGCTGCCATGCAATTTTTGCTTTATACGCAAAACTGTTATTACCACTACGGACAATTGGTTTGTGATATAATATCGTTTACCCTCTAAAGTTAATATAAATGACATAAACTATCATTATAAATGAGAAATCTGAAAAAATTAAATTTGCAAAAAACGTGCTACTGCCCCTTTAATATGTTCTTGATCATTGCTTTAGCCGAATTGACATGATAACAGGTGTGTAACACAGTTTGATCGATTGTAATATTACTTATATATACTTGAAAAAGGTCAAAAGCTACAATTAGATTCAAATAAGAAAATTGTATCGATATGTACCTTATTTCCTCTAATACGACCCAGGCCTTCTATACCACCAGGGCCCCAAATACAACCCGGGGTGAGGGAGTCCTCATGTCTCCAACAGAACCTGGTTTTACATATACTTATTTACATATTATTTACATTTGTTCTATATATATCACTGTTTATTTTATTCTTATTCGTCAGATCACTTACATATCTATTGTTTACCTTAAATCAACTATTACTTGCTTTTAAGAATTTGTACTTGCAATTCGAACAATAATCTCATCTATTTTTCAGCCAACAGGTGGCTAAGATGCCTTTGAATATTCAAAATCCATTTATTGTGCATGCACTGAATAAGATGGTTTTATACTCTGTGGTATCATGACAAGAAACTCCATGATCACGTACCAAGTCTTTTCATTAGTTATTGTTTTTATAACAAGACTCAAGGGCGGATCATTGGAGTACGAGTTTTCTTGATGAAAAGTCCCATGGGTGATACGTGCAGAGTATCTGAATATAAAGTCCTGGTTTACTGAGAATGTCCTTGAAGAGATTTGGAGTAGTCTGTAAAACGGCCAGTGGTTTTGTAATGTACATGTATTAATGGATACTCGATGAAGCCCTTGTTCACTTGAATATTAAAAACGATTCTTGTCACATTCACGCATTCCACAGGGTTCACATAATGAGTTTCGTGACAAAATGTCAGTGAGTCCATTATCGTTGAGTTGAGATAAAGGTACTATGTATCAATGATTCCAATCATAAACCTCTTTAAGACGCCTTCGTATGTCGTTTTCTTATAAACTAATCATTGAAAAAAGAGACTCCATTGGGACCAGAGCAAAGACGTGACCATTCTCAAGGAATAAGCTAATAGTCTTGGAACGAGGTTTGATTCCCGCAGTGACACGATGTCATTATATTCATTAAAAGCAAGTTTGGTCTGTGTATAAGAAGACAAAAACAGTTATTAAAAATACATATGATGGTGGAAAATATCTTACAGCTGATGGATTCGTCTTATTGATAAACTGACGTTCGAACAGTGTGGTTGACACATAAAACGGGAAATACATGTGAAAATTAACACATTAAAACATATTCGCACATATATCGGTTCCCTATTTTTTTCAAATAAATATATGTTTAAAATTCAGAATTGATAAACTTTCTCCCATGTTATGTATCACTATCAACTCGTCTTCTCTTGTTTACTTATTCTAAATTTATTTAAAAACGTTAAATTCTACTAAGTTATACTCCAGTACACTTTTCAAAGTATATCTAAATCTTAAGGTCATTAAACATATCATATATTTTAATATATATGTACCTTAAATCTTTGGAAGAATCCAAATAGGACTGATATTCCTGAAACAAATGTCAAGTGACTTCACCGACTATTCAAAGATATTTGTTTAAAAAGCAAGTTTAAAGATAAATTAAAATCATGGCATATTACCCATATAGTTGGAGATAACCGAATTAACATTATTGATATGAGCACATGGGTAATGAAAAAAATCACACTCGTTTCATAAAAATCATATGACACACTCAGGTAAAAAAAACTCTACTGGGCAGATGTATTGAATATTTCATGAAGTTAAATATTCAATCAACCAGACTTCCAACGTGTGTACATTTTGTAACTTTAACTTCTTTGATCTTTAAACAATTACAATGGAAGTGAACATTAAAACAATCTTTGGATCAATGGATGCTCACAATTGTCATGACACGTAAATAGTTTGAATACAAATTCATATGTTTTTCGTGTCACCTTCTCAATTGAGAAAGCTAAACAAAGTATAATGACACTTTTTTTGTACACGATGCAAAGGCCATAAACACGTCTAGCTTTCTACATGTACATACACATTATATTGGATACATTCACAGATATAAGCTCGACAAACTGTCCATTATTGAGGCAGAAGATTAGGTCTTTTCCTAGCCTCATATACATTACATATTTGAAACAGCACTACCATATTTTGTAACACTAATACGTTTGTGAATATATAGCTATAACATAGAAAATAGGAAGAAGTGATTTTATGATTCCATGTATATATACTTTATCAAGGGAAGGTGAACATTTGATAACAGAGCACATTTTGCAGTTCCACAGGCTGTTTCTCACACATAAAGTATTTGGATAAATCATATTCTCATGCCATGCTTTATACAATAATCCCAGAAACTTTTGACTGAATGTGCCATTCAATGTATCACAAATATAATGCTTAATACATATATGGTACGGTCAATATGTCAAATATTTCATTTGGCAAAATGCCCTAATGTTTTAGGCATTTTGTAAAAAGACTGTGACGGTCAGTCATTTGACAGTCAAGTGACTGAATTTGTACCCTATATCATAGTTTTTAGGTATTTTGTCAAAATGGTTATACAATATGCCACATAAAGGTAGTAAGTTATTCAAGCTTGTGTATCAAAAGCTCTGGTCAGATAAGTCAGTGTTTGATAGGCTTGTACTTTGACAAACTATGCCTCTATTAATAAATCAGCTAATCAATCAAGTTTATGGCGTGCAGTTTGACTATGAGTTATTATAAGAGCAACCATAATAATTGATGGCAGTATCAATCATGAAGAGAAATTCAATATTGAATTAAAAAAAGGTACGATGCCATGAAGGTAATATTTTAATTCGACGAGAATAAGAAAACTGACAAGAAGACAAACAGTGACTGTTATATTTTGAACAAATATTAAAGGGGCAGTAGCACGTTTTTTGCAAATTTTATTTTTTCAAATTTCCCATTTATAATGATAGTTTATGTCATTTATATTTACTTTAGAGGGTAAACTATCTTATTACACAAACCAATTATCCGTAGTGATAATAACGGTGTTGCCTATAAAGCAAAAATTGCATGGCGGCCATTTTATTGTGAACACAATTTATTATTTTGAATGACGAAAATGATTCCCATGGCTTTACGGAAACATGTACGCTCATTTTGTAACTTGATTTTCCGTAGAGAGAAGGGTGTTTTACTATTGGTGACATTATTTTTCAAATACATTTCATCGACTTATTTCAGCGAAAAATCGTGCTACTGCCCCTTTAAGTATTTGAATGCGGTGGTATTGGAAAATTGATTGGGTACATTGTGGACAGGGTTTTATGAGATGTAACTCGATGCAAATATACTACAAAACGTTGCAAATGTAGGGGAAACAATAGGCTGTGCAATAGTAGATGCCATTCGAGTGTTACTTGTTGTAATAAATAGTCTTGTGAACTGTGCTCCAACTCTGACTATATGTCCAGAAACAAATGTCAAGTGACTTCACCGACTATTCAAAGATATTTGTTTAAAAAGCAAGTTTAAAGATAAATTAAAATCATGGCATATTACCCATATAGTTGGAGATAACCGAATTAACATTATTGATATGAGCACATGGGTAATGAAAAAAATCACACTCGTTTCATAAAAATCATATGACACACTCAGGTAAAAAAAACTCTACTGGGCAGATGTATTGAATATTTCATGAAGTTAAATATTCAATCAACCAGACTTCCAACGTGTGTACATTTTGTAACTTTAACTTCTTTGATCTTTAAACAATTACAATGGAAGTGAACATTAAAACAATCTTTGGATCAATGGATGCTCACAATTGTCATGACACGTAAATAGTTTGAATACAAATTCATATGTTTTTCCTGTCACCTTCTCAATTGAGAAAGCTAAACAAAGTATAATGACACTTTTTTTGTACACGATGCAAAGGCCATAAACACGTCTAGCTTTCTACATGTACATACACATTATATTGGATACATTCACAGATATAAGCTCGACAAACTGTCCATTATTGAGGCAGAAGATTAGGTCTTTTCCTAGCCTCATATACATTACATATTTGAAACAGCACTACCATATTTTGTAACACTAATACGTTTGTGAATATATAGCTATAACATAGAAAATAGGAAGAAGTGATTTTATGATTCCATGTATATATACTTTATCAAGGGAAGGTGAACATTTGATAACAGAGCACATTTTGCAGTTCCACAGGCTGTTTCTCACACATAAAGTATTTGGATAAATCATATTCTCATGCCATGCTTTATACAATAATCCCAGAAACTTTTGACTGAATGTGCCATTCAATGTATCACAAATATAATGCTTAATACATATATGGTACGGTCAATATGTCAAATATTTCATTTGGCAAAATGCCCTAATGTTTTAGGCATTTTGTAAAAAGACTGTGACGGTCAGTCATTTGACAGTCAAGTGACTGAATTTGTACCCTATATCATAGTTTTTAGGTATTTTGTCAAAATGGTTATACAATATGCCACATAAAGGTAGTAAGTTATTCAAGCTTGTGTATCAAAAGCTCTGGTCAGATAAGTCAGTGTTTGATAGGCTTGTACTTTGACAAACTATGCCTCTATTAATAAATCAGCTAATCAATCAAGTTTATGGCGTGCAGTTTGACTATGAGTTATTATAAGAGCAACCATAATAATTGATGGCAGTATCAATCATGAAGAGAAATTCAATATTGAATTAAAAAAAGGTACGATGCCATGAAGGTAATATTTTAATTCGACGAGAATAAGAAAACTGACAAGAAGACAAACAGTGACTGTTATATTTTGAACAAATATTAAAGGGGCAGTAGCACGTTTTTTGCAAATTTTATTTTTTCAAATTTCCCATTTATAATGATAGTTTATGTCATTTATATTTACTTTAGAGGGTAAACTATCTTATTACACAAACCAATTATCCGTAGTGATAATAACGGTGTTGCCTATAAAGCAAAAATTGCATGGCGGCCATTTTATTGTGAACACAATTTATTATTTTGAATGACGAAAATGATTCCCATGGCTTTACGGAAACATGTACGCTCATTTTGTAACTTGATTTTCCGTAGAGAGAAGGGTGTTTTACTATTGGTGACATTATTTTTCAAATACACTTCATCGACTTATTTCAGCGAAAAATCGTGCTACTGCCCCTTTAAGTATTTGAATGCGGTGGTATTGGAAAATTGATTGGGTACATTGTGGACAGGGTTTTATGAGATGTAACTCGATGCAAATATACTACAAAACGTTGCAAATGTAGGGGAAACAATAGGCTGTGCAATAGTAGATGCCATTCGAGTGTTACTTGTTGTAATAAATAGTCTTGTGAACTGTGCTCCAACTCTGACTATATGTCCAGAAACAAATGTCAAGTGACTTCACCGACTATTCAAAGATATTTGTTTAAAAAGCAAGTTTAAAGATAAATTAAAATCATGGCATATTACCCATATAGTTGGAGATAACCGAATTAACATTATTGATATGAGCACATGGGTAATGAAAAAAATCACACTCGTTTCATAAAAATCATATGACACACTCAGGTAAAAAAAAACTCTACTGGGCAGATGTATTGAATATTTCATGAAGTTAAATATTCAATCAACCAGACTTCCAACGTGTGTACATTTTGTAACTTTAACTTCTTTGATCTTTAAACAATTACAATGGAAGTGAACATTAAAACAATCTTTGGATCAATGGATGCTCACAATTGTCATGACACGTAAATAGTTTGAATACAAATTCATATGTTTTTCCTGTCACCTTCTCAATTGAGAAAGCTAAACAAAGTATAATGACACTTTTTTTGTACACGATGCAAAGGCCATAAACACGTCTAGCTTTCTACATGTACATACACATTATATTGGATACATTCACAGATATAAGCTCGACAAACTGTCCATTATTGAGGCAGAAGATTAGGTCTTTTCCTAGCCTCATATACATTACATATTTGAAACAGCACTACCATATTTTGTAACACTAATACGTTTGTGAATATATAGCTATAACATAGAAAATAGGAAGAAGTGATTTTATGATTCCATGTATATATACTTTATCAAGGGAAGGTGAACATTTGATAACAGAGCACATTTTGCAGTTCCACAGGCTGTTTCTCACACATAAAGTATTTGGATAAATCATATTCTCATGCCATGCTTTATACAATAATCCCAGAAACTTTTGACTGAATGTGCCATTCAATGTATCACAAATATAATGCTTAATACATATATGGTACGGTCAATATGTCAAATATTTCATTTGGCAAAATGCCCTAATGTTTTAGGCATTTTGTAAAAAGACTGTGACGGTCAGTCATTTGACAGTCAAGTGACTGAATTTGTACCCTATATCATAGTTTTTAGGTATTTTGTCAAAATGGTTATACAATATGCCACATAAAGGTAGTAAGTTATTCAAGCTTGTGTATCAAAAGCTCTGGTCAGATAAGTCAGTGTTTGATAGGCTTGTACTTTGACAAACTATGCCTCTATTAATAAATCAGCTAATCAATCAAGTTTATGGCGTGCAGTTTGACTATGAGTTATTATAAGAGCAACCATAATAATTGATGGCAGTATCAATCATGAAGAGAAATTCAATATTGAATTAAAAAAAGGTACGATGCCATGAAGGTAATATTTTAATTCGACGAGAATAAGAAAACTGACAAGAAGACAAACAGTGACTGTTATATTTTGAACAAATATTAAAGGGGCAGTAGCACGTTTTTTGCAAATTTTATTTTTTCAAATTTCCCATTTATAATGATAGTTTATGTCATTTATATTTACTTTAGAGGGTAAACTATCTTATTACACAAACCAATTATCCGTAGTGATAATAACGGTGTTGCCTATAAAGCAAAAATTGCATGGCGGCCATTTTATTGTGAACACAATTTATTATTTTGAATGACGAAAATGATTCCCATGGCTTTACGGAAACATGTACGCTCATTTTGTAACTTGATTTTCCGTAGAGAGAAGGGTGTTTTACTATTGGTGACATTATTTTTCAAATACACTTCATCGACTTATTTCAGCGAAAAATCGTGCTACTGCCCCTTTAAGTATTTGAATGCGGTGGTATTGGAAAATTGATTGGGTACATTGTGGACAGGGTTTTATGAGATGTAACTCGATGCAAATATACTACAAAACGTTGCAAATGTAGGGGAAACAATAGGCTGTGCAATAGTAGATGCCATTCGAGTGTTACTTGTTGTAATAAATAGTCTTGTGAACTGTGCTCCAACTCTGACTATATGTCCAGAAACAAATGTCAAGTGACTTCACCGACTATTCAAAGATATTTGTTTAAAAAGCAAGTTTAAAGATAAATTAAAATCATGGCATATTACCCATATAGTTGGAGATAACCGAATTAACATTATTGATATGAGCACATGGGTAATGAAAAAAATCACACTCGTTTCATAAAAATCATATGACACACTCAGGTAAAAAAAACTCTACTGGGCAGATGTATTGAATATTTCATGAAGTTAAATATTCAATCAACCAGACTTCCAACGTGTGTACATTTTGTAACTTTAACTTCTTTGATCTTTAAACAATTACAATGGAAGTGAACATTAAAACAATCTTTGGATCAATGGATGCTCACAATTGTCATGACACGTAAATAGTTTGAATACAAATTCATATGTTTTTCCTGTCACCTTCTCAATTGAGAAAGCTAAACAAAGTATAATGACACTTTTTTTGTACACGATGCAAAGGCCATAAACACGTCTAGCTTTCTACATGTACATACACATTATATTGGATACATTCACAGATATAAGCTCGACAAACTGTCCATTATTGAGGCAGAAGATTAGGTCTTTTCCTAGCCTCATATACATTACATATTTGAAACAGCACTACCATATTTTGTAACACTAATACGTTTGTGAATATATAGCTATAACATAGAAAATAGGAAGAAGTGATTTTATGATTCCATGTATATATACTTTATCAAGGGAAGGTGAACATTTGATAACAGAGCACATTTTGCAGTTCCACAGGCTGTTTCTCACACATAAAGTATTTGGATAAATCATATTCTCATGCCATGCTTTATACAATAATCCCAGAAACTTTTGACTGAATGTGCCATTCAATGTATCACAAATATAATGCTTAATACATATATGGTACGGTCAATATGTCAAATATTTCATTTGGCAAAATGCCCTAATGTTTTAGGCATTTTGTAAAAAGACTGTGACGGTCAGTCATTTGACAGTCAAGTGACTGAATTTGTACCCTATATCATAGTTTTTAGGTATTTTGTCAAAATGGTTATACAATATGCCACATAAAGGTAGTAAGTTATTCAAGCTTGTGTATCAAAAGCTCTGGTCAGATAAGTCAGTGTTTGATAGGCTTGTACTTTGACAAACTATGCCTCTATTAATAAATCAGCTAATCAATCAAGTTTATGGCGTGCAGTTTGACTATGAGTTATTATAAGAGCAACCATAATAATTGATGGCAGTATCAATCATGAAGAGAAATTCAATATTGAATTAAAAAAAGGTACGATGCCATGAAGGTAATATTTTAATTCGACGAGAATAAGAAAACTGACAAGAAGACAAACAGTGACTGTTATATATTTGAACAAATATTAAAGGGGCAGTAGCACGTTTTTTGCAAATTTTATTTTTTCAAATTTCCCATTTATAATGATAGTTTATGTCATTTATATTTACTTTAGAGGGTAAACTATCTTATTACACAAACCACTTATCCGTAGTGATAATAACGGTGTTGCCTATAAAGCAAAAATTGCATGGCGGCCATTTTATTGTGAACACAATTTATTATTTTGAATGACGAAAATGATTCCCATGGCTTTACGGAAACATGTACGCTCATTTTGTAACTTGATTTTCCGTAGAGAGAAGGGTGTTTTACTATTGGTGACATTATTTTTCAAATACACTTCATCGACTTATTTCAGCGAAAAATCGTGCTACTGCCCCTTTAAGTATTTGAATGCGGTGGTATTGGAAAATTGATTGGGTACATTGTGGACAGGGTTTTATGAGATGTAACTCGATGCAAATATACTACAAAACGTTGCAAATGTAGGGAAAACAATAGGCTGTGCAATAGTAGATGCCATTCGAGTGTTACTTGTTGTAATAAATAGTCTTGTGAACTGTGCTCCAACTCTGACTATATGTCCAGAAACAAATGTCAAGTGACTTCACCGACTATTCAAAGATATTTGTTTAAAAAGCAAGTTTAAAGATAAATTAAAATCATGGCATATTACCCATATAGTTGGAGATAACCGAATTAACATTATTGATATGAGCACATGGGTAATGAAAAAAATCACACTCGTTTCATAAAAATCATATGACACACTCAGGTAAAAAAAACTCTACTGGGCAGATGTATTGAATATTTCATGAAGTTAAATATTCAATCAACCAGACTTCCAACGTGTGTACATTTTGTAACTTTAACTTCTTTGATCTTTAAACAATTACAATGGAAGTGAACATTAAAACAATCTTTGGATCAATGGATGCTCACAATTGTCATGACACGTAAATAGTTTGAATACAAATTCATATGTTTTTCCTGTCACCTTCTCAATTGAGAAAGCTAAACAAAGTATAATGACACTTTTTTTGTACACGATGCAAAGGCCATAAACACGTCTAGCTTTCTACATGTACATACACATTAT
This sequence comes from Gibbula magus, assembly GCA_936450465.1. Lineage (NCBI taxonomy): Eukaryota > Metazoa > Mollusca > Gastropoda > Trochida > Trochidae > Gibbula > Gibbula magus. The sequence goes on along the minus strand of OW388294.1, from coordinate 39,826,227 downwards.
ATTGGATACATTCACAGATATAAGCTCGACAAACTGTCCATTATTGAGGCAGAAGATTAGGTCTTTTCCTAGCCTCATATACATTACATATTTGAAACAGCACTACCATATTTTGTAACACTAATACGTTTGTGAATATATAGCTATAACATAGAAAATAGGAAGAAGTGATTTTATGATTCCATGTATATATACTTTATCAAGGGAAGGTGAACATTTGATAACAGAGCACATTTTGCAGTTCCACAGGCTGTTTCTCACACATAAAGTATTTGGATAAATCATATTCTCATGCCATGCTTTATACAATAATCCCAGAAACTTTTGACTGAATGTGCCATTCAATGTATCACAAATATAATGCTTAATACATATATGGTACGGTCAATATGTCAAATATTTCATTTGGCAAAATGCCCTAATGTTTTAGGCATTTTGTAAAAAGACTGTGACGGTCAGTCATTTGACAGTCAAGTGACTGAATTTGTACCCTATATCATAGTTTTTAGGTATTTTGTCAAAATGGTTATACAATATGCCACATAAAGGTAGTAAGTTATTCAAGCTTGTGTATCAAAAGCTCTGGTCAGATAAGTCAGTGTTTGATAGGCTTGTACTTTGACAAACTATGCCTCTATTAATAAATCAGCTAATCAATCAAGTTTATGGCGTGCAGTTTGACTATGAGTTATTATAAGAGCAACCATAATAATTGATGGCAGTATCAATCATGAAGAGAAATTCAATATTGAATTAAAAAAAGGTACGATGCCATGAAGGTAATATTTTAATTCGACGAGAATAAGAAAACTGACAAGAAGACAAACAGTGACTGTTATATTTTGAACAAATATTAAAGGGGCAGTAGCACGTTTTTTGCAAATTTTATTTTTTCAAATTTCCCATTTATAATGATAGTTTATGTCATTTATATTTACTTTAGAGGGTAAACTATCTTATTACACAAACCAATTATCCGTAGTGATAATAACGGTGTTGCCTATAAAGCAAAAATTGCATGGCGGCCATTTTATTGTGAACACAATTTATTATTTTGAATGACGAAAATGATTCCCATGGCTTTACGGAAACATGTACGCTCATTTTGTAACTTGATTTTCCGTAGAGAGAAGGGTGTTTTACTATTGGTGACATTATTTTTCAAATACACTTCATCGACTTATTTCAGCGAAAAATCGTGCTACTGCCCCTTTAAGTATTTGAATGCGGTGGTATTGGAAAATTGATTGGGTACATTGTGGACAGGGTTTTATGAGATGTAACTCGATGCAAATATACTACAAAACGTTGCAAATGTAGGGAAAACAATAGGCTGTGCAATAGTAGATGCCATTCGAGTGTTACTTGTTGTAATAAATAGTCTTGTGAACTGTGCTCCAACTCTGACTATATGTCCAGACTGTGAACTGTGCTATATTGTGTTAATATGTTCTGAAATAAAACATTTCGTCAAAATGTATTTTTTATTTAGGCATGTTATATTTAGGTGTTATTTTTCAGTCATTTAACTTAATGCCTGGGAAAATAAGTCATTATGTGGCAAAATGCCTGAAACATTTAGGCATTTGGACAAACCAGGACAATTACCCTGATCATGCGCAGTCACACATTTGGTTTAAAAAAAACGAAGCTAACACTACAATACTGAGGAGTGGTAACTGTAATAATCTAAATTAAGATAATGACTTCAATGAAATATTATATGTTTACTGTTGTGCAAATAGAATGGAATCAGGTTGATTAATAAGATTATCATTGCTGAAAGCTTTACAAAAGATGCTACGAATTTTATGACATAATAGCTACAGGTGCCACATTATGATTAATTCCTTTCAAGATTACATGTTCTACATGTTGTTCGTACATCCTTATATTTATACTGTTATCAAGCACCACTGTTTCAAAGTCTCATAATACAAGTCTACAAATCAAAGTTTTAGAACATCAAAATCTGTCATCATTAAACCGATGTAATTGAACCATTATTATTGAAGAAATAGAAAATTATTGTACTTTGGATTGTATTACATCAGATTTCATATAATTAATTATTGTGATAGAAATGTCATGGGTGATTATTACTCTGTATTAAGATGAAGAATACCAATGTTGCAACATCATGTCACGTGTAACTTATCAGGCTACGGGGAATTTTACAGTAAATTAATTTTAACAATTATCTATCAGTCGTACGGCATATATAATTACTGCCAAGACCATGTGTGTCTACAACTTGGCCAATAGAGCAAATTGGAAAAATAGAGGAAAACGTTGGCCAATACGAGACAAACTGGCGAATAGTCTCATCATGCACAGTCTCATATTTGGTGAATGACCGAATCTGTCACTTCAAAACTTTGACGAGAGCTATCTGTTCACCAACCTTGTTTATGATCTCCGGTTTAGTGTTAATCTCTCTATATTAAAACACTTGACCTAAAACATCTTCCTTTCTTCAAAAGGACATGTACCAGTTCCAATTAAACTAACCTTATTGATATTCGTATTCCTAAATGCTACAAAACTTACATCACCATTTGCTGGCGATGACTGCAAGCATCATAACAAAGGTGGCACCCTTTGCCAACTTGCCCACAGTGCTGTCACATCTCTCTGTGTATCGAGTCATTGTTAACACTGCGTCCCGACCCGTGACTTCGAACCTTCACTGGTTGTCCAAGAGTTACCAACAAGGCTTTGGTATAATGTATACCATCCTCGGTTACCCATGGTTTTATATATGCTCCGTTACTCTTCACTATATCACCCATGGGAAACCTTATCAGACAAATCTGTACTCAAATTACCCGCCCTTGGCCGGCGTGAGCCAATCAAACTGCTACGCAGCTTGGACCTGCGAACCAAGGACAATTCATATCGCTTCGTTGCAAAGCACGCGAGGTCATTTTGTTAACCATCCGTCAATGGTTATCTCCCTTGACCATTTCCGTCTTATCCAATTGAGAATTTTCTTTGGTTACTGACTTCGTCAAGCCGGCCAAGGGCGGGTAATTTTAGTACAGATTTCTCTGATAGAGTTTCCCATGGGTGATATAGTGAAGAGTAACGGAGCATATATAAAACCATGGGTAACCGAGGATGAATGTATACAGGTTATCACAATTCTATATTTTCTGGTTAGGTAATCATAGAATCGTCAATGTTTGCTTCTCAAATTTCCATATGCGAATGATAAATAAACACGTCGGAACAAATCATTTCAAGCTGTCGTTATGTTTGTGTAATGAAGATCGGTCGGGGACATATACACTAATTTTTATGAAAGTTTACTAAGATTTTTTAACAAAGTAAATATCCTAATATTTTAGATAAGGGAACCATAATATTTTATGTCAATCTATTGTAGTAACTAATGAAAATTATAAACTCTGATGATCATGAAGGAGAAAAACATTTAGGCATAGTCAATTAAAATAAATGACTTCAAAAATTGTCTAAAATAGTGCCAGTTGTACAAGGTATGTGTTTCTATTGCTGTAATTCTAGTTTCATATGTATTGAAATATAAGGACATTGAAAGAGTTTATATTAAAAATGAATCGAATATGAAGCTGAAGATTTGTTTTTAGACCCTTAAAATTATGCGACACAATGGCTGTCACAGCTTCCTCGACAAAGTGTGCAGGGCATCTGTGACTGAATCTTTATTGCTTAATGTTTAAAACTGACTTATTTAGACATTTAGACATTTTTATTTCGAAAAACAATGTCACTGTAACTCGATAATATAATATTTTGTTACATCAGTATTTTGATACAGTGCTTGTAATAAGAAGAACCGAAGATACTGATTATAAGAGGGATAGATGTCAGAGAGTACTGATACAGGAGTCAACAAGAGCATTGACCTTAAACACTTCAAAGTAAATACGTTAACAGGGGCAATGATTTCTATTTAGCCGACCTTTTAAGCTTGGCTTTGCTTTGTGTTGACGTTAGTTCATTTAATCTAATTTATTTACTGGATTTCCAAAAGTTTAAGAAAACATAACATGTACTAAATCAAATTACCATGACAACAATGATCTCATGAACATGATTGCCTCTTCGTAGCCGACAAAACAAAAGAGGTTGATATCCTGAATTTTAAACAGAGGTTGAAATCGACCTTTGGACACTGGCCCGTGTCTTAAAACAGTAAATTTTGAGAAACTCACACCATATTGTCTTCTTGTGTCAACTATATGAACACGAGTTGATAAAAGTTTTAAAATATTGAAGGCTTGGTTTATTGATGGTTTTAACAATAAGTCTACATTAGTTTTCAATTAGAATATTTCACCCTGATATAAACTGCCTTTCGAGTAGGGTCATAGTAGTGTGAAGTTTATGACATTGTAGTGTTGTGATGTCATCAGGTGTATGATGTCACACCATTCCAAGTCATATTTCTTATGAAGTTAAACCATTGTGAATGATGATGATGATGATGATGATGATGATGATGATGATGATGATGATGATTGGTCATTGTGCAAAATCTACTGTTAAAACAAAAGTGTAAAATCTGGTTGGTGATATCATTTGATCACACAATCTCCTGTTGAACACAGTTTAGAAAATAAATGGATTAAATAAATGAATACATTTATTAATACTTGAAATGTTACAATATTATTAGTGTATACACCAATTGTGTGCCTTCAAGTATATTCATGAGAGAACACAAACCTCGAAAATATGTTTCAATTTACATCGATAAATAAATCTATTCGCATTGACAATGTTGATCAAGTGCCTAGTGAAGTGCGAGTTAAACACATAAAGACTAAAGAGAACACGTATTTTATCTCAAAGAACTAATGGCAATATTAATATTTTGGGATGCATAACTGAGCTATGTTCATTTTCCTGTAATTATTTAGACATTCGGAACCAAAGGCTACCCAACTGATACAATAAATCAAACGTTTATGTCAAAGTATGATTTAATTAGGGATTACTAATTCTATTTAGCTCGATAACGGATTGACATCCCCTCCGCTCCTGTCCCAAGTCAAAACTAGTTTATGACAAATATTAAGTGATGTTTATAGTTGCAGTCAACATTTTATGATCAACTTGAACATGCTTTCCGAAACAAACCATGTGATAGCACAAATTTAAAATATTGTAAACCGATTACGCATTTACAATCAGCTCTGTTCAAGGACAGAAAACGGAAATCAATTCATCAAACACTTCACTGTGGACAAATCGACAGGAAGATTGATAACAATGTTAAGGAATAGTCCTTCATTTCTCAATGACTTCTCTATTGGTGACCTACATGTCAAGTGAACAGGACGTAAATGATTACGTTTTCTGCTTTCGATTTGTGTCATTAACACCCACGATAAGGCAACAGAAGTTAGAATCCTACCAGTGTCATCATGACCGAAATTAAGAACCTGTTGGAATGATGAAGACAATTATTTACCAAACTTTCCGACAAGAGAAAAACACGAGCGATTATTAAGTTATTTACACTTTGAAAAATGTAATAAAGTACCATTTGTTCACTCTCGAAATGGGATGGATTGCTAAGTCGAATAACTGTTGTTTAATTGAAGATATCAGGACAGTAATGATGCAATACATGTTATTGTTTTAGGTTATTTTATTCGTATAATGTTTATGTATAAACCTTTGTTATATGATTGCAGGTGAAGTACCGAGATCTATCAATGAAAATAAACCCTATTATCAGTCACTAGTGAAAATAACGATGGAACGTGTTATCAGTCACTAGTGACTGATATAACAATGACCTGACCTCATAAAACAATGCTCCGTTCATGACGTCACATTGTTGCTGAGGCGACAGGCTCATTCTGGAGCCGATTTAACGTAAATGCAAGTCTAATATATATGCAATATGAATATGCAAAGATTTGGTCAAATAATAAATAGAAAATGTGTCTTTTCTTGACAAATACCATGTTTATCTCAGTTATATATAACCTTTCTACCTCACTCGATGAGATAAACATGGTATTAGTCAAGAAAAGCCAAATATCCTCTAAATATTAATAAAATCACTGTATAGCATAAATGGGAATAATGTTATGAGATCGATGACGAGTATATTATATGTTTATATTTCTGTTACTATTATATATACACAGAGGAGCAAAATCAACTATACCAAACACAACATATTTCTGTGCGAGAAAGTAGAATATCTGTGATGAGTATTATCACCTAAAGACTTCATTCATGACTTCATAACATAGTTTTCTGAGTGAATGGATCTAATAAGAATCCCATTACTACACGATATCAAATATATATTTGCTTCTTGTTAACATACTTCAAGCACAGATAATGACCATTTACCTAGATCTATTTTAGGAATGCCATCAATATGAACAACAGAGCTAAAAGGCAGTATTAATCTTACAATGTAGCTCATGAAATATATGTGCATTTGCTATGTCAAAACTACTGTCAGGCAACAGAGATACAGTGTTACATGCATGTATTGGTTATTTTCAAAATAGGTACAAGTTTTGCAATCGAACATAATTTTCTTTACCAATACTATGATCGTGCCAAACAAAGCATATTATGACATTGTTAGCCATTTACTTTCAATGGGTATCATTTTTAACGCTTTTCATTACTTTCAATACTATCTTTCATATGGTATGCTAAAATTGTAAATGAGATGACCTATTGTTACTTACTAGTTGTTATTAAAAATGGATAATAAGCACCATTGAAATACAAGATTTAAATGCCTAATTCATACGGTCATCATACATACAGATGACACAGACAACCCTTGTACTGTTATGAAAACAGTATTTGTTATAGGAGGGATTTAATCTCAGCTATGCCATAATCTAACAACTGTTTTGTTTTAAAGGGGCAGTATCACGTTTTTTCGATCAAATACGTATTTGAAATGTATTTGAAAAGTAATTTTACCTATAGTAAAACACTCTTATCGCTTCGGAAAATCAAGTTCAAAACGAGTGTACATGGCTCAGTAGGGCCATGGGAATCGTTTTCGTGATTCGAAATAATAAATTGAGTTCACAATAAAATGGCCGCCATGCATTTTTCTTTATACACAACACCTTTATTACTACTAAGGATAATTAGTTTGTGTAATAAGATGTTTTACCCTCTTAAGCAAATTTAAATGACACAAACTATCATTAAAAATAGGAAATTTGAAAAAATAAATTTTGCAAAAAATGTGCTACTGCCCCTTTAAGACCTTACATGAATATATGAAATGTTTCTCCTGTCACTGTAGCCTCAACGAAGAATATAGGTTAAATATTAAGAAACAGATAATTCATTAAACTAAATGTGCATGCATCATCAACGTTGCAATTTCCTAAATATCACTCATTATAATTTATTTTATCCTTATTGATATTGCTTTCTGATATCATTAAATTTTTAATGAGCCATTCAAATGTCTTCCTCATGTAGTTTTCGCTTTTCCCATTTTGTAAAATACAAGAGTAATGTAACCCCTCAATGATATAAACATTCGGTCTCCAATGGTAGGAGGACATAAATATGATAATGATTAATGTACACGTTTGATGGATATTTGTAATGATGCTACGACTTTCTCACTGTTCGTGTTTTCATACTTAAACATGATGTTGTGGTAATATTACAATATTTCCTCCATGGACTTAGGTTTATATTGGCATATCACGACCTCTTACTAAAATATAACAGTACAAGTCGTCACCTCATGTTTCATTGACATATAAATGAGGTTTTGTTCATGTTAATGTTCCCATTAAATGAAAACTGTCATACAGTGGTTTCATGTAGTGTTGTTGATGGTCTGCATTCATGTACATTACATACATGTACTAGTATACTATGAAAATGCAAATATGACCTCCCCATTTTAAAAAGAATTGTAAAATAATTTGTATTCAGAAATCTAGTTTCAGTGTCTATGTCTATTTGGATTTTAGTTTATCTTACTCCGGGTCAGTTCAAACCGACATTCGAAATCTATGTTAAATGACACATAACATGCAATAGCAACATTGCTGTTGAACCATCACCGTTCGGCCTCTATCGAACCAATTTTTCATTGAAGATAAGTATTCGTAAGTAAGTACACAAATGATGGCTAGTATTAACCCTATCTCCTGTGTCCTGCCAACCGATGAAAATGGTAAACTTGACTGAATTTATTTATATGATAATGGTCATTAATGTAGGTTGATGTGTTTTTCATTGAATTTACCCATCCATTATGAGGAGATATGTATGAGGACATCACTTCCTGGATCATCTGTTAGGATCAGGAAGTACAGACGGTTGCAGATATCTTTACCGGTATCTACCGCGATCAGACTGCAATCTGAATGCGTGTGACCGCGATCAGACTGCAGTCAGAATGCGTGTGACCGCGATCAGACTGCAGTCAGAATGCGTGTGACCGCGATCAGACTGCAGTCTGAATGCAGTTGACCACGATCAGAATGCAGTCAGACCGCGTTTGACCGTGGTCAATTCCTTATTGTATATAGTATAAAGAGTCATTGAAAGAAGGGGAATTTGTTCTAAAAAACGCATCAATTGATCTAAAAGGACATGTACAGATATTTTTTTCACCCACTATCATTTGAAAATGCATAAACACTATTATGAATAATTGACATCTGTATGGAAAAGTGTTTGGCATATGTATGGTAATTGTAGAAGCTACACATTGTTACTGTATGTGCAAAATCGGTATCACCGTTTCACTTGTTACGGCCAGAAGTAATTATCAGTAATCACTACAAATAACTTTCTTTGATTTAAATCGAATTGAATAAAACTATGTTATGTGTTGTGAGGCGTGACTTTAATAAACGTGATAGTATTTATAAAAAAATTGCATAAGGTTTGAAAAATTGTTTTATGGAATTAACATATGATGGATTTGCTAATATAAAGATCAATTCGTCTACAATAGCATCTGTATACAGTTATTTGAGATAAGCTATATTTATTTCATTATATTTTCAGTTTCTACCGATAATACAAGTACTGCTAAGTAGACCTAGTGGAGGAGTTTCTATACATATTTCATGTAATGATATGTAATAGATTTGTGTGAATAATATTACAGTGAACATTACTCAATAATATCATTATAGATAATACATTTAGATGCGCAATATATTTGGCTGGATGATATGGTAATAATTCTCTGGTGTATCAGAGACCCCCTAATTAACTGTTAATAAGAAGGTCTTAAAAAATGTTTTTAAAACTGATGAATAATCTTTTGACAATTCCTGCTTAAACCATATTTAAATGAGACCGCTATTTTTTTTTTATTGATACATGATAATTATTTAGCCACTGTAAACACGTATTTACCTTACTGTATTCCAGTAAGAAAAACGTGCCTTTAACTTGCAATATGATCATATTAATTAAATGAAATTGCCATGTCAATCGTTGAGTTCAAAAGAGTGTCCTTTCATTTTCGAGAAGAAGACTTGGTGTTTCCGGGAGAGTGGGATGTCGGCACAATGATATAACAATCTAACGCCTGCAGGTGGTAATTATTTGTGCCACCTGTCTGTCGCGTAATTGGTGAGGTCATAAAACGGTAGCGGTTCCAGTGTTGCGATAGGTGTAGATCACAGGCGCCGTGTACATACAACAGGTGTGCATGTGTACGTCTCAGTGAATAGCTAGCTCACTCCGTGAATCAGGGTTATATTGGAAGAGGCAGACCGACGAGTTTATTCATGTATCACTCGTCTTCCAGTTACGTATGATTGGTTTGAATTTTTGTGAAAATTTCAGAGAACACTTTAGAATTGATTGAATGAAGATGTGATGATTAACATTTGGTTGTATTTATGTTTAATGCTGCTATTGAACAATTGACACTGTTTCAATAAATGAATTTTAGAATGTCACTGTTTGTGTCGCTATGCTACATAACGGGTAGGTATTATTCAGAAACATCACACTTATCAAATTTAGGAGCTATTAGATATCAGAGTCTTGCTTTTTGGTATTTAAAATCACCAATACTTAACTTATTTATACTCATGTTCAGTGATCAGTTTGTAATTTAATGCAAAAAAATATAGAAATAGATAAGTCGTTAATGTCATATTCTTACTATTATATATGTCAAACCTATTATGATAAACATCATAGATGACATTCTTGATTTAGGTAACATCAAATATCAACAGTGTTATGAAGACCATTATAGTGTATTTACCATATTCTGCCTGCGACAGTATACGTTAATTCCTATGAACATTTACTCATTGGCAATACTGGTGTACCAGTTGCCTCATTATCTATGTCAGTATCAAGAGTATTTTGAAACTATATTAAGTAAAACCTTTTTGCTAAGTACAAAAAACTATCCTCGTTTAGTGTCTGCACAATTAATCCTGACACTAACTAATCCTTTCAAAACGTATATCAATTCTCAATGAATGATTAGTCGACTGAGGTCAAAAGACATTATTGTTTATTGACGAAGTCTCAATATATGACACAACATACAAGCCGCACTGGCGCTGGCGCCATTGTTGCGAAACAAAATCACTCAATTCATACCGACAAACTGGTCACCGGCGTTAACATAAAATGATCATGTGATACACCACTTTCATCAGTGATTAGGAATGTTTATTCCTCATCACTTCTTATTGTTTACAATATCAGACAATAAAAACCAACAAACCGGTCACCGGCGTTGATATAAAAAAATTATGTGATATACAGCTTTGATCACTTAATAGGAATGTGTATTCTTCATCGGTTCGTAATGTTTTATGTGCCGAATTATGTAATTACTCAGAGCCATATATGAGGGTAAACTGTTAAGTTCAGTCAGTTCATCGCAATTGCCTTAAGCCATCAAAATTTAAAAATACAGGACAAAATTCTCATCCTTTCGGACTCACTCAGTGCTTTAGTAGCACTCAAAAACAAATCTAACAAAAACCGTCCTGGTTTAATTTCCAAAATTCTTCATACCATCCAATCTCTTAACAATCAGGGCAAGGCAGTAAAACTCCTATGGGTACCAGCCCATGTCGGCATATTTTGCAACAAAAAAGCCGACAAAGCAGCAAAGGAGGGCCTTAAACTTCCAAATTCACTTCCTTTTTACCATTCGAAACCAATGTGTGGCTCACTAATTAAAGTTCACCACGTCATATAAAAGTGAACATTAACTTTCATTGGTAACATTTTATACTTGCAAACATAACCTTTCAAATTTGTTTAGATAGTTCACCTGGTGAACATGCTAACCCCTTATTAATGTAGCGTATTATTAGCGTAGTTTGTCCATAACGACCTTGATATGTTGTCATTGTAAATAGAGCACAAATAGGTGGTAAAGAAACTATAAGTGGCAAGTGTATTATTCAATATAAAGTTAATTTTCATTACAATGAATAAAATATGTTTAAACTCATGTGGAAAGGTAGTAAATAACATCTTCGGTAGAATGACCACATGCTCACTTTGATGTTTCCGACTTTGTATCTATGTGCGTTTAGATTGTACAGTCGAGCTTTAGGCGGCAATGAATAATGAATGTTTTACTGTATGTGCTCTCCTCTCCCCCAATTCATTCAGTGCAGCAAATTGTGACACATCACACGTTATCCCAGAACCATATGTTACTTCTATATTGCCTAGATGGCACCGTAGTGTACTAGGAAAGCTACGTTGTGGTACACTTCCATTGGAACTAGAACGTGGTAGATTTCCCCGCCCTGTTACACCTCTTATTGATAGGATGTGTCGCCACTGTAATCATCAGACTGTCGAAGATGAAGTTCACTTCTTAGTAAATTGTCCATATTACTCAGATCTCCGGTATGACCTTTTCCAAAATGTTAGTATTTCGTACCCGAGTTTCACCAACTTATCGGATATTGAACAAACTACATTCCTTTTACAACTAGAACATATTGTAAATCCATTGGCCGCTTTAGTAAGCCGTATGTATCGGCGAAAGATATTAAGTCAACCACAATAATTATATTTAAATCTTGCCATATTTGAGATATTAACTCATATCTTAATCCTTCATTTTGTACTTGTATATCATTGTCTTGTGTGTCTCATTGGCCATATGGCCTGATGTTTGTATACTACTTTATGTTTTTAAATTGTCACTGTACCCGATTATATACAAACATGTGACACATTAATAAAATATTTTGTCTGTCTCTGTCTGTCTGTCTGTCTGTCTGTCTCATATTATACTTCAATTCCGTTTTAATCTATGTGAAACAATCGGGACTTTATGGCCAGTTACATAACTGGAAGTCCTCTTTTGTGGTAATTTGTCTCTTAGAGCGAGACGGTAGGACAGCGAGATGTTGACTAGTGAAAGGGTCAACGGTTAATTAACGAGTTAATGGCGGCGGTCTTTGTATGAGGTATGTCGGCAAAGATAATAGGGGCAATCTCCCAATCCTACAGTGAACGAGATGAAGCTGCTGAAATCTACAAATCAAGTTGAAATGTCCTTGAATAAACTGAACAGGACCGATTAACGGAGAGAAACTTATTTGTAGGTGTCACGTCCTGGGTAACATAGTACATTTAATTAATCAAATTAAAACAGCATTAGCTTCTTTAGCATAACACACATACATATATTTGTAAAAAAACAACGTAAGAGCCAACCGTTGATATGAGGGTTATGAGAGACTACAACATACAGAGGGAGATAAGTGTTTATTTAGGTGTCACCAGTTATACAGAGACAGAGACAGAGACAGAGACAGAGACAGAGACAGAGACAGAGAGACAGAAAAGACAGAGAGACAGAAAAGACAGAAAAGACAGAGAGAGAGAGAGAGAGAGAGAGAGAGAGAGAGAGAGAGAGAGAGAGAGAGAGAGAGAGAGAGAGAGAGAGAGAGAGACAGACAGACAGACAGACAGACAGACAGACAGACAGACAGACAGACAGACAGACACTGAATATTTTGCATGAGATAGCTGTATTTGCTGATTGAGGTTTTGGAACTAAAAGCTGGATCATAAGTGAGGCTTGATTCATATAACTGTAGCGTATATCTATGTAGAGTTGACAGTCAATAGCAAAATGAACTGTGTCTTCTATCTGTGACGGAGAGAGCACTTTCGGTCGAAAGCGGGATGGGCGGCTTAGCATGTCTTCCGGTTTCTATTCTTAAAGTTAGACTACCAGCGTAATTTGGCTACGGATGTCTAAACCCGAGTTACTGTCGACAATTGTTTTCATAAGGGTCGGGATTATCCATGCTTTATTCCTCCTAAACCAATCGACTATTCTCGAGTAGTGGAGGGGACAAGAATTAGCCCAATTTTTAAATCCGCAAACTTAAATTGTCTATTCTCGCATGTATGAACCTGCGAAGTACAAATGGAGAAACGGATATATAAAACTATAATTTAACTATACCAAAGCTCTTTCTGGCTAAAATAGAATGACAGGTGTTGCCAGTATAACATTCCAATTCTGCAATCTCTTTTCAATGATAAGATATATTTCCATCACATGAATGTTTGCTTTGTCAAATTTAAAAAATCAAGTATATGTAAAACAATTATTCGTATAAGACTGAAAGTTTAAAACACAATAGTTATAATCACGTGCATGTTGAATCACAGAACATGACGCAATTTATGTCATATATTAACACCTGGTTCCTTCCCAATGTCTTCATGACATAATTCAATAGTCAGTAAATGTTACACAACGATAAGGGAAACGCTTAACAATATATACACAGGTCTAGACGACAATTCAATTGCTAAATGAGGGGTAATTAGTTATTGTCGCGACAGCGTAGTGGTCACTCAGTTTTGAAATCAAGTATTGAGCCGCGGAGAAATTGAAATATAGAATACTTAACGAATGATAACGTGATAATATGTTTATGCAACAAGAGAATAGAATTCGGTATCAGACGAACGAAAGTGAGTAAAAAAGTAGTCAACATAAGAACCAGCTGATCGGAAAAAACCCGTATGAATAACAATCAGTAAAAACAAAATATATCGCTATTTGGTTGGTGTCTACACTCACATGATATACGCCGATACACATATAAAACAAAAATCATTTTGTTTAAATAGTATTTCATTTAAAAAAATTAACACTAACAAGCAACAAAGGGTCACCGGCATGTTTGAACGATATGTTATCGCACATATGTGTAACCAACTCGATCATTGTTATTTTGACTTTTGCCATACTGATATCTGGTATTTTGGCAGGAATACTGAATGACTCGACCAATAAACTTCTTGTCAAACTTTGTAAAAGATGGAAGCTTTCGAAAAATCAATGAGGTATATGACATCATCGGTCAGAAGTCTGTTGTACATACAAATGTATTCATAAACTCCATGACTGTTTCTTTCAAGTGTTTTATAATTGCACCCGCTACCCGTGAACAATAAACACTGAACAATTGATATACATGATCAAATTACAAAATCTACATAGATGTTATCTCTTCTTATTAAAGGTATGCCCGACAGGTGATTACATACTCAAATCGCATGTAAAATAATGCAACTATATCGGCAAAACTGATCACTGATAATCAATACTGCAACTCTAATGTCTTCTTGTTCTATTTCAGTTATACCTTGAAAAAAAAGACCATTTAGTTGTACCGTTTCAGTTGTTATGTCTTACAAAACTGACTCGTGAGATTTTCACTAGGATTGATAAGTAATCTTTATTTCCTCCATAAGTATAAAAAAGGTTGTGCACACAAATAATAAATGTACAGTTTTGTAAAAAAATATTTGAAAATAAAAATTAGTCACATACCAAAAACATCACTTTCTCCCTTTGTGTCCTGTCTAAATAACCCAGTGTTGTCCAAGAACGAAGCAAATCATGGTCAGAAATTATTCCTTCTTCGTATTGTTTCCCTAAATTCTACAAAATCAAATCATCTGTCTTAAAAAAATGTGTATGACATTATGACATGTATTGGTATGGGTATTTTTACGATTTGATTCGGCCGTCTTAAAATTTAAACAGCCACCAACTACAGAGAAGTTTTAACGAGTAATAAGGCTTTCATAACACTATAATTATTATCTATCTATCCTGTATAAACAAGGATTGGGCATCCCAAGTAAAGAAGTTTTTATTCTCTATTGGTTTTGGAAACATGTATATTCAAACATGGTGTGAGGAGATCTCTTTGTCCAGAAAATGCTCTTATTACTCAATGTTTAAAAATGACCTTTCTACTGAAATATATCTATCATGTGTTGGTTGATATAAATAAATATAAGCAATCACTAGCAAGATTTCGATGCTCATCTCATGATTTGGCTATTGGGAGTGGCAGATATAAAAATGTTACAAAAGAAGACAGAATATGTACATTATGTAGTGTAAACGAAATTGAGAATGAGTACCATTTCCTTCTCATTTGCCAATTGTATAATTCATTACGTAAAAAGTCTATTAAACGCTACTTCTATGTCCATCCAAGTACTATAAAATTCATTAGGCTAATGAGCATTTCAAATAAAATTATATTACAAAATCTTGCTTTATATATTCACAATGCAATGTATTATAGATCAAATACTACAACATCTTAAACATGTAAATATATGTTTATTCCCATGTTATATGCATATGTACTATAGGCCGGAGACCTTTTCAGTGCGAAATAAATATTGATTGATTGATAAAAAAAAAAACTAAAAAACAAGGAATACAAGTAATGATGAATAATGATGTTCATAACTTCACACAAACGCTACAAAGTCGCAGGAATGTACATTCAAATAACACTTTATCTCAGAGGAAATTCTTTTTTTACCCGTGCAAACTTGCATGTTAATACTGATTAAGATGACACTAATGTTATGTCACGTTCCGTTCTGACTCTTGACTTTGTGGACGACAGTGCTGTAGAAGGTATACATGAAGTATCTGAACATAGGAATACATTGAAATAGTATGCGTTGTTAACGTTCGAAAAACAAATAAAAAATCAGGTAGTAAACTAAATTTGGACCGAATACGGCAGATTTCAGTTTCACAATCTATTATGATTAAACTTCTGCTGTACTGCCGACATGCAGACAATGTCTACAATCCCTGATCGCGGTTTGACTGCAATCTGAATGCAGTTGACCGCGGTCTGACCGCAATCTGAATGCAGTTGACCGCGGTCTGACCGCAATCTGAATGCAGTTGACCGCGGTCTGGCTGCATTCTGAATGCAGTTGACCGCGATCAGAATGCAGTCAGACCGCGGTTTTCAGGTAACTAATTCTGCAAGGGTCTGTATGTCTGTGAAGCATTAAAGTGTTCCAGTAGTACCCATGTCATGTACTAAATGTATACAATATTCTGATAGTCATAATATAAAAGCTTTTAAGAGTATTCCAATTAGATAATACTAGCTTGATTGAAACGGGAACAAATCCCAAGCCTACCAGTAAGGTTACAGGATAGCAACATAGATTTGAACATGTTCTGAACGACTTGGCTACTAGGTCAACGAGAGTCTGTAAATGATAATATCAGTGGACTCCCTATATTCCCTACTTACATCGCAGCCACCTTAAAGGTAATAGGCAGTTGATTTCGGGCACCTTGAAAATTATCTCAAATTATTGTTCTCAAAAGTGAAACGATATGAAATCAAGTAATGAGAGTGCATCTTCTTACATACAATTACATGGAAAATATAAACAATCTTAAGAAAAGTTCGTACCCAGAAATCGAACTCACTTACGTAACAATATAATATAATAATTTGAAAATGTATGCATTACTTTTGTTGGAGACGTGTCTGTACAACGGAAATCGCTAACGGAAGTTACTTTTCTGTTAACGCCTTTTTAACAGTCATTTTATGACATGCCGTTGCGTCTTCATCACTTATATTCGTGTTAGATATGATAGTTTGTTTGTTACTCTAATTACATACATATCTCTGGTAAGTGATGACATTAAATTGTCTTATATAATCAACTAAGAGATGTTCTTTCACTCTGTACTCAAAATTCGGGTATTTACAATGAAGTAGGTAATTTAAAAACCACATTGAAGTGATGAAAACGTTCGTTGTTCTTTTAACTGTGCATATCATCTTACATTTTTAGCAATATCGAAAATATGTGTGTCCGCAAACAATTCTGTTGAATTGCCAAAACGATTATAGAAATTTTGCTTTTCTTCAAAATGTTTTAATTTAAAGTTTCCTACCGTTGTACCAAATGTAGACGTGCTATACATCCCCAAATGTAATTTAAAATAATCTGAACGGATTCTGAGCTTATTCACTGAACTTTTTGGCTTGATTTAGGAAGCTGAAAACGGTATTAAAAAAATAATGTTATTTGTCGACTGTATTATCAATGCCAATAACTCTTCAAGTCATTCCATATTTTGTTACATTTATAGTTTTAAGATAAAATAGACTTTGTTATTTTGACAAAAGTATCGAATCTAAAATAAAGTATTTCTTAGTCCCTTCTCTGCCTCAGTTACAGAAACTACGTCCCAGCGTAGCTTGTATTGTAGAATATCTCGTTACAATACTGTAAATAGGAACGTGAAATATACACTTGCATAACGTAATTAACAATACATGCCAGTCTGTGAATGTGAAATAAACACGTTAAATAAGTTGCCCGATGAATATGGTATTTACACAGTACAAGCCTTGTCACAATCAAATATTCTACTAAGGGAGGATGAACGATAATTTGTTCCATGTAGTCTAGTAGACTGCATATAGTCAGTGAGTGAGTGGGTTACTGTTTAAGGCCGCTTCAGCAGTATCTCAGCCATTAACGGCGACTGCATATATTAAACATATTAATATGATTTATAGAGCAAAAGCGTGTTTATATCTATAAGAAGAGGACATCTGTTACTATTCTCTTTATATTCAACATATTACTGTAATGTATTCATAGACATACACTAATTAGAATTCCTGGGAATAACCAAACCTGAAGGATTTCTTTCCCCACCGCAACGCGGAACGGGTGACTATGTATTCAGCGACGTCCGTACGTCCCGTCCGTCCGCCCGTCCATCCATCCGTACGTACGTACGTCACATTTCTTGTTAACGCGATATCTCATGAAGCGTTTTATCCAAAGTCTTCAAATTTGGTGTCAGCCTACATTGTGGGAACACGCAGACACCAGTCGATTTTGGTGACCTTGGCCTTATTTTCAAGGTCACCTCGACACTTTGACAAATTTTCAAACTCTTGTTAACGCGATATCTCATGAGGCGTAGTATTAAGAGTTTTCAAATTTTGTCTCGGCTGACATTGGGAGAAGACGCAAACACCAGTCGATTTTGGTGACCGTGACCTTATTTTCAAGGTCACCGCGACACTTTGGCAACTGTTTGAATTCTTGTTAACGCGATATATCATGACTGGATTGACTCCTGGATGACACCAGTTGATTTTGGTGACCTTCACCATATTTTCAAGGTCACCACAACACTTTCACCACTTTTCAAACTCTTGTTAACGCGATATATCATGACTGGATGAACCCAAAGTCTTCAAATTTGGTGCCAGGCTACATTGGGGGATGACGCAGACACCAGTCCATTTTGGTGATCTTGGCCATATTTTCAAGGTCACCATGACACTTCGACCACTTTATTGTCTCTTGTTAACATGTTATCTCATGACCGGTTAGAGATAATGTCTAAGTATTTGCTGATATCCTATATTTGCAATTAAGCAGACACCAGTCGATTTTGATGACCTTTGCTTTATTTTCAAGGTCACAACAATAATTTGACCACTTTTCAAACTCATGTTAATGCAATATCTCATGAACCCAAGCACCAAAAGTTGTCAAAGTTGGTGTCAGTCTACATTGGGGGATGACGCAGATACCAGTCGATTTTGGTGACCTTGACCTTATTTTCAAGGTGACTATGACACTTGACCAAATGATGTGTCTTACTAAACTCAATGTTAACAGCGGGGAACATTGCCATGTTAGTGGCAAACACTTGCTGTTACCAGTGTCTCTTGAACCTTCAGGCGAGGGATGCCACTGGTACGAAGATGGTACACGAGACCGTATTACCCGAGGGAGAAATATACAACGTATTTATCTTTTCGTCATGTCAATAAAATTAGTATTGTGTGTACATGTATATGAATTGCATTTTGACTGCCGATGACTGATCAGCTAATATCGCTCAAATGACCTTGATCCTTAACGTAAACAAAATGGCGTCACCCGTCTCGATTGAAATGTTAAGTCGTATACAGGATTACTACAAGCTTTTAAATGCCTTAAAACGAGTTATTCTTTGTTTAATTGAATGTGCAAGCAATGTAAAACAAGATTTGTTTTCAAACAAAGCAGCAACTACTTGAAAAATAAGTCTGTAAATAGACCCGTAAACAGCTGATCGAACTGTTTAAATCATGCATCGCGTGCGTCATTTTATAACGTCATCTGACCATAATGCGACACCTACTCATGGGTAGGAGCTGTTACTATGGCAGCGGGGTACATCTGTACCCAATGAGACTGACGGGGTAAATACAGACAAATGTAACGACATTTTCCTGAAAGGAAAGATAAGCATTTATTTGAAGCAAGAATAACCAACTCTGAAGAGAGCCAACAATAATCTGAATTCATGATTCCTTTCTTCCTGCAAAAAATACTTAACCAGATTCCAAATTAATTGACAAAGCTTAAGACGAATTCTACTTTACCAGCTGCTACATCTTTGAAAGGATCAAACTTAGTTCCGCCAATAAAAGGGTGGGGGAAGTACTGTAAAGAAATAGCATTAGTCTTAAAGATATAAGACCTGAACACTGACATATTTAATCATTGTCGTAAGATTTCGTCATTTTAAAATTCATGTACAGTAGTTGATTGTACTTTGAATTTAACATCTCGGCTGAACTAGACGTTTCAAACCATGACAAATTACGAGAAACATATGTAGCATTTATACATGTAGTTAGAAACAGAGATTAAACAAAACTTCGAGTGGAATCTTATTCACTTATTCACGCATTCTGCAGTTGAAGTATGTTCCGAAAAGTAGGAATCGGCTTGGACCAATTTTTCTTTCTTCAAGGCGCCAATGATGCAATAACGTTATTGCACCCTCAAAAGTGACATGTTAGACTTTGACTTCAATGATAACGTTTGTCGTTTGTGTCCCAATACAGTTCAAACTACAATCCCAAATATATCATTCAAATGTATTTTGAATAGAATATTTTATGTACACCTTTAGACAACAAGACTTATTGACACAAGGGTTCGCCTTATATATATTCAACATGCTGAATGGCGAATTTCGCTACCCATCTATTACAGTGACAGTAATTACAGTCTTAACCCAAATACCTGAAGGTCTTTTTAAGGTGAATATTTTATTGTGTATTGATGGATTTGCATTATATATTTAGAAAGGTTACTCACTTTATTCAGTTCAGGTTAACACAAAATGAAATTAAATGTTTTTAAACAAATTCTAAGTTGATTGTCAGTCGAATATACAAGGCAGCACTACATATGTTGAAATGAGGAAATTGATTATGCTACATGTCTATAATATGCATAAGTAGTACCTCTTTTAAATAAAATAATTTGGATTAAGAGCACTTAACAGCAATAAAGATTTAAGCCATGATCATCACGAGTAGAGGGTTGTCACCTTATCAAATCCGAATGTCCATCTTAACAAAAATAAAAGGTAACTGTGGTAAAAACAATTGATGCAACTTAAACATGTAAATGATTCAAGTAAAATTTAACAAGGAAAGACATAAAAGCACGATTTCCTAATGTCAACTTCTTTATGTTGAAGAAATATGTTTTTAAATTCCTAAAACGAGTCCACATGGTCATGACAATTGTACTTAATTTGTACTTAATTGCATTTATTACGAAAAGTTTATGTTTTTTAAACGCCATTTATTTTCCGAAGTAAGAGTAAGGTCGGTCTTGTCATGACAGAATGATCTTACTGACTGACAAGGTTCTCCTGACGTGACAGTTGTAATGATATTTTATTTTATTTTGGCTTTCCATACATCTATTCAGTTTGTTTGTCTTGCTGTTAATCAATATAGAAACACATTAAATTGAGACCCTCCTATCCGAAAAAGACAATTGAATAGAAAGAAATTATTTACATGAAACACACGTACACCGAAGGGCAAGAGAAACTGTACCACATTTTCGACAGAATCAAAATATTTCTGGGGGATTAAGTCAATTTTGAATGTATGTGAAGAAGTTATATCTCTTTACGAGATAAACATCATTTCATTCACGAGGGTATTATACTTGATGTTTTAAATCTGTTCAAACAAACACGAGGTGCTAGTTCAAATGGTTTTCTTGACGTACTTATTTGAATTTAAGGTAAATTTTTATGAAATATGGAAATTATATCAGTATAAGATTGGGTCTGCATATTGGACTTTATTAAAAGAAGCAAAAACAAAAAACTCTTTTGACTCTCCTGTACATGTATGTAGTCTACTAGAACCTAACTAATTTTGGTTCAAAGGTCAAATGCATGTGTGGCATTTCTACTTTTATGAATAATATAATGAATTAAGGCATTGAAATAACTTTTGATATTTCATTCATGGTGGATTTTAGTTTATCAGAATTCGGAGACACTTGATACAGCCTTCTTTTTATTCACAAACGGTGGATTTGTGGATGGAATCCTTTAGAACTGGTTTGTCAGTTCATTCTTTAAGCTTTCTAAACACAAGGTATTTACTGAAATTAAAAGCTTACTTTAAGCACAAAAAAAGATCACCCATCATTTTGTAAGCAAACTATGTTGTAAGTAACAGGAACATAGTAATAACAGCATGTATTTAAAAATGTTGACCATTTCCATTTGTGATATGTACTAATACGTACTAAAGTGATATGTCCAAGCAATGAAGCTTATAATAATTAAGTTAATCTTTATATTTGCAGATTACCTCAGATTTTAATGATTCTAGCCTGAGTATATGCAATAGATGTATGTTACAGATGTTTTCCTAAAAACTGTTTTACGTTAAGTTGATCAAAATTAAATATTCACATAATCTGTTTTCTTTAGAAACATTCATTAGATGTCAAAAACATGTTTGAACATAATAAACTGTTTATTGGAATGAACATTTCAAAACAGTAATCAATGATTGAGAATTACTTGGTCTTCAAAAGTTACTCTCAGTTATAAAACATAAAAATTGATTGGTTTCAATACTTCATATGCAGATATATGTTTTGTCTAGGGTCTGAATAATATTTGATTCTAGTTGGACTACCTTTTTTCCTCGAATACAATCCCTAGCTTCAATTTCGTTCTGCACCCTTGCCCCCTTGGTTGTATTCGAGGCTCGGGTTGTATTCGAGGAAAGACTTAAACTGTCGGCCAAAAGAACCGCCTACCAGATATCTTATCAGATTTTGTAAAAACTACAATGAACAGTTAGCAATATTATAGCATTGTGAAGCTGCACCATTTCTGCATAATATATTTAAATTTCAGAAGAAAAGAACAACATATTTTTATACAACCACAAGCAACAAAACAGGCACACATTCGCATTAAAGTGGTGATGCTTGCGGTGAAACCTGCGAGCATCGGCTGGAACTAGGGAACCATGGGTGGTACTACGCTGAAATTCAGTGTAGCATTGCACCAAAACCTTACCGCGTGTAGAACAGTTCTCTACTGCAGACAAAGTTGCCGTGCCCCTGGATCCGAAGCCGAACGCGCTAACCACTGCGCTATCCCGCCCCCTTTGTGAATCGATAAAGATTGGATAAGATTGTGTAAGTAGATAAAATCTACATATATTATGTATATGTATTTATTGAAAAAAGTAGGTTAAAGTTTTATACCACCACCTCGGTGATATTTTACTTGGCTTACAAACAGATTGTTGATGGTGTAAAGACTTTTCCCGACTTACTGATTAGAATGTATGGCCCTTAGTTCAGGACAGATTCGCCTTGTATCAATTCCATGTACAGGTAGTGGCCATTAGTTTCGACTTCTGTCTGGACAAAAACCATCAATGAAACCAATTGCATTTAATTTGACTCATAATACTCCTACCCTGGGAGGTTATCGTTAAAGATTAATGACATCTTAACACTGCACTGGGGTGTGGTTATTGCGTCCATGGTCAACAGTGTCAGAAAGATATGTCAATTTGAAGCAGTGTCAGAAAGATATGTCAATCTGAAGCAGTGTCAGAAAGATATGTCAATTTGAAGCAGTGTCAGAAAGATATGTCAATTTGAAGCAGTGTCAGAAAGATATGTCAATTTGAATCAGATATAATCTCTGTCCACAGTTCAACCTTATCTCATTTAACCGAAAGTAACTTAGCATTCATAATTTTTTTTAAAAAGAAGGAACTTGGATGTCAAGACACAAAATTGTGAAAATATAGATGCTATCATTTACATACATTATATTTATTCTTCATCCACTCAAATAAGTAAAACATTATTGGAAAGATAAGTGATAAGGTATCTTGTATTGTGTTAGCCACACAAATGTAATGGCAAATGTTTTTTAATTCTAGCTCTTACATTTGGCAGATTTGTTGTGATGTCAATGTTGAGATCATTTAGCACCAATATAGTTTTAGACGTAGCAACGTAGCATCTCCATAAAACTCAGAAATTATAATTTATTAGATGATATAAATTAGTACTAATTTTCGTTGCATATACATGCGTGTGTCCAGCATGTGTTGGTCATTTTCAATAGACATATACAAGGTTATAAACGATCATCCATAAGATACCGTTTTTATTAAGTGAGTGGCATTTAGTTTGACACCAAATAATTCGCGATTTAAGTACAATGTCACGCCAAGTCGATCAATCATATAATACCGTTTTTATTAAACGAGTTGAAAATTTGTTATTAAATGAATGAAAGCTAGTTTGATACCAAATAAATGACGAGTTTTTAAAAAATAGAGAAGGGAGGAATGATCATGACGACACGCCATTTGAAAGCGTGCAATGTTATTACACAGCTTGCAACATCGTAAATTTATTGAGCACTTTTTCAAATGTCTAGTAATAATATACATTATTACTTATCTACCAGTCGTATGGCATGTATACAGTGTATCCTGCCAAAACCATATGAGTCCGCAATTGGGTCAATACGGCAGAACTGGGCCAAAACTGGAAAACTCCTAGTCTGAGCATGCGCAGTTTCAGTTTTCGGAAAACCTGAAATTTGTTAATAATCATTTTTCCAATTGAAATTAAATGTTTCCTTTTGTGCAAATAAAATGAAATGTTAATTAATAACATTTCATGAAATAAGTACTTCTATAATGGCTAAACTTCGCCAATGCAACGGATCTCGGACCTCTTACTGGGCCAATACTGTTACAATACAATACTATTGTCGAAAACTCATTTCATATCCTCGAAAACTCATTTCATGTTCTTTAAAACGGGAGACAAATCGCTTGAAAGGGACATTTTGGCCGCAAAACGGACCACAAATCAACGGAACGGTCAACAAATCGCCTAGCAAAATGGCGGCTCGGCAACAAGACAAACTGAAAGGATGTGTTGTTTTCTTATACTACGACTCTTATCTTCTACATATATACATCGATATAAAGCGCACAAACTACTAAATGTAATAAACTTCAGATCTATGTCCTTCATTTCATTCTCAGGCTTGCGATTCTACAGATTTTGGTACCCAGATCGACCAATGGGGTTTGCTGGGTTTGGGGTAACTTTTGTAGCCTATAGCTTTGTACCTGAGACTAAAAGGACTAAAATTTCCAGCAATGTAACAAGAAATACCATTATATATCATTAATTTGGAATATTCAGGTTGACTTCATTCATAAAATTAAAATGAGTTGGTAAATCTTGATCGCTGCCATAGATAACAAAATAATGTAAAAAATTGCAAAATACGATAATTAATTCGTAAACTTTAAACTTTAATAACCAAGCAGAATGCATATTCTCTTATTGATTGATCAGGACATAAGCTCTATTGGGTGTTCATAACATCAACTACAAACCATATTCAGAACTCGAATAATTGCTAAAGCAGACCCAAGGGCTATCAATTTGCGAAAATAACAAAAAAAACAGCCTTTAATGATTTTAGATTGAAGATTTAATTTTTTTTTTTTTCAAGAAATGTCAGTAAATAAGGCATGACATTTTGATTTGTTAACAACACCTGGTCATTGTTCATAACATAAAATGTGTTAAATATATTTCATTGATGTTTGGAGATTATGTTGGC
Source organism: Gibbula magus (assembly GCA_936450465.1). Lineage (NCBI taxonomy): Eukaryota > Metazoa > Mollusca > Gastropoda > Trochida > Trochidae > Gibbula > Gibbula magus. Next base: position 39,800,906 of record OW388294.1, on the reverse strand, counting down.
TTTCTCAATATAAAACCAAGAATGTATTCACTTCTTAATGCCCTTAAAAGACCATTCTCAATATACTTACAAAAGTTTGTAACAAATCAAACTATTTTTCAAAATACTGCTTTATATATAATACAATTTATTTAATCTTGTAATCAATAAATTCATTTAAGTGAAGGAATGGGCGTGGTGGTGATGATAATATGGCACGAGTTGTCTCCCTTTGACCGCTCAATGACTTTAAGTTAGACTGCTCGGACTTTGACCAATTGAATCGCTTGAATCTAATCACGTGATAGTGTGTAGTGTGTATCGTTCTTTTCGAAGCGGACTAGCAGAGCGAAAAGACGTGTGTTTGCAACTGCCCTTCAAGATCGACAGGAGCTACTAACCATGTCGGGACGTGGAAAGCCATCGGGGCGTAAGAGAAAGCCGTCAGCACGCCTGGTGGAACAAGCGAAGCGACAAAAAGGCCGGACCCGACAATTGACAGTACCAAACATCGCTGGCGAGGCGGGCAGTTCAAGTGAGAGAGCAGACGTGACTGCATCGACCACGTGCGACAGAGGGAATCAAACAGGTGATTTTTCGATTGATCATTCTGCCGTCCTTATCAATATGGAAACAAGTAATGATAACATTCCCGATGTTCTTAACACATGTACCAATTCCAATACAACTTTTGAGTCTTTTGATAACCAATCTGTTGAGTCCGCTTTCGACAGTGTCGGTGCATTGGTCCCTATGAGCATCAAGGAAAAGATTCGAAATGGCGAATTTAGTGAACTTACTTTATTGATCAGACATTCTAGCTCAGATGACTCTTCGGGTTCGTTAAAGCTAAACGCGTTTGGTCAGATTGAGGTGATCCGTCATTCAAAGGAAATTGGCAACATTTTTGAGTGGACATCTGCGTTCTTGATATATGCTAGCATCTACTTGGAGCAATCTCCCGACAAGCATCAAGAAGTAATCAAGTACATGCACACCATTCGAATGGCGTCGCTTCGTAGTCCAGGTTGGAAAAGTTACGACAAACAATTTCGACTTCGAATGGGAAGATTTCCACAAATGTCTTGGGGAAACATTAATTCTGAACTTTGGCTATTATATGTCACAAGCACTAATTTCACAAAGGGAAATATAGTTTCCAGCAAGGGCCCTCAGAAATCAGCTAGTACCAAGAAGGTTGGCTATTGTTGGGATTATAATGACCCAGGAAAGGTTTGTGCACGAAAGGATTGTAAATATCCCCATGTTTGTTACTCCTGTGGAAATGACCATCCGATCTCACATTGCCCAGTAGATGAGGGTTACCAAATCAATCACAAAAAGTCAAATCAGAGACTTCGAGGTAACAGCACCCACACCAATAAACGTAAATAAATTGGTGTGTGAACTTGAAAAGTATCCTGACCTTGAGGATGCTCACTTCATTGAGGATGGTTTTACACAGGGTTTCAGTCTACAGTATCAAGGCAAACACTGCGCTAGAGAATCCAAAAACTTACTTTCAGCCAGAGATCCCAAATTTGAAGCAATTATTCAAAAGAAACTGGATAAAGAGATTAGTAATGGTAGAATGGCAGGGCCATTTGACTCGCCACCTATGTCAAATTTGATTGTTTCTCCCATCGGTATTATCCCAAAGAAAGTCAAAGGAGAGTACAGACTAATTCATCATTTATCGTATCCCGAAGGTGAATCGGTGAATGATTCTATTGATCCAAACACGTGTTCTGTACAGTATTCATCAATAGATGATGCAATATCTATGATTCAAGAACTAGGCCCTGGAAGCTACATGGCGAAAGCAGATATAAAAAATGCCTTCAGAATATGCATTTTGTCTCCAGATAAGTTCAAGCTACTAGGCATAAAATTCAAGAACAAGTATTATGTAGACAAAGATTTACCAATGGGATGCAGCATTAGTCGTTCAATTTTTGAGAAATTCGCAAAGTTTCTACAATGGGATGTCAAATAGCAGTTGACACTGAGTGATTGTAAAGGTGAGTTGATCCATTATTTGGATGATTTCTTCTTTGGAGGCCATGCTCATGACAAACAAGAATGTCAAGAGCTTGTGAACACATTTTTCAAAGTTTGTACAGACTTGGGTGTACCAATTGCAGATGATAAAACTATATATCCTTGCACTTGTATAGAATTTTTGGGATTCAAGTTGGATTCAGTAAAACAGCAAATACAGATCCCAGAGGATAAAATTGATAATGCAAGAGTAAAACTGGAGTGAGTGAGTGAGATAGGGTTTAACGCCGCTTTCAAGAGTATTTCACTTATATCACGGCTGCTAGTATTATGGCAGGGAGAAAGCCCGCAACGCCATGTGGCTATGCATTGCGGTGAAACCTGCGAGCAACGGCTGGAACTAGCGAACCATGGGTGGTACTGCACTGAAATTCAGTGTAGCATTGCACCCAAACCTGACTGCGTGTAGAACAGTTCTCTACTGCAGACAAAGTTGCCGTGCCCCTGGCGGGATTCGAACCCCGGACCTCTTGATCCGAAGCCGAACGCGCTAACCACTGCGCTATCCCGCCCCCTGTAAAACTGGAACAAGTTCTTCAAGAAAACAATTGGAAAGTCTAGTGGGTTTATTAACATTCTTCTTGCGTGCCATTCCGATCGGCCGTGCATTTCTTCGCAGAACAATCAATGCTGTCTGGAGTGTTAATAAACCACACCATAAAATCAGAGTGACTAAATCACTGAAAGAAGATCTGGAGGTGTGGCAATCCTTCCTACAAAATCACAATGGCATTTCCTTTTTTCAGGATAGATTCTGGACAAGAAATACAACACTCCGCTTGTTCACAGACAGTGCAGGGGCTTAGGTAAAGGATTTGGATTATACTTTGATCGCAATTGGGCATACGGATGCTGGCCATCGTCATGGCACAAAAGTAAACTAACACAAAACATCACCCTCCTTGAATTCTTCCCCATTTATGTTGCTGTTCACATTTGGGATACACATCTTAAAGGGAAGAAGATTATCATCAACTCTGACAACAAAGCAGTAGTTGCAATTTTGAACAAACAGTCCTCAAGATATAAATTTAGCAATATCTGATTGATAAATAGCATTATAACCGAGAGCATGGTCTAGGGGAGCTAACTCTCCTCCCTTCAAACTGACGTCACGTGACGTTAGGCTATAAAAGCCCCCCCCCCCCCCCCCCCCCCCAAGCGTTAAACGCGTCCTTTCTGGCGGCGCTCTCATCGGCTCAACAACTAACTTCACGTCACTTGCACCGAACGTCATGCCACGTGGTACAAACCCTGGTCGGACTCGGCCAGTTTCGGTTATTAAAAAGAAAACAAGGAAAGCTGGGACAAAACGGAGGGCGGTCAACGACGTGGACCCTTGTCCGAACAAGGCTGTGAGGGAGGAAACCACGCCAGAAAGCAACGGTGAGCAATTTTCAAACTCGGGTCTCCCAAATTTTTCGAATGTCCATTCTCCTCAAGATCGTTTCTTACCCCCCATGGCGGTACCCCCCCGGGCTAGGGAAGTTGAAACGCATGATAACTCTGTTTCGGTAAATCTTGATATGCCCGACCTTCACCCACATGTGCTAGATCACGATAATCAAAATTCACTACCACAAGTAGGCCTAGAGTCATACCATGAAGAATGCGCAGATGATAGCCTAGGTTCGCTTGTACCACAAAACATAAAAGACAAAATTCATAACGGCGATTTCATCGATTTGGGCGTCTTACTTAAAGGTCATAGTTCAGACAACTACGACGATACGCAAATAAACTTCACATTCAATTCCAAGGGTCAAATCGAAAATGTGTAAGAAGAAAGCTTCCAGAATCGACAATATCGACGACTGGACATCTGCATTCCTAGTTTTCGCTAGCATCTACTTAGAGAGGTACCCCTCTAAACATCAGCAGTTAATAAAGTACATAAGTACAATCAGGCTAGCTTCCCGGCGGGCTCGAGGATTCGGGTGGCGAGCATACGATATCCAATTCAGAACAAGAATGGCTAGATATCCTTCTTCATCTTGGGCTAAAATCAACCATGATTTGTGGCTTGTCAATATCATGCCGCAAGGAGTAAATCATATGCCAATGAGCAAATTTCAAGTAAAACGTCCCGCGCCAGCCAGGCAATCCAAATCTCCATGTTGGGATTTTAATTTTCGCTCATGTTCACGGTCACAATGTAGATACTCACACACGTGCATGAAGTGCGGCGGTTTCCACGCATCTAAATCCTGTACTAGACTCCCAAATCAAACACCCCCTTTACAGTAAAGGACCTTCCCTATAAAGGGAAGACCCCAATCAAGACTGATGTGTTGATATCGTTTTTTCCAAAGTTACCCTGTGCCTGAGATATCTCGACACCTCATAGAGGGTTTCACGTTCGGTTTTAGTTTGATGTATAAAGGCCCGCGAAACCCCACTTCAGCCATGAATCTCAAATCGTGTCAATTACACCCAGAAGTTGTTCGTCAAAAACTGTTAAAAGAGATTTCGAACGGGCGTATGGCGGGACCTTTTAATGAACCACCTTTATCAAATTTAAGAATATCCCCAATAGGACTTGTGCAAAAAAAAGACCCCAAAGAATTCCGCTTAATTCATCACTTATCATATCCACAGGGTTCCTCGGTAAATGATTTCATCGATGACGAGTTTGCGTCTGTTAGCTACACTAAATTTGATGACGCAATCTTTATGCTACAAGATATAGGCCGGGCCGGCCTCATAGCCAAAGCAGATATAAAGAGTGCTTTCCGGTTAATACCTGTGAGACAAAGCGATTTCGATTTGCTTGGCATTTGTTTCGAAGACAAATATTACATTGACGTGTGTTTACCTTTCGGATGCAGAACGAGCTGTGCATTATTTGAAAAGTTTTCAAGTTTTTTGGAATGGTATACGCGAGAAAACCTCAATCACGCTCATATTCTCCACTATTTAGACGATTTCCTGTTTGGCGGACCCAAGGGAACTAACTCGTGCTCCCTAGCACTTAAAACTTTTATGAATGTGTGTGCCGACCTAGGTGTACCCGTGGCCGAAGATAAAACAGTACACCCCACAACAAAACTCACTTACTTGGGTATAGAACTTGACACTATCAAACAACAATCTCTCATCCCGGATGAAAAAAATCAACAAATGTGTAGACTTGATTAACACTTTCTTGAACAGAAAGAAAGTACAGCTTAAAGAAGTTCAATCTTTAATAGGTCTCCTTAACTTTATTTGTCGGGTAACTCCTATGGGGCGCCCATTTATCAGAAGACTTATTGATACTACAAAGGGGGTTAAACAACCAACGCATAGAATTCGACTTTCTAACACTGTGAAGAATGACCTGATTACGTGGCTTTCTCTATTAAAACACCACAATGGAATTACAATCTTCATAAACATGTTGTGGGATGACAGTGACACACTTCAGCTGTACACAGACAGTGCAGGGGGCGGTGCCGGGGGGTTCAGTCTCTACTACAACGGTAGGTGGGCGCATGGACGCTGGCCTCCTGAGTGGCATATTAAAGGTTTCACAGCAGACATTACTTTCTTGGAATTCTTCCCGGTACTTCTGTCCGTGCTAATATGGGGCGAGAGTCTAAAAAATTCCAAAATACTTTTCAACTCTGATAATCAAGCGGTTGTGTCAATCATAAACAAACTTTCTTCCACCTCCCCCCGTGTCATGGTCCTCGTCAGGTGGTTTACACTGCGATGTATGCAACTAAATCTTTGGATAAAAAGCCGGTATATACCGGGAAAGCTCAACAGTGTAGCTGACTGTATATCTCGCTCTAAATTTCAGCAATTTCGCAGACGTTCACCGAAGGCCGACAGGTTCCCAACACAAATACCAAGCATGATATGGCAGCGTTTGAAGCAGAAGCTTTCCGGTTGTTAGACTCCTCGTTGTCAGATAACACTAAACGTGCATACGCACAAGGTGTTTCCTCGCTCGAAAACTTTCGACATGAATTCAAACTTGGCCATTCGTGGCCGGTCCCTATAAATCACCTGTTTAGGTATATAGGCTACATGTCTTTACAAGGACGGCCCCATCAACGGTTTCTCAACACTTTGCCGCAATCAGTAGACAACACAAATTAAATAGTTGTGTCGATACCACGGATAATTTCTTAATTAAAAAGATGATTCATGGAATGAGAAACACTTCACAGCTCCCAGACAATCGCTTACCTATCACAACTCCCATTCTACAAAAACTCGTTCAGGCCCTACCTTTAGTGTCTTACTCTAGCTTCGAAGCAAAACTCTTTACCAGCATGTTTACATTAGCATTCTTTGCCTTTTTAAGAGTGAGCGAAATGGTTAAATCATATCCTTCCAACGCAAAAGGCTTGCAACTTCAGGACATTTCTCTTACTAACGCGACTTTAACTGTTAAAGTTAGATTTTCTAAAACCGACCAGATTGGCCGGGGCCATTGTCTCAACATCAATCGCAAGCGAAACACCCAAATTTGCCCCATTGCTGCGATGTCTTCCTACGTGCAAGTTCGCCCAATCTCATTAAAATCAGATTATCTCTTTTCCCATATGAACGGTAAACCAGTAACGAAATCACAGTTCTCTTCAGTGTTGAAGAAAACATTAAAATTTATTGGGCATGGACAGTCTGCTTACAATACACAATCATTCACGGCGGCTATAGTGGGAGTACCGTTAGATAAGATAAAAGAATGGGGCCGCTGGAGATCAGATGTCTAAAAGAGATATATTAGAATAAACTTGTGTGATTAGGCCTAACTAAAGGTTAAAGATTTGCAGTATGGCTACTTGGATCGTCTTACATCTACTGGGCTCAGCGGAAGGCCAGGATCCTGGGATTCAGCCCGGACCTCGGTTTGGAGCAGCGGGGAATCAGTCTACAATGGATCTCCAAGAGGGGCATGAGATGGCCGGAGCTTGCCAATACAGTGAGGAACAAGTTGAAATCTTTTCCACCACCGAGGGCACTACCGATCCACCTAGGATCCAACGATCTGACCAGTACGCCGGGTTCAGCCCTGGGAAAGGCCGTCATTCAAGACCTACACAACCTTCAAGCCCTGATGCCGAACACCCTTCTCGTCTGGTCTGAGATGCTGCCTAGGCGGAAGTGGGACGGAGCCGACAACGCCGCGGCAGTAGAGAGAAAGCGGAAGCGTCTGAACCGGCGGGCCACCTTCACAGTGTCGCAGCTCGGTGGTAAAGTAGTGAAGCATAACATAGTCCCTGGGGACCCCGGGCTATACTGGCAAGATGATGTGCATCTGTCAGACGTGGGAACAGCTTTGTTCCTCAATTCGATTCAAAAACACTTTTCCAGATTTTCCCATAATTGTTCAATATCAGCATTTTGGGGCGTAATTTCGTGGGTACTCAATTTGTGGCGGCAGCCTCTTGGAAAATGCTAATATTCTATTCAAATACAATGCTTATTGTATATCACTGTGGTTCCCGTGTATACACTTATTAGGGTTACATACAAGCACTTCGCTATCGATGTGGGCTCCCCGCGGTAACAAGTCGCTGTATTCCGGGGTTTTGGCCGAGAGTACTTTGTGTCTATGCGGGCTCCCCTTGCACTGAAGTACTCTCATTGTCATGTTGCTAAGGATAGCTAGCGGCTAGTTGATTCTCACTCAATTTATAGCTTAAAGCTCTGTCCAGGGGTTGCCGCCCAAATTACATGTGAATAAACTGCGCCCTTTATTCTCCAATAACTTGTTGTTTTCTCATTAATTGTGCAAGTCTCTTCGGGTTATAAATAAATTTAGCAATATCTGATTGATAAATAGCATTATAACCGAGAGCATGGTCTAGGGGAGCTAACTCTCCTCCCTTCAAACTGACGTCACGTGACGTTAGGCTATAAAAGCCCCCCCAAGCGTTAAACGCGTCCTTTCTGGCGGCACTCTCATCGGCTCAACAACTAACTCCCACCCTCCCTCCCAATTTCCATGCTCTCTGTGATGTTTTTCTAATCAACTACATAAGCATTTCAGCAATTTACTGGAGCTGTTTGGGGACAAGCAGAAGCAGGCTGCTGGCAAAGCTGTACCTCTGAGACCACACGATGTACTTGTGTTATGCACTTTCTTCGTAAGTTTGTTTTGCAATGTCTTCAAATTAATCTTCTTGTGAAAGGGGAATATATACCAGGTGAGAAGAATATTATTGCAGATTCACTTTCTCGTCACCAGATCAACAAGTTCCGCGTAATGGCCCCAGAAGCAAATCTCCTCCCCGACGAAATACCCAATCACTTGTGGATTTGAGAGAAGAATGTCAGAGGCTAATAGACAATTCACTGTCAGCAAATACTAGAAAGGCCTATAATGCAGCAATTAAGGCATTTTATAATTTTTGCAGTGGAAGACATATCACCGGCAACGGTCAGGCAACAACAGATGATGTCTTATGCTACATAGCAAACGTGTCATTGAAGCACATCTCTCACTCTACTGTCTCACTGCATCTTTCAGCCATAAGCAGACACCACCTTATCAATGGATGGAATGACCCAACAGAAAGTTATTTGGTTAGAAAGTGTGTTAAGGGGTATCAACGTTGTCGCCCTTCCAACGATTCTCGGTTACCTATCACCATTGATATTCTCAAAAGTCTACCCAGGGCTTTTCATCATAATTGCATTTCGGCCTATGAATCTAATTTGTTTAGAGCAATATCCACAATTGCCTTTTTTGGATTTATGCGGATTGGTGAAATCGTTACAGTTGCAGATTCAAATCGGGCATTAAAATTCAGCGACATCAAACTGTTAGATTCAAGCTTGCAGGTTACAATCAGATTTTCAAAGACTGATCAATATGGTCGCTCAACTACAATTATCCTAGCATCCCAGAAAAATGAAAATATCTGTCCTGTCAAGTCAATGAAAAATTATTTGGCACTGCGACCAAAAGATAATCATCTGCTGTTTGTTCACTTAAATGGTAGGGCTGTGACGCGGTACCAATTTACAGCTGTCCTGAGTAAGGCAGTCAAGTTCTTAAACCTACCAGAATCCAAACTTAAGTCACATTCCTTTAGAATAGGGGCAGCAACATACGCCGCATCAAAAGGGATATCGCACGATATCATTTGTCATTGGGGTCGTTGGAAATCTCAAGCTTATACCAGGTATATAAGGCTTTCTGTGTAAGTAATTTTCTAGGGCATGCTATTAAGCATTGGTTAACCCCCATAGTAATGCATTTCTAACAGATTGTTTGATTTTTACAATTCAATATGACCTCAAATATTTTCTTGTATCCTCTTTAACCTTGTTAAAGTTTTTCCAGAAATATGGATGATGGGTTCCTCCCTTATTTATTGGGCCCACAGAAGAGCTGTTACAAGACCAATAGGTATGCATTTAGGGCTTAAGCAACATGGGGTCTCCATCAAATGGTACGGGCGAAGGGGAATGCAATGGGATAACCTTATTCCTATTGTTTTGCAACAACTTAGAAGATATCCACCACCCAATATTCTTCTTATCCACCTTGGTTCCAATGATCTTGTGCGTGTTGCAATGGAAAGATTGTTAAGAACTGTGGGACAGGATATACTGAAGCTGAAAAGTTTATTGCCACATGACACAAAGCTGGTATGGTCTGATATCCTACAGCGGAAGACTTGGTGGGGGGCTTTAGAGGACAAGGCTATGGAGAGAAAGTGAAGGCGCTTTAATAGGTTTGGAGCAAAGGGAGCCATAGAGAGTGGCGGCTGTCACATTAGGCATGGCGAGATAACCCTTGAAGATCCGAACCTTTTCCGCAACGATGGAGTTCACCTCTCAGACATTGGGAATGACATTTTCCTAAACAGCCTTCAAGGGGGTCAAGAGGCCTTTGTTGTAAAAGGGGTCAAAACATTCCAGAATTAATATGTACTTTGAAATGCTGGGGTTAGGATAGGTGGAGTTGAACTTGCTTTATACCAAGTTCAGTGGCGGATTTAGAGGCAGGCTAACAACATTTCCTTGAAATATTGCTGTTTTTCGACCTTTTGGGTCTGCTGATCAAGTCCGGTCGCCGTCTTACAGCAGCATCTCGGTGTGACCAAACCCGCAGAGGTGAAATGAACTGTGAGTAGGCTAAGGACATTATTTGTTTGTGGCAACAATATGTGCAGTACCCTAGGTTGTCACTAGTGCTATTGCTGTTTGATTTGGGGCATCACTTGGTGCAGTACCCCTCGGGTGCCTCAATCTGTCAATCATTGCTGTTTCTCTAATGATATGTGACCAAACCCTGTCATAAGAGATCTGAACTGCCATTACCTTAAGGGTAGGCGTTCAAAGCTTGTCTCCATTTCCGCCTCTGTATCTGAATAAAGCTACGCCCATTTATGCCATAAAATCGACTTTGTTTTAATTGTGCAAGTGCCAGAAATTTCACTTAATACAATTTATTTAATCTTGTAATCAATATATTCATTTAAGTGAAGGAATGGGCGTGGTGGTGATGATAATATGGCACGAGTTGTCTCCCTTTGACCGCTCAATGACTTTAAGTTAGACTGTTCGGAATTTGACCAATTGAATCGCTTGAATCTAATCACGTGATAGTGTGTAGTGTGTATCGTTCTTTTCGAAGCGGACTAGCAGAGCGAAAAGACGTGTGTTTGCAACCCCACCTCTCCCACCCTTATGAACATTGATATTTCAGTTATTTTAATGTGCAATTTCTAGAACAGTTTAAAAGTTTGTTTTGGTACTTAACAATATGTTATGTTGCAGTTGTTGGTAGGCACAATTCTGCTGTAATAATTCTAATTTCAGCATCCATGACAGATGTTGGCTCCTTTGAGACCGGTGCAGCTTTGGATTCAGATGCTGATTTATAGGCAGGCTAACAACATTTCCTTGAAATATTGCTGTTTTTCGACCTTTTGGGTCTGCTGATCAAGTCCGGTCGCTGTCTTACAGCAGCATCTCGGTGTGACCAAACCCGCAGAGGTGAAATGAACTGTGAGTAGGCTAAGGACATTATTTGTTTGTGGCAACACTATGTGCAGTACCCTAGGTTGTCACTAGTGCTATTGCTGTTTGATTTGGGGCATCACTTGGTGCAGTACCCCTCGGGTGCCTCAATCTGTCAATCATTGCTGTTTCTCTAATGATATGTGACCAAACCCTGTCATAAGAGATCTGAACTGCCATTACCTCAAGGGTAGGCGTTCAAAGCTTGTCTCCATTTCCGCCTCTGTATCTGAATAAAGCTACGCCCATTTATGCCATAAAATCGACTCTGTTTTAATTGTGCAAGTGCCAGAAATGTCACTTAAAGATTCAAGAGGCAAGTGTCATTGGAGTTACTTTAACGATTACTAGTTACAATCAAAGATACGAATTTAGCCTAAAGAACATCTCTATCATTTTACATATACATGCACTATAATTTTCCTTTTTTGTGATATCTTAAGTGACAAACTACTTAAGTCAATAACATTTCACGTAAAGGAAAATATTTGACGTTGAACGATCAAACTGACTCATCAATACCCAGGAAATTGTTGCAACAGAGAAAAGCCTTTTTCATTCAAGTTTCGAGTTTGATTTGTTAGCTTTGTTAACTAAACCCACCATGCCACTTCATATTGTAAAGTCACATGTTCCTCAAAACGTGTTAACTCACGCTTTAAGTTTAACAAAATGTTTGACCTTTGTCAGACATATTTACACAACAGTTAAAAACATGTTCCATATAATTTAAGCTAATGTCGTTTGGACTGAACTCCAGTCGTCTGCTTTGCACAATGAATCAATGTTTAAATAACGATTAATCATTGTTAATTCTGTCAATTCCCTCATGATGCGCAGAATTTTTAACGTTTTTCTTGGTGTTGGATTTATTTCGAATATCTTCAAAAGGCCTAATAAAATAATTTAAAATAAGCTGATGTTATTCAAGTCATTGACATTTACTCTTTAACTTTAACTTAAACATACATCAAGTTAAGTTGTTAATAAGTGTGATGAATGTATTTCAAAGAAAATAGAATGTATTGTGTATAATCAATAGTAACATGTTATTCAATATTATTTTAATTAGATATACATACATTGTTTTCTCTCTTGTCCTGTCCACTAATAGTCATCTTCAAAACGTCAGGGACGTAACGAAAATATTTCCAAATCTTCTCTCTCCGCCCATGACTTCAACCCTCGCATTTTCTTTAGCTTACTGCAGGCAATTCGGATAGGCCAATCGGAAGACGGCTTCAAATTAAACTTCCGCGGCAGTAACTTGTTCATTGTCACCTACTAAACGGAGACAAATCTATTCTAAATCTTTAGCCAACTTTCTCAACTCCATTGCTACGATCCCCATCACAATTACTTGTATATCCTCTACAACTGTATCGAGCGCCGCATTTTTTAATTGGTACCGAATGTAAACAGCGATTTCATTGGCTGTATGTAAACAGCCTGTTAGGGACGTAACTCGTGATCACAATAGATGTCGCTGCTACGTTTCACGGCTTCTGCTATTGTTGAAGGTAAGGTAAAAAAACGAGTAGAATGGTCTCGATACGTGTTCACCTTGCAGTGGGAAGATGATTAATATTTTCAACATAAACGTTACCAATGAAACAATTTATTCAATTGGATTGTAAGCTTGTTGTGTGGGAATATATGGTAACATATTATACATGTGCTTCTCAATTGTCTATGTTAAATTCCTATTAACTCAAATTCTATAGTACTGTCGGTTACCTCCATAACTGTTCTATATAACTATAAGTAAACAAAGAAAACCGCTAGTATCATTACTCATATTTCTTTTAAATCTTTAAACTGTATCTTAGAAACCAAACTTTTAATCATTTTGACAAAGTAGTTTTGTATTTGTGTCAATTTGAAAATTATTTGATAACATGATTTATATAATTTGCATGAGATTAAAAAATGTAACCCATTGTCTTTGTAAAGGATGAAATCCACCAATCATAATAAAAAAAGGAATACATAAACGAAATGTGGATTTAAGATCTGTCATTTTGTATTAGACAAAGATAGATTGCTGAATGAATTGGTTTCGATACCATAACAACATGACTCTAATTGAAATAAAAGCAGGGCAAACACTATTCAAAACATGAAAGTAGCTAATTATTTAATAAGTTATTGAGAACACTGATTATGAATTTCCATGTACATATTCTTAGTTACTCAGAAACAATCTTGACAAAAGTAAGTCAACAATCTATTAACTTTCGTTAATTTTGTGGCTAATGAAATAAAATAAAATATTTATAAATTGCTTCCATAGTGACTAATGTATTAAGTTTGCGAAGGGCATCATTAAGCAGTGGAAAATATTCATATTCACACCCGATTAAGGCGTAGGAATATACTCCAATACACGTTCACAATAAAGAAGTTCTGAATAAGGAAATATTGATTATGACTGTGTAATGAGTAATGGTGATGAAATACATGTGCTTGAAAGAACAACGATTGGCACTGAGTTGATACAAGACAGCAATTTAAGCTTTAGTTGTCAAAAAACAACCGAGTAGGTATCCTGTTGGCTTTCACACCGTCCTGTATCATGCACAACAATTTACATGGATAACAGCTTGAGCCAATCAGCAAAATTCTTGGGTAGGATTTCAACAAATGTAGACAATCTATGAAGATAATATATTTCTTTGGTAGAATAAATGACAGGATTCGTTTCTCCTGCTTTATTTAGCATAATGGGCATGATTTTCCTTAAAGTAAACTAAATTTGACAAGACATGCGATTATGCAAGATTATGTATTAGCCTTCAAAATTATAGCGCTGTTAGTTCATGATGTATCGGATATAAAAAATATAATGAATACAAAACGGTGTCTTGTGCAAAACGTTTTGTATGAAATGATGAATTTGGGTATCTACGAGACAAAATTCCAAATGCCAAAATATGAATTAGTATTTTGTTAATACTCGTCATCAATTATAAAACTAATTTCCAACACTGTGTATGACAGTGTATCGCTCTTGCCACTAAATCTAAGCCTGGAGTAATGGTAAATAAAAACAATAAATTATTATCAATTATTATGAGATTATGTTGTGTTTCAAAAATATTTAATGAGCAAAGTTCTCTCTTATATCTCTATACTAACGTACAAGCGAGCACAGCTTCTGTATATTTCCCCGTTACCATACAAATGGAGGTCAACACAGTTTCAAAATGGCAAAAGGAACATCAATTCAAATTGATTAAGTGGCACTGAATTTGGATGAGAACGGATTGTAAAGTTTCAGAGACACACTTAAAACAGGAAAAATTACTTTTATACAGATGTTGTAATAAGAACCGCAAAGTCATACTTTGGTTACATGTATAACGCATAAAGTTAATTCCATATCCTAAGGATCATGGTTAACATACACGAAGCTATCATCATTGATTGGGGATGTATGCTTTGGACAAAGTGACTTCGTTGTTGAGTCGTAATGTTTTCCATGAAAATCGGAAACAAATTCAATTCATATATAAAACTAACCCACAAAAACACATCTAGAAACCATGGTCGACACCGTAGTGTCAAATTTCGTTCAACTAGCATGTGTAGTGTGGGAGTGTGTGCTCTTATCAAATGGCTTCCTCATAGAGTGACGAGTAATGTTAGTTGTAAGTTGCATGATTTATAGAAATGAGGTACATACAGAAACATCACAAGGCACATAGAGTGGGTGTTCAAATCATTTTCCCATGAAAACCACAAACTTAAAATGCATATATGGAGTGAACCCACAAAAAGCTCATCAAGAATTCATGGTTGACACATGTGTCTAATTTTTTAAAACTAATGTGTGTAGTTTTGGTGTTATGCTCGAGTCATTTGAGGTTTAATTACCGAAACAGCATCCCATCAGCACATCATATTCTTACATGTAGCAATAAGTGTCTGACTTGACATGCAGCTCATATTAATGCAATAGAGCCTTTTCGTTAAATATAGGCGGTTCATTATAACAGAAAACATTTTATTTGATTTGTGATATTAGCCTAGGATAGAATCGAGTTGATGTTTTTTAACTGCTTCATATGCCGTGGTTCTAATGAATATGTGGGAGAATAACTACAATGTGATATTGTAAGATCTTGGGTGTTCTCAATACCCTGCTCGAAACTGGATTTCTTTAGCTGGCTTATTCATTAGTGCAGTCCGTACAATCTTGGAATCGTCACAATCTGCTGATTGTGAGCTCGCAATCTGGAGATTGTGATATTCCCTAGATACATTGTGCAGTACATTGTATGGCATCACGTATAATTAAAATAGATGTTGCGATTTCTATGCCTCGGGACTACTATGGTGGTTATATTGAAGCTAATGCTCAATGCAGAATTAGTTTGTCAATATCCATTGTTGCAAACTGGAGTTTTGTGTCATTTAGTAAATGAAAATGAAGAATAGTAAAAAAAATAACAGTATTACCTTGCTATCATGCAGACATCATTCTATTGTGCTTGATTTCTTCGTCAGTGCTTATTTACATGCATAATGTGATTAATGAAAACGTTTCAGCTGTAACAATAACTTTAATTTGACGTTATCAGGTCAACTCAAGTGTATAATGTAAATCCTTTATCGAATTTAATTTTCTATGTAACAAAACATGGCTGATTGCTCTTTTTTCTACAGCTTACCATGGGGAAAATAAGGATTATATCGAATTATGCACTATTCTTTTTTTGAGCATTACGTTAAAGGGAAAGGAACACAGTAATTTTACCATTTTTACAGTTTTTTTTACAATAGAACATACATGTACATCTTCAAAATGAGAAATCATTTGGCACAAGATTAATCAACAATGACTCATTATGCCTCAGCAAATCATTTACCACTCACAGGGCTGATCATGATGAATATCTTCAATTAACGTTGTTTTTATTTTTGAACGAATATGTGTTTTTCCTTGTCTAATGTAAAATCTAAAGTCACCAAAATAGTATCCTCAGTAAGATGTTTCAAATGGATTATGTTTAATCATGTATTAATAAACTATACATATAAACAGGACAGCCCCTCCAATTTCGTTTTAACAAAAGTACCCCCAAATCAATGGTTTATCATTTTAGCTTAGATACTAAGTGTTAAACAAATATGTTTAAATCTCAGTCGTACATTCGTGATGAGACATATGATACTGTGAAAACGTAGCATTTCTAATATCATCAATAAAATCAAAATAGTACATTTTACAACATTTAAAAAAACACATTGTCACGGTTATATCAAAGTGAACTTGCACTGACTACGTGGCATTTCCACACATGTTTGTATTATACATTATTGACTTTCTCTGCGGTAAAATGGAAGAACTAATTTCCTGAGATTGATGATATAGATCTTATTGTAAATTCCCAAGAGATTTATTATCCCATTCATGCGTCATATTGTACACCGTGGACTACAACTAGGTCGGTGTTCATTTCTATGACTAAGTTCTATAATCATAAACACACCCAATATATGTTCATATGTAATTAATGCAACCTTGTGAACTAAACATTTTATGTATATTATGGTATACATTGATCATTCGATGGTAATGCCAATAATGTTCAACACTTGAAGGAGCAGTAGCACGTTTTTTGCAAAATTTATTTTTTCAAATTTCCCATTTATAATGATAGTTTATGTCATTTGAATTAACCTTAGAGGGCAAAACATCTTATTACACAAACCATTTATCTGTAGTGGTAAAAACTATGTTGCGTATAAAGCAAAAATTGCATGGCGGCCATTTTATTGTGAACACAATTTATTATTTCGAATTACAAAAACGATTCTCATGGCTTTACCGAAACATGTACACTCATTTTAAACTTTATTTTCCGAAGAGAGAAGGATCTTTTACTACTGGTGAACTTATTTTTCAAATACATTTCATCAACTTATTTGAGCGAAAAAACGTGCTACTGCCCCTTTAAGGAGCACAGCTCACGTACTTCTGCTTCCCACATAGGACATTCACATCTATCGGAATTGATTACCGTGCTCCTTTAATTGCATGTAAGTTGATTGTATGCTTTAGAGATACACGTCAGAGAGGACTAGATAACAGGTATTAACTGATTATTCAATTAAAAGTGCTTACTCAGATATATGTCCTACCCATGCATTCCACAACTATCGATCAGTGTTGACTTTAGTAATGCATTTCAATTAACTAATTCAGTGAATTTAAACATTTCAGAAAGAAAGGGAAATAGCTTCGTAGTTACTAATGTCTTGTATTCGTTAATAAATGTAGAATGGACATCACTTGAGGTAGTAATTTGTAAATGTAAAACAGATTCTTGAGCTATCTGCATACCCACTGCTGTGCATCATTTAAGTAGCTGTCAATTTAAACGATGGCACGTGTACAGGATCATAGGAAAAAGGATTCTTTTCGGAATAGAGTTTATGTGAAGTATATTTTGTCGGCGGATATAATTCATACCTGAAAACTGAGAGAATATATAGTTGCTTCAAAGGGTACAATGCAGTGAAAGCTGCATGTTATAAATGCACTAGGTTCACTTATGTGTTTCCTGACAAACATCAGACTAATAGTCATTATCTCTGTATGTACACCTGAATGAAGTGGAAACTTATACTAATATATACCAAATGTAACAATGTTAAATTTGCTTCAGGGTAATACATTCTCTTCATTAACTTAAAATCCATTTTTGTTCAGATGTCTTCCACACAAATCATTGAAATCAGTGTGTTAAAGCTTGGTTAATGTCAAATGATATGAGATTAGAAATAGCCTAGGAAGCTGTGCCAAATTTACGTCTATCAGAGAGGTATTGAATGTAAAAATTAGCTTAACTATCGATTGTTGGACCTCGATTCTTGTCGAGGCGAAATGGTCGTGTGGTAAGCTGTTGGTACAGTCAATGTTGGCGATAGTTTCCTTACTCTGAGGGCGTGGGTTCGAATCCTGCATGGGACTCGGCCCGAAAAAGTACAAGAATTTGTACTGTTGAAGGTAGTGTTATCCCAAATATAACCATGTTATATCAAATGATATGCTTACAACAATTCCCTTTCAATATTTTAGTGGATGTTCATATTTAATTATAGTAAATGAATGTCAAACATTTTACTTCAAACATATGTTTGCCTCATTTAACAGACCTAATGACGAAACATATACTGTATATATATTTCCTGCAAAAACGATACTTCCCTTTAATATAATGTTATTCAGGCCTACCATACAAACGGCACACAAACCTTCAAATAGTACACAATAGTACGACAAACCTTCCTAAACTGAATTCAAATCCTCTAAAACTGAATTCATATCCTCTAAAACTAATTTCATATCCTCGAAAACTAATTTCATGTCCTCGAAAACTCATTTCATATCCTCGAAAACTCATTTCATATCCTCGAAAACTCATTTCATATCCATTAAAAAGGGCGACAAATCGCTTGAAAGGGAAATTTTTGCCGCAAAACGGACAACGAATCAACAGAACAAAATCAACAAATCGCCTAGCAAAATGGCGGCTCGGCAACAAGACAAACTGAAATAAAGTGTTGTTTTCTTATACTACGACTCTTATTTTCTACATATATACATCGATATATAGCGCACAAACTCCTAAATGTAATAAACTTCTATGGCCTTACATGTTATTGCCAGGCTTGCGATTCTACACAGTTTGGTACCCAGATCGACCAAATGTGGGTTTGGTTTTCGACTTGGAGTAAATTATGTAGGTTAAATCTATATGCATCTCAGACGGAAAGGAACATCAAGGACCAACAAGGCATTTAATGAACATTATGTGCCATTATGATGCAAATGGGTTTTTTTAGATTCCGAGTCCAGGACAATGCCTTTAAGAGTCACGCACCACCTCAATTAATTTCAATTTATACCTTTTTATGTTCCAACAAATTCCTTTCCTAAGAGTCAGTTTACCTCAGCAAGGTGTACAGATGGAACAATACAGTATAGTGTTTCTCAACAAGAGTACATTCTTTTTTATAAATTAAACGTTAACATGGTATTTGGGTTACTCTAGTTAATAGGTAGTGTTCATTTGCCGACTGATATTCTGACATTGTGTTATTTGATAACTAGGATATTCTAAATTAATATATCAGGCGGCTTTCGGCTAATTGTGAAAATATTAACAGCATAACTAGGGATGGTCTGAACTTCAAGAGCCCTGTGTCAAGATGGTTCACTTCTCGGCACTATGTGTTGAAGTCAGTAAAGCTATTAGTTCACCAATTTGTTTTTACTAGGAATGATTGTAACTTTGGACTTAGCGATTGTAGGGGCTTAACGAGATATGATTTGATATTTTAAAAAGACAACAATGTTCAAAGCAATTTTAATTAAAATATTGTTCAAGCATCATAAAAATTCAAATTGGTTTTTAAATCTGTTTATACAAGTTAAGAAAAGTTAACGAAGCTGCTTTTTCACAAATATTTGTTGAACTTAATTCAATGAGATGAATGTAACCATGTGCGGAATTTGGAGGTGAGAATATTTAATATTTAAAAAATACAACAATGTTGAAAGCACAATGTTTATTAAAAGTTTTACAAGCATCATCATTATAATTCAAATTGATATTTAAATCTGACTTAAGAGCATTCTTATCTTATAAACAGTTGTACATGTACTAGTACGCATATGAAACTTTGCAAAAAAAACAACAAAGACAAAAACTAGACACATTGTCGCGCCAATTTGATTGATTATTCGTTTCTACAGTCATTGAAATATATCCTGCGTTTAGTAAATGTATTACTCACGGTTAGTATCCTGTATAATTATGCTTGGGCGGCCGCCCACATCGAGAAAAAAACTTACTGAGCAAAACACTTACTGAGTTGAGGTGCAGAGTTCCAGCATCATGTACATCTTCATGATTAAATATACTTCTTAGTTTCAATATATATATATATATATATATATATATATATATATATATATATATATATATATATATATATATATCAATTGCTGTCGACGAAACGGAATCATTCTACCATTGATTAACTAGAATTTATTGACAAAAGGTTGAAGGTGAAGCATGCATTGGTTCAAATACCGCTCAAACAGATATAATCAGATTTGTTTACACAAAATGAACTAATAAAGTGTATATAGATGAATAACAAGGAACAATATTTGTATTTTGATAGTTATTACTTAAACCTTTTTGAGCACACTAACTTACATTAACGTCATATGACAGGAATCACTCAAATGTAAGCATAGAAAATAACTTTCGAAAGTCAAGTTTATCTTGATTATTCTTCATTTTTTCATTTTGAGGAGGAATTTATTGAAATACCTTCCCTTTTTGCACTCAGCAAAGTGACTGAAACACTCGTTGTGTCGTTAGTTCTGTGTCTATATGTTATTTCTGATTCTTAATGTACTGCTACTATTAAACATGATATCAAGCATTAAATCTTTTAGTAAGAATATCCTTTCGCTTAGGTTAGAAACGAATCTAAAAACTAATGATGCAATTCCCATGCAACATCAACTTGTATTACAAACGTAATTTGTTTTCAGATTCAATGTTCAGGTTATGCACATATTCCTGACACTTTACATTGTATTTAATACAAAATTGGAACATCATAAATATATTCACAAATCAAAGCATGCTTACATTTTTGTAAATTGTATTATTGTAGTTTCTGCATTTAAAACTGAATTTTAAAGAGAATATATGTGCACATTTAGCGAATGTGCCACAATTGGATATTTTCTGTGCGAAACATGCCCCTTTTCCACATAAAATAATTGATGACATAAACATCATTTTATTCCTTACTCATCTTCATTTGCATATGAAATAATATGATGGTCTCCCAATCGCTTCCTTCAGTAGTTACATGTAGCATGTTTGCCCCCTTTTCTCTACATGAATTGGCACAATGACTGACACAAGTCGACCATCAAAATAAAACGTCAAAACCTCCATTCATCATATCTATATACTATGAAAGTAGATGTCTTTGTGTGATCCACATGCTTGTGTGATGTGTCTAGTGTGTAGTTGGTGGTGGTTTGTAGATTGCTTATATGCATTTTGCTCCTTTCAGCTATACCGCTGGCTAGCAACAAGGTGAAGAGAAAGCCGAGCACGTACGTCTTTCCTGCCAGTGCATACCTCTCCATAAGCAAGTTCTACAGTATCTCCTCGTGGCAACACATGATAACTGGTAACTGGTAACAGGCTAGATTGTAGAGGATCTCGGAGAAGCAATGGACCCTACAGATGGACATGCCCTGATGTATATCAACCTTAGCTCCAGCCATGGGTAAAATGGTCAAGACTGATTCTCGGCGGACCACGCGGAGGAATCCCATACGGATCAACAGGCGAGAAGGGACATCAGCAAGCACTCTGGAGCGTCCAGGGCTGCAGGTGAGTTGGGGTTTAACGCCGCTTTCAAGAGTATTTCACTTATATTGCGGCTACTAGTATTATGGCAGGGAGAAAGCCCGCAACGCCATGTGGCTATGTTTTGCGGTGACACCTGTGAGCATCGGCTGGAACTAGCGAACCATGGGTGGTACTACGCTGAAATTCAGTTTAGCATTGCACCCATAACCTAACTGCGTGTAGAACAGTTCTTTGCTGAAGACAACTTTGCCGTGCCCCTGGCGGGATTCGAACCCCGGAACTCTTGATCCGAAGGCGAATGCGCTAACCACTGCAGGGCTGGATCCGGAGCTAATCCCTTCCAGGCCCTCCACTGCACCTGACTCATCTCTTACTATCTCGATTCGACGTGCAACTGAACCCAGATGTACTCAGGCGAGAGAGTGAGGCCGGCGCAGCGCAACCCTTCCTCACTATAATCCAATCAATTGTGCAAGTCGTGACTTGACTCAACCCCATAAAAGTCATGTGGCGATGGGCAAGTGATAAAGCGGTAGGTACGCACTACACTGAGAGAGGTAGCCACAAACCCGCACGTAGGCGGCTTGAGCCATATGGTCGTCTTCTAGTGACCGAGATAGCAGTTGAGTTCGGCAGCCACTCAAGTGACTGGGCAGCCCTTTTGAGGAACGCGCTGCTCACCCTCATGGCATAGGGAAAGGTCTAGAAAAGGTGACCCAAACATTGCCTGTCTCACTCCTTCCTGGCCAGCCAGCCGCGGTTGGCAGGAGTCCCCTCAAATGCGGTAGGAAACAAAATAAAAGAAGAAAGATGACAACACTCATCTTTGGCGCATTGAATGTGCGCAGACTACTTGATTGGGCTGGCGCCCCATGACCCGAGAGAAAAGCTGCTCTCATTTCAAGAGAGCTGAACAGGTATTGAATCCAAATAGCAGCACTCAGCGAGACATGTTTCCCAGGGGAATGACAAATCTCAGAGATCGGTGCAGGCTTCACTTTCTTTTGGATTGGACCTGCGGGTATAGAGCGAAGTGAGGCAGCAGTAGGATAGCCACTTTAGTCAAGAATCTTGCAACACGTCCAAAAGGAATCAATGATCGACTGATGACCATGCGACTCCCACCTCCAGACAAGCAATTTGCAATTCTTATCAGTGTCTATGCCCCAACATTAACCAACCAATTAACCAAAATGGTATTGGAAACTGCAATAGCAATGGCTCCCTTTTTACATGAAACATGCTCCAAACACAAGCTACTGATCGCAAACACAATCTTTAACCACCAAAACGCAACAGAACCACCTGGATGCACCCACGCTTCAAACATTGTCACTTGCACAGGAGGATCGTCAAGATGTATGTATCACCAAGACTGTGTGTGGAGTGGACTGTTGGACTGACCACAGACTTCTCATCTCCAAACAACATAGGAGGCCTCAAGGAACCAAACCCCCCAAAGAAACTTAACGTCCAAAAATTATCAACCCCTTCAACTAAAAAAACTCTCACAGAAGTGCAGTCTGTCAAACTGTTCTTGCTGGAACAAACCGATGACGTTGAAGAGAACTGGCACGTCTTTAGGAAAACAGTGTATTCAACAGCACATGACTTAGTGGGTCAAACTGTCAGGAAACACAAAGACTGGTTTGATGACAACGAATGCTTGTCAACTTTTTCATTTGTAACTTCTTCAACATTTAAAGTTGTATTTAGAAATATATTTGCAGTGAAGCCCTCGTCAAAGGCAAAAATCTTTTTTTAACTTACAATATAAATTAAAAATCATCCGCTTAATATATGCAGCTAAACGTTATTGCGTTCTAAGTGGTCATATTTTATTTGTCAGGTTTCCACTGTATAAATGTCAGAATAATAATAGCTAGATGTTGATGGCCAGAAGGAATATGTAAACTTTCAGCTAATACCAATCTCTTTCACATTTTTTAAAAATGGTACTGTTGACCACCATAACGACTATTTGAAAGCTTCAAGCATAATTAAGTCGGAAACACCGCTCATAGGAGAGGTTGTATATATTGAAAAGGGACGGATTATGTGAGATATCAATATGTAATATATGTGCACCCCCTTGATCTTCTTAACGATAATAGGCGTAGGATGGTGTGCACCGTGAGGTTATGTTCTTAAAGACCAATAACAGTAACTATTGTGCAGTGATAACGATGCTCTGGTTTAAGGTAGCAAGAGAACGAATTGAAACGAATATTCTCATATGTATCATATTAACATGAAGGTATATTAGAAATAGAGAATTACGGTATTCTTCCGTCGAAAACCATGTCTATGTCCATATGTTCAGATCTTGCACAGCCGCGATAGAACATATTTAACTTATTGTATCCTAGAGATGAGTTTAATATGATATTTATTAAAATAAATACTGTCTGTAAAAAAATATCATAATACTTTTAATTTTGAGCATTTGCAATAAAAGCTCGTTTGTTTTCTAAGGCAAGTGTCTTCACAGCATAATCATTTATCATATTGTTTAAGATTTACATTTAGAACAGTACAATGCATTTTATTTATGAATTTGGCAAAGCATATTTCATTTAAAATGATAATCTCTTAATGAAGGATAACATCTTTCGAATTCAACAATTTTATTCGTGGGAATTTTATTAAATGTATTTATTTATCGGAGTTTATTCCATGATTCGAAAATTGGTACATTCGTTTCCTTGAATAAGTCTGTGTTTCTAAAACTTTACAAAGACACTCTATACAGGAAATACATGATTGTACTATTTGTGTGGAATTAAATTGGAATGTGAAACCCTAAAATGGCACTGAGGACGAAGCAAAAACAGAATAGGCAACATACAGGATATAAAAGTCAGTATGATTCCATGTACCCACTGATAATCAGCTAATAGCTCAACATTGCTTTCCTATTTGGGAAGACCATTTATTAGATATCCAAAAGGTAGTTTTCCATGCCTTGTTTTAACAGGACGCAAGAGAAGAAGACTCCCAGTAATAACCCTACATATACTATTACGTTAATTGTTCTTATCCCCTCCATTAAGTCTACAACAAAACCTCCACTCATTATTTCAACAATTAGATACAATAAAGCCAATAATATGTAAGCGGCACAACATTTCTTGTTCCCGTGTGTTTGTAAGCTAATTCTTCGGACACGTAAGAAAGGATCAGACTCAAAAGAGACCAAGACCAGAAAAACCGCACATAGAGAACCACACGAATGAACGTAATTTGCAAAATCTTCCCCTGTGCAATAGCTTTCTGCTGTTAACGTGTTCTGCGTTGGCGCCACTAAATCACCGCATGAATTTTATAACTTAGAGATGACTTATTCGTTATTTTGGTTTGAAAACCTTCAGTTACTACCTGAGCCTATGACATCAAGATCATGTTGTAACAAACAAATGACACGATGGGAAGTACGTGTATGTGACTGGAAAACATTCTGGTTTGCTTATGTGGGTAGGTTTCGTGTTGAAAGTTTATCGAGTATATTGACGTGGTGCCGAGGCAAGATAGTAGACAACATGTTGCATTCAAGCAACACATTTTATAAAATACGCCAATTCCCACCTGACAACGTCAACGCAACATGACTTGTGTTTGCATGCAATTTGCAAACGACGGGCCTGTCAAAAATACACATCATTTCATGAAGCTGATGAGTGCCTATTGGGTACAACATTGCCAAGCTCATGTGTGTCTACTGTTGCTGTTACCAAATGTGTAGAGAATAGACGCTGAGTTTTGCTTTAGTCTAATATTGATAATATGAAGATTAACCATTGTCAAAAAGAGTTCTTACCATTGGTTTATTTTTTCATGATCATTCTACAGTTAGAATAAATGTGTAGTTCGCAGTTATTTATTGTATTTCCAAATGTTTCAATATGTGCATATGACATATCATCAGACCATACACGGGCAACTGAGATTAAATTTTCAAATTGGCTGATGATCTCTCAGAAAGAATTATGCATCAGGTGAGAGAAATGTCTCCGGTAAACTTACATAGCAGCCATTTTGCCGAATGGATTAGATATAATAAGGCACAATATTCACATTCAACAACAGCTGTTTGTGTGAAAGAAGAGATCTTAACAACTTAACGTTATCTCGTTAACACGTATGAATATAAACATATTTTCTTCAATTACTGATGACTCAATAGTTAATGTTCTGTTTGCAATAATTCATAACTTTTGATATTGCTTTGAAATCTGAGTACCAAGCTCGTATTAACTTCAGATGTATACTTCAGGAGAATGTTAAACTGGCACTACTAATGTCACATTACGGAATCGGCAATTAATGAACATAAGTGTTATAATATCCATAAAATTGAATGTCATGTTTTGCTACAAGTTATTCGTATTATAATGACTCCTTGAGATTGCAGGAAGTAACATTACAGAATTCTACATGACGTTTAAGAATATGAAACCTCGAAATGTGTTTCAATAATGATATCCCACTGTTTTTCTTTGACGCTATGACACATTATTTAACAATGAATTACCTTTTTAAATTAATATTAACATTAGAAGGATTTTATTACTTATTTATTATATTATTATTGTTTCTGCAAAGTTAATCAGTACACATAGTAAAACACCAAACCTTTTGAGCATTTCTGTCGTCAGAAGTACACATAGCCGAAATTATGGTTGCAATTTTCAGACCTTTAAGATGATTGAACTTATTTGTAACTTGACTCCTTTTACAATCTCTGAGACATCATCTAAGACACTTCAACCTTAACAAACCATCCTTACATTAATTCTAATCAATTACCAGTTGAGTCTGCAGAAGTCAATTTCGATTAACAACGATTCGATTTACTGTATTTGACATTGTTAACCTTCATCTTCATAACATGGTTATATTTGGGATAACACTACCTTCAATAGTACAAATTCTTGTACTTTTTCGGGCCGAGTCCCATGCGGGAGTCGAACCCACGCCCTCAAAGTAAGGCAACTATCGCCAGCATTGACTGTACCAACAGCTTATCACACGACCATTTCGCCTCGACAAAAATCGAGGTCCAACAATCGATAGTTAAGCTAATTTTTACATTCAATACCTCTCTGATAGACGTAAACCGATGGACCATGAACTTCATCTTCATGTTCCTTTTCTGCCACTCCTTCTCGAAGCAGGTGCTTTCGATATTTTGAACAAACTTTTTACATTTAATTATTCATTCAAGATGCGTGATAACTAAAGTCATCAACATGCTATCTAAAACTGTGATTTGGTTAATTATACTAAGCAGTCTAATATTCTTGACTGTATCGAAGATAAATAAGGACACCAAATACATTTATTTGTCATTGTAGAACATAGATTAATGGTTATTGTCTGTATTTTAACATTACTCCGAAAGAACAAATGTAAACTTTCTATTAATTGTAAAATATAAGCCATACAGTCCAACCATTAACCTCCACAAACCTTTACCATTGATTCATCGGTTTAGTCTCAACTAGCTCAAAACTGTAATATGCATGTGACCGTGACTAAATAGTTAATTGGAATGTCTATAGGGGGATTAGCTATAGCTAGTTTCAAGGCTGATCGTTACATGCGGTTGAACTGTATATTCATTGATAATAATTGATGACAGTAGCAAAACAAGCTGTAAATATTTTCATTCAACGTTTTATTCAACATTTATTATAATAAACCACGAATTTGGAATTCACAGAATTCTGTTTTCCTAACATATGTACAAATGTAGGTTTAATATTTACATATAACAATGGACAAAGTTGAATACAGAAAATAGATAGATAAATAGCACTATCACATGGACAAAACACTTGTTGTATATCAACACAATCATTAGAAATACTTGCCATTTGGATTGTGAGGTAATATAACATGGTTATATTTGGGATAACACTACCTTCAGTAGTACAAATTCTTGTACTTTTTTTCGGGGCGAAATGGTCGTGTGGTAAGCTGTTGGTACAGTCAATGCTGGCGATAGTTCCCCTACTCTGAGGGCGTGGGTTCGAATCCCGCATGGGACTCGGCCCGAAAAAAAGTACAAGAATTTGTACTATTGAAGGTAGTGTTATCCCAAATATAACCATGTTATAACACAATCATGATAATCATAATTTGAATCAACATTGCATCTCATATGATCATGTAAAATTTCATTCAACATCGAATGATTGATATCAAATTTAATCTAAATGGACAAGGTGAGATGATTACGGAACTTCTCTTTCAATGCTGGAAGTCTATGTTCCAATTCACGATAGGTGTATACCTGGATCAGACTGGTACTGGTTGTGTAGGCCAAGCGATTGGACTATGCGCCACAGACACTGACTGTAGTGGATTTAGCAGCGGCAGTTTCAAAGTCCATAAAAGCATATGATGGCACACTATTTGGCAAAAGTGCTTCATGTATAATAGTGAAAAAAGAAATTGTTGGTTGACTCTTTCTTGTCAGGAAGCAGAGCATATACATATACTATGTGTTTCCATAATATTCAACTTGGACATGTATCACTCGTTATAACACTTATATGTTACGAAACCAATGTATATGTTTGGCTGTCTGTGCTATTAACTAAAAATTAATACTCCGTTAGGGGTTTGTGGTTCATATTTATGGCATTCCTAACACAGCTCTAAACGATGACCATTATCTGTGTTGAACTGTTATCAAGGGGCAAATATATATTTGATACCTTGTACTAATGGGCTTCTCATTACATCCATTAACTCAGAAAAAAATGTATTTATGTCGTGTGACACATTTTTACCAAAGAGTATGATAAATATATGAAACAGTATAATATACCCAGGGGCAGAAGAAACGATGCCAACAAAAATACAAGATGTTTTAATCCCGAGAGATAGATACGACTGAGACTAGTTACACTTTGTCTCTTAAAGTAAACTAATCTCAACTTGGAGTTTGAAAATCTGTTTATGGTTATTTTGAAAACTCAACCAGGCTATAGATAGGATAGTGAAAATTATTATCGGGCTTGCTTTATGACATGTGATGCTCATCAATTTCAAGTTCAAGGAGATTCATTATTCTGACAAAATTTTGTACTGGTATAAATTCAATATTTTACAAAACATTTCCATTAAAGGTAGGGTGTGATGCTCCATGGTCACTTTCGGGATTCATTAAAAGGCGATTTCAATTTGACAAATACATGTACCCAACTTGAAATTTCTGAAATCGCCCAATGACTACTTATAGTTATATACAACTTTTATTACACAGCCTAATTAAAATATGACTTATATTTCACTGCAGTGAACATATAACTTCCTACTGCTTATGTGCAAATATGGATTATATTTTCATCATATAATCACTTATTTCATTGCTAGTTATATAATTAATATCTACTCATCACAGATATCCAAAATCTACTTTCATGCCTAGAAATATTTAGTGTTTTGCATAGTTTATTTTGCTCGTCGGTGTGTATATATAATTACAGAAATAAAACATTTTTTGTCGTCCTCAATAGTATTCCGATTTATGCTATTCGGTGATTTTATCAATATATTTTTGTAAATAAAAGTATAACATTTATTGCATCATTATTTCATGACCTGATATTTTCAATTAAAAAAAGTTATTCGAATTGGCAATAGATGCCATTTCAAGAGTGAACAAATGTAACTTTTGACAGTTTCTTAAGTGTAATGCAATATTTATGTATCGCTCATGTTTTGCTCTTGTCGAAACGTTTGGTAAATCACTGTCTTCATTATTCGCTTTCATGATTCTGCGTGATGAAACTGATTTCGTAGTGTGGGAGGTAATGACACAAATCCAAAACAGAAAACGTAATCTTTACGTCCTGTTCACTTGATGTGTAGGTCACCAATAGGGAAGTCATTGAGAAATGAAGGACCATTCTTTGATATCGGAATCAATCTTCCTGTCGATTTGTCAACAGTGAAGTGTTTGATGAATTGATTTCCGTTTTCTGTCCTTGAACAAATGTGATTGAAAACACGTCACCAGTTTGCGATGTTTTAAATGTTCGCATTGCATGCTTATTTCGGAAATGATGTTGCAGCTCATTTATCATAAAATATTAACTTTAACTAAAAACATCAGTTTAGTTTAATAATGTTCATGAGCTTGTTTATCGTCCAATCTTCGTTTGCTGGTTTTAAAAACGAAACTTACATTACATCACATTAGGTATCCGATTGCAAAATACAACAGATCGACAATAGGTTCAGAATAACTTTTATTAACTCGTGTTGATATAGTTGTTACAAGAAGACAATTGTATGAAATTGTCAAAATGTCTGCACGGGGCAACTGTGCAAAGATCGATTTAAAAAATTCTCATTATTTATGTTTGTCGGCAACAAAGAGGCAATCATGTATATTTAATCACGGTTAATTGCTGTCATTGTAATTTGATTTAGAACATGTTATGTTTTCTTTTAGATAAGGAATTTCAGTACATAAATTACATTCAATGAAGATACGTCAACACGTCAAAGTAAAGCCAAGCTTATAAGGTCGGCTAAATACAAGTCATTGTCTCTCTTAAGTATTTACTTTTTAGTGTTTAAGGTGCTCTTGTTGACCTTCTGTGTTAGTACTCACTGACATCTCTCCCTCTTATAATCAGTATCGTTGGTTGTGAGTATTATGACTACCGTATCAAATACTGATGTAATAACATATTATGTAATCGAGTTATAGTGACATTATTTTCCGAAATAAAAATAGTCTAAATGTCTAAACAAGTAAGTTTTAAGCAATTGTAATATAGCGATAGGGATTCAATTCACAGATGCACTGGGTTTACCTAGTCAGGTACTAGTTAACCTCCTCAGGGAAACTATGGCGGCCATTTTGTAATTTTGAGAGTCTAAAGACAAATGTTCAGGTTCATGTTTGATTCACTTATAATCATTACCCTTGTCTTTAATTTTTTTTTTAAAAATAGACATACAGTAATAGAAACACATACCCGGCTCTATTGTATGGCATCTTTTATTTAATGCTGAGAGTCTAAAATACTTCTTCAGCTTTGTATAATATTTTGTCACATGCTTTACCCCTGAAATAAGTAAATAAAAATCTTACTCAACAAAATTCCTCAACATCTTCTATTTGAGCCCTTTTCCAGTGTTTATTTTTCATGTGCATGTGTATACATGTACTAATTCGAGAACCACAGTTCGAAGATTCTATAATAACCTAACCAAGAAATGTAGAATTAGTGTGATAAACTAAATATATGATACCAAAGCTTCGTTGGTAATGCTGAGACAAGCGTTCTCATTCTTACAATGTTTGTTTGTAATAGTAAATTAGATTCAACCTTTTATAGAGGAAGATACAATTACAAAGTTGTCAATAACGTATGTGAATATTTTTTAAGATGTGAACCTCATAAATTCATCAAAACTTTCAAAAAGTTGATATTTCAAAAAATTAAACCCCAGTTTCAGGGTAAACACATCGATTTGATTTCGATGTTCTATTGTGGTAATACATAGCATTTATTAGGTTCTTGTGTTATAACCTTATTTAAAAGATTGCTTAATATATCTTCATAAATTCAGACTTTGAAATGTAACGATATGCTCTCTGCTCATTAAATTAAACAAGGTCATGTGACCGGTATACATTCTCATTTACAGTTGAAAAGGATAACCTTCATACTCTGACGTTTATACAAAATAACCTGCAGGACTACTTTATGCTGTATCATTGCGCAATTATGACACTTCTATCACATGCTCTTTTCTTGATTTAACTTTTATAGAACCTGACAACGTGAATTCTATTTGTAGTTTGATTGATAGTTAGGTTAATCCAGCATTTTAGAAATATTTTAATCATATTTCCTTTGAACTACGTTTTGCGCGTAGTGACACTTAAGTGATACACCATTTTAGTGGGCGGGGCTTAGCGCCTGATCTAAGGCAATACAAAAGATTTGTTTTATCATGCACTGTACATTTTTTGCAGAGGTTTTTTTTTATTTTCAAAGTGTATTTACTGATTAAAATCGCTTAGATTGCAAAGTTTGAATTCATAAGAAATAGATTTAAGTGTGTGTTTTTCACTGGCTTATAAACAGTTTGAAAGTGTAAGTTGAACTGTTGTATAAGTGCCGTCGACAAGCTCCGGCATTTATACTAGTTCAACTTGCACCTTTCCAACCGTTTATAAGCCAGTGAACAAACACATTATGAATTTTTTTCTGAATTAACCACAATTCAAACAACACAGTCTGACTGTTTAACTGTAGATCATACTTTGTAATTAGAAGTTAAACAAAGTATGTTTCTTAACAAACAAAAAATCATTCAAGTCTCATGGAAAATAAGAAACACGTGACCCTAATTACCAAACAATTGTACAATTGTTTTTGCATAATCGGCATAGAATTACAGACGGTTGCAGATATCTTTACCGGTATCTACCGCGATCAGACTGCAATCTGAATGCAGTTGACCGCGATCAGAATGCAGTCAGATTGCAGTTGACCGCGGTCAAACTGCAGTCAGAATGCGGGTGACCGCGATCAGACTGCAATCTGAATGCAGTTGACCGCGATCAGAATGCAGTTAGACCGCGTTTGACCGTGGTCAATTCCTTATTGTATAAAGTATAAAGAGTCATTGAAAGAAGGGGAATTTGTTCTAAAAAGCGCATCAATTCATCTAAAGAGGACATGTACATTTGTACAGATATCTTTTTTCACCCACTATAATTTGAAAATACATAAACACTATTATGGATAATTGACATATGTATGGGAAAGTGTTTGGCATATTATGCTAATTGTAGAACCCACATATAGTTACTGTATGTACAAAATCGGTATCACCGTTTCACTTGTTACGGCCAGAAGTAATTATCAGTAATCACTACAAATAACTTTTTTTGATTTAAATCGAATTAAATAAGAATATGTTATGTGTTGTGATGCGTGACTTTAATAAACATGATAGTATTTATAAAGAATGCATAAGTGTTGTAAAAAAGTTTTCTGGAATTAACATATGTTGGATATTCTAATATAAAGATCAATTCGTCTACAATAGCATCTGTACACAGTTATTTGAGATTAGCAATATGTATTTCATTATATTTTCAGTTTTTACCGATAATACAAGTACTGCTAAGTAGACATAGTGGAGGATTTTCTATACATACATGTATTTCATGTAATGATATGTAATAGATTTGCGTGAATAATATTACAGTGAACATTACTCAATAATATTATTATAGATAATACATTTAGATGCGCAATATATTTGACTGGATGATATGGTAATTATTCTCTGGTTTATCAGAGACCCCCTAATTAACTGTTAATAAGACGGTCTTAAAAGAAAGTTTTAAAACTGATGAATAATCTTTTGACAATTCCTGCTTTAACCATATTTAAATGAGGGCACTGTTTTTTTTATTGATACAGGAGTATTATTTAGCCATTGTAAACACGTATTTACCTTACTTTATTCCAGTAAGAAAAACGTGCCTTTAACTTGCAATATGCGCATATTAATGAAATGAAATTTTCGAGAAGAAGACTTAGTGTTTCCGGGAGAGTAGGATCATGGCAAAATGACATAACAATCTAACGCCTGCAGATGGTAATTATTCGTGCCACCTGTCTGTCGCGTAATTTGTGCGGTCATAAAACCGTAGCGGTTCCAGTGTTGGGATAGGTGTATATCCCGACCAGTTCACAGGCGCCGTGTACATACAACAGGTGTACATGTGTACGTCTCAGTGAATAGCTAGCTCCCTCCGTGAATCAGGGTTATATTGGAAGAGGCAGACAGACGAGTTTATTCATGTATCATTCGTATTCTAGTTACGTAACATCATGATTGGTTTGATTTTTTGTGAAAATTTCAGAGAACACTTTAGAATTGATTGAATGAAGATGTGATGATTAACATTTGGTTGTATTAATGTTTAATGCTGCTATTGAACAATTGACACTCTTTCAATAAATGAATTTTAGAATGTCACTGTTTGTGTCGCTATCCTACATAACGAGTACATCTTATTCAGAAACATCATATTTATCAAATTTAGGAGCTATTAGATATCAGAGTCTTGATTTTTGGTATTTAAAATCACCAATATTTAACTTATTTATACTCATGTTCAGTGAACAGATTGTAATTTAATGCAAAAAAATATAGAAATAGATTAGTCGTTAATGTCATATTCTTACTATTATATATGTCAAACGTATTATGATAAACATCATAGATGACATTCTTGATTTAGGTTTTATCAAATATCAACAGTGTCATGAAGACCATTATAGTGTATTGACCATGTTCTACCTGCGACAGTATACGTTAATTCCTGTAAACATTTGCTCATTGGCAATACTGGTGTACCAGTTGCCTCATTATCAATGTCAGTATCAAGAGTATTTTGAAACTATATTAAGTAAAACCTTTTTGCTAAGTACCAGAAACTATCGTCGTTTAGTGTCTGCACAATTAATCCTGACACTAACTCATCCTCACTCAAACGTATATCAATTCTCATTTAATTACACTTGTGACGTCATCCTATTGTTCTTTCACTCCATTATTTTTCAGTAATGGAGAGTTACACATCACATCATTTTTTGAAGTAGAAATTTAATTTCTTTAACTCTTTAAAGCAATTTTGATAAAAGAGCAATACTTTGAGTGTAATTTAAGTAGGGTAATATCCTCGTATTCCTCCATTCCTTAAAAATAATGTGCCTCGGCCCCTTCGGGGCCTCGGCTCCATTATTTTTAAGGAATGGAGAGTTACTCGGACATTACCCTCTACATGAATGATTAGTCGACTGAGGTCAAAAGACATTATTGTTTATTGACGCAGTCTCAATATATAACACAACATACAGTACGCACTGGCGCTGACGCCATTGTTGCGTAACAAAATCACTCAATACATACCGACAAACTGGTCACCGGCGTTAACATAAAATGATCATGTGATACACCACTTTCATCAGTGATTAGGAATGTGTATTCCTCATCAGTTCTTATTGTAACAATATCAGACAATAAATACCAACAATCCGGTCACCGGCGTTGATATGAAATAATTATGTGATATACAGCTTTGATCACTGAATAGGAATGTGTATTCTTCATCGGTTCACAATCCAAATTCATTACAATGAATAAAATATGTTTAAACTCATGTGGAAAGGATGTAAATAACATCTTCAGTGAAATGACCACACGCGCACTTTGATGTTTCCGACTTTGTATCTATGTGCGTTTAGATTGTACAGTCGAGCTTTAGGCGGCAATAAAAAATGAACGTTTTACTGTATGTGCTCTCCTCTCCCCCAATTCAATCAGTACAGCAAATTGTGACACATCACATGTTGATACACATTATACTTCGATTCCGTTTTAATCTATGTGAAACAATCGGAACTTTATGGCCATTTACATAACTGGAAGTCCTCTTTTGTGGTAATTTGTCTCCAAGAGCGAGACGGTAGGACAGATGTTGACTAGTGAAGCGGATCAAGGGTTAATTAACAAGTTAATGACGGCGGTCTTTGTATGATGTATGTCGGCAAAGATAAAAGGGGCAATCTCCCAACCCTACAGTGAACGAGATGAAGCTGATGAAATCTACAAATCAATTTAAAATGTCCTTGAATAAAATGAACAGGACCGATTAACGGAGTGAAACTTATTTTTAAGTGTCACGTCCTGGGTAACATAGTACATTTACAAGTCTGTAGATAAAACCAAATTAAAAAAAATTTTTTAAAAAAGAGAGAGAGAGAGTGTGTGTGAGTGAGTAAGTACGAGTATGTGTATTGTGATTACGCAATCTCTTTTCAATGAGGGTTTGCTTTGTCAAATTTAAAAAATCAAGTATATGTAAAACAATTATTCGTATAACACTGAAAGTTTAAAACACAATAGTTATAACCACGTGCATGTACAATCACAGAACATGACGCAATTTATGTCACGTATTAACACCTGGTTCCTTCCCAATTTCTTCATGACATAATTCAATAGTCAGTAAATGTTACACAACGATAAGGGAAACGCTTAACAATATATACACAGGTCTGGACGACAATTCAGTTGCTGGAGAAGTGGAGAAGCTAGCTTTTATTATGTCATGCCCATACATGTTTAGAAAGAGTGCCAAAACCTGCATGGATGTTTTAGATTTTAGAAAATCCTTTTTATATATTTAATATGCTTTTATAACTATTTTATGCCATTTACCTTTTGCTATATTGTATAAAAATTTTTTTATATGTATAGTGTACATTGTATGTATTTGCATACCATTTTATCTGTATAGTCTCTCATCATCCCATGTGGGATGGCTCATCATTTATATGTTGTGCTCTGTATATAACACCTGTGTATGAGGTGAGACTTACATAAAATATATGTCTGTCTGTCTGCTAATTGAGGGGTAAATAGTTATTGTCGCGACAGCGCAGTGGTCACTCAGCTTTGAAATCAAGTATTGAGCCGCGGAGAGGCCAAGGCCTTAATGAATGAATTATAGAATACTTAACGAATGGCTACGTGATAATATTTTTATGCAACGAGTGAATAGAATTCGGTATCAAACGTACGAAAGTGAGTAAAAAGTAGTCAACATAAGAACCAGCTGATCGGAAAAAACGCGTATGAATAACATTCAGTAAAAATAAAATAGATCGAAAATTAGTGGGTGTCTACACACACATGGTATACGCCGATACACATATAAAACGAAAATCATTTTGTTTAAATAGTATTTCATTTAAAAAAATTAACACTAACAAGCAACGAAAGCGTCACCAGAATGCTTGAACGATATGTTATCGCACATATGTGTAACCAACTCGATCATTGTTATTTTGAATTTGCCATACTGATATCTGGTATTTTGGCAGCAATACTGAATGACTCGACCAATAAACTTCTTGTCAAACTTTGTAAAAGATGGA
Source organism: Gibbula magus (assembly GCA_936450465.1). Taxonomy (NCBI): domain Eukaryota; kingdom Metazoa; phylum Mollusca; class Gastropoda; order Trochida; family Trochidae; genus Gibbula; species Gibbula magus. Next base: position 39,764,479 of record OW388294.1, on the reverse strand, counting down.
AGCTTTCGAAAATCAATGAGGTATATGACAGCATCGGTCAGAAGTCACTGTTGTACATACAAATGTATTCATAAACCTTTCCATGACTGTTTCTTTCAGGTGTTTTATAATTGCACATCTACCCGTGAACAATAAAGACTGTACAATTGACATACATGAGCAAATTACAAAATCTGCATAGATGCTGTCTCTTCTTATTAAAGGTATGCCCGACAGGTGATTACATAATCAAATCGCATATAAAATAATGCAACTATATCGGCAAAACTGATCACAGATAATTAATACTGCAACTCTAATGTCTTCTTGTTCTATTTCAGTTATACCTTGAAAATATACCATTTAGTTGTACCGTTTCAGTTGTTATCTCTTACAAAACTGGCTCGTGAGATTTTCACTAGGATTGATAAGTCATCTTTATTTCCTCCATAAGTATAAAAAAGGTTGTTCACTCAAAGAATTAATGTACAGTTTTGTAAAAACATATTTGAAAATGAAAAAGAGTCATATACCAATAATATCACTTTATCCCATTGTGTCCTGTCTAAATTACACGGTGTTGTCCAAGAACCGAGCAAATCATGGTCAGCAATTATTCCTTCTTCGTATTTTTTTCCTAAATTCTACAAAATCAAATCATCTGTCTTAAAAAATGTGTATGAGATTATGACATGTATATATTGAGAATGTGGGAGGTTTCCGCTAATCATACATTCCCAGGTTAAAGTACACAAATACTGGCTATACTATGCTATGCCTTCTTATCGCTTACCCAAAAAATGTTATGTAATGATGATTTTATATGACCAAAATGGGCAAAAAATTGGGTAACGGACTTTAATTTTTTTTATTTTTACAACATGTTTTAATCACATGTGGTATGAGCAGAACGTTAACTTTCCTACAACCTTTATAAGTTCAATCACGCAAAGACTAAAATATATATACCAACAAAACTGGCTAAACAAACTTTCCCTTTCCACTAAATGTGATTACTATTCAACTCTTAAACCATACATTTATACCGAGCTTTATCTATCATGTGTTACTATAAAGAAATTTAGAGTAAGTTTATCTCGTTTCCGATGCTCATCACATGATTTGTGGATTGAAAAAGGCAGATATTTTAAAATAAAAAGAGAAGAGAGATTATGTAAATCATATAATATCAATGTCCCAGAAAACGAATATCATTTTTTGCTTGTGTGTCCATTATACACTGAATTACGCAGAAAACATCTTAAACAATTTTATTATGTCCATCCATCTACAGACAAATTCACGTCATTATTAAATTGTACTAATCGTAATGTTATTCAGAATCTTGCTATGTATATATACTACGGAATGTAATTAAGAAAAGAATCATAACAAATAAGTCTAATAATAACACGTATTTTTACTTGTATTAACATGTACCTTTGTATCAACGGTTGTGTCGATATTGTAGTAGTGGTCATATTAAGGATGAGGTTCATTTTTTATCTAGTTGTAAAATCTATTCTGATATAAGGTCAGTTTTATGGAAAAAGGCACGTTCTCTTAACCCTTTGTTTAGCTTAATGACTCCTATCGACCAGATTGTTTATATTATGAATTGTGATAATCTAATTTACCCATTAGCTGCTTCAGTGTCGCTTATGTTTAAGAGACGGCAATCAATTTAATAATTTAGGTATCCCATAGTATCACCCACTTTCTGCCAGATTCTGTCTCTGTCTCTGTCTCTGTCTCTCTCTCTCTCTGTCTCTGTCTCTCTCTCTCTGTCTCTCTCTCTCTCTCTGTCTCTCTCTCTCTCTCTCTCTCTCTCTCTCTCTCTCTCTCTCTCTCTCTCTCTCTCTCTCTCTCTCTCTCTCTCTCTCTCTCTCTGTATATTGTACTACAGGCCTGTGGCCTTTCAGTTTTAAATAAAGATTGATTGACATGTATTGGCATGGGGATTTTCACGATTTGATTCGGCCGTCTTAACATTTAAACACCCACCAACTACAGAGAAGTTTTAACGAGTAATAAGGCTTTCATAACACCATAAAGTGGATTATATCTCCTGTATAAACAAGGAATACAAGTAATGATGAATAACGTATACATGAAGTATCTGAACATAGGAATACATTGAAATAGTATGCGTTGTTTAAGTTTGAAAAACAAATAACAAATCAGGTAGTAAAATAAATTTGGACCGAATACGGCAGATTTCAGTTTCACAATCTATTATGATTAAACTTCTGCTGTACTGCCGACATGCAGACATGTACAATGTCTACAATCACGCTCAATCCCTGATCGCGGTTTGACTGCAATCTGAATGCAGTTGACCGCGGTCTGACTGCAATCTGAATGCAGTTGACCGCGATCAGAATGCAGTCAGAATGCAGTTGACCGCGATCAGACTGCAATCTGAATGCAGTTGACCGCGATCAGAATTCAGTCAGACCGCGGTTTTCAGGTAACTAATTCTGCAAGGGTCTGTATCATCATATGGACCTTTAAGTGTATAACGTGATAGTGCAAACATTACTTGTTAGCCAGTCTTTTCAAACGTCACTCTATCAATATGACAAGCCTATCAGCTGTGAGCTATTTTTCACCATCATATGTATTTCTAATAAATATTTTTTTCTTCTAATACACAGACCAAACTTCCTTTTAATGAATATAATCACCTTGTATCGCTCCAGGACTCAAAACTCGTTCCAAGACAATTAGCTTATTCCTTAAGAATAGTCACGTCTTTGCTCTGGTCCCAATGGAGCCTCTTTTTTCAATAGTTTTTTTTATAAGAAAACGACATCCGATGGCATCTTAAGGAGGTTTATGATTAGAATCAATGATTCATTGTACCTCTAACGTGATTTCTCCCCACAAATTGTTAATGGACTCGCTGCCGTTTTGTCAGGAGGCTCATTATGTGAACCCTTTGGAATGCCTGAATGTGACAATAATCATTTTTAATATTCAAGTGAAAAAGGGTTTAATCGAGGATCCATTAATACACGTACATTAACAAAACCACTGGTTTTACAGACTACTCAACACCTCCTCAAGGACATCCTCGGTCAACCAGGACTTCATGTTCCGATACTCTCCACATATCACCCATGGGACTTTTCATCAGGAGAAGTCGTACTGCAATTACCGACATTGAGTCTTGTTAAAAAACATGATCTTATGAAAAGGCTTGGTATGAGATGTCGTCCTAACCAGATGACAGCTGAAAATTAGATGAATGTAATTTGTGTGTGAGGTTTCATAATACCAAATACATGTTCCGTTTAAGAATCAAATCACAGTGAAATACGTTGTTGAATCACTACATTAAAGTCAAAACAGATTGACTGATTTGACTTTTTTTACTATCACAAGAAGGCAAATAAGATATCATTATTTGCATTAGAATAATAAGTATAAAGAAAGGATGTTTATTGTAATTGCTTCATTTTAGGGTATATATATCTTGTAACCAATTACAAGATTGGAATGAGACAATTTTCCACATAAATGTACTGATATGATATTGAAGAATTACATTTGGATACAATGTTCAAATAAGTTATCTGATTGCATCTATTTAGTCTATTTATGTTGATGTTGATAATCAGAGATACATGTATATTGCAATCGATCAAAAGCAACAATGTTAATTCAATGAAAACCATTGACCAAGAACATATTTTGAAACAGCTAATGTCCAGCAACACAAAATCACTTCTCTCAATGAACATTTTCAGAATTCATATTCCGTGATTACATCCAAATTTGCAAGTCGATTTATGTGATTTGTCTTAAAATAATCCAGGTAGCGAATGAGGAAGGGAATGTATTAACTGACAATTAAGGTAAAGATATTTTCATATGTCGAAATATTCAGATGTCTTTGCCGATATTTGAGTTCCATTCCTTGATAGAGTTGGAACTATTGTACACTTTGATGAATAAACGTGTTTCATATATCCAGATCGAACTGCTCTAGGCTCTTATAAAACCAAGTAATTGAAGACATATTATTATTGGTCGATACATAAATGTGGTGTTTCTCATTACACCGTCATCATAAATGAAGTAAACACACACACATGGCTGACTTCGGTCACGACTCGTTGTGAATTTAAAAATGAACTCGGATTCATAATTAACATAGAGTTTCAAAAAGTTGAGAACATGTTACATGCTTTCGAATGTCTGGCAGTTGGTACTATTGACCGCTGTAGTATAAGAGAAAGATATATTGCCATAGATTTGTATGTGTCTGTGGATAATCTGTGTATCTGCGATCATAGAGATGTGGATGACATGCGTGGGAAGCTCATGGAGGGCAATTGAGGCTGCCCACTGATCGCTGGCTTCAGTGCGGTCTCAGTAGTAAGGCTGTACTGAAGGTCCAGGCAGTGTAGTGTATTCAGCGTCTGATAAAGAGGCCTGGGCACGAATACTGCCACCGCCACCTTCGTCTGCTGTAGAGAACTGTTCTGTACTGAACAGCGTATCAATGTTTCGCTAGTTCCAAGTTGTTGTACTCAGGTTTCACCTTAATGCATAGCCACAATTGTGTTGCAGACTTTCACTTTGACATAATAATCTCAGCCTTGATATAGTGAAATACTCTTGAAAGTGCACCCAAATCATTTGACCCCTGTATAATGTTGTGGCTGAAACTCCATACAGAAAGAACCACGTACGGTTGTCATGACTTATCTGATTAGGCGAAGCCAGGCACTTAACATCACTGGTCATACCTTCTAATTATACTGGGTCCAATGTTGTTTTATTAGACTCTTGTCTCGGCACGTTAATACAGTTGATCAATTTGAAGTTGAAGCAGGTGGCTGAGTAGAAACTGTCTTAAGAGGTCCTCACTTACTCAAAACTGAAAATTAAAATTTTATGACATGAAGGTTGAATATTATCCGTGATTTTAAGATTTGAAAACAATTCTGTTCTATCCAGTGTTTGGTAACAGCGGGGATAATTTACATTTAAATTTCTAATTAAAACTTTAGTGTTTAAACTATACGGAAACAGAAATTCGTCCCATTCGTCAGTTTGACAATACCATCCAATAAATTGAAGAAAATACAAATGACAGAGTGTATTTGATATTGCAGCTGATACCGCGCACTGCTAATATACCCAAAGTTGACTTTAACGTCATAAATGAAGAACTTCCTCTTTGATCTGAAGTAAAGTGTTTTAGCATTCAAGGACTTAATGGAACGATATTTGTATTTTCTGATATGTAAACATGAACTTCATAGTATGTTAGACATTTCTCGTCAATTAACATGTATATGTCAACTGTCAAGTAGAACATATATTTTAATGTGTAACTCAGACACAGAGTAAATATATGATGTCTAATTTACGATATGAGAGATACATAGCATTCGATGAAAATGTGAAATATCCTATTTATTATAAATCCAAAGACAATGCAAAGGTTCATAAATGATTTTAATTTCATGAATAGAGTTTTCAGATCGTTTTATTTAATCATGATGAAACAGTGGAACAGTTCTTCAATTCGCAGGAATAATACATTGTATCTTCTTAAAATCACATCTTTGATAATAACGAAAGTGAAAGCAGTATTTATTTACGATGAAGGCTTAGTCAAAACGATTTTTTAGAAAAAGAATTAATATCGCCTTGATGTGCTGCTAAATTGAGCCAAAATTGTTTTCATTAGAGGGGCAGTAGCACGTTTTTCGCAAATTTTATTTTTTCAAATTTCAAAATTATAATGATAGTTTATGTCAGTCATATTTACTTTAGAGGGTAAAACATCATATTACACAAACCAATTATACGTAGTGGTAATAACGATGTTGCGTAAACCATGTACACCCATTTTTTAACTTGATTTTTCGAAGAGAGAAGGGTGTTTTACTATTAGTGACATGATTATTCGGATACATTTCATCAACTTATTTCAGCGAAAAAACGTGCTACTGCCCCTGTAAAGCCGTTACAGATCTTACGATAATCTAACCAGTATCTAAATCTTGGGAACTGCATTTAATGTTGTCATTTGAATCTGTCCATTATCACGTTTTGCATCAACATTAAGTGCAGAACAGAAAGATCAAAGTGATCTGTTTAAAGTGATTTGCGTAATAAAACATGTTTAAAAGATAATATTGTCGGTTTATATGGTCTCTGTTTGTGACTAATACAAACTTTATTCGTACACTTAATTAGTTTTATTCAATATGCATTATCAACTTATATTTAAGCTATTATTTTCACTAAAGTACAACATGTAACAAACTATAAACCTATAACCATGATCATACATACTCAATTTCTATAAATAAAGAAACAGTGTTAATTGTGGCTTGGACCAGATAGTACCTTCAATAACCGTATGTTAATGTTAAAAGAACTAAAATGAAAATGCCTTTTGACGCTTCAATCTCCTCTAAGATTCTTAAACGACGATTTCTTAAAACGTGTGTGTCTCAGAAACATGAAAAGATAATGTTTTGAAAATTCATATCTATTTTTGTTTGGTTCTGAACACATTATGTTATCATGTTTCAGTCGTAATTATTACCCTTTGGTTGAAATATCTTGTAATTGTATGGGGACGTTTCTTTTGCACGTGAGTTCATGTTTCTAAAATGTATTTAAAGAATTATCATACACTCTGGAAAAATGTATTGCATGTAGATATTTCTTTAAACATCATATTTATGTAAGTTAATATTTGCAACTTTTTGAAAGAAGAAAACTAAATGCATGTAAATATGTATTATTCTAACCAGACATTATGATAACGTGTGGATCATATATAGAAATTGAGGTTATGAAAATGTGTACGTAGATATACATGTAGTCATGGTCGTATAAAACATGATCATAGACAGTAACAAACATGTTAGTTTTTGCTACAGTGAATTATGTTCAAGAAGACTTCAAGTAAGTTTTACTTCATTTAGAAGTATTTTATCAGAAAAGAACTATTTGAATTGAGTACAAGGCTCCGTAGTGAGATAGTCACACTCAGATGACTCTCATCAAGACACATGAACGCAAATTTGAAATCGTCAAAGAAGTATTTATATTTTGTTTTGGGGTATTTTAACTTAAAATATGTTTTGTACGAATGTTACATGTAGCCACCCGCAACGACAATGAGGAATTATTAACAATGCGATAAAATGTATTGTTTTCATTATACCCCCGACCTATATAGTAATACCAATGATTCGATCTGCCCGTCCTTCCGTCCATCCGAAGACAATTTTTGTCCGATCGATTACAGAAAAACTATCCATCTCATCCTTTTCAAATATGGCACATGTCTTCTTCACCACTAGGACAGGTGCAGTGCAAAATGTGACACGATTTGGTGAATTCTTCAATTTTTTACGATTTTTGTATTTTTTTACTTCGTCATATTCAGAGTTAGAATGAATTAATCTACTTCTGTGTTGTGATTTGTTGACTTTATCATATTCTTTTTCATGTAACTTTCATCAAAAGCTACTTCTGTGTTCTTGTTGATTTTACTATTTTATATTTCCACCGGTTATATTTTGGAAAAAGTTACATTTTCTTTCCTTTCAGCCAATAAACTGCTGTGTATCGCTCACTGTGCCTACAGGGATGTGTTTCCATATACCTGTTGTTTCAAGTCACTCGAATGAATCATTATGATGGATTAATTTCCAAAATAAAGTTGAAATCAGTGGTCATGGCAGTAGTGTATTATGTAACCCCTACCTTTTCAAGTTACTATTATTCCTACTTTTACTTAAACCACCTTTCTTACATGAAGAGACTTGTCCTACCCTTTTCACAATTAGTTTAATCTTAGCAATAAATTTCATAGCTTATCAATCCTTAGGTGTGCAGACACCTCTCTATATAAGTAAAATAAAAATGTCAAACTTTAGCAGTCAGTGGTATTAGTGAGCAACGCTCACTTTTTTGCTTGTTACAGATTATTATTATTATTAATTGATACAGAGGTTATAACACTCCGGAGGTTTGGGATAACCTTATCATGCATTGGACACAAGTTCAAGTATTCATCTGTATGTAGGATTACGAACTATCTTGAGGTATATTTGTGTGCGAAGTATGTCAGTGAATTGTGAAAACAAAGAAATCGAAATCTATCAAAAAAGTATCAAAATACGAAGTGTGTGTATATATATATATATATATATATATATATATATATATATATATATATATATATATATATATGGAAAAGATAATGGATTTAGAAGTAGAAACCATCCATTTTAATGGCGAGCGCTTTCAGCTACACAGCCTCTTCAGGCCATACATAACGGATAATACGTTGTCAGGTTACTTTATATTTTTTGATATATGATATATAAAAGCTAAATATTACAGTGTGATTAGTTTACATTCAACTTTATATTTCACGGTTGAAATATTTTATGATATCACCTTAAAGCCACTTTTGTAAACACTCAAACATAACTCTTATGCTACATTACTGCTAAAACAGTTTTATAATATTTTGATAAAATTATTCATAATGTGGTAATGTGTCGGTGTAGCACTGAAACGAAATGCCCATTATAATTATTGGCTTATACCCCTTCACTGGTTTCCTCTGTGCAAAACTATTTGAGAGTCCCCAGGGCGTCTACTTTTTCGAAACTTGTTTCATGTGATTCGGACATCTTAAATCTACCGATGGTGATGTCTAAATGGAAATTTATAATTGAAGTAAATGGATCTTCACAATTAAATGCGACGTCAGCACTGTAACACTGTAACACTGTAACATTTGACAGCATTTCAGCAAGGCCATTTAAGGAAATCGGTCGACTGCTTTGGTAGGAACATTTTTCGCCTAAACTTAGCTTTACGTTATCCTAGGAGACCAGTTGATGTGGTTGATCTTGATAATTATTTCATTTACTTATCATACACTATATACATATGTCTTTACGTATTAAATTCTTAAAAGACTTTCTAGAAGTTGATAGTATAGAGAAGACAAGAACTTTATGGATCGTCAGTTCCTTTATGTTAACTCCGGTTTAGATTCTTGTACCGTTTTCTAGCTAGATTGTGATGAAACATTGCCATTGTAAAGAGGTTAAACATTCACAAAATCTTTGCTGGCTATCTTCTGTAAATACATAATTGAAATTAATTTCTACTGTAGTCAGTTTGAGTTTCTTAGTTCTAACAATTATTTATCCTTTCATTTCTTGTCGTTATTACTCTGTACTGAGATAGTCAACCTCTCGTTCATCTTAGTTTGCAAAGGAAACTAATAGGTCGAGAACCTTAGAACCAATGAAAAGGTGCCTTACAACAAGCTAAGGTCAATCTTCAACGAATTTTACTTGTTATAACTGTCTTACACTTTGGATATTCAACCAATCAAATGGCTTGTTTCAATAATCGCATGTGAAGGCATTTCTATTGATAATGTTTTCATAACAACTTTGAATACTTTTCCTGACGAAAAGGCCAGAGGTATGAAGTATTGATTTCAAGTTTTATAAATTTCCAAGCAAATGGGAAAACCCTTAAGATTATCTCGCCAACCTCTAAGTTACAAGAAGCGATATCGATTCTCCGTTTCAAGTCATTACTGAACCGGTGACCAAGATTACTTCATACCAATCGAATATTAATCTAACCTGTCAATCACTATGTTGTCTTCATGGTACTTAATCTAATTGCATGTTAATTCACGTAAATAATATGAGATGCATTCCCATGTATGTACGAAAGTAGCTTCATTTTTCATTTTTGTTAATCCCATCTCTGTAGATCTCCGACTTCATCACGGTCACTTACATTGTCCATCCATTTTATATCCTTTTTGGTTTGTCTCTCTTATTACTTCTGATGTAAATATTGTTGGTTTAATGATTGGTTTTGCATTACCCGTAGCGTTATTCTCTGAATTTCATTGTTTATCAAGGTGTAAACATATAGCGAAACATCCCTCTTTTAAATAAAGACGTCAATCACCCACTTAACTTAAATAAATTGTTATGTCTGTCCTTAAAGGAAAGTCACCTTGTAATCAAATTGCTGAATGACATATCAATCACAGACTATCCGCGTTTCTTTGAGCCAGTAAAATAAACTGGACATGCAGCTTTGTCAACAATAACTCATTTTTAAACTATTGTCAAGAATGTTTTTGAACCGTTTGCGAGAACTTTTGAAGAACAGTCAATGAATATTTACTAAGGCTGAACTAGGATATATGGTAAGTTGAAGTAAGATAGAATGTAATGAAGGAGTTTCCTCTTCATTGCATATTCATCTCAGAAGGAAGTCGAGCTGATTGTGATAGTTTAGTAAGTCTGTTCATCATTGACGGAGGACATGTTTCACACGCTCCTCTTCACAGAATCAATCATTTCTTCAATTTGCAGACGGAAGTTATGTCTGCATACAGTTACAGTACATGGGAAGTCATAGCAATGGAAGAGCTTGCAGAGGTCATTAATCAAGAAGCGAGTGAATGGATGTTGAGCTCTGATTTATTGGTATTTATTGAATCATGTCATTCTGTCAAAGCTACACATACATGTAGCAAAATACTTTCAAACCAAGGATATACATCAAGGGACTAGTATGTGCACATCAATTTCATATGAAATAAACATCTACATCCAACATCTACCAAAGACTACATTGATGTCTGAAAATAGTAATATATAAGCAACTTGATTTTACCCGAATAATTATTATTATTATTATTATTATTATTATTATTATTATTATTATTATTATTCTTGTATAGCACTAAAATCTCCTCAATTGGCCTCAGTGCGTTTCTGTACATGTACCCTGACATAATTATAATTTCAGAGTTGCCGTAACCGCTACGAGAAATCTTGTAGGTCAGTAAACCCGTCACTCTCATTTCAATCAGATCAAACTTCCACTCGTATGTTAGAAGACGAAATGGCATGTGTATATCTTATTTTGCATCAAAACGTGACGCTCAGTTGTAAGAACCAACTGACACGTCAACTGACACGTTGTTCTGATTGATTGTGACCTAATAAGGTACGTATGTACGAGGTATGGTAGCACATTTTATCTGCATTCATCGAGAAATGGCAGTAGGTTTTTGTGAGCTCTCGTCCAATCAGAAACGCGGAAATTAGTGTAACAAAACCATTTTGTAATTATACACCCGTAAATTAGACAGCGATTGGTACAGTTTGGTTGACCGAGTGCAGTGCCGATGAAATACCTTGCCCATGGTTATACTAGAGGACAGAGGTTATACTAGATCACAATTGTTAGGTGCCTCCCCCTGAATTGGAACAGCTGTGCTTCACGATACATGAACACTTTATTAGTGGTCCTCTGTAATTGTCACAAACCTACACCAACTTTGCACTTATATAATCAATATAATCCATCGTCACTTCAGTTTACTTTACAAAAAGGACCCGGTTTATACAATAAATAATGAAGTCAATACAACTGATTGTGTTTTATATATTGCATACTGATCAAATCAAACTATGGTTTTATCATTCAGGGATATAAGGGAAATGCTTTAGAATGTTCAGATAGGCAAACGTTGAGTTCATGAAGTTATAATTGTGAATGAACACAAAATGAGTAGCAGCACTCTATACACTTTACCCTTACTTTGACGGAATCCTGTCATTGTTGATTTTGTAATGGTAATGAAATATTTTTCAGGTTTATTATTTGCATTAAATAGAGTCATATCATATGTTCATCGGACCTGTATAAATCGATGCGATTCCCACTATGAAGGCTACATAGTACTTCTGCGTGTGAGTAAAGTCACTATTGATTTGGAAACATCAGTGACAATACATGCTGTACAATCATCTGAAAATTGAAAGGGGATAAGAATCGTGATCAGAGAGATGATGCATGATTTATTATCAATTGTCTGTGTGTGCATATATTGTATGGAATCAACGTTTGGGCACTTAAAGAGATTATAATGTTAATTGATATGGATGAACTTGTAAAGCGAATCGGTAAACAAATCTTTGAACTCATTTTTGGTTAGTTTTACGTTAACATGAGCCAAGTGTTTTAGTCTTATTCGTGTTGTAACTTGTTAACAACGATTTTCCCTTGATTTAAGTGTTCCCGAAGTAATATCTATGTTGGTTTGAACATGAATGACAACACATTATCTTGTGTTAAGTTCGGTTGTAGTGGTGTACCCGAAGTGTTATCTGATTTATGATTGTTTGATCTGAGAGTCTGGAATGCGAATATAGAAGTCGGATACCATGGTGAACTCCTGGGCAAGTTGCTTTATTTTCACATAAATTAAAACAACAAATACACAATCGCTCTGTTTAAGTCGTACATTATTATACGTTCAGTCATCCCATTTGCATAAATAGTTTCAATGCAAATTGTAGTTCAGACGTATTTCTTAAATTACTTTGTAATCGATGCATTGAATTAAAATCCACTCCGATGCATTAATGTCGCAACGGATTTATGTTCAATGTAAATGAAACATTATGTTGATATACCTCAGATGAACAAACGATTCCAATGAACATGGAATGGTATTTAAAAAGTAAGTATGTCCTATATCACTGGTTGTCGTCAATGAAGAGCACATGTAACCGTTAAATAGACACGTTCATGTTTATTTTACGATCAACATAAATATGAAGTTATTCCTTCTTGATAATGTAAAACAAATAAAACATAGATGACTTCTTAATATGTCTTGACGTTTATTAAAGCATATGTTAAACAAGACCAACTACGTATTTAAGTTCCAAATATAACATTGTCCATGTTCAAGCAAAATGAATTTATATATTAAATATAACAAAGAATACTATTAATTATAGGTGATATGTGTCATTGAAGCTACAACGCCAGTAAAATAAGTAAGAAGTGTTTTATTCGTAAATGAGATACATATGCTACCATATTCTGTAACAACTAGACATGAATTGTAATGCAATAGCCCTAAGCTATTTTTGTATCGTACCATGATCAAATACATCTGATTTCTTTTATAATATTTAATTAATAGAAACCAAATGAGGTATGTACTTTTTTTTATGGCAATTTATTTTGCTTCTCAATTAAAATTATATCCAGCCATATTTCATCAATCGATTTAATAATTTTAATGGATTTATTCAAGTTCAATTTTAAAATAAGGCATAAGGATAGAAAGATAGATAAACACATACATATCAACATAAAGTTATACCATGATGCCAATAGCAATAAAATATATATTCAGAGAACATGGCTTCAGTCTATCTTTGAGATAAGTACACGTATTTGTACATGACATTTTATTTTCTGTTCTCACATGGTATATATTCTTTAAGACTGTTTTCATGTTGTTCCATCCTTATGATTTTGCCTACAAGACAACTTCAATCATCGTATCCCGCTATAAATAACCAAATTTCTAATTCAAGCAATGTCAATGAGCAACAATCAAATTTAAAACAACTGCATTTCAACAAAATAAATGCTATATCTAGCTTTGAAAATCTGGACCCATATTTTCGAAGCTCTCTTAACGCTTAACGCTAGATGTAAGTACCATACATTAACATTGACGTACGACTATCTTAGCACTAAGACAGCTTCGAAAATATGGACCCTGGTCGTCGGCAATACGAGGCAGAAGGTCATCATGGTATTGAAGAAGGTAAAACATCATTATGAAACAGGTTTTAGGACTAAAATTATAAGCCAATTTAAATATCATGCAGAGATGTGGTGTGTTTTTTCTTCTGCAACTTTTCTTCTAAGACAACAACTACGGCTGTGTGCCTTGCAATGAAATTGGGAATAATATAAAAGAATCGTTCGAGGCTTATTAATTACATTATTTTAATTTATGTTCTACACTGGATATCTTGTAATTTCAATCTGACACTGAAACTGTATCATTTTTGTTTAAATGGCAATAAATTGTGACTAAATGTCGAATGTAAGAAAATAGTTAAGTAATATTATGTTTATCATTAATCAGAAATCTATATTTCAGTTTCCTATATATTTGTGCAAAGCTTAAACCATATAGCTTCTTCAATGACTTTAATCATGATTGTGAAAAGGTTAAGGACTGTTATACATATTAAAATGTAGTTTATTACCTCATATCTAGTGACTGAATCCTATCTTGAATATTCTAAATGAATTTATATGCACCATTTTTAAACATTAACGGAACGGATTTATACTTAGAAATGGAAACAAGAACCTTGCAACACTAATTTCATTACATTTGATATCAATGATTCCCATATGATACGGCATAACTTACATCTGAATTGATGTGAATTTGCATCAATGACTTTCAGCTTATTTTAATGCGGGAATGTATGTGAATGTTACTAAACCATCCATTTACCGTATTCATAATATGCACTTATTTAGCATTTACAGTTCATATTGTAAACATCGTCAAATAGTGTCTCTTGGAATATGTGTTTATTGTTCGAATGGCTCATTTCTTCACTGAATAAAATGTATCACTAAAACTCTTTAATTTCATCTGATAATGGAATAAATTAAGGGTGTGATAGCGACAGCTTAAACATCACACCTGCTAGATTGGACACTTTTGCAGATAGAATGATTATTCGGTGTAAATAACGTTGATCAATGTGGTAGAGGTGCGGGACCATTTGCCCTTTGCAAATTATGTATGCTGCGTACATAAGTTGGTTTATTAATATGGTAATTACATATAAGCTCAATTTACCGTTTTGTAGATTATAAGTGAACATAGTTTTACCGATACATCATTTAACATTTTGGCATGAACAAAGCTTTACTGTCTGTGTTCTTCTTTTCACATGTAATCTTTTGACATATGTTACCAATAAAAGAAAAACTAATTTCCTTTTGGAATAAGACTTATTTATGGTTGACTTAGTCTCTTGTCCTGTCAATGTGATGACATCCTTAACCTTCAATAAGATAATTATATCGTACAAAGAGTATTTTTTGTATCGTGCTGTGTTATACTTCCGTTAATCCATGTTCTTCCTTCAACAGAGAAATGGTAAACCTTTGAAAATTAATAACGAAATGTCCAGACCATCTGGATCATGAACTGAAGCAAGTATGTCAGATATGATACATTACAGTTTAATTAACAATATCATATGGTATGGCATTCAATCTGAAGGTAACATGGTACGAGTTTCACATATAGAATACTTCAAAGTTTATACAACTGCCATTGGAATTATGCCAAAAGTCAGGTTTATTATGGTTTGAGGAGAACTTTGCAACAAAGGGAGTGAAGAAGTATACTTTGTTTATTTACCGCTTTATCAACACTCTGTAATGAAGTATTCGTTGTTTGTTTTTATGTTTTTATCTTCATATATATTATGTTTACTTTTACTTATCACTTATTTGTTAATGTGCAAAAACAATGCTCAGAGAATGCTCCAATAATGTAATTAAGTCATTTTATTTTATATAACAAGAGTAGACTAGACATTAACCAGTTTAGCTCCATTTGATGGACTTCTTGATTCTCCGCTATCGTTGGAAAGTACACATGTAGTAATCATCCGAAGAAATCAATTTCAATGATTTTTATGATTGAAATAATTATGTGAAGTCTTTGTTAGTTAAAGCATTCAACAGTAATTTGATAATACAATGTTTAATTAGTTTCTAGTATAAACCCTGATTTGACATTTACTTTAAACAAACGTTTACTATTATATCCATCGTCACTACAAATGTCATCAGAGCCAAGGTTAAATGTCACAATTATGTACATATTGTAGAAAGTTGTAAGGATTAACGGCACGTGTAGTTAGTTCCAAGGCACTTACCTGTAACATGTGAAGACTTAGGCCCAGTCTTTTAATATCCCTATTTTAACACTGACACCACATGCAATTTCTTGTCTACTGAACGCAAGGCAAGCCTCTGTTTCATCAGATGATATCGAGTTCAGTTTTCTAATGAGTAATTTTTAGTCAAATAGGTGTATGTGCCAGTTTTATGTTTATTCCAAACCGATGATGGACAGTCGCCACAGATTGTTTGCAGAACAATTATAGAGATCGTTAAGGTTTCTGTATCATCTAAAACATTTTATAATGCGATGTATATTTGAATTTTTATAATATCAATAGTGCTGAAATATACATATTACTAATCTCTATATCATACAATGTAAACTAAGGATTTTAAGGCAAATCTGATTATAGTTAGAAAAGTAATTTAGATTTTGGGCCGTAACGTCATTGACAGAACGCCAAGGTGAAGGTCATTTTGTCGGATATCTATTGCTGCGGGTTTCCTGAAAATAGTCCTTTGTGAATTAACTACCTAACTATTTACAAACTATTTACATGACGAATGCGGCTATTGAAAATATGTTAACATTACATCGGTGAACTCCATGAATATGTTTTAGTCAGTTAAAATTTCATTGGCCATTTGGCCAGGTGCATGCATAACGCAGCTAGAACAAGGGAGGTAACTGTAGTTCCAATGTCTTAAAAGATGTTTTACGTGAACAATTCCATTCGTCTTGCTGAAAATCGAAATATCAGACTATGAGGCAATTATCTGCGAAGTGGAGTATTGACGAAGGCTATATGGTATGTTCATCATTCAAAGTGATATGCTAAGTTGTTATTTAGAAACGAGCACTCTACCACAACTAGTATTGCAGTTAAATTGAAGCTCATTATTAAGAGACCATACAGTATAATCTTTGCATGTTGTAGGGGTTTTTAATTTATGATTGTGAGAAACTTAGGCCGACTGGTTTACTATGTCAAATGAAAATATAAATGTTTAGTGTCATATAGGCATTTTTATGACATCATTGACACAGAAAACTCCTAATAAATGTCGGTGACGTTAACGATAGATTTTTCGGGAGTAGTTTGTCTTGATTTGTATAATGTTAACATATTATGTTTAATTTGCAAACCAAGTGCATCAGAGCATGTTTATTGTATGATTAAGACCATTATCAAGCAAATAAAAACCATTTATTAAGTAAAAAGTAAATAAAAATATATAACTCTATAGCGGCGATACAGTGATTATTGATAAAAACCGTTTTGGCTGTTCCAGATACGACCATTAAATGAAAACTGTCAAGTGCTGATAGCTAACTGTCGGTTTACCATTATAGCATTATAAAACATGATTTCATAACGGAATATTCCAATGGCATTATTTAATGGAAATTTTACTCATTTAATTTTTTTAATCTATGAAATTCTACTGAAATATGTCCTTCTTACAATTCAACACACCCTGTCAACTTTAAAGAAGACAATAACAGTAACGAATTTTAATTCTAAAGCATTTATGTATATGTTATATTTGCATATATTTTCGCATGATAAAACTATACCAGGCATTAAAAGTTGACTGATAATGGGAAACATAAATAATATATGTTTTGAGAAGCAGTTGCAGTTAATATATGCAACTTATTTTGAACTGTGTCTCTAAACAGAAATGGTGTTTATACAACACAGGAACCGTTTAATAATCTTTATATCGTGTGAATTTAACACCTGTATAAACGTGTAGACATTCATTCTGGATTCGGATCTATCATTACTGTTTGGTAACTGTGCAACTAACGCAGCGTGTGCATCTTGCTTTGAATGCATCAAGTTAAATTGGTACTGTTTTATCTTTGAGCCATTAAAGAGCCTTTGAGAATGTTATTTGATTTGACTTGTTTCCAAAATCGAACAACAGCCTTTTACAGGAGCAGAATTCAAGTTACACGTCTCAAATAAAATGCACTGTAGTTATATGGCCTGTTAAATATTTCCAACTACATCTGTGTTTCTGTCTGTTATAGGTATGCTTCCAAAATAACGTTTGACTAACAGAGTCATTGTCCGGGTTTCGAACTCAAATCGCGACTTTCACTCTCATATTGTCCTTATACAGGGTGAACGTGCTTTTAATTGATAATGTTTAGCAACAGTCAGTACAATCTGATAAAATAACACCATTTATAACTTTTAACATCAATTGACTCTAACACTATACTCAATGGCACTTCGAATCCTTTGAACCTGTGAACATTTAGATTAGATGATCCAGATGCATGAATTTGAACCAAGAGGAGCATCTGAAATGGGGAAATGTGAATGCCGCTAAGTGTGCTAGGGGATTCAAGCACTGTTATGCTGTAATAAGCGTAGAATAATGATTCCTAATTAATAATAATAGTCATAAATCATTTTCAAATGCTAATGTTCTCAATTATTGTTATGATGACAGATTCGCAACTAACAATATTTCAGTTCATGAAGTAAATTGATAATGATTTATTTATCATTATTGAAGATTTGTGTTACACTGTGCGATCATCTATTAGAACGGATACGCTGCTATGACGTTAATATGGCCGTTGAGCAATATGATTAATGCTAGGATAGATTTCATATCATTCATCATTGTAAATTGGGTAATTTGCACCTTATGAAATGAGGAAACAGAGAAAACACATGCTATGTGACATCGATCCAGACGTTAATTGACAGGAAGGCCAAACATTTGAAGAACGAATACAAATGTGATTAGTCTATTATCAAAAATTACAGAAAGCAGAGCTTAACCAAAATGACAATCAACGATAGCTTACTGTGTTCAAAGTGCCTTCTATCTGTAAATGACCAAGAACATAATTATTCTATTCTTCGTCATTTTCAAATCATCAATATATTGTGTAGCTAATCCTTGTGAATTATCGCTTACTGCTGTTCTCATATTTCAATAGTGTGATGAGCTATGGTTCGGATTGATATTCAATCAATTACAGAGTGACTCTCACATTGACTGAGGGATTGATTTGATTTACTTTATAATAAGCTTTCAAACCTCGACTAAAAGCTGAAGAAAGTTTGAATATAGTTTGAGAAACAATATTATCTTAATGTCTATGACAATGAGTACATTAGGTCCGTTAAGAAATATTTAACCTCAATTACAGGAGAGAATAAATGTAACAACTTAATGTAGCGTCTTATCATTTCATTATGATGATCAATACAGTTCCTGTCTGAAATCGTATGTACAGATTTGATGCTTTACAAAAGTTATTTGGACTCATTTGAAGTAATCATATGAGTAGTGGTCCAGGTTAAATGTTGTCGTGATATCGGCGTTGTAATTGTACTGTGTAACCCTTTTAACTGTTTATAAAAAAATAAATTACAATGTGCAACGACATGTACACATCTCGGACAATGATTGATCCATTAACACATACACCTTAGCATTCAGTGAATGGAATTGTATAATGGTGATTTCATACACATTAGCTTCGTTTCTATCTGTCAACAATAGAACACGTGATAAGTGGATGACATAAGGTAGTTGACACATTGAGCGTATGAATTTTAAATCAAACAACTGCCATCAAATTAATCAAATGTTCAATCGCATCAGAATGTTGTTTACAAGCTGGTGTTTTCATTAAAATTTAAAAAATACTCAACATAAAATAATAATATAAAAACTGTTTATCTTACACTGCAATTCATAACAGTTAGATATCGTTCTCAAGCTTGTGATCTTAGTCGGATGACATAATGCATCATTTGGTTGTAATTGTATTTGTTGTCCCCCGCCGCAACGCGGAACGGGGGACTATGTATTCAGCGGCGTCCGTCCGTCCGTACGTCCGTACGTCACATTTCTTGTTTACGCGATATCTTATGAAGCTTTGCATCCAAAGTCTTCAAATTTCATGTCTGCCTACATTGTGGGAAGACGCAGACACCAGTCAATTTTGGTGACCTTCGTCTTATTTTCAAGGTCACCACGACACTTTGACCACTTTTTGAACTCTTGTTTACGCGATATCTCATGAAGCGTTGCATCCAAAGTCTTCAAATTTGGTTTCTGCCTACATTGGGGAAAGACACAAACACCAGTTTATTTTGGTGACCTTGACCTTATTTTCAAGGTCACCGCAACACTTTGAGCACTTTTCTAACTCTTGTTAACGTGATATATATCTTTACCAGTTGGACTCAAAGTCTTCAAATTTGGTGTCAGTCTACACTGGGGGATGACGCAGATACCAGGGGATTTTGGTAACCTTGACCTTATTTTCAAAGTCACTACAACACTTTGACCACTTTTCGAACTCTTGTTATCACCATTTATTATGACCAATTGGACCAAATGTTTTCAAATTTGGTGTCAGTCTACATTGGAGGATGACGCAGATGCCAGTCGATTTGGTGACCTTGACCTTATTTTCAAGGTCACCACAACACTTTGACCACTTTTAGAACTTTGACCACTTTTAGAACTTATTAACACGATATATCATGAACCCAAGTAGCTCCAATGATGTGTCTTACTAGCTCAATGTCACCGGCGGGGGACATTGCCATGTTAGTGGCAAACACTTGTTTCATCTGTATTCATGGCCTTTTCGACAGCATTGTCTAACATATTTATAAGAGAGGTGAGGTGAGGTGTGAGTTGGGTTTAACGCCGCTTTCAAGAGTATTTCACTTATATCGCGGCTGCTAGTATTATTGCAGGGAGGAAGTCATGTGGCTATGCGTAGCGGTGAAACCGGCGAGCATCGACTGGAATAAGCGAAACATGGGTGGTACTACGCTGAATTTCAATGTAGCAGTGCACCCAAACCTTACCGCCTTTCGGTTCTCTACTGCAGACAAAGTTGTCGATTCGAGCCCCGGACCTCTTGATCCGAAGCCGAACGAGCTAACCACTGCGCTATCCCGACCCCAAGAGATTTGATGTACAAAACGGTTACGGCTTTGTTTCATGTGATCACAATGTTCCGTGTTTTGCTATCACATCTCATGTTTCATAATTTACACCAAGAATAAAAGATGTGTATTTACAATCATGGTCGGAATCATTACTTCTGTCATCTTATTTTTTATTCTACTACCGATGGCAATTAGATATATGCTTCGAAGATAAGATAACAACATTCTATCACCTGATTTCGTTAGACTTCCCATAAAATATTTATTGAAACTGGCAGAAATCTAGATATATCAAGAGAAGACAAAACATACACATTATGTAGCTTTAGCTATCGAGAAAGAATTACATTTTCTTTTCAAACATATTTCAGTGTTAAAGAAATGTTTCGTTTCTCGAAATAGTTTTGGTATTGAATGATGACACTCACAAAGACAACATACTTCACAATCCCATAATTATACCTACATGGTTTAACTTGTTTCACCAATCAACGCCTATCAGCTTCATTCACCATCCAACAACTTCAAAGCCACTCGCATCAACCATTGGCCTCCAATAAACTGTACGTATTGTTTGTTTTATAATTTCAATAAAGACAATTGACCTCCCTCGTTTTATTATTTGTGTTTATTAACATCCTCTAAAAGCCTACGGGCCATTGTTCATTCACCACTTGAGGACTTACCCCCTCATGTTTGTAATACAAATCCCCATTATATACCATTCGCATGCATGATAATGTCCCAGATTGTGTTTCCTCTCCATTGTTTTGTTTGTTATAAAAATGTATCATATTTTGTTATTTCCTTACATTCCACCCGATGAAGGAGTGAGCATGTACTTGTCCATTGTAAAAATCAGAACATATAGAATTTCTTTAACAAAATTTAGATGTTCAAACCATAACTTAATGATAGAAGAAGGTAGAAATTTAGGACTCTTAAGAGATGAAAGACTAACAGCTGCAGCAACCGTCCTTACCAGACATACCAAACAACGCAAGAGAAAAAATTATTTTTATACTTGGAAAATAATTGTAAAGGCCTTTTCTTGTTTTAAGTTTACCTTATTTCATTAACTTGTTTCTGCGTCCAGCTTTTGCTTGCATTGTACTGGAGCGGCGGTAAAATAAGCCTATGGCTTGTTCGCCAATCCAGATTTTTTTTGGGAAATAAAAGTATGTTTAAACCAGATGAAAGACTTTGCCCGTTTTGTAGTATCCCATGCATTGAGACAGAATATCATTTCTGTATGATCTGTCCATTTTTCAAAGACTTATGAACTACTTTACCTAACTATTACACAGAAATTCCGTGTTATGATAATTTTATCCAATTGTTATGATCATTTAATGCTGATGGTGTTAATAATTTAGCGAAATTTATTAATTAATTTTCCTTGCTATGAAAAAAACTACGACTACTATATGCAATGTATAATGGGCCGGACTCGTCACTGAATCTCTCTCTCTCTCTCTATCTCTCGAATTACTTATTCCGGTGGCGCTGCGGGCATGACAAGTCACTAGCTAAGCTCGCTCTCCAAAACCCATTGAAATAGTAAAATAAAATGTCAACAAAGAAAAACACAAAAGGTAGGCAACATCACGATGCTCAGGTTAACCCTGATACAGCCATTAGCGACGACGGCGTCCTGACCAGGTCCCGTATAAGCTCTGAGAGACCGACTGGCCCGATAACGACACAGACCACGCCGTCCGCCATTACACCGACCGACACGTAAAGCGTTATGAAGACTTTCATAACCCAGTCCCTCAAGTGTCAGACGGTCGAACTTGTGGACAGAATAGAAGGTATGTCAACTGAAATAAAGGATTTAAACGTCAAAACGTCAGACATCCGCAAAGCAGTAAATTACAACGCCGAACAAATAGAACAAAACGTGAGTGATATTCGGAAACTGAAGTCAGACATGGCCAAAATGAAAAATGACTTTGAGAGAAAACTATTAACCCAGGAAATGTATTCGAGGAAGTGCAACCTCCTCATCTACGGAGTCAAGGACAATAAAGACCCACTCGACGGCGTCAAGGAGGTATTTACAGCCCTTGGGGTAGCGCACGTTGAATCCATCCTCTTTGTTAATGTGCACAGACTCCCCCGAACAAGCACTGACCCAACGAATTTTAGACCAAACATGCCCAAGCCAATCGTTGTAAAGTTTGTTCTGGCATCCGACAGACAACGAGTTTTCAACGCTGCAATGAGAGGTTCGTCCTGTCTTCGAGACAACAAAATAAGCGTTCGAACGGATCTCCCTGTTGTTTTGAAAAAGATGAGGGGGCGACTCGCCAATAAAGCTTACGAACTTCGTAAAACTGAAAGAGTTCAGACCAGAATTCAAGAACGGGGGATCGAACTCACACTCCAGATCAGGAACAACGCACAGGATACGTGGAGGACAATCGATGTCGACTTCTAACTTGAATCAAAAGCCCAAGACATAACACTCTATTTTGTGTGTTAATCTGTCAGCGACCCAGGCGGCCCGCTGCAGTGACAGCTTCAAATAGAATGTTAGGACGTTTACAATATTATGTTTTATTTCTACCGTTTCTATTTGTAACTTTTTCTGTTTAAGACAGCCTACAATATCCTTCATAATTGGACATCTTAACGAACTGTCATTAGTGTGTGATCGGGATAGCAACGAGCATCAAAATTTAACATCCGTGCGAGCAGACCCAGCTCTCAGCGTAGTTTGTTTACAAACTCCGTCCACGTGCTTATTTATTTTTAGATGGCATTCGCTGCGGGATTCAATAACCGGATGTTGTTACGAGTGTACGATGTGATGTGTACTTTATGAAATGTGAGTGACAGTAAGTCATTAGTTTAAACACAACAAAGACTATGTGTGTATTATTTTTTATGAAAGGACATTAATTTGTTGATTTCGCTTACTTCATATATATCTTTCATATATTATTCCGATACATATTGCTGATATCAAATAATTTCGGCATGGCAACATGGCACGAAGGAATGCGAATTTTATTATATTTTCCCGATATAGTCTACGGAACTGAAATACTACCCTTTGTTGGACTAGTTTATATTGATCTAGATCATAAACTTAACTTATTTCAAATAAGTTCCATGTACTATGGCATATTTGATTCACTATTTTCAGGGTTTGGTGAACATTGCAGCAGCATGTCACCCTTTTCTTTGCTTTTATTCTTGTTTTCTTTTTTCTGTTCTTTTTATACCCCTTTCTCTGAAAAACATGTTCCCATGTATTGTAGCCTTCCCATATGTTATACATCAGTCAACATTTACTTGCTAGTAAATGTACAATCCTTTCAATTCATGATACATTTTGATGATTCATCCTCTGCAATTGTCACTATGAACCAAACCAATTATTGCCTTGCCACAAAATTATTAGTAATCATATATATCCTTTTCTAGTCCAAGATGACTATAGATAATATCAAAAAAATAAAAATGATCTCAGCTAATTGTAGAGGATTAGGAGATAAAAATAAAAGAAAAGAAGTTATGAATATTTTTAGAAAGAAATGTTATTCAGTGATTTGCCTACAAGACATTCATTTAGCTAAAGATGACATAAATATAATGAAAAATGAATGGGGTTTACAAAGTATTATAGCACCATTCAGATCTAATGCCAGGGGAGTGGCCATACTCTTTAATAATGATATAGATCTTACTATTCACAGAACAATTGAAGATGAAAATGGCAATTTTATTATTGCAGATATCATTGAAAAAATATCCTCCCTTGACAATGATTCATTAGTAATTGTAGGAGATTGGAACCTTGTTTTGGACCCCTCAATTGATTTAGAAAATTATAATCATGTAAACAACCCTAAATCAAGAGATATTGTAATAGAATATTTGCAAAATAACAACCTAAGTGATGTATGGAGGGAATTGAACAAAAATACAAAAAAATACACATGGTGGAGAACAAATCCAAGAAAACAAGCTAAATAAGATTTTTTCCTAATTTCACAAGATATTTTTGACATAACATTGCATTCTGATATCTTACCAGGCTACAAAACAGACCATTCAGCTATATCTTTATCTCTTTCCAACACTATCAATAAAACAAGAGGTAAGGACTATTTTAAATTTAATACTTCTTTACTCCTGCACTCAGAATACACTAATTTGATTAAGACATTACTAAAGGAAACCATAGAAGAATATGCTGAAAATGACACATCTGAAACCAATATTATTGATTACAACAAAGATAATATTAAACTAACAATAAGTGATACTCTATTCCTGGAGACTTTTCTTATGAAAGCTAGAGGCAAAACAATCTCTTTTGCATCTTTTTTAAAAAAAGATAAGAAAAATAAGACTATAGAATTGGAAACAAAAATTAAAGATTGTGAAGATGATATTAGAAAAAAAATTCAAAATATAAATGAAGCTATGCTCACAGAACTCTCAAAGTATAAGATGGAATTAGAACAGATAAAAGAGGAGGAACAAAGAGCAATTCAGATTAGAAATAGAATAACATGGTACGAAGAGGGAGAGAAACCGACAAAATATTTTTCTAATTTAGAAAATAGAACTTTTGTCAGCAAATCTATTAATAAGATTGTAACAGAAAAAAATGAAATGATTACAGATAGCGCGGCTATCTTAGAACAGCTAAGAAATTTTTATAAATCACTTTATTCATCAAATGACAACTTAGAAGAAAATATTGATTTACATGATATCGAAACACCAAGAATCAATGATGAATTAAGAGATGAACTTGAAAAAGAAATTGACATGGAAGAAATCACCTTTGCAACTAGAAATATGAAAAACAATAAAAGCCCGGGTATTGATGGGTTCCCAATAGATTTCTTTAAATTTTTCTGGAAATATCTCAAAATATGGATTTACAGATTTGTTAATGATGTTACAACTAATAATGATCTATCTTTGACAATGAAGAGAGGTGTCATTACATGCATACCTAAAGCTAATAAAGACAGAACTATTTTGAAAAATTGGAGACCAATTACTCTTTTAAATGCTCTCTACAAAGTTATAAGTGCATGTATAACAAACCGTCTAAAAAAGACTTTGGACTATCTCATACATGATAATCAAACCGGTTTTATTCCAGGTAGAACTATCAGTGAAAACACAAGGTTATTGTATGATGTAATGTTTGAAACCAAAAAAAGAAATACACATGGATTACTTATTCTTATTGACTTTGAAAAAGCATTCGATACAGTATCAAAAGATTTTATCAATATCGTGCTAATATCGTTTGGTTTCGGTCCTCAAATTATTAACTGGATAAATGTACTAACCTATCGCACAACTTCCTGTGTGATACAAAATGGTAACTTATCTGAATTCTTTGATAATGAAAGGGGTTGTAGACAGGGTGATCCCATATCACCATATCTCTTCTTATTTGTAGCAGAAATCTTGGGGTGTATGATAAGAAATAATTAAAAAAATCAAAGGTATAGTTATTGATGATAAAGAATATAAGTTAGGTCAATATGCTGATGATACTTAACTTTTTCTTGATGGGACAGAGGATAGCTTATATGCTGCAACTGAAACTATCAACACTTTTTATCAAATGTCAGGTTTAAAAATAAATATAGAAAAGACTAAAGCAATTTGGATTGGTTCAATGGCAGGCAAAACAGAAACCCTATGTGATGATTTGAAAATAGAACGGCATAATGGAGAGTTTGAAGTGCTGGGAATCAAATTCACTCCTAATTCACGCATAAGTATTTACCAAAGAAATATATTAAAGACTTCGAAAGGCTCTAGACTATTTTATGATAAGCTTATTTCCACAAATGATAAACTTGTCATCTGTGTTAAATGGGATAACACATTTCCTGATTGTGATTTTAACTGGCACAATGTTTTTAGCTTTTATAGGTATAGATTGAAAGATCTCAAATTACTGGACTTCCAATACAAATTTTTTGCACAGAACTATTTATACCAAAAAAGAATTGTTAAAAATGCATTTGATTGATAATGATTTGTGCAGTTTTTGTAAAGATGCTTCTGAAAGCACTTGTAACATTTATTGGGAATGTTGTGAAACCCAAAACTTCTGGAATGATTTAGAGCTCTGGATAAATAACTTTTTATCTCAAAAAAATAAAAATTACTAAATACTTGATCTGGTTTGGTACACTCCATAGAGATGTGTTACAAAACCAAATCATTATTTCTGCCAAAAAACACATCCATTTGTGTAATATTAAAAATTTAATTCCAAAATTAAAAAACTATATTATGACTCTAAAGCAAATATTTTTGGTCGAAAATTTCATATCAAAGAAAAACAATGAAATGGAAAGTTTCAACAAAAAATGGATTTCACTCATTCCATCTTTAAGTAGCTAAGACTATTCTATGATATATATTCACTCACTCTCCAACAACATATATGCCTTTTAATGTATGACTGTTAAACATGTATAACTCTGTAACAATCATGGGAGGAAATTAAAAAAAAAACAACAAAAAAAAAAATAACTTATTACTTCGCAAACGAAGGGACGTAAAGCACTATGAATTCGACCAGGTAACACGCAGTGATAACACCAGGGCTTCGTTCCATAACAGCGAGCGCTTATAATCGCTCATTGATCGTTCAATGTAGCGCTCAATTTGGCGATCAATGTAGCGCATTCTCTCCTGAACGACACGGTGCGATTCCTCGCGCTTTCGCTATTAGACAGTAACGAATTGATCTATTTTAGAATCAGTTGGAAACTCGTTTGATACTATTGTTGTAAGACTGGCAATAGATCGGTAAAATATGAAATACTCTTCGTATATCTTAAACTACCCCACGTAACCCCATAAAGATCATCTGCAATGTTTGAAAATATATCATTAGAAGTGTGGAAATAACACGTTCTCTTCAAAAGCATGTCTGATCCATAACTATGTCGGTACTTGCGTTTCGGTATTAACAACGCTCTCTTTGATGTCTGATTCAACTTATTGCATCTGCGACCCGGCTGTTTGCTATGAACTTGAATGATTTGATGAAGTTTATGGAAGCTTTCATAATCTTGACGGAACGAATTTGATTTTATTTTCATAACCCGATTTTGATTTTCTCTTGTTCATTCAATGTTTTGATTGTTTTCGGTAATGACGTTTTATATTTACATCCATAATGTTTATATTCAAGTTATTAGTTTGTCATACTTTAGGGTCAATAATTGCATTCGTTGCACCTAAATAGACATTTGGTTGGCAACACTGTTTATAGTCATGTTATACTACCACCAACATAAACTGAGAATTTTCAATCTGATTAACATTTCTTTTTAACATTATTCTTTTGAAATAAATATTGATGTAAACAAGCCGATTTACTTGATTGGCAGTATTGCGAGGAACACGATTACAAAACCAAGTTGAAATATGCCATATTATCAATCCACAAGGCTTTTTTACTTTTCCTCTTATATATATGTTAACATAGTGATATGGTATGGAGAAAAGGTGCTTGTTGTAAAATGTATTTTCACAAATTAGATCATCTTTGTAAGCGTGAAATTTGTCACACAACTGTCACCGAGTTTACCTGAAGCCTATAATAATTTACTGATGACATGCCCGTACTGTGTAAAAGCCATGTAATGTCCCTACGCCTTGATACTCTTCAATTAAACATCGCAATATGATATATTTACTGGTAGGGGCGAAGCTTACAGTTCATAACACAGCAAAATGAAAAATCGTAATCTAATGTAATGTTTGTATGCTAAAGTCCATTGAACCTTTGAAAATGCATGCAGTATACATTTAAGGTAACATGAACTCAATTATTTCCCACATATTGGGATGAGATTTCAGCTACATCAATACGTATTCTTTTACTGCATAACAAGTGACATATTACGTACACCATCTCTATTTCACCACGTTATGTGATAAATTATCAAACTTTGAATATCCTATTATGAAACAACTTTGCGATTATGCACAATATGCACCACTATAATTTGAAATTATCGAATTCGAAATACTGGATAACATCGATATTCATGATACTGACAGGTGTCCTTTCACATCAATAACTCTTTGTTAAAAATCTGGTGTTAAGTATGAATATGCCTTTAAAGGCACATCCATTGTGTTCTTTGGGGTCACATATGCTAAACATTATACATGATGTTTTGTACTGACTGTTGCCGAAAATTGCCATTTTGATCATAGTCGACTCAGTGTACCGACGATTTGAAGGTAAAAGTAGATATGTCTGATCGAAAACCAGACAATGCACCGAGTATGGCGCGCGTCAATTCGTCAAACGTAATTTTGGAAACTTATTTCCAACAGACTCAAAGAAAACTTTAAGTTGATAATGTTAAATAGGTCTTATAACGACTGTGCATGTAAATGGAACGTGTAGTTTCGGTTTCTACACACGTATAATGATGTTGCTCTATTTTGATTGGAAACTAGTAATTACAATATATTTGACAATTTGGGATGAATATGCAAGTTGAGTGAACTTATTTGAACTGATATCAGCACATATCGTATGTTGGCATGTATTAAAGCCAAATAAAATTTTATGAAACACAATGGATGCACCTTTAACGGCAATTCGCAGAAACAGAAACAAGTAAAGACGCCTCTGTGTTGAACCAGCTCGCACATAATACTAATCATATGAACAATTGCTCGCGCATAATACTAATCCTATGTACAATTGTATAATAAAAATGGCTCCTAACACCTGATTTATTACACTATTTACATGTACTTTGTACCTCCTTAGCATATAACTGGCAACAGTTCACGATGTTTGACAAAGGTTAAGGTTGACTCGGTAGCAGATATGTCACACATGACTAGTATTTTGACGGAATTTACCGAAACTTCCCGTAGTTTGCCGAAGTACAATCTTCTACTTCTTGGTAAAATGTTGACTCCCGTTATCATTTTCTCTCTACTTGGCGTCGTTGTTTCCTTGGATACACTGAAATATGTTCAAATAGTGAGTATTATACCTGCAAACTGTTATATTGAAAATGTAAGTTGGTGATTTATAGAATTAAATTATTGATAATACATACAGTGGACGAAATATTTGATTTCAAAGGATGCTTTGCTATTTATACATGTGTATATCGTTGTCTCTTTAGACGCTGTGGACAAATACTTGCTTATATTAGGTACGTAAATATGCAGACAATTCTTCACGCAATATAAAACCATTGATGATCAGGAGAGGGGATGTACGAGATTGAAGGTTGCTAATGAACTATTTCCTTTTGAAGGGAAACCCAAATTTATGGATAGCCAACTTCTCCCTCTATTCCTTCATCTATAGAACTCCAAATGTCTCTCAGGGGGGAAATATCTTTATTTTGTAATGCAGTTACGTTACGAATTTCGTGAAACAATGATGAATTGAATGAACTATTTGAGGGGGTATTCTACAGGTTGCTATTATTCAGAAGACATGGGTTTTATGGATGACCATTTCTTTATGGTGAAGTTAGAGTGTAAATTATTATATCGTTTGCATGTATATTTGAGTTGATGTTTGAAGACGGAATAAGGATAATTTTTAAGTTGCCTTTGTGATAATAACAACTTTGGTCATGAATTAAATACAGGTCTTCTTAATGATGAATTGAAGTAAGAAAATTTACATTAAGGAAGAAAATGAGTGTTTATTGGATTAAAAATGAAAAACAATGATGGTTCAATATCATTATCGCTTTGATGTATACTCATAGAGACGGTAACGCCAAACATGACTTGTAGATCAAATAAATCTATCGCTAAAATATGAAAACAAAATACCCCCTGAAATTAGATACTGCAAATCAAGATATGTTGTATCATTTTTACATCACTTTATGAGTTAGTAAGTTACTGGCGATATTAGTAAATACGCGTGTTTATTAGAAATGTGATTGAATACGTGTATTTAAGAGTGATCGTCAACAGTGATTACACGTATTTAGGGAAGGTTTAGTAAGTAAATGCATATGTTTACTGATTTCACAGATCTACTGTAACATATATAGATAAAGAAAAGACATAGACAAGTAGAGACTAGATCTAGAGTGCTGGAGAAACAACTAAGAATAACACCAGTATGATATTAAGATTATAATCGGGGTATTGTCTGATTCATCAATTGTATTTATAGATAGACAATTACTTTCGCCTTATTGTACAAATAAATGTTCAAACCTAGTTTAATGACAGATAATAATCTTAAGTTATGCTGTGCATATTATAATGAGTTGGTTGTCAATTAAGACACGTTTTTCCAATTGGTATGGCATAGGAACAATACTCTTTTGCCATTGCTGTCTAAAACATGTTGGTTTAAAAGTGCAGTAAGTTAAACAGTTTTTAATTAAACGATCTCAGGAATACAATGTAGAACATCTGATATAAAGCTATAAATATAGGTATATACTGTGCTGTCACTTTTCTCCAAGGAAATTTGCAGGACATCCAACTACACGGGATGTTACTACAATGGGCTTAACAACGTTGTTAATTAATTAAACAGTGATATATTCAACGAGTGGGTGACTTTGTGCAGAGTATCACACTACCATACTGCTCAACTTCGGTTAAGATATAAGTTCACGGTGGTCTCCAGCCCGACATTCCTTTACTGCTTACGATCGAAGTGTTTGTTGACATGGCGAGAGTTGTGTACATGTATCGGTCGTAAATCTTAAGTCCTGGACCCATATTTTCGAAGCTCTCTTAGCGTTAAGATAGTCGTAAGCGCCATACATTAACATTGACTTACGACTATCTTGGCACTTAGACAGCTTTGAAAATATGGGCCATGGAGTATTCGACATTCCAATTCAGCTGAAATGTATTCATCTGGGAACGTATTTTCACAAGTCACTCTTCGTTTCACAATGTTTCGCAATCTTGAATTAGTTGCACTTTGTTCACTTGAAAATACCATATTCCCATGTCAATGTTATAAACATAAAGAAAAATGCCATATAATGTACAATTTATTAAAAACATGTAATCATCTTATTATACACATATGAATACAACTTAATATTTACGAATCAAGTTTTGATTAATGTTGCTTTCTCTTTGTTATATTTGTTATATTTGGAGTCGACCAATCGGAAGGGTTGATAATTTGTCAGGCTTCTTAAGGCACAGTCAAGCAAAATCACAATCTATATAATAATCAAGTACACTTATTCTAATTCCACCCTGGGATTTTACAGCAACCGTTCTTCGGTTCTGTTATGAAGACATTAAGACTTGAATGTCACTATCTATGTTCGTAATCGAAAATGAACGATGCCAAAGCGTTATTCTAACTGTTGTAAACAATCGAGCTCACATGAGAGATTGAATTTCACCTTGATATCGTGAAAGCCTGATAACAGTACACATGTTGAGGATCCGAATAAGCCAATGATTTATTGTATTTTTCTAATTTGTTCAATTTGAAGTTTTAAACTTACTTCTACGGACAGACTTCATGGCAATCTTAGTCATTCCTACCCGTGTTTATTTCAGTTGTTTCGGCACGGGGATCGAACCCCGACCCACACCTACCCAAACGATCCTTACCAGGAGGACTATTGGCCAGAAGGATTCGGACAGCTAACGTCGGTAGGTCACATATAGTAAATATGCACCGTCTTCTTACACGAATATTGAGGAATATCCAGCCAATTGCATGTATTTGGCATTGTAATAAATTGTTTTAAAGTTGACAAATTAAGGTAAGCAGAGATGCAGAAACTTGGGAGAAGATTCGCACAGTGGCCTATATGGGCTTTTACACTTATTGTAAATATTCTGATGAAGGGGCAAAATTAAAGCCAAAAACTTTGTGCAACTTATACATATGAAGTTGCCCTATTACAAAACTGTTATTTGTAGTAAATTAATAATACTAGGCATTGAATTCTAAGCAGTTCATTCCACGTTATATGGAAGAGGTTCCGTTCTACATACAAGTTGGTACAAAGAAGAGGCAAATAGTTACATTTGAAAAATTATTTGAAAAAATATTTAAAAATTGTGCAATCAGCCACTTACAACACAACCGACAAAGGGGACACCATTCGTCAGTGTCAAAAATCGTTCAATTATATCTTATATCGCGATAGAAATATATATACATTTTAATATTGAAACATCGAAATTCCCTTATAAAATGTTATATTAATTCTAACTTCTGTAAGTCATCATTACTGCCCGTTGCATTTCGATTTATAAGGTTTGCGTTGTATCATCTACATTATCTTATAAATTTTTTCAAAATAGTATTAACCGCGTTTCGATTGTATTTGATTTATTTCCTTTTAAAATTCTGAATGATAAAACGTTTTTCAAAAATAACGACTTTACCTCCAAAAACATTATTGCTTTTTGATACCATAAATATTTTCTGTTTTACCTTGCAGATGGGTATGCGACAAATTTACGATTTCGGACAATACGTACGATCTCGCTACGTCGACACCGAATTTCTTCCCGGCAACTATACAACTGGGGATGTGAGTGGTTTCAGATTACCAACCTCTTGCAAATATTCCTAACGAGCTGAAAAACGTTTCCAAAAACATATTTGGAAGTACATTTTCGGATATCTGATACTATTCTAATCGAGATTTGTTTTCTGTTCGAAGGAAACGTCCGTATTGTCGGTTGGAAGAACTAGTTTGACGCGTACAATATTTTCAGTTTTTATACTTAGTGCTGAGATTTCCAAACGGAACTGTACCAACGTTACCACATTAAACTACCTCATACTACTATTCTGGTACCGTAAGTTATCTTAACGTTAAAGTTACAATATCAACTTCAAATCTATTTATTTGAGATTTTGCGAAATATAATCTTCACGTATTTTGGTGTCAACTGTTACATTGTAAGAATAATATGAAGTGATCATTGCAGATTTATATGGTGAGTTCGCACCTGGACCGCATTATAATGAGCGCGGACTGTATGTTGGCTGGACTGTACCCACCTTCAGGTGACCAAATCTGGAACCCCGCTATACCGTGGAGACCGGTACCAGTTCGTCCGATACCAAGGGGGTCTGATTATGTAAGTACGACATCTACGTATCTGGCATATGTATTATATGAATTTGAACAGATATTTGTTCTAATAGACGCCTTTATTGCAGCGGATCCTTGTTTTAAATTAACATTTACTGGAATTAAAGGGGCCCTTGCTGTAAAACATAACCCGGTTGAAAGGCGCTGTAGCAATTATTTGCTTTTTCCTAAATAATTATTTAAGTGTATACAATATATAGTTACGTTAAAGGGTAAAACATCTCATTACAAGGCTCGATAAACTGTATGAATAGAAAACGGTTATCCGTACTGGACGACAATGGTGCGTCCTATAAAGCGACATTCTTGTGGAACTCCTGTGACAGGTAGATGTGTGGTCTGATGCGATTTTGAGAGTTCAGACAACACCATTGTTGACTATACCATCAATTCAGAGTGTTAAGGTATCGCTACATGAGTCAGATCAGTTGAACTACCTTCGAGTGGCCATTTTGATGTGTACACCCTTAAAATGTCCGCTCAATTGAAAATGGACTCGCATGGCTTACTCGAACCATGTACATTCGTTTTAGAACTCTTGTTATTGATTGAGGAGTATTATCTAACAGTTGATAACACTATGCTCCTGTCTTTCTAAACATAGGATTCTATTTCAGTTACTGCAAATGTACTGCCCGACATACGACAAATTATACAATGAATTCTTGGACTCAGAATATGTAACGGCACTAAAAGAAGAATATAAGGTGGGTGGTGTAGTCAATAACGTCTAACTGACATTATTACTATTGAATTACGTTATATATTCTCCACATGTGAAGTATTCTGTATAGAGACCATGCAGGTGTTAGTTATTAGTCCCCGTGAACTTTATCCTTTTAAATGATTACTTTGACGTGTAAGGTACATTGTAAACATCCATTAAAACTACTGCAGTTATACCAAACCATTGATACTAATCTTAAAACTAAGGTTTTAGACGTATCTTATTCAGTTCACCTTGTGAATATGTCACAAGGAAATAGAGTCCAATGATGCATTTTGCACAAAACGACTTGTTAAAGCATTTTTTTACGTTCTAATTCTTAATGTTGACCTATTTGCTTTTTATTTGTAGTTTTATACAGATAAGCTCGATATGATATAATATCAACATATATTTTTTTCTGGAATGCTGCTGAATCATGTAAGTATATATACACAAAGCTTTTTCGTCTGTAAATATAATGCGTATTTCATCTATTTGATAACGGTGTATATTGTATTAATATAAATAGGATCTAATCGAGGTAACAGGAGAATATTCAGGATATGAGGGAACCTTTGAAAACGTCATCAAGATGACAGATCCCATTTATTGTGAGGTAAAATAGAGAATTAAATTGATAAATTATTTTAATTCTAGATTTCTATCTGTTTCAAGTTTAATTACTGTTAACGATTCATATTCATGTGATTAACCAGTATCCCTTTAACGCAACTGGTAAAGTTAATGAAGAACTCTCATCCAGAGGTTTCCCAGGTTCGAATCCCACTGGAGGAGATCTCATAGTGAATTCTGTTACTAGGTATCCCACAACTTGACACTACCCGACTGGCTGACAGTGAACGACACCTATGAGCGTTTCCTTTCGTTTAAAAACATCAGATCTGAACTCAAGTTTCCAACTTTGGAAATGACGCGCATTAGAGGAGGTGATCGCCAATACAAACTATAATCAATGCCTTCATTAGTAGCATTCTTTATTCTTTGGGAATGTTGATGATATTTGCAAAACAAATCTAAAACTTTCGAATATTTATATCTTTAACTGAAATAAATATGGTTTCTAAAGAGGATTGAAAAAAATATACGATGGACATTCAGATCATTGAAAATTATTCACAATTGATTGTTCTTATGTTTGATGGCTTGTTTCATTTCAACAGGTCCGGTCCTAAAACATTTCCTGAAGAACATGGAAGATATGAGAGACTTTAACAACGTGACTCATAAAATCGACTTGTACTCTGGGGTAGGTGCCCACTTATATAACTTGATTTATTGATTAACTGTCAATGTTATGGTATCATATGATTCGACAAATGGGCTAATATGGGGAGACTGGGCCAATACTGGAAAAACCGAGCCAATACGAGACAAACTGGGCCACTATGACTCTGAGCATGCGCAGTTGCACATTTGGTGAAAGCCCGATGCTGTCGCTTCACAAATTTGACACGTGCTATTTGTTCACTAATCTTGTTTATAATTATTATTGCAATATAAATGAGAAATAGAATGAAAAGAAGTAATAAAATTGTCATTAATTAAGTATTTCCGTATTGGCCCAATACAACGGACCTCGGACCTGTAACTGGGCCAATACGGACATACTTAATTAATGACATTATAGTAATGGCAAAGGATTTGCGCATTGCTCACTTGACCGCAACATCAGTGCAGTTCAGTAACAATAATATTCTGAAGTGTTGTTTTGAAATTTGTTCTTATACAAGAGCTGTAAGTTTATGGGACTACGGACTTTATTCCACGTGGGCCTCGTCAGTTCCACCAACCTGTCTTAGCCCTAAGATCAATCGTAAGCCCATCCGTTAACATTGGCTTAAGATTGATCTTAAGATTGTATAGTGTTTTCTAAGTGAAAGATATATAACCTTCAAGATCATGAAGTGGCTACATTATTTTATTGTATACTTAGATTGATACATGTTCATATATTATGTTTATATATAATGTAGACATTGAGTATATACTTCGGTCTGAATAAGTAGGCCATATAATATCCATTATCAATACTCTCATAAGCGTTTATAAAAAGTCGGACACAAAGACGTGTGAGCCTATGAAGATTAAAGTTTAAGAATAATACGATTCGACACATTGCTTAACATGCTCTTCAGTTATTGTGATGGAAATATAAGTTTCAGATAAAAAAGACATGTTAAAGTGTGTGACACAAGTGACACAGTTCTTTGCTGTACTTACTCATGAACATTGGTAAAAATTCTACATTTTCATATAGGATGTTGCTATCAAAAACCGTAAAACTGAATAAATTCATAGCGTAATTATTATATGAGTTATCATTCTTATCGAAATTATCTGTTGTGATAATTACCTCCAGCCACAACGAAGTATAGAAAATATAGTATAGACATGATCTCCGGTCATCTGTCTCTCCCTACTTGTAACTGGACGTTTCGTTTTCGGACCACAACTAGAAATTATAATTTGAATATGCATAAAAAAAGCATGTAGTTAACCTTTTGGGAATTCCCCTTTTTCGTGGTTTTTGCTTTTGGCTATAAAACGGAAATGGCACTTACAACTCCAGAACAGACCTACAAATTGTAAGGTTGAGCATAAAAAGCTGACTCTGCCTGCTTGTTCATTTCAAGCACGATACAACCATCAACGGTCTTCTTAGCGCGATGGGTGTCTACAACAAACTACAAATGATTTACACTGCAGCTTTGTTTATGGAACTTCATCACTCCGCATCAGAGGGTTGGACTGTTCAGATCATGTTTCGTAATGACACCACTGAACCTCCATACGTTTTAACTTTACCAGGTAGGGATCGCTATAGCACCACTGAGCCTCCATGCGTTTTAACTTTACAAGGTAGGAATCGCTATAGCACCACTGAGCCTCCATACGTTTTAACTTTACCAGGTAGGAATCGCTATAGCACCACTGGGCCTCCATACGTTTTGACTTTACCAGGTAGGAATCGCTATAGCACCACTGGGCCTCAATGCGTTTTGACTTTACCAGGTAGGAATCGCTATAGCACCATTGAGCCTCCATACGTTTTAACTTTACCAGGTGGGAATAGCTATAGCACCACTGAGCCTTCATGCGTTTTAACTTTACCAGGTAGGAATCGCTATAGCACCACTGAGCCTCCATGCGTTTTAACTTTACCATGTAGGGATCGCTATAGCACCACTGAACCTTCATGCGTTTTGACTTTACCAGGTAGGAATCGCTATAGCACCACTGAGCCTCCATACGTTTTAACTTTACCAGGTGGGAATAGCTATAGCACCACTGAGCCTCCATACGTTTTAACTTTACCAGGTGGGAATAGCTATAGCACCACTGAGCCTCCATACGTTTTAACTTTACCAGGTGGGAATAGCTATAGCACCACTGAGCCTCCATACGTTTTAACTTTACCAGGTGGGAATAGCTATAGCACCACTGAGCCTCCATACGTTTTAACTTTACCAGGTGGGAATAGCTATAGCACCACTGAGCCTCCATACGTTTTAACTTTACCAGGTGGGAATAGCTATAGCACCACTGAGCCATGTAATAATCTCAATGACAACACTTCCTTTTATGTATTGTATGTATATATTTGTATCGCTTGATCACAATGTTAATTAGTACTGTAGTTAAAATGTTTTCCCTTGACTCATCTATTCAAATCTGCGCGTCTTCATGCTGTCGTCGATTCTTCTTTATTTATGTTGACGACTAATAAACAGAATACTATACATGTAATTGTGTTATCATACCTTTTGAACTTTCTAAAGTTTGTGCATCTAAGTAGCTAAGTAGCATTGCTCGTTTGATGCAAAAACATCCACTCTTATAAACAAAATTGGTATTGCATATGAACTTGTTTAGTATCATGTATTAGTTCAACAGAAAGTCTTGTAATGGCACCACTGTCTCTATGTTTATCTCGCGGCCCGGTACAGGGTACGTGTTAATCTCCAATTAATCTCATAAAGTCAGTATCTAACCGTCTTGGTTTTACTATACAGGTTACGTTCAAAACCATTGATTGATATGATATGACCTGTACGGTGAACTATCATCCCGTTCTTATTTGCTCGCACCTTGCTATGTTTCAATGGTTTATCTATTCCAATAGTTTAGATTGAGAATTCTAAGCGACGTCCCGTTTAATAACATATTTACGAAACTAGTTAGGGGTTTGGTATTAAATGAGCGAAAGCGAATATATATGATGCATATATGTACTCTCTTGACCTTCTTGTCTGTCTACAGGATGTGGCTCTCCGTGTTCATTAGAGGACATGAAACGTCTTACCAAAGAAGCAGTTCCTGATGACGTCATAGAGGAGTGTCTGGGGCCACGGCCAACTCAAGACGATTGCATATCTACTGCACGTGCACGTGAGTATCATGACGTCACTTCACGTCGTTATAAGTAACATACAGCTAGTGGAATGTAGATACCAAATATATTGTTTTATTTTTCAAACCAATTTATTACAGAAAAACGGTACATGGATTATTGTCGACAATGCAACATTGCAGGCATCAACATTAAAGTTGATTTTTACAACAACAAAACAAAAGATAGTGGAAGTGATAGGAGATAGGTAAATATATGCAAAATGTGAAAGAGTGCTAAGAGATGTACTCAGTTTTCAGCATTAAAATAGACCAGACCATGTCCTTTGACAGGCAGGATCTTTATCCGAAAAAAAATATGATTTTCCAAGTGATAATGGTATTTCAAAGAACTGATCAGGTGCTTGAAATTTATTTTATACATTCTTCAGTTTTTATAAAAACGTGATTAGTCAATATATTTTATATTTGCCCTTGTGTCCCCCATTAGAAATGTTGTGATATCCACATTGAGGCTGGTGCACATCTTGAGGTTGTACCAATTTGCAAGTTGACAAAGAAGATGTTAGGTTTTCTCACAATTGAAGAATAAATGCCCCAGTGTTTCTATTTCCCTACTACATAATGTACACAGGTTGTCTTGGCTAATACCTATTTTGTACAGAAATAATAGTATTCTATGTATCAAATTAAAATGAAATGTCTCGCCGAACTCTCTATTGTTGTTTCATTTATCATTGTAAAACAGTCTGATAAACAGTTCACTGATAAAGCGAGTTTGGAATACCGAGTTGGGATTCCCACTTCAACTGAAGATTTTCTAACGAAACTACTTTGTTTGCACAAAGTTGCTTATACACAAATTTACAATCAGCAGAGTTACGTAATTGTTTTAGAATTGTATATTGTGTATTTATTACTTCGCCTAAGTGAGTTGTAACCTTAATTAAATTAAGGTAGTGTTTGGCTATGTATTTCAGAATCTAAAGTAAAGGAGGCATGTGTCTTGAATATTAAACTCTTGCTTAAGAATTGCAAATGTTTTTAAATCGACAGTATCAAAGCTTATATCCCCAAAACATGTAATACCTTTACTATACCATGAGATAATTAAACACGCCTATATAATCAAATGGAATAAAGTTGATGATTGGTAGATGTATAAATTATTCCAGCGTTAAAATATTATCTTTGTTTATATATGTACCTATGTATGATGTCATAACATCTTTCAAGAATGAATTTTGTAATTTTGGGCGTCTATCAGGAGTCTTTCTCCTGTAAATTGAACAAAGAGGTATATGAGGACAATTTGTTCAATAGAGTTTCGTCTGGAGCCAATTCGTAGCTATGGTTTTGTCTAATTAAGATTTAAGCAGGAGACAATTGCAAACTTTTTTATCACATATATTAATTCTGATAGTCTCTTTTCGGATCCATAAAGTGTAAAATTAGTATCTGCGTACTGAAATATAAGATATTCCATGCCTTTATATTTATGCCTTCAATATTGCGGTTTGACCCCATTGCAATTGC
This sequence comes from Gibbula magus, assembly GCA_936450465.1. Taxonomy (NCBI): domain Eukaryota; kingdom Metazoa; phylum Mollusca; class Gastropoda; order Trochida; family Trochidae; genus Gibbula; species Gibbula magus. The sequence continues at coordinate 39,724,025 of OW388294.1, read as the reverse complement.
TAAAATATTCAACGCATGCAATGAAAAGGTATGGCGCTACTGGATCGCCTTGTCGGCAACCACGCCCCAAGTTAAAGAAGCTTGATAATGTACCCGAATTGAGGATATAACTGCAGATATTCTTTTGAAAAAGATTGAAGAATCCATTTCTTGAGAAAAGGGTCAAAGTTGAACGTTTTATCAATGAAGTCCCATTCAACCGTTTCAAAGGATACCAAATATACCGATACCAGCACTATATACTGAACCAGAATAGAAATATGTAATGTTTCACTGTGTATTTTCAAGTTCCTATGTACGTTATCTATCTAACGTATACATAAGTTATCTTTCACAAAATGATACAAGTGGTACCGTACGAGACCAAATTTTCGCAAACTTCCCCTTTAAATCATATCTGACACCAGTTGCCATTATTTGGCTAAGGGTAGTCTTTCTGCATTTAGGTTCTAGCGTAGCTGAATGCTACATCTCATCTTCATAGTATGTTATTTTTCTCACTATTCCTGTTGAATTTCAGAACACAGAATGGATATCTGGGCCGTCATGACAGCTGTTCTCATATTTCTGTGTCTGTCGTTGAATTGATTACTTCATATCAAGTGAGAATAACATAATTGGAAAAAAAAGAGTTCCCCCAATCAACAAGTGTCATACAGACAAGGGCATTTTCCTTATATATATATTTTTATTTACAACCAAGGTTTTCCCATTGATGTCGTACACGACTTGTTTTCTACCTCATTGTGTTTTAGTAAACTATTGCGATTCCTTCATTAATTGGATGAATGATAAATATTTTTTAGAATAAAAACATTTCTCAGTTTGAAATACGTTTACTGTTTTAGTTGTCTTGTTGTTTTCTCCTTTTTTGTGAAAAGGAAAATCGATATATACTCCAGTGTGCGCATTGACAACAGACAACATACATATATATGATATCATGGCGTGATGAGTTAGGTATGGATTGTAAAAATCATGTCTTAACAAAACAACCTGTCAGTATTTGACATTCGAGAGATATTCCATCTTGTCAATAATGCCATCTATGCCAATTCAACTAAATCCTGGGTCACTTAAACATTAAACCACCTGGAACTTTTCATCAGGAACATCAATCAGTATGGAGATACTTCAAGATAACATACCAGTCATTGACGATAAATTATGTCTTATACAAATCTATATTATATAATATAATATAATATAATATAATACAATATAATATAATATAATATAATATAATATAATATTATATTATATTATATTATATTATATTATATTATATTTTGTTATTTTATTTTATATTATATTATATTATATTATATTATATTATATTATATTATATTATATTATATTATATTATATTATAATATATTATATTATATTATATCCCGTTATCTTATAGAGCCGCCTGTCATTCCTCAAGAAAAAGTCATGTAATAAATCATGAAATAACATATATACTTTAAATTAAATATCACATTGTGTTACTTTACTTTAAAGTAGTGTTACAAAATCATTATTCATCCTTATATGAAGAAAACAGATGAGCAAGCACTTGGAGTTGTGCGTACAATATATTAAAGGGGCACTGCCACAAATACAACGTAAGTAATGTAAAGAGTGTATTGACTTCATTTTTGTTTCATTTGGATTTTTAAAGATAATACATTATTTGTAACAGGTGAAAGTTTTTGGAAAGATTTTAATTCTTTAATGAAAATAGTGGCAAACTATTGAAAATTTACAAATATCGTAACGAAGAAGACATCATAAAACATTTTGCTCTCTCACATGCATGTACCAACTATCAAAGGATACCTTAATACTTCTACTACTTTTGAATACGTTTAACATTTATAATCATCGTAAAACGTCTCTTTAGCCTTCATTTATTAACCTATGGTAGTCATCTGATTACTTTCAGCCAAAGAGCATTAGGCATTTCTACTTTTAATTTTTACATTAATGTTATTACTAAAAGCCTAAACTTTCATCTTGAGATAGATTTTTCACGTGTGAAATATTTTACTGGTATAAATGGTCCGATATCTCTTAGGTGCGTAGCTTCACCCAAAAGCACTGTATTAACAATATTAGTGTCACGGCATAGAAATGAGAATTTTGTAATCCCATCTCGTACATTACATGCCATCCGTTGACAATCGTAATGTAAAGAACGTAGTTTTCTTCTTGATTTAGAAATTGGTTCGATGATAAACAATTTGTTTTTATCACGTTTCACGTATATAATACATTTGTTTCTGAACAGAACTGATCGAGTACAGTGTTGAAATAAACACGTGAAGATACATACTCCCCATTCAAAGCTTGTCTCAAAGCATTGCTAATTCCATTTTTGTTTATCCTCGCCTGTCATAGATATTCCCCTCCGAAGATATAATCTACGTGATATCAATGTTTCACACCATTAAGGTGATAGACGGACTTTGGAGGAGGGGAGGCGGGATCACATAGTCCCCACGGGGTTCGATTGGATCGACCCTCCACCTTTCTGGATTCGCCACTGAAGTCAAGATTTACGTCTATTATTATTGCACTTCTCTTCAGTTTTAAAGACAATAGGAATTATATTATGAACAATGTAAATCAAGCTTTTTCATCAGCTGTATGATAAATGAGTTATGTTGACCGTAACATTTACAGAATATTAAACTTAAAATATAAAGCTGACATTTCTTTTATTTAAAAACCATAAAATAATAGCATAATATAATATAATATGATATAATATAATATAATATAATATAATATAATGGTTACGAATTCACGCTGGAGCTAATCAGATAGGTTTTCACATCGGGGAAAGTATGTGTGTTTTAAACCCCGAAGTTGTATTAACGAAATTGAGGTGGGTAACAATAAAATCGTGCTGAACTTCTCAGCGTAGACATCTACATAGGCGGGTCCAAATGCGATACCCCCTCTGAATCCGCCACTGGCCTGACTGGATAACATACTGGACATTGTACTTCTTAGAACTATCAGCCAAGTCGTAAATGAATCCAGGGTATGAGTTGAGATTGATAGGATCATCGATGATAGTACATGACATCTCCGCACACAAGTATAAATTTTTGACCAACCATGACGTCTTTCCTGGTAACGCATATGTTTTCATAAATGTCATGATAAAAATCATCTTTGCCATAAACCCTCAACTGGCTTCACTTAATGGTTCTCCTCACAAATTGTCACCATTCTACCGACTATTACTTAGTGAAATCGACAGCATGTTGAAGTGCCAGGAGCCATCTTTTTAAATCATAAACCTCCATTAAGACATTGAGTGATTAGGTTTTAATGTAATGTTACAAAGCACTGTTATGAAAAAGCAGACTCCCTTCGGGCCACCAACAAATACCCCTGCAAAGAGGAAACCAGTCAAAGGATATAATTTAATAAGCAGAAGATGTTTGAGTCCTATCATCTGATATTACCTCTTTGTTCGTAAAGTGTAATGTTCAGCTTTTATGTGTCATCTAGGACTATTACCAGTGACTTTTTAGTGTGATGTTAAGCTTTTAGGTTTGACTTGAAACGGCTTGTCGTAAATCTCAAATGCTTGAAAGATATCGTATTTAATGATGTTTCCTTTTTATGTTTTTACTCTTTAAACACGCTCGATGATTCGGTTTTTAAAATGTGTTTTAAATATTGGTTTGAAAGGGTTCATGTTTGTGAAGCAGGATTAGTATTAACTGCTTCCCATCGCAAGGCATAACATGCCAGTTTCCATAACTGGCTGAATTAAGCCTTGCAGTATTTCCTTTACTATTCAGTGCTAAGATAGTGGGTCGCTGCACCTGAGATGCATAGTTGACTCCATTTTCCTAGTACGGAAACCTTAAGGCAATACGATAAGTTATTGAGACTGACGAGAGTTATGTCTTGAAGTTGTAACAACACAAGCAAAGATTTTTAACCTGGTACTTTCAGAACCGTTTAAACATGGAATATCACCAAGTAGTTAGTGGAGACGTTTGGGTCTGGCTTGATGCAGACTCCACTCTCTCTGACTGTCGAGAGGTTGATGATTGGTGTATAAGACTCTGTAACACAATGCGACAAGTATATTTCCATTGTCATCGTAACACGATATCTACATTGTCCAGGCGTGTTCGGAACACTAAGTACGTCATCTACTACCCAGGTACATGTATCAGATGTCCTGAGTTACGATATCAAGACAGGATGGATTCAGGTCATTTGTCGCCCACATATCTTCCAGACGTCAGTGGTCACGCCAGAGAACATTCTAGGACTGCGCCGTATTCAGAAATCTCTATGTCAGAAATCATTTACACTAGTACGGGATTCGACCACGATGCCTAACATGCGACTCATTCTGACAACACGTCAAAATAACAACGCCCGTCCAAAAATGCCTTTGGATGCAATCGATTTTTTCCCATCAGAACAATGTTTCTGCCCTATTCTGCAGATTCGCCGGATCTTTCCTCAATCGAGCACATGTTCGATAACATTGAGCGCCGTCCGCGCCGTCTTCCCTTTCATCGAGATAACGTCTGCTTGACACGAGGATTGGAGAGAATATGGCAGGCCATTCCCCAGGCATTCCAAGGCTGATTTGCTAGACTCTATGCGTCGTAGAGATACAGCTGTGCTTCACACATTGGTCATTCCTATTATTAACTTTGTGACACCCTAATCAATTTTGAACTGTTTACGTCATTGTTAAGGATATCGACTGAAAATACACACTCTAACACGGATGTGCGGGTAAATGTTGGCTTTAGGCATTTATTTACACCTGGTATTTGAGGGCAAAAATAAATATTTTGGAGGAATAATAAGTCCATTTTGTGGTATATTCGCAACATGTCCAAAATCCTATTTCTATGAATATTTTGTTTGGTTTTCAGCAGTTTAACAGCATAGTCCAACCTATTTTAGAGTGTTAATTCAAGCTTGAAGCTGTGCTCACGTGTTTGAGAACTGAATATGTTTTGAGCATTATAAAAGTTTAGAGAAATTTTAGAAAATAAAACTCTCCTTGAAATACATGCTTGAATAACCATTTGCACCGATTTTGTAATATCATTAAGGTAAAATGCACTTAAGGAAATTTCAATACCTGTAACTATATAAATTCTGGTAATGTAGAAACTTGAAATGAAAATGATCATTAAGCTTATATATTTGTTGTCATTGCGTAGGGTTATTACTTTGAGAAAAGAGCATTTCCGCTTCTAATCGGCTTATATTATCACATTTATATTTCACACAAAAATTATTATTGAAATTGGACGTAGTTATACTGACAATCAAAGAAAATTAATGTATCAGTTGTTGCTTCAACTTCTTGTTTTCAAAACGATAAACCTGGATAAATGATATTGTAATTGATATAAATCAACTCAATAATGTTGTTGTATTGGTTTTGATCGCTCTGTCAGACATGGCGTAACACAATTATGATTATTGTGTCTCTCTAGATGAATATACACTTATTTCTTTAATTGAATGATTAGAATTTGAATGATTATAGTCTTATAGCTCTTAATCTTAGCTCATTATGCTGCTTGAACACTGCCAAATACATCGTTGATTTGAAGGGCAATAAGAAGTGGCATACATAAGGAAATCAACATGTCTGGATTGTGAACAAGCACTGCGAAGGTACTTACTCCTTGGTCGGGTGGACAGTTGAAACTGTCAATTGGTGAACATAGATGCCTCAATATATAAAAGTAAACTTTATCAACAAGTGTGAGGAAACTCAATCATGACGGTGTAAATAGATCAATGTATTATTAGATAAATATTATTATAATATGTAAATGTATAATGCAGGAATACGCACATGTTCTTCAACAGTTCGTCTGTTCACAGTTAAAGTATTTATTTAACTATTTATTCTACATATTAATTTGAAATAAATGCTTTACTCGTAGCTACATACATGTTATATCGTTACATTGTACATGTACATGTGCAGAAAACTTTGCAATATCGTATTTGCTCCTATAAACGCCCCCAAGGACTCGTTCCTCTAGTGGTTAGCCCTTGTGATCAAATAATTAAACTTTTAGTCATGGAAAAAGAAATTATCGATACTTGTTTTGAAAAGCCAATCATTAGTATTTCTCCTCGCACAAATTTGTCACAGCACAACATTATCAATCTTCGGATAACAAGCCTCGTGTTATCTTGATAGGAACAAAGTAAACATAGACTCCATGAAGGGGAAATCAACAACGGCAGACAAACACTGATGGAATAACAGATGGGAACTGCACAGCTTTATTTGACTTTACTTGGTGAACTATCTCCATGTCATCCAACTACAGATAGTACAGAGCTGATTCAACATCATGAACAAACATCCCGATATTCTGTACAATATTAGCCCGGTTTTTGCAAGGTACATGCCTTTGTAGATAGGTCTCAGAAGAGAACATTTTGTTAAAAAATGAACAAAGGTGTTAACAGTTTCATATTTGATATATTTCCATTCCATTCTCATTATAAGAAGTGTTAATCAGTTGCTTACCGCAGCTTGAGCGAGATTTCCACCATTTGTAGTGTGAATCTTACGTGAAATATATACCCGTACCTTGTGCCCTTACATGTAGCCTTCTGCACTACATTTTACTGTGTGATTTGGTATAACTTCAAAACAATTATAAGAATTAAGTATTTGGTCACCAGACTATAATATTGAGATGCAATATTTCCATGACATGCCCCACTCTTCATTTAAAACCCAAATCACTCAATAGCATCTCTTTTATTTAATACATATTCTACACTTAATGTTGCATGTGCGGTTCGGGAAATTGACAGATTACAATTGACAAGGTTAAAAGTAGTCCTTGAAATTTAAGTTGTGGTTTGAGACCTTCTAAAATATCTGTAATGGTTTGAAGAGGAAAAAAGTTCCGATTTCCATTTAAAAGCTCCCAAAGGTATAGACCCTCAGCTGATTTTACTTTCTTGTTTAACGTTTCAGTTTCAATTACAACCCTATTGATATCAATTACTTGCTTTTTACTTCTTTATTGTTAATGTATTGTTAATTGTCTTAACAAAACAACCTGTCAGTATTTGACATTCGAGAGATATTCCATCTTGTGCAATAATGCCATCTATGCCAATTCAAATAAATCCTAGGTTGCTTACACATTAAACCCCCTGGAACTTATCATATGGAACATCAATCAGTCATGAGGGTTCTTCAAGATAACATACCAGTCATTGACGATGAATTATGTCTTATACAAATCTGTATTGTATTGTATTGTATTGTATTGTATTGTATTGTACACATCTCTTGTTATCTTTTAGTGCCGCCTGTCATTCATTCCTCAAGGAAAACTCATATAATAAAATCATAAAATATCATATACACTTCAAATTAAATATTATATTATGTTACACTAAATTAAGGATTAAAGTAGTGTTACAAAATCATAATTCATCCTTATATGAAGAAGAAAGATGAGCAATCATTCGGAGTTGTGCGTACAATATATTAAAGGGTTAAGATGGGCACTGTCACAAATACAACAAAGGTAATGCAAAGAGTGCATTGACTTCATTGTTGTTTCATTTGGATTTTTAAAGATAATATTTATTGTAACAGGTGAACGTTTTGGAACGATTTTAACGGGGCAGTAGCACGTTTTTTGCAAATTTCATCTTTTGAAAGTTCCCATTTATAATGATTGTTTATGTCATTTATATTAACCTTAGAGGGTAAAACATCTTATTACACAAACCAATTATCCGTAGTGGTAATAACTGTGTTGCGTAGAAAACCAAAATTGCATGGCGGCCATTTTATTGTGAACACATTTTATTCTTTCGAATGACAAAAACGATTCCTATTGCTTTAACGGAACCATGTATCGTCATTTTTAACTTGTTTTTCTTAAGAGAGAAGGGTATTTTACAATTGGTGACATTATTTTTCAAATACATTTCATCGACTTATTTCAGAGAAAAAACGTGCTACTGCCCCTTTAATTATTTAATGAAAATAGTGACAAACTACTGAAAATTGACAAACATCGTAACGAATAAGTCATCATAAAACATTTTGCTCTCTCACATACATGTACCAAATGTCAAAGGATACCTGAATACTTCTACTACTGTTAAACGTTTAACATTTATAATCATCGTAATATTGGAAATGCATGGTGTCATCAAACGTCTCTTTAGTCTACATTTATTAACCATATAAAGCATTTCTACTTAAAATGTTTACATTAATGTTATTACTAAAAGCCTAAACTTTCATCTTGAGATAGATTTTTCACGTATGATATATTTTACTGTAATAAATGGTCCGTTATCTCTTAGGTGCGTAGCTTCACCCAAAAGCACTGTATTAACAATATTAGTGTCACGACATAGAAATGAGAATTTTGTAATCCCATCTCGTACATTACATGCCACCCGTTGACAACCGTAATGTAAAAAACGTGGTTTTCTTCACGATTAAGAAATTTGTTAGATGATGAACAATTTGTTTTTATCACGTTTCACGTACATAATACATTTGTTTCTGCAGCACTGATCGAGTACAGTGTTGAAATAAACACGTAAAGATTCATACTCCCCATGCAAAAAGCTTGCCTGAAAGCATTGCTAATTCCATTCTTGTTTTATCGTCGCCTGTCATAGATATTCCCCTCCGAAGATATAGTCTACGTGATATTGATGTTTCACACCATTAAGGTGATAGACGGAATTTGCAAAGGGAAGTTGGGAGGAGGGGAGGCGGGGTCACATAGTCCCCATGGGGTTCGATTGGATCGACCCTCCCCCTTTCTGGATTCGCCACTGAAGGCAAGATTTACGTCTATTATTAGTGCACTTCTCTTCAGTTTTAAAGACAATAGAAATTCTATCATGAACAACGTAATTCAAGCATCTTCATCAGCTGTATGATAAATGAGATATGTTGACCTTAAAATTTACAGAATATTAAACTTAAATTATAAAGCTGATATTTCTTTTATTTAAAAAACATAATATAATATAATATAATATAATATAGTACGTTTTTGATTAAACGTAATTATTTATACTTACCTGTTGACTAGACCTACTATGCCTACCTCCTCTCTAGGTATGCTATTTCAACCTTAACACAGACGAAACTTGAACAGTGGAGTAAGGGATGCGTAAAATCCCTATCCAAGGACGGTAAGTCTGCATGGTCTCGTGACGTCACTACCGGAATATGCCACTCTCCGAAAGTCCCAAAAGGCAAGACAGACCAAGTGGGGAGGATGGGCGGGCCTAGCGTGTAGGTCTAGTCAACAGGTAAGTATAAATAATTACGTTTAATCAAAAACGTACTATTATTTAAATACCTATGTGTTGACTAGACCTACTTTGCCTAGAATCCCACTGCATGGAGGCGGGTCAGTAGATATGTGGTAGTGACGAGACCAGCAACAAGCCCTGAGTGTAAGCTAACCTACGAGTCCTCCACCCTGTGGTGAGGACAAGGCACAGCCCGGGAGATACCATCTCTACCACTGAGCGGATCGAAGAGACAACCCAGCCACTCAACTTCTGATCAACACACTGCCCCCAACCCCAACGGGGAGGGGGTGTTAAAGCGAACCTTAAGAACAAACAACAGACAAGGAGCTAACAATGCAAACAAAGAATGAAGAACAATTTTATGGATACACAACTTCTTTATTCTGTATAGGCGACGTTTCGACATAGATACTAATGTCGTTGTCAAGCAGGTGGTACAGTTGAACACATTCCCAGGGTTTATATACAAGTAGTGTTTATACAATAGAGGAGGATGAGAAGATTTTGAGTTCTTATTACAGTAGATAGGCTTGATGTACACATATTGAGTAGAAGCCAGAGAGAATGATTTACAGTGTTTATACAGCAGACGAGGTTGATGTACACAGCTTGTTAAGGAGATTAAGAACAGAGCTTGTTTAAGGATATAGATGATTTAACAAGATGATTATTGATAATTAAGGGTAATTAGGAGATGTACACAGCAATATGGGGATGAAGATGAGGTAAATATGAATATGAGTGATTAACGTAGCAAGTGATGGTAGGCGTTTGGGATGTAGTATCCTTCGTCTCTGTTCAGGGCTGGTGCTTTTTTCTTAATGTGGATGGCTTCGAGGTATTTCCTTACTTTGTAGTTGGCCTGGTTCTTTTCTAGGACCTTGATGTTGCTCCAGTTGATGTTGTGGTCTGGGTTGGTTTTGGTGAAGTCAGAGATGGCTGACTTGGAGTCATTTTTTCTGACTGATGCTTGGTGTTCCTTAATTCCGAGGGTCAATGGTCTGGATGTTTCACCGACGTAGGTGTCGCCACACTCACAATCTATCTGGTATACAACTCCGGAGGGATCTGACTTCTTTGATGATGTAGGTCTGCCAGTGGCCTGCAATAGGTTCTGGATGGTCTGGCCCTTTTGGAAGGTGACATCAATGTTTGCTTGTTGCTTGAGAAGTCGTTGAATCTTGTGGCTGGTGGGTCCTATGTAGGGTAGACTGATGGAGAAGGGGGCTGCTTCTTGTCGTGGGGGCTTGGTGACTGGGTCGAGGGTGTTCTTGATGGTCTGGTCGACAAAGGAGGCATGGTAATTGTTGTAGTTGTGGAAGACGTGTCTGAGGTGGTTGAGTTCAGTAGCCAGGGAGTGAGGTGTTGAGAAAATGTTCTTAGCGCGTCTTGTCAGGGTTGTTGAGTGTGGCGACACCTACGTCGGTGAAACATCCAGACCATTGACCCTCAGAATTAAGGAACACCAAGCATCAGTCAGAAAAAATGACTCCAAGTCAGCCATCTCTGACCACACCAAAACCAACCCAGACCACAACATCAACTGGAGCAACATCAAGGTCCTAGAAAAGAACCAGGCCAACTACAAAGTACGGAAATACCTCGAAGCCATCCACATTAAGAAAATAGCACCAGTCCTGAACAGAGACGAAGGATACTACATCCCAAACGCCTACCATCACTTGCTACATTAATCACTCATATTCATATTTACCTCATCTTCATCACCATATTGCTGTGTACATCTCCTAATTAACCTTAATTATCAATAATCATCTTGTTAAATCAGCTATATCCTTCAACAAGCTCTGTTCTTAATCTCCTTAACAAGCTGTGTACATCAACCTCATCTGCTGTATAAACACTGTAAATCATTCTCTCTGGCTTCTACTCAATATGTGTACATCAAGCCTATCTACTGTAATAAGAACTCAAAATCTTCTCATCCTCCTCTATTGTATAAACACTACTTGTATATAAACCCTGGGAATTTGTTCAACTGTACCACCTGCTTGACAACGACATTAGTATCTATGTCGAAACGTCGCCTATACAGAATAAAGAAGTTGTGTATCCATAAAATTGTTCTTCATTCTTCATCATCTCAACTTCTAGAATGCCCATCAAAGATGTTAAATGCAAACAAAGTTTATTACAATGAGCATCTAAGCTCCTAAGAGGGCTGACCCCTTCTTGGTCTGGTTGGAGGGACCACCTTCGTGAACGAACGCTTGTGGACCCAGCCTAGAGATGCCTTCAAGATCTGCCGTGGAGACATCTCGTAGGTAATGGTTGGCGAAAACCTCTGAGGAACGCCAAAAACACCCCGCCATGACGTCTGAAACCGCGATGTTGTAGTGGTAAGCCATCGTGGCTGAAACTGCACGGATCGGTTTTGCAGACAAAGTCGGGAGTAAACCAAGTAAGGCTGATCCCCCTCCCTGACCTCAAAGCGTAGAAGGTCCGCCTGCAAAGCATGGATCTCAGAAATCCGAGCTGCGGAGGCCATGGCCACCAGAAAAATGACCTTGATGGTGAGAGGAAGGAGGGGTACGTCCGAGAGAGGTTCATACGTATTGGAGCGAAGATGGTTGAGCACAACTGCTAAGTCCCACTCAGGAGGATGAAGCTTCGTCCTGCCGTCCACAGAAACGGAAGGTTTTGACGAGGCCCTTGAGGACCGACACATCTAACCCATGTTGTCCCTATCTTGGCTACCACTTGGGAGAGGATGGCCGGCGGCGGAAAAGCATAAGCGTCCATCCCCTTCTACAATAACGAGAGCGCATCTAAGCCCATTGCTCGCGGGTCTGATACTGAAGAGACATAGGTTGGCAATTGGTGATTGAGTCATGTCGCGAAAAGGTCTATCAGAGGAATGCCGAACTGGAGACACAACCCCCTGAAGACTGCCGGGTTCAATTGCCACTCCGGGGGAGGGGTGCCGAATGGGAGAAAATCCCGACCGTGACCCGAGTCACCCGAAGGGGGGTGAACGCTTCAAAGACGAAGTAATGGACTTACAAATGGCCGAAACAAACGCCCGGAAGTCTGAAGACGAGAGAGTGACACACTCGTTACACAGGTCCTTGCACTTCATAAAAAGCAAGTCCTAACAGTCTTCCTACCTCCGCAATTGTACAAAACGCAGAGTACATAGTGAAGAAAATACGGAGGTAGTAGAGTAACGAGGTGAGTGATAGTCGAGTCACTGACGAGACTGTCGAGTCACTAACAGGTGATTGACAAACGAGCCACTGACACGTGTAAGCTAGGGGAGGTGAGTGACACTCAATTCACTTAACAGGTGAGTGACAGACGAGCCACTGACGCGAGTTAGCTAGACGATGTGAGTGACAGGTGAGAGACAGCCGAGTCACATAGCAGGTGAGTGACAGGCGAGCCACTGACGCGTGTAATCTCGACGAGGTGAGTGACAGTCGAGTCACTTAACAGGTGAGTGACAGACGAGCCACTAACGCGTGTAGTCTAAACGAGGTGAGTGACAGTTGGGTCACTTAATAGGTAAGTGACAGACGAGCCACTCACGCATGTAGTGTAGACGAGGTGAGTGACAGGTGAGTGACACCCAACTCACTAAACAGATGAGTGACAGGCGAAGTCAAGTCAAATCGAGCCTAAGGCGATAGACTGGCGAGACGATGCGAGTCAAGAAGAATCGAGCCTAAGGCGAATGACTGGCGAATCGAGTCATTGGCGAGACGATGCGAGTCAAGTTGATTCAAACCGAAGGCAAATGACTGGCGAAGCGAATGACAGGCGAATCGAGTCACAGGCGAGCCGATGCGAGTCAAGTTGATTCAAACCGAAGGCAAATGACTGGCGAAGCGAATGACAGGCGAAGCGAGTCACAGGCGAGACGATGCGAGTCAATTACCAACGGTGAGTGACAGCTCACAAAAGCGTAGAAGACGAGATGCCTAAGCGAGGTCACTGATAAGTAGAAGGTGGAGCCAACCGAAGTAAACGACGAACTATCGGCAGATTCACCTGATCTAGAAGACAAAGGGACTGGCGGAAGGTACGACCTAAAGCCGTGCGAACCGAGCAGTCACCCGATGAAGGTGAGAGAAAAACAAAAGACACGAATTGCACGTGCAAACCATGCAGCCACCCGACAGGTAGCACACAGCTAGCACATGTCACGTGGCCCCTTGTAACTCAACACCTACCTAAAACAGGTTGTCTAAACAACCTGCTAACGACGAACGTAGATTAAGGCGTTGAAACTATCTCTTAATTAAATAAGAATAGCTAGCAAGTTAGCAACAAAAGCGCTAAAAATACCCAGTCATAGAACAAAACAAACACGTCTGTCTGGCCTTGCAACTGAAAGGAGAGTGACATATTCCGGTAGTGACGTCACGAGACCATGCATACTTACCGCCCTTGGATAGGGATTTTACGCATCCCTTACTCCACTGTTCAAGTTTCGTCTGTGTTAAGGTTGAAATAGCATACCTAGAGAGGAGGTAGGCATAGTAGGTCTAGTCAACAGATAGGTATTTAAATAAGAATATAATATAATATAATATAATATAATATAATATAATATAATATAATATAATATAATATAATATAATATAATATAATATAATATAATATAATATAATATTCAGATAGGTTTTCACAACGGAGAACATTGGACATTGAACTACTTAGAACTATCAGCCAAGTCGTAAATGAATCCAGGGTATGAGTTGAGATTGATGGGATCATCGATGATAGTACATGACATCTCCGCACACAAGTATAAATTTTTGACCAATCAAGACGTCTTTCCTGGTAACGCATCTATTTTCATAAATGTCATGATAAAAATCATCTTTGCCATAAACCCTCAACTGGCTTCATTTAATGGTTCTCCTCATAAAATGTCACCATTCTACCGACTGCTACTTAGTGAAACTGATAGCATGTTGAAGTGCCAGGAGCCATCTTTTTAAATCATAAACCTCCATTAAGACATTGAGTGATTACGTTTTAATGTAATGTTACAAAGCACTGTCATGAAAAAGCAGACTCCCTTCGGGCCACCAACAAATACCCCTGCAAAGAGGAAACCAGTCAAAGGATATAATATAATAAGCAGAAGATGTTTGAGTCCTATCATCTGATATTGTTCGTAAAGTGTAATGTTCAGCTTTTATGTGTCATCTAGGAAAATTACCAGTGACTTTTTAGAGTGATGTTAAGCTTTTAGGTATGACTTGAAACGGCTTGTCGAGAATCTCAAATGCTTGAAATATATCGTATTCAATGATGTTTCCTTTTTATGTTTTTACTCTTTTAACACGCTCGATGATTCGGTTTTTAAAATGTGTTATAAATATTGGTTTGAATGGGTTCATGTTTGTGAAGCAGGATTAGTATTAACTGCTTCCCATCGCAAGGCACAACATGCCAGTTTCCATAACTGGCTGAATTAAGCCTTGCAGTATTTCCTTTACTATTCAGTGCTAAGATAGTGGGTCGCTGCACCTGAGATGCATAGTTGACTCCATTTTCCTAGTACGGAAACCTTAAGGCAATACGATAAGTTATGGAGACTGACGAGAGTTATGTCTTGAAGTTGTAACAACACAAGCAAAGATTCTTAACCTGGTACTTTCAGAACCGTTTAAACATGGAATATCACCAAGTAGTTAGTGGAGACGTTTGTGATGTGTCTGCAGCTGACTTGATGCAGACTCCACTCTCTCTGTCTCTGACTGTCGAGAAGTTGATGAATATGGTGTTTAGGGACTTTGTAACTCAATGCGACAAGTATATGTCCATTGTCATCGTAGCACGATAACTACATTGGTCAGGCGTAATCGGAACACTAAGTACGTCATCTACTACCCAGGTATCAGATGTCCTGAGTTACGATATCAAGACAGGATGGATTCAGGTCACTTGTCGCCCACATACCTTCCAGACGTCAGTGGTCACGCCAGAGAACATTCTAGAACTGCGCCGTATTCAGAAATCCCTATGTCAGAAATCATTTACACTAGTACGGGATTCGACCACGATGCCTGACATGCGACTCATTCTGACAACACGTCAAAATAACAACGCCCGTCCAAAAATGCCTTTGGATGCAATCGATTTTTTCCCATCAGAACAATGTTTCTGTCCTGGTCTGCAGATTCGTCGGATCTTTCCTCAATCGAGCACATGTTCGATAACATGGAGCGCCGTCCGCGCCGTCTTCCCTTTCATCGAGATAATGTCTGCTTGACACGGGAATTGGAGAGAATATGGCAGGCCATTCCCCAGGCATTCCAAGGCTGATTTGCTAGACTCTATGCGTCGTAGAGATACAGCTGTGCTTCACACATTGCTCATTTCTATTATTAACTTTGTGGCTCGGTCGTGTGACACCCTAATCAATTTTCAACTGTTAACGTCATTGTTAAGGATATCGACTGAAAATACACACTCTAACACGGGTGTGCGGGTAAATGTTGGCTCTAGGCATTTATAAACACCTGGTTTTTGAGGGCAAAAATAAATATTTTGGAGGAATAATAAGTCCATTTTGTGGTATATTCGCAACATGTCCAAAATCAAATTTTTATGAATATTTTGTTTGGTTTTCAGCAGTTTAACAGCATAGTTCAACCTATTTTAGAGTGTTAATTCAAGGTTGAAGCTGTGCTCACGTGTTTGAGAACTGAATATGTTTTGAGCATTATAAAAGTTTAGAGAACTTTTAGAAAATAAAACTCTCCTTGAAATACATGCTTGAATAACCATTTGCACCGATTTTGTAATATCATTAAAGTAAAATGCACTTAAGGAAATTTCAATACCTGTAACTATATAAATTCTGGTAATGTAGAAACTTGAAATCAAAATGATCATTAAGCTATATATTTGTTGTCATCGCGTAGGGTTATAACTTTGAGAAAAGAGCATTTCCGCTTCTAATCGGCTTATATTATCATATTTATATTCCACAAAATTCTTTATTATTGAAATTGGACGTAGTTATACTGACAATCAAAGAAAATTAATGTATAAGTTGTTGCTTCAAGTTCTTATTTTCAGAAAGATAAACATGGATAAATGATATTGTAATAGATATAAATCAACTCAAGAATGTTGTTGTATTGGTGTTGATCGCTCTGTCAGACATGGCGTAACAAAATTATGATTATTGTGTCTCTCTAGATGAATCTATGTTTATTTCTTTAATTGAATGTATCACTCAGAAATCAACAAACATCTGTGTTTACGTGTCTTATTGACAAGTGATTATAGTTTTATAGCTCTTAATCATAGCTCATTATGTTGCTTGAAAACTGCCAAATTCATCGTTGATTTGAAGGGCAATAAGAAGTGGCATACATAAACACATCAATATGTCTGGATGATATCATAGTGAACAGGCGAATATACTTATTCCTTGGTCGGGTGAACAGTTGAAATTTTCAATTGGTGAACATAGTTGCCTCTATATATAAAAGTAAACTTTCTCAACAACTGTGAGGAAACTCACTAATGACGGTGTAAATAGATAAATGTGTAATGCAGGAATACGCACATGTTCTCAAACATTTCGTCTGTTCAAAATGTAAGTATTTATTTAACAATTTATTCTACATATTAATTTGAAATGCATGCATGACTCCTAGCTACATGCATGCTACATCGTAACATTGTACAACGCCCAAGAACACGTTCCTCTAGTGGCTCAGCCCTTATGATCAAATAATTAGAATTTTAGTCATGGATAATGAAATTGTTGATCCTTGTTTTGAAAAGCAAACCATTGGTAGTTCTCCTCGCACAGATTTGTCACAACACAACATTATCAATTTTTGGTTAACAAGCCTCGTGTTATCTTGATAGGAACAAAGTAAACATAGACTCCATGAAGGGAAATCAACAACCGCAGACAAACACTGATGGAATAACAGATGGGAACTGCACAGCTTTATTTGACTTTACTTGGTGAACTATCTCCATGTCATCCAACTACAGATAGTACACAGCTGATTCAACATCCATGGACAAATATCCCGATGTTCTGTACAATATTTGCCCGCTTTTGCAAGGTACAAGCATTTGTAGATAGGTCTCAAAAGAGAACATTCTGTTAAAAAATTAACATAGGTGTTTACAGATTCACATTTGATATATTGCCATTCTATTCTCATTATAAGAAGTGTTAATCAGTTGCTTACCGCAGCTTGAGCGAGATTTCCACCATTTGTAGTGTGAATCATATGTGAAATAGATACCGGTAAGTTGTGCCCTTACATGTAGCCATCTGCATTACATTTTACTGAGTGATTTTGTATAATTTCAAAACAATCATAAGTATTCATTATTTGGTCACCAAACTATAATGTTAAGATACAAAATTTCCATGACATGTCCCTGACTTCATTTAAAACCCAAATCACTCAATAGCATCTCTTTTATTTAATATACATTCTACACTTAATGCTGCATGCGTGGAGCGGAAATTGACAGATTACAATTGACAAGGTTAAAGTAATCCTTGAGGTTTAAGTTGTGGTTGGAGACCTTCTAAAATATCTGTTATGGTTTGAAGAGGAAAACATAGTTCTGGTTTCCATTTAAAAGCTCCCAAAGGCACATCCCCTCAGCTCATATTACTTTCTTTTCAGTTTCAATTAGAACACTATTGATATCAATTCCTTGCTTTTAACTTCTTTATTGTTAATGTATTTTTAATTATTAATATAATCCATGGGGAGAAAATAATGTAGATTGTTTAAAACAGTTTTGCATTAGTGCATGCAGAATTTTCATTACTAAGTTAGCATACTTTTTACTTTTATCCAGTAATATTTGACGAGTGAAAAATGTCTTTATAATTCTATTGACAAAAACCACAGGACAAAAAGGTGTGAAATCCATCTCGGGGATACGGCCAATTTGGTGCGGATCCGGCAATCTGATTCCATCCCTTTTTGTCCTGTTAACGTAGTCATTTTTCTGGTGAATAAGGTAGGGTCTTCATTTTATACCTACACGTATACTTCAGCTTAAACATTGTTTAACCTATCCATTTAAGATGATTGCCATGTTTTTTATGTATATTTGATAATACTATAGTTGGTATAACTAATACATTTATTCGTAAAGTAAAGATATTAATGAAATAGATAATCACATTTAAATTCTTTTTTAGATTTTCAGTAGCGTATCCACAATGTTAGCAAACAAATTTGGACATGTGTTTAAAATAAAGTTTGTTTAAAACTGCCAGAAATAATTGGAAACGCCACAGTGGTCCTTTTATTTCTATATAAACCAACCTGATGTCAATGTAATACTGTTGGTGTACCAGTCATATGAATTTGAAGGAAAACACTGACAAAACACATAACATAAACATGCATAAGAAGATTTGGCATTGTCCATATGAGTCAGATATCATTAAGTTTGTAGCAGAAATATCGCAATTGTTATGTTGTTCATCTAAGAAAATAGTTACACAGGTGAGTCATGTCAAGGTGGCCCAGCTGGGGTCATAAACTTGATAGCTCAACAAATGCGTCGCCAGTTCCTTAAAGCTAAGAATACTTTCGCGCGTAACAAAACCAACAGAAACCTTGAACTTTTACGATCTCAAAGTAGACAATATAAGAAGATTATGAAACAATATAAGAAAAAGAATATTGCTTATCTTTGCAAGTGTTTTCGTGACAATGTGCGATCATCGTCGAAACAATATTGGAAGTTACTTAACCCAAAACATCAAAATAACTCCGAATCTGTTTCTCTTGATGTCTTATGAACATTTTAAACAGATTAACGAACCGGAAGTTATCGGAAACGAAGCTGACTTTGTGATTGATGATTTCCCAAACTTAGATGATTCAGTCCTAAATGATGAGATATCAGAACACGTTTTGTCTGCATTAAACATGTTAAAAAAAACACAAAGCTCCCGGACTAGACCTTATTGCACCTTCACCTCGTTTACTTACAGTATACACTGAAATCTTCATCACCGATGCTTGGCTCACAGGTGTGATTAAGGCAATTTATAAGAAGAAAGGAAACGTTTCTTATCCAAACTTGTACTGACCTATACCTATCCTCAGCTGCTTTGGCAAATTATCCACCTCAATTATCAATGAACGCCTAACCAAATTTTGAGAATCATTTGATATCATATTGCATACACAGTCAGGCTTCCGTAAAGGATTTTCAACCATTGACAATGTCTTTATTATACATAATCTTATCAACTCATTGAAAAATAGACACAAGAAACTGTTTTGTGCCTTTATTGATTTCTCTAAAGCCTTTGATAAAGTGTGGCGAACAGGTCTCTGGATGGGATCAACGGAAAATTATTCAAACTTATCCAAAACATGTATAGTGGCATTAAATCATGTGTGGCTTTAAACCGTTTGCAATCAAGTTTTTTCCCATGCCTCTCAGGAGTACGTCAAGGCGAAAATATCTCCTTTATTATTTTAATTTTATTTGAATGATCTTGAAGATTTCCCTAGCTCAAGTCAATGTGAACTTGAGTTAGATAATGATGTTGTACATATGTATATAAAATTATTAGTTTTATTGTATGCCGACGATACGGTATTTATTAGCTGCAAATAGTCATGAACTACAAAAAAACACTTAATTGTTTTCAAGTTACTGTGATTTATGGAAACTGGAAGTCAATTCAGATAAAACTAAAATAATAATCTTTGGATCTGGGTCAGCGAGCAAAAGTAAAAATATATTTCTTTATAAAGATCAACCTTTGGATATTGAAGATATTTTACATTACATAGAAATGGTAGATTGATAATTGCTACTAAACATGCTGCCGATATGGGTAATAAAGCTTCAATGTCTTTACTTAAGCGTGCGAGCTACTTAAATTTACCTTTGGATTGCCTTATTTCCGCTTTTGATACACTTGTTCTTCCAATTCTACTTTATGGTTGTGAAATCTGGGGGATGGAAAACATTAATATCATTGAGTGCAATTATCAATTGAAGTTCTTAAAGATGGCAGCAGGTTTCAAAGATGTCTACGCCAAACTTCATGGTTTACGGTGAGTTCGGTACAAAGCCACTGCGGTTACAAATTGCTAAACGCATTATCTCCTATTGGTAGAAATTATCATGTGCGCAACCAGATAATACAATTGCAGGCTTTATGCTTAAGTATATGCACCATAAGAGTTTCATGGTCAATCTTATACCTGGCTGAACTTTGTCAAAATTATATTTTCAACATGTGGTCAGCGATGTATTTTCGATCACCATCAGAATTACTGTAAAATGGATAGTTTCAACAGTAATTAGGATTCAGATCAATGAAGATCAGTTTTTCCAGTCATGGCGTAGCGATGATACCAACTCACCTAAAGGTTTCTATTTCATAAAAATCATAAAAAGTCTCCATGTTTTGAACAATACTTGTCACTATAGTTTGGCAGGAAAGTAAGTGACACCCCTATTTCGTATAATAACTACAAAACCACGCAAACTAGCAAACTCATATTTTGCCAATATTAATTTTATGTTTGTACCTAATAGGACTCTAAATTTTGTAAAACGAAATAAAAAATCTGTCTATATAACCATCATATGAAATCTGATGATAATCCGCAGATTACTATTTTAGGATGTGGTACGTCACAGAAACTAGGACAGAGGACGGGTTTGGTTGACACCTCTGGGTATCAGTCTTGGTTCCATAAGTTTACCGGACGATTTTCAACTTTGACCAAATCGTGCGGATAAACGGGGTCTCACTTTATATGTAAATTATCCTTCACAATGACAAATGTGAAAATTGTATAAATATACATGCAAACATCAGTGTTTGACAAGAATCACAACATGCCCACTGGTTAGCTGATTGATAGGTATTAAAATCGGTGTAATTAGTTTCACTCTTAACACATCTGCAGTGTTCGGTTTGATTAATTTTGCCATTTATACAGTGATTGTGCTGTTAATAACAAACACAAAATTAATGTTTTGAAATGGCAGAATGTTTGGATAGTGACAATCATAATTACAATTGATTAGATCATAAGTTATTTTATTTGTTTTCCCTATTGTTTTCAGGAAGTCCAAGTGCGATAACGCCTCTCCTGCCAAATTTAAAACAAGTGTAATGCTGTGATAATGATTATGGCTCATATCATTATTCAAACTGCAATGCCGCTAATGTTTTATAAATTGGTTTCAACCAAACAAACGATAAACAATTGTGACATATTAAATCGGCTGAAGATGATAACATGATATTTCAGAAAACTTACAAATGAAGATGCATTCACATTGTATCCTATTCATTATTTAATATATTGCATTGTCTGATGAAATTTACATTTAAGGTGTCTTGAAAATAACAGACATCTGTCATATCCAACAAGTTTATTTTATGTATCAAATGATAAAGAGACATGTTCATCACATATCAGATTAACAAACATCATGATTTCATGAACGACTCTCTTTCACACTAAATACTTCATAAAACAAGTATAAAATATAATATTTAATTCACACGCATTTGGTGAATATGACATTTGGTGTCCGAAAAGTTTGGAAAGCACATCTTATTAAGTTCTATCTATCCATGTAATTAATCTGTGTGTTTACATTTTTATTAATGCGTACCATATATGGTTTTGTCAAAGTAAAACACCACAGAATGATATTTAGATACGTTAAAGGGGATAATACTCACACGCAAATGAAACGCAAGTTTTTCATCCAAATTGAAAAAAGCTATGGATCTTAAATCGAAATGAAGTATTGATCTGTAATGATGACTTATGATGTCATCTATAATTTGTGGATGCATTTCTTAAGATTTGAATAGTAACCCCCCAAAAAAAGCATTCGCTAAAACTCACACGTCATTGAAAATGTGGGCATGATGCACGTGTTTCTCATGATATTGCACATGCACGATATGTTACGGGTGTTCAAGGGTATAAAACCGTGTCTTGGAAACCGAGTTTATCATTAACGATTGAACGATGGCACGTTTAACTGAGATTGAGAGAAACCAGGCTGTTGGACCTTTGGAAGCGGGAGGGTCGGTTCAAGAAGTTGCACATCATTTAAATGTTAACATTTCAACAATATACCGTCTGCAACAGCTTTATAATGCAACACAGACCACAGCTGACCGTCCTCGAAGTGGTCGTCCAAGGGTCCCCACCCCTCGACAGGATCGTAGCATTACACGTCTATACCAGCGAGTTCCATTCCTAACTGCGACTCAATATGCCCTGGACACTGTTGGACGCATTAGCCGAGACACTGTCATCCGGCGCCTGCGTTCTAATAACCTCCAATGTCGCTGGCCAGCACGTCGTCCTGTTCTGCAGCAAATACATCGCCAAGCACGATTTCAGTGGACACATAATTATCGACATTGGCGTCATCGTGATTGGAGACGTCTAATTTTCTCTGACGGGAGTCGTTTTTGTCTCTCCTATGCAGATGGGTGAGTCAGGATTTTGCGTCGTCAGGATGATCGGTGTGGAAAGTGACCCATTGGGTGGGTCTAGCGTCATGATGTGGACTGGTATTGGACTTAATGCGATACTGGGACCAATGTGTTTCCAAAATGTTGGCGCAGGTCGGGGACACGGTGTAACTGCTCAGCGTTATATCTACCAAGTGATCAGACCCTACGTTGTTCCATTTTTTGCACAACATCGCCAACACATTTTCCAGCAGGATAATGCTCGTCCCCATACAGCTAAAGCCACCATGACCTTCCTACAACAGCATAACATCGGTATTCTACCCTGGCCAGCCCTCAGTCCTGATCTGAATCCAATTAAAGACTTATTGGGTGAGGTTCAAAGGAAGCTGAATAATGTGAGATCAATTCCAAAAACTGCCAATGAATTCAGACGGATGTTCTGGATGTGTGCAGAAGGATTCCCGGAGCCTTCACAAAACCGTCTTATCCACTCTATGTACCGTAGATGTGTGGCAGTGATCAACGCCATTGGTTGTCATACAAGGTTTTGACTGGCATATCGGCAAGTGACTCTTGACCTCTGACCCTGTATCCGTAAGACTCCATTTATGACGTCATCTATTGGTCAATACCTTCATATTACTTCACTTTCATGTTTGCTCACTTCATCCTGTAATATTTCATTGTATATGATATTGACCATTAAAATAATGTAGACAATAAATGCAAATTGACGTGCGTTTCGTGAGTATATAAGTAATATAATGAGAAATATTGACAGCATGTTCAAGCCTTATCAAACAACCATGTCTCAATTACAAGTTTCAAAGTCACATCTAATATTACCATCACTAGTTACCCACTTGTACTGCTGGGTAAACAGGCACATTTTAAATAAGGCGACATCACAAATCTCTGAAATTGATAACCGTGCTGTTAATGATGAAAGCATGAGTACATGAGAAAAAATGCAATGCTTACAAGTTGTCACCTTACATGTCTATGTAACTATTAATCCTTCATCGGGGGAAATGATACTGATATACGCAACATAGTAGCAAAAACTCCTTAAAGGGTTTATAAGATGAGATATACAATAATGAAGTACAATAGACTATTCGTGGACAAGGTTGGATATAATAACAGAGTTGCTTAATATATAGAAGATCAAGATATGTTTTGCAAGTAATTGACGTGCAATAAAGCTGTGACTTCCCATCTGTTGTATATTCATTTGTTTGTCTGCTGTTATCAGTTATCAATTTGGCCATTATGTATCCTTTTTTCTTTGTACCTCGCATCACGATAACATAATATATTATCAATTGACATTGATGGAGATAGCAAAATCTACCTTCCTAGGTTATTTAAGGTACCTTTTCTAATTATTTTTCATTTAAGACTGCTTTGACATATATCTCACGCATGTACATGTTTGTATAACATCCTCGTATATCATGGCATGGGATAATTAAATTTCATTTCATTAAATGAAACTACTTATACATTTTACTGGTATACCCCCATTACATGTTGTGCACATTGCAAGCGAATTAATTGTTACTGCTGCATCAGATATTACTGTGTGAAGAATACTTGAAAGCTGTATCCAAAGTACAATCGGCAAATGGCAGAAATATTGTCCCACCGGAACTAACCAATAAGTCACTCATTCAGCGTATACAAAATATGCATTAGGCTTTGAATCTCCATATTGAAATTGAATAATAAATCTATTATATCAAATCAATCATAAGAAGTCATTTAGTAGGTTAGATAATTTCTTCTTAACCAGACCATAACAGTAAGATTCCCATCTAACCGCATCTTAATCCTCAAATCACTCATACTGCATCTCTTTGATTTATACATTCTCCATTTAATGCTGCGTGCAGTGAGAGGAAATTGACAGATTAAAGTGACATGGCTGGACGTGGTTCTTGCAATTTTAAGATCTGATTGAGAGTTTGTAATGGTTTTAAGAACGTAAATGTAGTGTTGGGCTCTCCTTAACAGCTCCTTTTGCACGACAAGATCAGTTTAACCGTCATACATTATGATACTTGTGATTAGTGGCTATTAATTCCTTTATTGTTGATTCGGAATAACTTTAGGATAAGCACATCGCCGTTTTGATAACATCGATATCCTATTGGAAGCAATACATATGATGAAGATGTAATGACATAATTCGTGTCTATGACGTTTAAGGTATTAAGGTTTAAGATAAGTACAACTATACTCAAGATTCTATTCCTCAAATTATATTGATTGTAATATAGAAAATGTTGTATACATTTTCATTCATAATGTCAAATTGAAATCTATTTATCAATTAAAGGTAAGCTTTTTCAAGATGTCAGCAACTTTTAAAAAGACATTGTACTGTATGCATAATTGAGCTATTGCTTTATGTCATTAAGAAAAAGGTTGCTTTATGAATGATTGAGTAAGTAAAACTTCAATGGGAAAAGAGTAGACTGTGGTACATTTGTTTGACAAGGAACAACATCACTATCTCCTCAGAGTCATTGTTTAAACATGTGAGGTGATATGCAATGACCTTTGCGATGACGGCTCAGTATCACTCGTGGACTAAGATTTAACCTATATCCTATGTTAAGTCACTGATAATTATTTATTGATCCTCGACTGAGTAGTAGAATCTAATCAGAATTACCACTCAAATAATATGTACAATACAAAACTAATGTATCAAAAGGGATCATTGGAAGTTTCTGCGCTCATTTTTAAGATTGTTTTCTGATTGTAAATGTGTATGAAACCATAAATGACGAAACGATTTGGTGCATGTGTTTTTCCTAAAATTATAATCAATAGGTTTGTATGATTTAAGTCCGGTCTGGGGGATTTTTTGTCAAGAGATATAAAAACTAATCATTTTAAAAACTGGTCTATTTTAAAAAGCACCACTTCAGATCATATGTTTTACTTTCAATATAACAACTTTTGAAAAATTAAATACACAACTGGAACGTATTCTTTTGCTTTTCTTTAAATATAGATGTATAAGAAAATTGACTATCAGATCATTTGAAAGCATAGAAATGCCTGAAAGAACAATAGATGAAATGACTGTCTTTACATGTAATGATAACATATTTTATACCAAGTTC
Organism: Gibbula magus; assembly: GCA_936450465.1. Taxonomy (NCBI): domain Eukaryota; kingdom Metazoa; phylum Mollusca; class Gastropoda; order Trochida; family Trochidae; genus Gibbula; species Gibbula magus. The sequence continues at coordinate 39,698,093 of OW388294.1, read as the reverse complement.
AGAAGCTAATATTATTTTTGCATTGATAAAGCTGAATGCATATATCATGGACTTCAAATGTTTAGTTATCAAATATATATTTTGTTTTGCATATATGTCTATGAATGATTAATAAATGAAGTATATTCTAAACTGTAACAAAATGACATCAAACATAAGTATGAAGCAGATATTAGGTTTTATTTCAAGATGCAAATTGTGTTTGTATAGATATTGTTTGAATCTCTTTTTTTAAACTACTATTTGTTATCTCTGTTGAAAATGGACCTGATGTTTAGGTTCTGCAGTTGTTTTTTGTGATTTCTACTCTCTCTCTGTCAATTATATTAGTTCTGTATTTAACTGTTTCACAGTTTTTAAGCATTCATAACTTTATCATGAGCTTTTATTTATTTGCATTTAAAACTAATTACCTTGTTATGAAGAAATTATGTTGAAAATATTTTATGAATGAAAATTTAAAAAGGTAACCTTTTTTAAGCTTGTCTCTCTTAAATCGGTCCCAATGACTTATAATATTCATTTTGCAGAATTTTGTCAATGATTACTTTTCCATTGTTTTGATAAGATTTCAATGCATGAAAAGAGTGTTATAATGAAAAAGAAATAGCGTATTTTTAGAGAAGCAGTCAAATCATTTCAAAATTTGGTTTTCTTTAACAAGAGAAATATCAAATTGCGAATTGCAAATCTTAAAATATATGTTTTAAATGCATGTATATTTCAATTTAAGAATCTTTGTTGGTCATTAACCAAGTTACGAACATAATTGCTTTGACGTCTTGATCAAACTGATGTGCTGTTAAATTTTCTTTTAAATATCGTTATGTGGACCTCCCATGAAGCCTAAGGGACGATATTACCAATGATTGTAAAGGGAGGCAACATTGGTCTGTCATTATGGTATTGTGTATGAAATAAATGAGGTAGGAAATGAACTCCAAGTAGCTATACAAATTAGGCGAATGAGAACATTCTATTGAAACTTAAGAACGATTTGGTTGGAGATACATCATTAAATACCAGACTGGCTGATGTATGCCATTGTTAATAGAAACATTTTGATGGAGGATTGTGTAACTGTAATACGATTCAAGTTAGTACTGTACCAATTGCATTATATATACAACACTTTAAACATGTAACTATTACATCTAATTGATTACGACATAGCCGTCATCATCACGCATTATGTAATATATATATATATATATATATATATATATATATACACACACACACACACACACACACACACACACACATATATATATATATATATATATATATATATATAAACTTAACTATATTTCAAATATTTTGTTTTTGAATCAGTTTCATTTAAAGAGTAATGCTAGATATAAAGGAGTGATGTTGAAGATGTAATATACAATTACTTAAGCGACGGTAGGTTTGGTTATAAGTTTACAAATGGTATTAATATGAAGTAAAACAACCTCTTGATAATATAACAGGTTTAAAGTAAAACAAACAGAAGAAAAGAATACTGATTTATTCCATATTCAAATTTATTAATAGTACATGTCATTTAATGTATTGATGACATGGGTCATAAAACTTGAACTTCAGCAATTAGGCTTCTGCACGGATTTGGTTTTGATTGGCAAATACGATGTATAACAAACAGATTATTATATTTAAACATGTTTAACTCGTGCCAGAGATATGTTCTGCCAAAACTAGAAATTAACAGGCAAACTATAAACATGTATATATGATTTATATAAAGTATTTAAAAGTCTGCTTACATCAGACAAATATTTGTTTGAGGTAGAAGATTTTCAGATTTCGTAAAATCCTAGTTAATTTTTAACTTGCCTGCTAAGTTTTAGGATAAGTGAAGGTAAATAGCATACAATTAACTGGGTATTGAGGATTTGCCCTATTTGTATATCATAGAAAATGAGTTTTACTTTCTTACTATACGATCATTTTAAAACGAGTTCAGAAAGGGTTTTTTATGATTTTAGTTTTAATTAAATGTAAATAAACATCATTTAAAATATTCTTACTGCCAATGACAAAACTATACTGAAACAAAGTTACATTGTAATCAGTAATTAATAAGACCTTCCAAATCACAAGGACTCAATAAAAATGTTAAAGTTTCTCATTATTCTTTTCATCTCATTCATTAGTCTTCTGATTTATTTTATGCCCATTTTTTTCAAATCATATTTCATTTTTCACTAGTAATGATATCCTGCAAATAATGTACATGCTGTGTTTCCTTATCATAAATGTCATATTGACTTCAAAAGGGCAGACGCAGAAAGTTTAATTTAAATTGATAGATATATCTTCTTTTGAAAATCAAGTCAAAAAAGTTGATATGAACTTTTCGAAGTGATGATATTACTTTAATTCGCAAATTATGTTATGATATTTACATGACCTGGACCAAACCATTATGTACAGTGTAAGTCCCACAGTACATACGTTACATTTGGACGAAGTTGATTATAAGAATGATACGTTACTCAAGCACAACAGACGTCCCAATTGTGTGCCTCTACATTGACCAATGACACAAAAAGTATTCTTTTACATTCATTTTTCTTTAAATCCCATCTATGGATACTTCTATTGTTATCAGACGTAGAAATGGTAATGTTAGTAGTAGTAAGAGTAAAGAGTAAGATGGTTTCCTTTTACAAAACCTTTTTCGTGATCTTTTTGAAAGGTTGAACTTTTAAATGTTTCCAAGAATATAACATTTCAAGAAGTTTATCCCTGTTTCCTTTCTATGCCATCGAGTTATTCTTGCTAATACGTTGGTCATAAAGTAAATGAGTGTTTGGTAATGTTTTAGGCATCATGAAATAATTTATTTTGTTGTGAAAATTAAAAGAGTACATTTTCTTTCATGAACATGGACATTTTTTATATCAGACATGTGTGGAATAAAGTAAACATTATCTAATGATCTATTCCTTGTTTAATTAATTGTCATGACAGACATCAGGACGTTTTCTTAAAACATGCAGTTAAATACATTTTAAAAGGTATACAACCTGCCAACAGAATATTTTTACTGAACAAATTAATTTACACAATACTGCAATTCGTTAAAATTTAACAACTAATATATTTTAACATGTCATTATTACTGGCAATGAAGAAATAACGAGAATGTCTTTAAATCTCTTTCATTATATTGATCGTATTATTTTATTACTTCATTCCATTGTTTCTACATGTATCTTCAATTGTACACGTATATCCTAATCCTATTGAAACAATTTTTTTTCGCCTCAATGCATTATTCGTTCCTAAGCGTTTTCTTTATTTGACTCTATAGGTACTGCATGAAACGAATTAAGTGGGATTTTTTAAACACAAATTCGATGCATAGGATGTACATAAATGAAACTAAATCAAACTTAAATCAACTGAAAAAACTTGTTTCTAAGTAAACTTTTAGGAGTTAGACTTGTTGTTACCTATGTGAATTCAAATACTTATTTTTATGCTTCATTTCTTCAGCCGCCTTTCACATTCATTTGACAAGTCAAAACAATGGATGTTTAATTAATTTCTTTCTTTCAGTGACGTTTAAATAAAGGAATGTATTAGATAACACCACATCATTGACCTGGATTGAAGGATTTTAATCAATGAACCAATGGAATAGGTTTTTTTTATTGAATATATGATAAAAAGGGAACAATTTGTCACATTTGCAATAAAAATTCCATCTGCTTATTATGATGCAGATCGATAAAAGTGTGTATGTCAAATCAGGTTATCTCCCCGTACATATTTGTCACAAAACCAAATTTCTAAATTACCTTGGATGCCAAGCCTTGTGTTACCGTGATAGGCACACAGCAAACATAGACTACATAATGGGAAAATTGACAACCTCAGACAAACATGATGGAATAACAGATGAGAAATGCACTGCTTTAGTTGACTTAAATTACTTGATGACACATCTCTTTGTCATTCAGCTACAGATAATACAGAGCTGTTTCAACATCCAGCAACATACCATATTCTGATGTGTTCGGTACTATTAGCCTGCTCCTGGCAAGGGGTTTGACTTTCTAAACAATTCAATGATATAATTTTAATGTTACGAATTGTGTACCAGTTGTATTGAGTAATGTTTACAGGGGTTGAGATGCTCTCATAAGTCTAAAAACATTTAATTTATTCATTTTACAATTTATATGTCCATTCTTACTCAATAACCTTACCTCTGCTTGAGAGGTATTTCAACCATTTTGCGCATGAATCATATGTAAAAAAAATATATCCTTTTGCAATACCCCGAGAAATCAAGTCCTCTTATATCAAAATATTCTGAATGAAATGATCAATTGAGGGAAGAGACAGGAGAAAAAGGATTTTGCTCTCAAATTAAATATCGTTAAATTCCATTGCACATGCTTACACGAACCATTTTTTTTTTTAAATAAACAACAGCAATTCTAACATTTTACCTTATATTATATTCCCGTTCCTTACTCAATAAACTTAGTGAATGAGTTATTTCTTACACTTTGCAGTATTTAGCAAATTAGGAAACACTATCCAAATCTTTACCCATGTGCTTTGAAGGTTAGTATTGACATTTTGCTATGTGACTTGGCAATATCAAATGAATTATATGAAGTCGTTATTGGGTCACCAAACATTTAGATCCCGGTGTTCAACCACATTTAGAGCCCAAATCAATAACATTGCATCTCATTGAATTACACATTCTGCACTTAATGTTGCATGCGCGAAGAGGAAATTGACAGATTAAAGGTGACAAGGTTGAAAGTGGTTCTTGAGATTTAAGTTGTGGTTGGAGACTTTCTTAAGGATTGGTAATGGGTTTAAGAGCATAAATATAGTTCAGGTTTCTATTTAACAGCTCCCAAAGGTACACACCCTCAGATTACGTTCTTGTTTTAAAGATTCAGTTTCAATTAGATCACTAAAGATAAATCATTACGTGCCTTTAACGTCTTTATTGGTACTGTTCAGAGAAATGTCAAAATAGCTTTAGCACCAGCTGACTTGAAGACACACATATATCATACAACACGTTTATATCCTATGTACATGTTTTTTTTAATTTTCTTTAAATCAGTTTAAATAAGCATATTTTAAAATAATGATAGAGGAGAAGACATTGTATGTAGGAAAGTATCTTACAACATACCATTTCAATGTACCAAGATCTATCTTTCAACATATTATAATTTGTTATGGTCAATTAAAATCAGTTTTGCATTAGTTAGTAATATGATACGGGTATTTATTGAACGTAACAAAAACATGGAATAATGTTACTTTTATATAGTTGCAGATCATTTGTTTCTTGAAAAATGGTAAACAACATCAACAAATACGAACCAATATCGCTATCACTATCATTGGGAATAACAATTAATATTTGGATATGAAATATGGATAAGAAAGATTAAGGATCGTCCTTTGAACAATCTTAGTCCTATACCTAAGCTTAAACTTATCCTCTTCATTCAAAATTAAATAAAAGTTGCTAGCAATGTGTTGCTTTCAATTGTTTTTTCAATACTTGATAATAATGTAGTAGCCATTACATAAACAATTATGTGTGAAGTAAAGACATTACTTAAATACGCAACCATTCTTTTCAGTTTTACATCAATTAATTTTATCAGCAATTTATTAGGCATGTAGTAAAGGATAATGCACAATTTAAGCAAACAGATGAAGACAATTGTGTGTTGAAATAAAGCTTCTTTAAACTTATTTGAGGCGGCACTGTTCTAATTTGGTTTTACTGATCAATTATAATAATAATAATGATAATAGTCCATTTATATAGCGCATATATCCACGCATATGTATGCTCAAAGCGCTGGTCGACATATTACCCCTGGTCAACGAGTAGAGAACACTCCCTGAGGAGAATACAAGCAGTCGCCTGTCAGGCGCTCGAGGTTCAAATTCACCATCGTATCATACCAGGTACCCATTTACTGCTGGGTGGACAGAGGCACACTTACGTCACTTACCAAGGGTGACCCCACAAATCCTTCAACTTATGTCGCAGTGTGGAACAGGGAATAACGCTTCATATCTCAGTTTATCCAGCAATGTAGCGAGTAACCCATCCATGCGGCCAGCCGCGCCCAATGTTGCGGAACTTGAACTGATAGCGGTCGACTGAGCTATGTACAGGATCAAGTGCCACCACGACTGTTTGACAAATATGGTCATTTATATATTAATTGATCAGTTTGAATATCAACATCTATTTCATGTGTTAACATGTGTTGCTGTTATATACATCAATATTGAAACGTTGCCATAGACAAATACATGTTAGTTACTAATAGCTCCAATAAGTGCGATAAGAAACTTTTTGTAAAGGAGAACAAGACAAGAATTACAACATGCCAATTGATAGGCTGATTGATTAATATCAAATCGTTGTAATCAGTTTCACTCAAAACATTTTGTAGTGTTCAGGGTGATTAATATTTCGATTTATGCAATGTTATTGCTGGTAATATAAAAACACAAAATTGATGTTTAGATATGGCAGAATGTTTCGATAGTGACCATTATAATTACAATTTATTAGATCATCTGTACTTTTCATCATATTACAACATTATACCTTCCATTTACATTTGTTATCCTGTTGTTTTCAGGAAGTCCAAGTGTGATAACTGATTTCTCCTGCCAAATTCAATACAAGTGTAAAGCTGTGATAATGATGATGACTTGCCACTATTCAAACTGCAATTCAGCTAACGTTTGATTAACACGCTAAACAATCATGACATACCATATCAGTTTAATGTGATCACACGATATTTTAAGAAATCTTTGAAATACAAATGCATTCACAAGGTGTCATTTTAATTCTCTTTTATATTGAATTGCTTGATGAGTTGACATTTAAGGTGTTTTAAAAATCAAAGGCATGCATCATGTTCAAGTAGCTTATCTTATAAATCAAATGATGAAGGCAATTGTTCGTTATATATCAGATTTACAAACATCATGATTTCATTAACCACTTACTTTCAAAATAAATTCCTTTCTTTAAAATGTGTTCAAATTTGTTATATTCTGAGTTGTTGCAGACGCATTTGTTTAAATGAATTCAACATTTTCCAAAAAACTGATAAAGAGAAATACACTATCAAAGCACATCTATTTAAGTTCAATTTAATATAGCAAATCAATATAGCACATATATCCACGTGGACAACATGCTCAAGCCTAATTACAGTTCTCAGAGTCACATCCAATACTACTTTCACTTGTACTACTTGGTACACAGAAGAACGTTTTAAATAAAATCTACTGTTCAAGACGACTTCACAAATCTCTGAAATTAATAACAGTGCTGTTAATAATGATAACATTAGTACAGGTTCTTTATCTGTTAATCAACGATGCAAAAATGGCATTTGACTTGTCACGTATAAAGGAAGAGATATTGATTACAGTTGTGTTGAATAGAACAAAAACTATTGGATGATAAACAGCAGGTTTGTCAGCATTTCTTGCCACGATAACAGCTTTAGCAAAAACACATCGAGATATGATTGATTTGGTTGCCAGGAAGAGCATCGACTAGGTGTATTTATATATCAATGTTTATTCTATTTTGAGATATCTGACGAGAGTGTCAGGTATGTTTCAACATTATGTTATCAATCCCGTTGTGTTATCCTAATTGACAAGAGGAAGTCGGAGACTACATAATGGCAATATCAATAACCACAGACAAACAAATACAAGAATAGCAGATTGGAATGTCTTTGTGTTCTTATATATCAATGTCAATTCTATTATGAGAAAGCTGATGAAAGTTTCAGATTTCACATTATATTAACAATCTTTGGATAACAAGTCTCGTGTTATATTGATAGGCACAAAGAAAACATAGACAACTTAATGACTATATCGATAACCGCAGACTGACTAATGAAAGAATAACAGATGAGAAAGTCAGCTTTAATCGACGTCAATTACTTGATATAACATCTCTTGGTCATATAGAATATTTACTGGCTCTGTTTTTATATCCTTCTTTGCCCATGGATAATCTACAGCTACCTGTTCACTACTGTATATCATCGCATGTACCTATCAATTCCAACCTGAATGCATAAATGCTTGAAATCAAACCATTTGTTTATTTATTGATCATGTTTGTGAATTGAACTTTTTCCTGGAATTTCAAAAAAAGAAAACTGTTTTCAAATTATCCCTGGGTAAATATCTTGTTAATGTTCACCAGCTTATTGCAACGATTCAAGTTGGTGATAAGCATTGTTTCAGTTGGTTTTATAAACAACGCATGAATGAGATTGGGGATATATTATTAAGCTTTCAACCCTCTAACGTCCCTCTAGCAATCTGTAACATTTATTAATATAAAGAACAAGTAACGCTCTATCATTTAAGTACATATAGCAATATATGAGTATTTTATTTCACATTTCACATATCCTACTCATATATTTTGTTCATGGAGATCGGAGGGACGTCTTTTATCTGTTATCATCGTGAATTGATAGAGAGAGAGAGCTAAATCTATTTGTTCTTTAATAAGGATACCAAAAACAATGAGTGTCTTTAAGAAAATACCAATTTTACATTAGGTACTTTTTCTATAGATTTTTTTCCCAAACTTCTTCATACATTTATCAACACGTACACGCATGTATATAAGGAGCTAGGAGACCATTTCAATTGATAAAATATCAACACATACCGCAATGTGAGAGTAACTTAATCTTATAATTATAAAACTTATTTTGTTCTCAAAACTATAATTTTTAAAGTTACTGAAATGAGTTACTATATGAAAGCTTATTGCATTAAAAAGAAATGCTACTTAACAGTATTGCAGCAGCATTTTCAAATAAATTACAATTCAAATGATTTTCACATGGTTCCATTTCCTGCTGTGCACATTTTTAGATAATTAATTAACTGCTGCTTGAGATATTTCAATGTGTAGAATACTTGAAAGTTGTATTCAAAATGCAATCAGTTAATCTGGGTTCGGAATCTTCATACTGAAATTGAATGAATAAATTTATTATAACAAATCAATTGTAAGAAGTCGTTTATTAGGTTCGAGTGTTTAAAATATATATCGAATATCCCCATCTAACCGCATCTTAATCCTTAAATCGTTCATACTGCATCTCTTTCATTTTTACATTTTCCACTTAATGTTGCGTGCAGTAAGAGGAAATTGACAGATTAAAGTCACATGGTTAAATGTGGTTCTTGCAATTTTATGATTTTTTTTAGAGTTTGTAATGTGTTTAAGGACATAAAAGTAGTTATGGGTTCCACGTTACAGCTTTCGTTGCATGGATTACTTTCTTTCTTTCAAAGATCCATTTTCAATCCTTCCTTCACACAATATGTTAATAGTGATAAGTGGCTATTGATTTCCATATTTTTCAACTTTAGGAAAAGCTTATTGCTGTTTTAATAACATTAGTGTCCTTGTGATCCTGTTTTGGCAATATCCATGTCTAATATGTTAAAAGTATCATCAAAGTACATGATCATGTCTAAATTAACTTGACTAAACAATAATGTCTTATTTATCTTTACAAATAATATCAAGTTAAAATCTTAAAATTTTATCAAGAAGTCAGCAACTTTTATCAAAGACATGGTTCTGAATGCACAATTCAAGTCAGCATGATTTTGAATGTTGGATTTTAAAATGCTTCACTAAGAAACATTTGTTTGTAGACATTTGTTTTACAACACAAAAACACCACCATCTCCTCGATACCATTATCTAAACATAAACACTGGTCGTTGTAGTTCATATTTAACAAAAACACCCCTTTAGATTATTCTTTTTTACTTTTAAGATAACAACAAGAAAAATTTATTTATTTTGCTTTATTTCAAATATTAATGAATAATGTATTTGTAATAATGGAATAGAAGACGGGTATCACTTTCTTATCTTACTATCATTTTAAATCGAGTTCAGAAAAAATTACCTACCCAAAACGTTAATTTAAATATGTATGTAAACTATGCGGAAAAAAGTTATATTGTAATCTGTATTTTATAAGACCTTTCAAATCACAAGAGCTCTCTAAAACGTTAAAGCTTCTCATTAAATCCACCAAATGCTACCACCCTATTGATTGTTTTTTGTAAAATCAGATCTCACTTTTCATTCCAGTTATCTAATAGTTCTTTTTTTTTTGCATTGTCAATAATATCGAACGAATAATGTACACGCTGTGCTTTCTTTATCATAAGTGTTATATTGACTTCAAAAGGGCAGACGCAGAAAGTTTAAATGATAAATAGATCTTCTTTCAAAAATGTCATCAAAGAAGTTAATATGAAGTTTGAAACTTTTCTTAGAGATAATATTACTTTAGTTTACAAATTATGTTATGATATTTACATGCCCTTAACTTCAAAGAAAAACATATCATGTCTTTATCAGTGTACCTTTTTACAAGTATAGCTTGTGTGTTATAATGCATTTATCGAACCATTATTCACATAATAAAGCTTACAAGTAACATTTGAACAAGGTTGGTCATAATAATGACCAATTCACGTTTCCGAAAATCAAAAATAGATTATTCTCATCATATGTCGGAATGGTAGTAGTGGAAGAAGTAGAAGTAGTAGCAGTAGTAGTGGTGGTAGTAGTAGTAGTAGTAGTAGTAGTAGCAGCGGCAGTAGTAGTAGTAGTAGTAGTAGTAGTAGTAGTAGTAGTAGTAGTAGTAAATGTTTCCCGGAATCAACATCAACTTTTAACATTTACCCTTAAATTTCCTTACTCAATAAACATAGTCAATGAGTTATTGTGTATCATCTGCAGTTTATAACTTATGGGGAAATTATATCAAAATCATAGCCATGTGCTATGAATGAAGCTTGGTTTTTACATTTTACTTCTTGAAGATTTACAATTAACTCAAATTGCATCTCATTAAGTCATACATTCGGCACTTAATGTTGCATGCACAAAGAGGACATTGAAAGATTTCAAGTGACAAAGTTAAAAGTAGTTCTTGAGAATTTAAGTTGTGTTTGGAGTCTCTCTAAAAAAATCGGTAGTGGTTTAAAAGAGTAGAAAGGTAGTTCTGGTTTCTATTTAACGGTACAAAACCTTAGCACATATTACTTTCTTGTTTCAAAGATTCAGTTCCATCAGACTGCTTATGATAATCAGTACTTGCCTTTAACTTCTTTTCTTGTTAATGTTCAGAGTAATGTCACAATAACTTTATGATCAAGTGACAGGAAGATATAAAGATTATAAAGCATGTGTTAAATTATCTTTAGCAGTGCGTCCCATTGATCGAAAGTGGGATTTAAATCGGTAACAGATAAAAATAAAATACTTAAATTGGTTCCGTTTAATAACATATTTATGAAACTCGGGAATGGTATCAGTATCTAACTCGCTTTCGCTCGTCAAATACCAAACCACTCAATCGTTCCATAAATATGTTATTAAAGGGACGTCGTGTTGTATTCTCTTTTTATTCAGTGTTTATGCTGATTATATCAAAATTAATGTTTTGAAATGTTGTGAAAGTGACAATCATATTTACAATTGATTAGACCATCAGTCGTTCAAATCACAGTAAACCATTATAGCATTTGTTTCATTGTTGTTTTCAGGAAGTCATGCGTATTATATCAGCTTAATATGATAATACGATATTTCAAGAAAACCTATTGATGCAATAGATGCATTCACATGGTGTCCTTTTCACTCCTTAATATATAACATTGCCTGGATGAAGTTGACATTTAGGTGTTAAAAATGACAGGCATGTGTCATATTCAGCTACTTATTTAATATATACATTAATATATCAAATGATAAAGACACATTTCAATCACATATCACATTTACAAACATCATGATTTCATGAACGACTTTTTCATAATAATGTTTTAAAATTTGGGATGTTTAGAATAGAAACAAAAAGACAGATGCTATATGGCGGCACTGATCGTTACAGATCATTAGTAACGACTCCACTTGGCGTCATAAGCAGCAAATGGGTTAGATGAATATGACATTTTGCCAAAAATGATAAAAAGGAGAACGCTTTTTTTTTTAAAAACCCATTTATTTATGTTCCATTTATTTATAAATGCAATCTTTTCTTTTTTTAATATCCGCTATAGAAAAACATGTATCCATGTGTTTAATTCCCTGTTTGGTCAAGTATGGTCTAACCAAAGCTGTCAATTACAGCTCTCAAATTCACCTCAAATATTACCATCACGAGGTACCCATTTGTACTGCTGGGTGAACAGAGGCACATTTTAAATAAATTCTATTGCTCAGGATGGAAGCCCCTTTCTGACCAGTGTTATGAATGACGATACCATTATTGCAGCTTCATTATCTGTTTATCAACTATGTCAAATGTTATTAGACCTTTCGGTGGAGAGATATTAATTTAAGTTGTGTTGAATAGAAACAAATTATTGAATGAATGCACAGCAGGTTTGTCAACATTTCTCGCCACGATAACAGCTTCAGCAAAAACACATCAATATATGATTGATTTGGTTGCCAGGAAGCGCATCAACTTCGTGTTCTTATATATCGATGTTAATTCTATTTCGAGATATGTAATGGAAGTGTCAGATGCGTTTCAACGTTATGTTATCAATCTTAAGATTCGTGTTATCTTCAAAAGGCACGAAGATAACATAGACTACATAATGGCGGTATAGATAACCGTAGACAAATGAAATAATAACAGTTTGGAAAGTCACAGTGTTATTTAACGTCAAGCAGTTGCTGTATCATCTCTTGGTCATATAGATAAGATTTAATAGCTCTGTTTAGTATCCAGGCTTGTCCACGGATCTACAGCTACCTGTTCACTACGCATGTAACTATCAATTTCAACCTGAATGCATAATTGCTTGAAAACCAAACCCTCTTTTTAATTTTGGATCATGTTTGTGTATTGAACTTTTTGCGTGTCTTTTCCTGGAATGTTTTTTTTAAATATCCCTGGATAAATATCTTGACAACGTTGTTAATGTTCACCTACTTCTTGTAATGGGTATACGTGTGCAAATCATTGATTGACAAGCAACCCATGAATGAGATGTATTACAAGTATTCCAACCCTCTAATGTCACTCCGGCAATTTGTAACATTTATCAATATAAAACGCAAGTTTTGCTCTATCATTAACACTCATATAGCAACGTATGAGTATTCTATCATTACCTTAATATGCACAGTCCAAGGAGATCATAAGGAAATATTGAGTCTTTATCAATAGGGACGACAAAGTCTAAGCATCTCTTTATGTAAATGAAACGCTGATACCAAAAACTTTTAGGATCCTTGAGATAATACCAATGTCACATTAGGTACTTTTTCTAGGTATTTTCTTCATAACTACTTTGTACACATACTTCTAACTACTTAGTGTATATAACGAACTGTGATATCATTCCAGTGTGTATAATATCCACACATAAACGACATGGGGATAACGGAATTTTATTTTTGGCAAATTGTTGTTTTGTTTTTTAAAGTGCCAATCACAGAAATGAAAGCATACTTCAATGAAAAGAATTGAGACTCAACAATATTACGGAAAAGGTTAACAAACAACACGTTTCGTACATTTAAGAGTATACGTCCATTGTCTGTTGTGCACATTGCAACATACCTAATTCTGACTGCTGTTTGGGATAATTCTATGAATAGAATACTTGAAGGCTGAATCCAAAATACAATCTCCTTATGACTGAAATGTTTCCCCAAAAGGCTTAAATAATAATTCAGTCATTCATCATATCAAAAACACGCATTGGGTTTGGAATGTTCATATTGAAATTGATTGCATGAATTTATTATATTAATCAATCATAAGGAATCATTTATGAGGTCAGAGAATTTCTTCTTAAGTAGACTAAAGATTCCCACCTAATCGCATCTTCATCCTCAAATCACTCATACTGCATCTCTTTGATTTATACGTTCTCCATTTAATGTTGCGTGCAATGAGAGGAAATTGTCAGATTAAAGTGACATGGTCAAACGTGGTTCCAATGATTTTAAGATTTTTTGAGAGTTTGTAATGGTTTTAAGAACGTCAAAGAAGTTGTGTGCTCCCCTTAACAGCTCCCTTTGCACGACAAGCTCAGATTAATTTCTTTGTTTCGCAGATTCGCCTTACATTCATTATGTTATTAGTGGTTAGTGGCATTTACTTTCTTTATTGATGGTTTGCAAAGCACTATTTGAATATATTTAGGAAAAGCATATAGCTGTTTTAATAACATCGATGTCCTGTTGGTATCAATATACATTATGAAGGTATTGTGGCATCATCTATGTCTATGGTGTTAAAGGCATTATTTTACTACAAATATAATCAAAAGTTTCAATCATCATCCCACAATTGAATTTCTTGGATGACAAACAATGTCGTATTCATCCTTAACAATTATATCAAATATATATATTCTATCAAGATGTCAGCTTTTTATGGAAGATGCTCAATTGATCTATTGTTTTCTGTCAATAATAAATATCATCAAAAGTTTTAATTACATCCCAAAATGGAATTGATTGTAATACTAATAATGCCGTGTTCATCTTTACCAATAATGTAAAATTAAAGTATATAAATTCTATCAAGATAGAAACTTTTGTGGAAGACATACTTCTATATGCTCAATCCACCTATTGTTCTCTGTCATTAATAAACATGTCTATATGCTTATGACTAGTGGATTAGTTAATGTTTCAAAGGAAAAGAGTAGATTATGGAACATTCGTTTGACAAGACGTTCCTTCATCATTTCCTCGATTTCCTTCATAGAGGAAAGAAGTAAATGCTTGTTTGAAAATTGGAGATGATTTGTTCAGTGACCTTTTAGATGAAGGCATATTATCATTTTAAGTAAGATTTCCCTCATGTCCTTTCCTACATTACTTGTAATTATTTACTTATCTTCGACAAAGTTGAAGCATCTAATCAGCATTACCACATAAATGGTACATGTACAGTACTGGACTAGCGTTTGAAAAGGAATCACTGTAAATTTGGGACTCAATTTTCTAATTTGTTTCACTGATTCGTGAACGTTATTATCTGTCATATGTACATAGTTTCATTCTCCTTTAAACGTGTTCACAGTACTCATTTCTCTTTTTCCCCCGAGCTAAGGCTCCTTTGAGAAAATGAAATTTGGTCCATGCTATTGTCTGGAAATGTAAAGCAAAAGGTTCATATAATAAAGTACATCTGTTCTTATGAAGCTCTCTTATGTCCGTAGGTTACCTTTTACAAAAACTAATCATTGCAGTTATATGATTTAGAGAATGTTGTAGACTACTTTTTATATGGTATTTATACGACTATTAATGTTAGAAACATTGTAAAGATAAGTCAGTTATTAAAAAGTGTAAAAGTAAGAAAAAGTAAGAGAAACTATAAAAAAGTAAGTCAGTTACTAACAATTCAAATCTGTAAAAGAAAATGTAGTAAGTTTATCAGATCATTTCAAATAGTAGAAAATAGCAATGTCTTAAATGATCATAAATGCAAATGTATTTGTACATGTACCTGTGATGATGCAAGTGCCTTGGTTTTATATCATATTCTACCATTACATTTTAAAATCCTTGATTTTAATTGGTTTATTTTATGGTCGAACGGAGGTTCGAACACAATTTTGGTGGAAGGCGGTTTACCACGTTTGGACTGATGTCTTGAAAAGTGAAAGTAGACAAAGTAGCTGACGCATTCGTCTCCGAATGATAAAAATTGCTATCGAATCTACGTTAGACTCACAAGAAGTTAAATACACAGTAGGTTTATCTCCTAATTCAGACACTTATATTACTGTTGGATTAGAAAAAGCAGGGTGCATACATTATAGACTTAAAAGTTTTGAGTGGTTAAAAATCTAAATGAGGTCACGTGTTTTGCATGGATGTTATTTCTTAAAATGGTTTTCCAATGTAGAATAGTCACCGTATTCACTGTATTAAAGTGATGAATATCAATATATATAGATCCTAGTTAGGAAATGTATGATATTATAGTGATTGTTTAAATCCTTTTGATAAACATTCATTGTTTTCTTTATTGAAAATGTCTGCTGTTAATAATTTCGAGTGTTATTTATTCGATTCCTTTATATTTCTTTCAATAATATTAGTTATTTATCTAACTCGAAAATAGCTTTTCCATATTTTCAAGCAATCTTAATCGCCAATGTGAAAATATTTAACTTTAACATCAGCTTTAATTTATTTACATGTCAAATACATCAGGCTCGTAGGCAGGAAATTGGTTTCTCCAAACAATAACAGTGAAAGTCTTTTAAGAATAAAAGTTTGAAATGCAAACATGTTTTGAGCCGTTGAGGTTTTTTTTCAAATTCAAATGAATACATTCATTAACATTGTTTTCCTATTTTCAATTCACTGTAGAATCGAGTACTGAAATCGGGTTCAAAAGCATAATTTTGCGTATCATTAACTTTGTTAAACAGGGTTTTTAAAGTTCACATTCTTAACGCAAAGGGTAAAAGGTATTATATGACCAAGATTTCCTTGAACTATCTCCCAAATTTGAAACCAAAATAGCTAGTGATTTAAGAGCGTTTTAAATCTATCTGTGTAATCTGTGATATATTGACCTCGAAATGTACAATAGGAAGACAATAAGTCTGATATTGACTCAAAACACAAATGTAGAATGTTGTAATATAAAATAATGAAATATATTATTTGATGGGTATGCTAGCTGTAAACAATATATATTTCTGTTTGAGAAAAAGGACAAAACATTTCTCATATTTAAATACAATGACTTAAAAAGAAAATATATGAAAATTTTAAAATTGTATTATTACAGTCAAAGAGTATTTTACCTTTATGACATATAGTTCCTAAGAGTTTGGATTTTTTGGCCAGTAGGAACTGCTAAATGTGTGTACTTTTTATAAAAACTAGATTCCAACATGTAAAGAATGGACATGGCATTCTAAAACAAATACCTAAATCAAACTTAAATCAACTGAAAAACATGTTTCTAAGTTTAACCTAAGGGATTTGAACTTGCTGTTTCCCATGTGAATTTCTTCAATGATTGTTATGCTTCGCTTCTTTAGACGCCTTCAACATTCATTTAACAAGCCACAATAATGGATGTAAAAAGAAAACTTTAAAAGCTTTCAGTGACGTTTGAAATATTTATGCTTTACAGAATTTCATCAAATGATTGACCTGGATTGAAGGGTTTACATCTAAGAATCCATGGAATAGTTTTGTTTGTGAACTACTTACATAAAGGGTAGAGTTGTCACATTTGTAATGAATATATGAGTTGCTTCAAATTATGCATTTTCAAAAGAAAGAAAATAAGGCGAAAAAAAACTTACTCAAAACGTTATTTCAAGTACCCGTTGTCTTATTTAATAAATTCTTTATTGGCATTGGCTAAATGAATGTGTATAAGTCAAAGCTCTTAAAATTGAGCCGAGGGAATGAATAAACAAATTATAAAACCTAGTACCCATCTGTTTTTTTTCCTTGTATAAAACACTCGACATTAGTTTGTATATATCACAACTTCAAAACTAACTTATGAATCGGTCCAATTACTTACACATAAATGTATACCTTACTAAGTAAGCAACGGCTTACTAAACACTGTCTACTATGTTGCACAAATACTTTAACATCTGAAATAATACTGTTTCAAGTATATCTCCTAAGCCGACCACACACACATGTATATACGGGATTTCATCGTCAACTTATCACGGAATTATTAACCATTATGATTTCCTGTCACAATATCAATATTTAGTTAACAAGTCATGTGTTATGTTTAGAACTTCACACTCAAGTTCGACTCGTCAAACTGCAAATCAACATGTGAGTATCAGGTTGAAAATAGATTTACATGTATATGATTGTAATCAATATCATCAAGTGTGGTTATGTCAAATCGGGTTATCGTACAGATTTGTCACAACACGACATTATCAATCATAAAGGCACAAGGTAAACATAGACTTCATGAAGGGGTAATCGACAACCGCATTTAAACATTGATGGAATAACAGATGGGAAATGTACAGCTTTATTTGACTTCAATTTATTTGGTGAACTATGTCCATGAACTATTAATCATTAATGATTTCCTGGTGATCAAATTGTCAATCTTTAGTTAACAAGCAACCTGTTATCTTGAAAACAGCATACTCAAGATAGACTCGTCAATTTGCATATCACCATCAGAAGGCAGATGTAGGTATCAGGTGGAAAACAGCTTTATATGTACACGATTGTAATCACTTGTGAAGCGTTTATCCGTCTGATTAGGTTATCTCTTCTTGTACAGATTTGTCACAACACCAAATAATCAATATTGGGATAAGGAGCGTTGACTTACCTTGATAGGAACAAAGTAAACATAGACTCCATGATGGGAAAATCGACAACAGATGAGAAAGTCACAAAGTTAATTGATTTCAAGTAATTGGTGAACGATCCCCTTCTGACCTGGCTGCAGATAATACAGAGCTGTTTCAACATCCCTGACTAAATACCCTGATGTTCCAGGTACTGGTCTGCTTTTGGCAAGGTGTATGGCTAAGTAATG
This sequence comes from Gibbula magus, assembly GCA_936450465.1. Classification (NCBI taxonomy): domain Eukaryota; kingdom Metazoa; phylum Mollusca; class Gastropoda; order Trochida; family Trochidae; genus Gibbula; species Gibbula magus. Next base: position 39,679,440 of record OW388294.1, on the reverse strand, counting down.
AGTTTTGTTTAATGTTTATGTTATAAATGATGTAGCAACTTCATTGAGTAAATATTCGAAGTCCTCTAATATCAAAATTGACCATAACAAAAGAAATTGTCATTTGAGAGAGGGGGATAAGGAGAGAAAGGGGAGAGATAAAGAGAGATGGTCTAAAAAATTTGGATGTTTGTAACCAAAGAATACCGGAATAAGATGTATAAGCATAGTGTTGTGTGTGATATATTTAACCTTGCAAAACAGTTTGATTATTTTCACATTACGTACACTGGAAATCTTACTTAATGCAATGTATTCCCTGGGAAACAGCTTTAGAAAAATGATTTTCTTGAAACATCAACCTCATTTGTGTTTAGTTCCCAATCCAATCCCACCATCGGCGGACCCTATGCTTGATATTGAAATTTAGTAAAAATTCTGTTTCATAAACTAATTTATAGAAGAACGGAAACAGAAATAGCCCATTTCTATGGGAATTAGTCAACTGTCTGACCTTTAATCATCCTGCTTGTCAGGTTCAAGCAGGATTTGAATGCATTTTGAAGCAATATTGGACTATCAAGGCATTGAATATGAAACAAATGAGGGAATGAACTTTTAGAGCTTGCTACACCAGGTGAATTCGAAATTACGAGTCTATTCTTCTTCAATGAAACTTCAGAGAGATTTGGAACGAGATTCAGCATAAAATACTTATTTTAATGGCGGACAATAGCTCCGAGTCCTTAATCTAGCTTCGTTACACATACATTAACTTGACATGTCAGTTGTTAAAGAGGGAGTTCTGATGTAAACAACTAGATACACACACTAAACAGGCGACTAACTACCAATATCTAGTTTACCTAACTGTTTGATAAATTCAGAGAGATTATCAAAGTTAAACTTCCAAAATATTAAACTTCGACATAACCTCAACATGAAAGAGCGCTGATTATGTTATAGGTCAAGCAATGCACACAATAGACGAAATTGAAGTGTCTAAATTGTTTTAACAAACTTCCTTTAGTTGTCACCAGTTTGTTTTAGATAATATAAAGTTCAATTAATTGTAGATGTTCAAATTAAAAAGAAAGCAACATTTACTTCAGTGACATTAAAGCAATACAACATTTTATTTTAAAGTATAAAATAGTCTATGAAACAGCTTTTATGTACAATAACTGAATGACAATGAGTTTTTTAAACTTCAAACTTACGAATAGTATATGTTTAAAGTTGCTTCATTGAACTAATTAATTGAAGTAATGAGTAATTGGTTAATATTGAGATTTGGAAATCTAAAGAAATGTATGTATCATTTAAGCAGTAAATCTGGACGTTAATGGGTAGAATGGTCGATGTCTTTCTTAAAGCATGGTATGTTCAAACTTCTTTGTTCAGCAAAGTATGAACAAATAAAAATATAATGGAATTCATCTGTAACATCATCAGTTAAACACAATTTAAATTTTCTTTCAGATATAGGTATCTTATTCAATCTTTCCTTTTCAATAAGCAAATAGTGGCATGGTGTACGAAATAGAAGTTATGGAATTGCTTGACATTGAGGAAGGGATGTTAAATAATTTTCAAGTTCAAATTGAGGTTTCAGAACAGAATAAACTACACCCTTTTTGGATTTTTCTACTTCTGACCTCCAGATTTGTTTAGCGTTATCAGTTAAAATAGAATGAGCAGTTGTTTTGAGCCAGGAAGATGAAATAGGGTATTGGGAAAGCCATACAAAACTTAAACCTATGTTGTTATGGATATTTTTGATAAATTAAATCCAAGCAAAATTGTAAGTACCAGTATTATACATGTAATATATAATGGATTAAATAATAAAATACATTTTATTAGCTTTATCGTGCACAATTTTATGCATAGACATGTCAGAAATAACAAACAAAATTACTTTATAAGGCCTTTCTTTTGACACAAAAGAACAATAAAAACGCTAAAAGTCATCATTAAATTCAACAAATGCTACCATTCTTTTGATTAATTTCGTGCCCATATTTTCAAATATGATCTGACTTTTACTTTCAGTTATCAAATAGTTTTTTTTCTTCTATTTTCAATTATATTGTACAAATTATGAACGCCTTGTGCTTCCTTAATCATTAATGTTTTCCTCGTATTGACTTCAAAGGGCAGACGCAGAAAGTTGAAATTAAAATGATAAATAAATCTTCCATCAAAGACCTTAACATGAGTTCGAATCAGTTCTTAGAGATAAAAAGAATTTAATTTGAAAATTATGGTAGGAAATATTTACATGTAATGGACTTCAAAGGAGCATATGTCATGTTTTCGGCAGTGTGCTTTTTAATAATCATAAGCTATGTACTTTCAATTTTGAATGCATTTATCAAAATATTATTATAGTGTAAATGTGACAAGTTTTATTCGCATGAAGTTGCTAATAATTATGTTATTTGGGCACAATACATCGTAAACACGACTACTAATCGTCATTAGTCGATGACATTGTTTGCATTCATGCTTCCTCAAATACATCCTATGTGGGGTTTATCCTTCATTTATTATACGTGGTAGTAATAGCAGCAGAAGTTGAAGTAGTATAATTAAAGTAGCAGTAGCAGTAGTAAAATACGTAATAGTAGCAGCAGTAAAGGTAGTAGTAGGCGTGGACGTAGTTGCAATTGGAATAGTAGCAGCAGCAGTATTGTTAAGTATTAACAGCAGTAATAGTGGCAGTAACATCAGAAGTAGCATTTGTAGTAGTAGTAGTAGCACCACTATTAGACGTAGTAGCTGTAGTAGTAGTAGTAGTTGTTGTAGTAGTAGCGGTAGGTAGTAGTAGTAGTAGTAGGAGTAGTAGTAGTAGTAGTAGTAGTAGTAGTAGTAGTAGTAGTAGTAGTAGTAGTAGTAGTAGTAGTAGTAGTAGTAGTAGCCGAAGTAGTGATCCTATATTTAGATTAACCATTTTCTGTTCTTAAGGAAAACAAGACACTGATGAAGAGCGTTTTCGGGGAAAATGTCACTTTTCGAGATATACTATTTTAAATTATAGGGAGAAGAGTACACTTCATGTATGAAGTTCAGGTTCAATCGTGTGCTACAAGAGCACTGGTAAGTTAAGAATGTGCGGAAAGTCTTAAATTGGCCAGTGATGGAGACTGGCGTGAGTTTTGCCTTGCGCGAGAAAGTTAATCTGTAGTGTACAGACGCGGGTTTCCCTGGACCTGGACAGGATCAGTACAATCCGTGTGTGTTACTGCCGCCCCACATCATTACACTCCCTCCACCAAATCAGCCCACTGGACGCACGCAGTTAGGGGCATAATATTTCTGAACAAATCTGTTGACCCGGTTTCTACCATCTCATATCTGCAACAGGACGCATCTCTAAACTGAATGCGCCGCCAATTGCGAAAGTTCCAGGCAGTCACGTTGTTAGACCGACGTAGATGAAAAGCACGATGGCAATGACGTAACACGTTCCCGACGTAGAGTCTTCTGACTTTCAGTCCAGGTTCTATTAATCGGCCTGTTCCGTGCTGTCCTGCCTGACATCCTCCCAAGCTCGGGCTCCATTTTGCCTTTACTTCAGCTGTATCCGTAACGTTACACAATCGGAGAGGACTCTCCAGCCCACAGTCTTCTATGGTATTACCAATTTGTATTTTGTTTACAATAATTTAAGTAAGACAGGTATTATTTTCGGTTTGAAATATAAGAAAACACAATTGTGTTTCTTTTCTTAAAATATTATTACATATCTTTGAGGAGTTTAACTGTTTGTATTCAGAATGTTAAACTTATTATAACTTGGAACCTCGCTTAATACTAGTTTATGTCGGTAATAAAGCGTTATTTGTCAGCTATTATGTCAGTTTTGGAATTACGTTCGAGTGTTTGGTGCAATGAACTGTCTTCAGAGACTCTTCAAATGAATGTCTTACGAATCATGAAATAATAGAGAGGGATTACTTTACTTTAGAAGACATTCTTCCTTTGTTCGTGTTTTATTGGTAAAACATCAACGAGGAAGCTATTGACCGACAGCTTTATGTCGTTTGGTGCGGACTTAAAACATCATTTCTGTAATGTGTCAATTGTAATTCGAAAGATCACAAGGATCTTGGAGTTCTGTAAAACATTTTTTTTAATTAAAGGGATAAAATGGCTCAGATGTTTAGGACACTGAAGGAATGATAACAGAAATCAAGAAAACAACAAAATCAATTCACGATCAACTGCCCTGGTAATCAGCATGGAAGTAAGTTGTTGGTTGAACGCAAATATAAAGGTTAGAAAAGGGAAAATATCTAATTTGAGGAAAACGTTTAGCTTTCATGTTGCGTATACATAACGCCGAATTATAACATGTCAAATCTAATTCAACAAGCGTCAATCTGAAGCTAATTATGATATAATAAATGTTTTGGGGGATAATTTTGATAGAAATTTGCTCATTTTCCTTTCACAAAGATTTAACATCAACTCCCTTTTTTATGTGACAGTAATAAGGATGTTTATACACTTCTTATTTGGAAAATTATAGAATGGCACTAATTTGCCATGATTAAAATATTAGGTCGTGTCGCCATTGGGTAGTTGTGTTAATGTTTACATAGCATCAGTTTCTAATCGAAATGGGTATCGGTTATGTATTTATGCCTCAAGTGTCTTGTCCAGGGACACAACTCAGTAAAACAATAACATGAAATGTGGTAGCATAAAAAAACAAACATGTCTGCTATAGCCCATTCTGGTCAAGCTAGGCATATTTTCTTTCTTCTTTAGTGAATATTTGAATCATGAAATTAACTTAATGACATGGTATTTTTTAAATTGATATGGACAAGAGTATAGAATTTCTATCCTTGTAAGGGAACTGGAAACAACAGTTCTTGTTGGCACACCATTATGATAATAAACATCTACTCACACGTTTGATGAGGCCTTTAGGGATCTGCAGAAACATTAGGAATGCAATAAGAAAAGATAAGGGAAAATTTAAATGCACAATGTTTCCCTATGGATACTATTTTTCGGTTAATGCCTGATAAATAGTTTTAATGACTTTATATTACTGTTCCCCTGGTAGAATATATATTCTAAATCAGCAACACCGAAAGCCCTTGTAAAATATCTAAATTAAGTTTTTAAAAAAGGCTATAATATGAATACACAAAGACCTGCCTATTTCTAAATAGACAGATGAACAAGTCAGTAATAGGAACTTCAATCACCATGTGAAAAAAAGGCTTAAAATGTTATTGTGTGCACAAGTTAATTAGTCTCACAACGATGACATCAAATTTCTACAAACTATCAATGGGCAATGTGCTTGAAATAGCAAATTCACAACTGTTCAAGCGTACATTTTGATGTTGATTAATGTCCCTTCAAGAAAATCATAAATTAAAAAGCCTCATCTTTTATTTTTCATTTAGAAAGAAAAGAAAAGTTAAAATCAGTATTATTGAAAGGCTATATTTAATGCTCACCTTTGATTGGGAAAGTTTTTTTAATTAAAAACTTAAATTGGGTTAGAATGGACAATGGAATTCAATTGATGGGTACTGTTCGTACGATTATACAATATTTGTGTCATTGTATGATCTTAACCTGGTGAAAATGGAGCTCCAGAAGATTTAGTTGTTAATTAATTGTTGATTAAATTAAAGTAAGAACGTCAATCCCCATAGTTTGTTATCAGGTTTATAAAATATCATTGTAATTGCTTAAACTATACAATAGTATTTGCTTATTGAAAAACATCTGGCCTGTGATGTACACAATTTCAAATAAATCATTTTAGAACATGTTTAGATGCATTAAAACCAATCTGAATCCTGTTCAAAGGAAAATACAGAAGAACAGTTTTATCATTGAACAAATCGGATGAGAATTCGTCTTCGAGTCAAGAAATCAAGGTTAATATTCTAACAAGGAGTCGGCAACAAAAGCTGCTGTCAAACTGCTGAACATTTGCTGAATCCTTAATACAAAGTATTGTGTGGGATGGTTTCGGATTGAATTGGAACTATAAGTGTTTCGACGACCACTTATCCATTAAAACACTGACAAAACTTTTAACCTAAACTAAAGAACCACTTTCAACCTTATCAATTGCTAAATCTCTGCTCCTAAATTCTACCATTAAGTTCACTTTAAAAAAGATCAACGTACTTAGGACATGCACTTGTTGGATTAAACATGACAACTTGACAAATCATCGGTTCTTGCTGAGAATGTTGCAATCTAAAATCGGATGTAGAAAAACATTTACTCTTCTCACTGTCAATGTCCATGAACATTGCAAAATGCAGCATTTTCTTTTACAAACAAATTAATATAACGGGAAAAAAGAAATGACCACAGGTTATGACATGACTTGATTATGGTAGACTGGCTTTTCCTTTTTATTATCAAACTTTCAGGTACCTTTCATTTGGATTTGTACTCAACCGTTCCTTAGTCGATGTTACTTTTGAAACTGAAAGAAGACATACGCCTTTAACTGGTACTGATCTTGAATAAATAAACAACACAACCCACCACTTAGAATAGAGATCAATTGTTATCTACGACTTTTCCGAGCCATAGTCTTTATATTTGAATCGCGTAAAAATAATAAGAAAACTGCATTTTATCAGGTTGAGAAAATTCAACAAAGCTGCCATCAAGTGGGTAGCATCCTAATTCATAACATTATCACTGAGAACAGAAGAAATATTGCTCAAAGAAGGCTGCCATATGACTTTTATAGAAATATTTTCTGTCTATTTGCATCTGTACATCTAGAATATGGATGACCCTATAAAACATATTTCAAAATAAGTGATGTCAGTTTTTGCCAAAATGATATTGATGTTCTGAGCTGCAATTCGCAAAATTAATACAGAAGCCAGTTTTCCCACATTGGGATAACAGGTCAGAAATTATTCAATGAACGTCAATCAGAAAGTAAACATTATACAACAAATGCATGGCAATAAGGATAACGTTCATGGAAATTGTGCTCATTTCCATATCAGAAAAGTTAAACATCGATCCTCTTCTTTGATGTAGCACTTACATGTTATTACTCAATCCGAATTTAAAGGTTTAAAGATTGACTCTAATTTTTAATGATCAAAATATGACATTCAAAGGGATCACCCTATGTTTCAGTCGTGTTGGAAGTATGCATACATCTATAAATTGCATTTGAAATTGGAATGGGCCTCGTTTTTGTCTCTATGTCCCAATTTGATGCTTCAATGTTAATTGTATATGCTGCATATGTGATAGACAATTTCATCAACTTATGTTTTGACATTAAGAATTACATGTAGTCTACATAAATACGTATTATATTAATGCAAAGGTGGGTAATATTTTATGTGTTTTGAAGAACAATAGGATATAAAGATGTGATTAAGAAGCTGTAGAACTCCCGTAGGAACATCAGTAAATTACAATGTGTATGCTGTATCCGGTTCTTGTCAACAGAAGACTATTTTCTCTTTCTGGGTATGAGTAGGTACTCGAGAGCTGATTGAAACTATGTTATCAAACTTGAAAGAAAGAATGAAAAACATGCACAAGTCATCTTTGTTGAAAGACAGAAAGTCTGTTTCAATCGGATCCATCTTGATACATTAATCTATTGATATTTACTCAATCAGTTTATTGTGAAACGAATTATCTCTTTTTATGGGAAAGTCATTTGGCAATTAAATGCAGTATATGTAATTTACTTTGATCCACAAAATGGTCCTTCCTGCATTTTGTTTTGATTAGACTACAATTTCATAGTCTATTATACTCGATAAATTAAATTACATATATTTTCTATGGCATTCTTTATTTTGTTATAAATTTGAAATTAAACCCCCTTATGATGAATTGCAAACTTACATCGTTTCCTTTTGTTATATATGTGACAAATAAGTTAAGTATAAGCATAGCAACATGGAAGGTTTTTTTTAAATGTCTGGGTTCTTGCAGTGCTCAAACAGCGAGGCAATTACAATGAAATCATCAACCTTTTAACATAACTGGTTGTCACTTCACGAACCAAAGCAATCCAGTTTGAAGCAATATTGGAATCGAATCAGGTGATCTAATATTTGGACAATTATTGCAAGTCAAAAATAGGAATCCATTGAAACTTGTAGAATTGAGATTGTAGAACAGAAATTAATAATTAGCGACCAGACATACTATTTTTCCTCCTTATTGAACTTCTATATAGCTTTAACGGATGACATTAGCGTTGATTTGGTTATGTCTCGACTTGACATTTACCTGACATAAAAGTAGATCATAAGGAGAAATGAGATATACATGGAGACGGGTTTGTACTATCTATCTCTTAAATACATTTGCATTGCGAATGTTCAATGTCTGGGAAATAATGAGGGAAAATAATGACCTAAACTTCAATCAGTTTATTCATCTCATTTATATTCCCACCACCAAATATAAATATTGTTTATAATTTAAGATGTATAAATCAAGCTTGATACACATCTACCGACAGTAATTCAATACAATTTGACAATATAATGTTGAATTTTACAATGTAATTATTAGTGTGTATTTGAAAAAAAGAATGGCATAACTTGTTTTATGACTTTTATGAGAATGCACAAGTTGATATTTGTTTTGTTTTAATTATGATTGAATCAAAAGCATTCAATTTTGCAATATGTTAATGCATCAGTATTAATCTATATTTGAAATCAAAATCAGTAGAATGAGCCCTCTTGTGTTTGGTAAACATGTAACACCAATCAACTTATTTTAACAGAAGGACCTATGAGACGAAATATCAAATTATTTTTAATATTTAAAGCTTTATATCTGTTATCTATAAAACCCTGTAAACTACAAAGTGTTAAGACAACTAATATCTCTCATTTTCACTTTAAAATACAGGAAAAAATTCATTAAAACAACTAAGCTACCATTTGGTTTATTTCTTGCCTTTAACATGTTTTTCGAATATGATCTAAAGTTGATCAGTCTATTTCATCTGTTATCAATCATAGGATGCAACATCTGTATCCCCGTGTTTCTTTAATCATGACTAATTTAATCTTGTATGGCTTTTTTTTTAATCTAAATTATTAATCTGAAAGATACATTTCTTTTGTAATCCCATCAAAGGCTTCAAAATCGGGTTTCTCAGCGTGAAACATTTCTTGTACATGTAAATTCATGGGCAAAAGAAAGTATATCTTCTTTCCAACAGAGTTAAACACAAAATATTTCTGCCGGATAAACTCAGTTTTGAATGTTTGTGATGAGGATATATCTCGTTAAGAGATACACACAATTTCATTCATGAGAGTATGATACTTAATATTTTATATCTCTTCATGCACACATGGTGTGCTGAAATAGTTATTTCAGAAGGTATTTTGAGAAATAATTTTGGGTATTTAAGGTAAAATTTTATGAAATATGGAATTTATGTTACTACAAGATGGTATCGACATAATGTACTTCCTTTGAATCAATGACGCATCGTTGCTGTAGGACGGCAAACAACAAGTCTTGAAGTCCTATTTCACTACCCCTATCTCACCTGGTTAAGGAGATTCTATAACAACGATTTTTAAAAAGCCATGTTTTTCAGAATTATGAACAGATAATATTTCATAATTTACAGACGTTCGTTTGCTTGTACAGACATGGTGTAACTATGTTTCAATCTTGTTCATCACTCGTTGATTAAAATATCTTGCGTTGTTGTACTTTCTTTTGCCCGTGAGTTTATATTCAAGGAGTTTGAAGTCTTATGACATAAACAGGGATTCGTGTCCATCTTTTCTAGCTCATGCCCTATCATCAGCCTGACCATAGTGATGATGACGAGACAACGAATTATCTATTGGGTACATACAAGACGCTTCGGAGTATATACTTACTCTTTCATCTGCTTTGTCAGTTTCTCTGCATATCTTGATATTGGATGTTTTAATGGAAACCAAGATAACAGTCATATTATTACATAAGGTCAATTTAAAGGTCATCTCTTTAGGTCGACACCATAATGTTACCATTTAACACTAATAATTGAATTGCTAAGGCTTATTTCATGAAAATACGAAAATAAGGAATGTAAATCAACAACAAATTTCCCGACAGTAAAGAACATCTAATTTTGAAGTAATTTAGACAACACTAGTTGATGAGGCCAAATTTCCCTCATGGATTGGTATGTAATTTCATACCGAAAAGATGATTGAATTTCCATGAAAGTTCGATACATTTCATTTCAACTTAAAATCGCCGTCGTGGATTATTCAAAAATAAAGATTTTAAAAGAACGAATATATATTCAGCAAATTGTATCTGCAATTGTGCACATATACATAAGATGTTTATTTGAAGTAAGTATCAAGGTATATTGGTAACTTATTAATTGATATATTAATTAATAACAGTAAAATATGAAAAGAAATGGTTTTAGTTTTAGTCGTAATAGAGCATTGTAACCTTAGAAATTAGAGAACTAACTGTAAAGATTTATAATATTTCTTATATCTTCTTACATCAACATCAACATGTAAGATTATCCTTAAATTCTTTATTTGATTCTCGATAAATTCTGATAGCCTTGGACAAATTGCCAATAATCTTACAAAATTTCCATCTTAAATCAGAATTTAATCAGATTTCAACTTTAATTTAAGTTCTTATGTTCACGAATTAAAAACAGGTATTTTGTCAAGGTAATCGTGATTGAGAAATCGAATCGTGTTTTTCATATTAAATTCGAACATATCAACATTTTTCAATCACCAGAGAGTTAGAAGAAGTCAGTTTTAGAAAGGATCCTTCATTTGAGTTAGTCTCATTAAATCCAATTTTATTCCTTGAAAGCAAATATTTCATTGTAGTACAAATGTTGAAAAGATTTATACCTGCTGCAGGAATTATTAAAAGTAAATCTTTAAATATGTCTCTCCACATAAAAATGTATTCGAAATTTTAAGCATAATTTAAATACGGTAAACTCCATAAAAGGGCCCTTAATATCATATAAAGGGGTTTTAAAATGTGAGACAGTAATATATTGAATACATGTATTTACAATACATATAATCTAGTTTAAAAGGTTTTGAAAGTTGGTTAGCTTTAATGTTCAAAGCACAGGCACATAAGAAAAATAACTAAAATAAAAAGGTGACCACCTTAATTTAATTACTTTTAATAACACATTTCATTTTAAAAAGTTAATTGGTGATATTTTGGCAATATAGACCTGTTCACATCCAATATCTTGAACATATGTATTTGAATATTTGAATATTTCTTTGTTATCTATGTATACATTAACGAATTATATACATACCACATGAATATGGCAAATGGTTTCTCTATGTATGAGCAACACCTTGCATGAAATAAAAGTCATCTTATAGAATTCATTTTATAGTGGTCATGATTAGTTTTAATTAAACCTATATAATTCAGCATGTCAAAATATGAAACAAGAGAACATAGAGAACATGTTGTTACATCTTGTTAATGAGAAACCAATATTAATCCATTGTCATGACATTACTCTATTGTGTTATCAGTTGATTATTATTTAGGAATCTACGTGTCATTGACTGTCCCAGTCAGGGTGGGTGTTTGGTTTAGACATTTTCGACCTTTTTGTGGCTGATCGAGTACATCTTTCGAGACTCATGTATTTGTCTTGGTGTATCTGAATAGGATCTTAAAATATCTCTCAACTAGACAAATTAATTTTTGTGATGCATGAACCTGGATCCGAACATACAACCCTTCGCTTGGTAGTCAGCACTCCTAACCATTAGGCCACAAGACGCTGTTAGAAGCCTTAGGATTGTTTGTCAGTAAGAATCCCGCGTTCTATTCAAGTCTTGTAACGTATGCGGAAGGCATGGAAAGGGAGAGTTTAACTGTCAATCACTTCGCCACGCGTTAAGTTTTGCGATGCACGTGCATGGTAGAATCCATTTCATGAGGGTCGCAGCTACTTGTACCATATCCGATGAATGAGCACCGACATTTGCAAAATAACTGATTTGGTGTCCTAGAATTGAAATTTATTGTTTCAAATGTAAAATAATCACATATGCATGTTTCGTGACGTCATATATGAATTAAGATGGAGAATGCATTCGGAGCAGTGGATTCGTTAAAAATTATTATTTTTAACGAATCCACAGCTCCGAATGCATTCTCCATTACTGAAACCTTAAGAAGGGGCTTCATGTTGATATGATTTAAATCAGTTTGTGCTAAAGTTAAAACTAAATTTTCATAAAATTTGAGTTTATATGATGTGACAAATTGAATTATGATTATGATTAATGGATCGTAGCATCTATGCTATTGAGTTACTATAATCTTTCTGAATCTTATGACTCATCGATTGTGAAAGCATGGCTTAGCTCTAATCATAGACTACACATAACAGTATTAGCAGTAGCAGTAGTGGTAGCAACAGCAACAGCAACAGCAGTAGTAGTAGTATTACAGACGAGGGTTTTCCTGGACCTGGACATGTTCAATATGATTCGTATGTGTTACTGCCGCCCCACATCATTACACTCCCTCCACCAAATCAGCCCACTGGACGCACGAAATTAGGGGCATAACATTTATGAACAAATCTGTTGATCCGGTTTTTACCATCTCATCTCTGCAAAGGGACGCATAACGAAACTGAATGTGCCGCCAATTGCGAAAGTTCCAGGCCGTCACGTTGTTAGACCGACGTAGATGACAAGCACGACGACAATGATGTAACACGTTCCCTACGTAGAGTCTTCTGACTTTTAGTCCATGTTCTATTAATCGCCCTGTTCTGTGCTCTCTGACCTGACATCCTCCCAAGTCCGGGCACAATTTTGCCTGTATCCGTACCATAACACATTCGGAGACGACTCTCCAGCCTACAGTCTTCTGTGGTATTACCAATATTTATTTTTTACAATAATGTAAATCCTTTTCGGTTTGAAATTTAAGAAAACACAATTGTGTTTCTCTTCTTAAAATAGTATTACATCTCTTTGAGGAGTTTAACTGTTTGTATTCAGAATGTTTAACTTATTATAACTTGGAAACTCGCTTAATACTAGTTTATGTCGGTAATAGAGCGTTATTCGTCAGTTATTATGTCAGTTTTGGAATAACGTTCGGGTGTTTGGTGCAATGAACTGTCTTCAGAGACTCTTCAAATGAATGTCTTTCGAATCATGAAATAATAGAGAGGGATTACTTTACTTTAGAAGACGTTCTTCCTTTTTCATGTTTTATTGGTAAAACATCAACGAGGAAGCTATTGACCGACAGCTTTATGTCGTTTGGTGCGGACTTAAAACATCATTTCTGTAATGTGTTAATTGTAATTCGAAAGATCACAAAGATCTTGGAGTTTTTCAAAACAATTGTTTAATTAAAGGAATAAAATGGCTCAGATGTTTAGGACATTGAAAGAATGATAACAGAAATCAAGAAAACAACCAAATCAATCCACGATCAGCTTCCTAGTTATCAGCATGAGAGTATGTTGTAGGTTGTACGCAAATATAAAGGTTAGAAAAGGGAAAATAACTCATTTGAGGAAAACGTTTAGCTTTCATGTTGCTATACATAACGCCGAATTATAACATGTCAAATCTAATTCAACAAGCGTCAATCTGAAGGTAATTATGATATAATTAAAGTGTTTGGGGATAATTTTGATAGAAATTTGCTAATTTCCATTTCACAAAGACTTAATATCAACTCCCTTTATTTTATGTGACAGTAATAAGGATGTTTATACACTTCTTATTAGGAAAATTATAGGATGGCACTAATTTGCCATGATTAAAATAATAAGTCGTGTCGCCATTGCGTACTTGTGTTAATGTATACATAGCATCTGTTTCTAATCGAAATGGGCATCGGTTATGTATTATTTTCTCAGTTTGAAACTATAAAATATATTTATTTTGGCACCGACAACTTTATCAGGTTTGAGAAATATTTGGGCTTCACACATTAAGGAGTTGAAGGAATTGTACTTTCGGTGCTGCTACTAAGTAAGCACTCCCATATGGGTCTGTATTTCCCGTGTTCAGGTACCCATTTGAACAGCTGAATGGACTGAGTGGAATGCGGATGAAGTGTCTTGTCCAGGGACACAACACAGTAAAACAGAAACATGTACTGTGGAAGCATAAAAAAACAAACATATCTGCTATATATAGCCCATTCTGGTCAATCTAGGAATATTTTCTGAATATTTAAATCATGCAGTTAACTTAATGACATGGTATTTTTTAAATTGAATTGGACAAGAGTATAGCATTTCTATCCTTGTAAGGGAACTGGAAATAACGGTTCTTGTTGGCACACCATTATGACAATAGACATCTACTCACACGTTTGATGAGGCCTTTAGGGATCTGCAGAAATAATAGGAATGCAATAAGAAAAGATAAGGGAAAAGTTAAATGCACAATGTTTCCCTGTGGATACTATTTTTCGGTTAATGCTTGACAAATAGTTTTAATGACTTTATATTACTGACCACCTGGTAGAATATAGGTGCTAAAACAGCAACACTGAAACCCCTTGTAAAATGTCTAAAATAAGTAAGAAAAGGATATAATATCATTACACGAAGACCTCCTATTCCTAAATAGACAGATAAACAAATCATTAATAGGCACTTCAATCACCATGTGAAAAAAAGGCTTAAAATGTTATTGTGTGCAAAAGTTAATTAGTCTCACAACGATGACATCAAATTTCTACAAACTATCAATGGGCAATGTGCTTGAAATAGCAAATTCACAACTGTTCAAGCGTACATTTTGTTGATTAATGTCCCTTCAAGAAAATCCTAAATTAAAAAGCCTCGTCTTTTATTTTTCATTTAGAAAGAAAAGAAAAGTCAAAAACAGTATTATTGAAAGGCTATATTTAATGCTCACCTTTGATTGGGAAAGTTTTTTTAATTAAAAACTTTAATTGGGTTAGAATGGACAATGGAATTCAATTGATGGGTACTGTTCGTACGATTATACAATATTTGTGTCATTGTATGATCTTAACCTGGTGAAAATGGAGCTTCAGAAGATTTAGTTGTTAATTAATTGTTCATTAAGTTAAAGTAAGAACGTTAACCCACCATAGTTTGTTATCAGGTTTATAAAATATCATTGTAATTGCTTAAACTATACAATAGTATTTGCTTATTGAAAAACATCTGGCCTGTGATGTCCAAAATTTTAAATAAATCATTTTAGAACATGTTTAGATGCATTAAAACGAATCTGAATCCTGTTCAAAGGAAAATACAGAAGAAAAGTTGTATCATTGAACAAATAGGATGAGCATTCGTCTTCGAGTCAAGAAATCAAGGTTAATATTCTAACAAGGAGTCGGCAACAAAATCTGCTGTCAAACTGCTGAACATTTGCTGAATCCTTAATACAAAGTATTGTGTGGGATGGTTTCGGATTAAATTGGAACTATAAGTGTTTCGACGACCACTTATCCATTAAAACACTGACAAAACTTTTAACCGAAACTAAAGAACCACTTTCAACCTTATCAATTGCTAAATCTCTGCTCCTAAATTCTACCATTAAGTTCACTTTAAAAAAGATCAACGTACTTAGGACATGCACTTGTTGGATTAAACATGACAACTTGACAAATCATCGGTTCTTGCTGAGAATGTTGCAATCTAAAATCGGATGTAGAAAAACATTTACTCTTCTCACTGTCAATGTCCATGAACATTGCAAAATGCAGCATTTTCTTTTACAAACAAATGAATATAACAGGAAAAAAGAAATGACCACAGGTCATGACATGACTTGATTATGGTAGACTGGCTTTTCTTTTTTATTATCAAACTTTCAGGTACCTTTCATTTGGATTTGTACTCCACCGTTCGATGTTACTTTTGAAACTGAAATAAGACATACGACTTTGACTGGTACTGATCTTGAATAAACAAACAACACAACCCACCAATTAGAATAGGGATCAATTGTTATCTACGACTTTATCCGAGCCATAGTCTGTATTATATTTGAATCGCGTACAAATAATACGTTTATACTACATTTTATCAGGTTGAGAAAAGTCAACAAAGCTGCCATCAAGTGGGTAGCATCCTATTCATAACATTATCACTGAGAACAGAAGAAATATTGCTCAAAGAAGGCTGCCATATGACTTTTATAGAAACATTTTCTGTATATGTGCATCTGTACATCTAGAATATGGATGACCCTATAAAACATATTTCAAAATAAGTTATGTCATTTTTTCAAAATGATATTGATGTTCTGAACTGCAATTCGCAAAATTAATACAGAAGCCAGTTTTCCCACATTAGAATATTATTCAATGAACGTCAATCAGAAAGTAAACATGATACAACAAATGCATGGCAATAGGGATAACGTTCATGAACATTGTGCTCATTTCCATGTCAGAAAAGTTAAACATCGACCATCTTCTTTGATGTAGCACTTACATGTTATTACTCAATCCGAATTTAGAAGTTTAAAGATGGACTCAAAGGGATCACCCTATGTTTCAGTCGTGTTGGAAGTATGCATACATCTATAAATTGCATTTGAAATTGGAATGGGCCTCGTTTTTGTCTCTATGTCCGAAGTTGATGCTTTAATGTTAATTGTACATGCTGCATATGTGATAGACAGTTATATCAACTTATGTTTTGACATTAAGAATTACATGTAGTCTACATAAATATGTATTATATTAATGGTAATATTTCATGTGTTTCGATGAACAATAGGAGATAAAGATTTGATAAAGAAGTTGTAGAACTCCCGTAGGAACATCAGTAACTTACAATGTGTATGCTGTATCCAGTTCTTGTCAACAGAAGACTATTTTCTCTTTCTGAGTATGAGTATGTACTCGAGAGCTGATTGAAACTATGTTATAAAACTTGTTATAAGACAGAAAAGAAAAACATACAAAAGTCATCTTTGTTGAAAGACAGAAAGTCTGTGTCAATCAGATCCATCTTGATGCATTAATGTATTAATATTTACTCAATCAGTTTATTGTGAAACGAATTATCTCTTTTTATGGGAAAGTCATTTATATATACTTTACTTTGATAAAAAAAAGGTCCTTCCTGCATTTTGTTTTGATTAAACTACAATTGCAGAGTCTATTATACTCGATAAATTTCAATACATATATTTTCTATCGCATCCTTTCTTTTGTTATAAATTTGAAATAAAGCCCCTTATGATGGATTGCAAAGTTGTTTCCTTTTTATCCCACTGGTATGTAATACCGTGGGATATAGTTATCACCCCGTCCGTCTGTCCGTCCGTCTGTCTGTCCGTAATCATTTCGTTTCCGGAGCAGAACTCGAAAACCGTTCTTGATATCTTTCTTACCCACCAACTGAAGTGGTGCCTTTTGATATTTTCAGATTTCTGAAAATTTTAGTTTTTTTCGTTTCCCAAGAAACATGTTGAAGTTGGACTTTGTTCAGAGACAGGTTCGTTTCCGGAGCACAGCTCCAAAACCGTTAATCATATCTTCCTGAAACTTTGCATGTGTATTACCCACTAACTGAAGTGGTGCCTTTTGATATTTTCAGATTTCTGAAAATTTAGTTTTTTTCGTTTCCATAGAAACTTGTTGAATTTGGACTTTGTTTAGAGACAGCTTCGTTTCTTGAGCATAGCTCCAAAACCGTTCATCATATCTTCCTGAAACTTTGCATGTGTATTACCCACTAACTGAAGTGGTGCCTTTTGATATTTTCAGATTTTTTCTGAAAAATTAATTTTTTTCTGTTTCAATAGAAACATGAGAGGGATGTTGGTTGTTGTTGATTTTGACTGCTTCTGGAACAGATACACAAGTGGAACCGGTTGGATATGTCATCTTCTGATGACTCTTGTGTTATATATGTGACAAAAAGGAAATAAATGATATGTTTAGTATTAACATAGCATAGCATAACATTAAAGTGTGCTCAAACAGCGAGGCAATTACAATGAAATCATCAACCTTTTAACATGTTGTCACTTCACGATCCAAAGCAATCCAGTTTGAAGCAATATTGGAATCTAATATTTGGACAGTTATTGCAAGTCAAAAATAGGAATCCATTGAAACTTGTAGAATTGAGATTGTAGAACATAAATTAGTAATTAGCGACCAGACATGCTATTTTTACTCCTTATTGAACTTCTATATAGCTTTAACGGATGACATTAGCGTTGATTTGGTTATGTCTCGACTTGACATTTACCTGACATAAAAGTAGATCATAAGGAGAAATGAGATATACATGGAGACGGGTTTGTACCATCTATCTCTTAAATACATTTGCATTGCGAATTTTCAATGTCTGGGAAATAATGAGGAAAAATAATTACCTAAACTTCAATCATTTTATTCATCTTATGTATTTTCCCACCAGCGTTTTAAAACAGATAAATATTGTTTATTATTTAAGATGTATAAATCAAGCATGATTACACATTAAGTCTACCGACAGTAATTCAATACAATTTAATAAAAATGTTTTGAATATTACAATGTAAGTATTAGCGTGTATGTGAAGAAAAGAATGACATAACTTGTTTGTATGACGTTTATGAGAATGCACAAGTTGATATTTGTTTTGTTTTAATAATGATTGAATCAAAAGCTTTCAATTTTGCAATATGTTAATGCATCAGTATTAATCTATATTAGTAATCAAAATCAGTAGAATGAGCCCTCTTGTGTTTGATGAACATGTAACACCAATAAACTTATTTTAACAGGGACTTATTAGACGAAATATCAAATTATTTTTAATATTTAAAGCTTTATAACTGTTATCTATAAAGCTCTGAAAACTATAAAGTGTTTAGACAACTCAAATTTCAATTTTTCACTTTGAAATACAGAAAAAAATCATTAAATCAACTAAGATACCATTTGGTTTATTTCTTGCCTTGAACATGTTTTTCGAATATGATCTAAGTTGATCAGTCATGAAATATTATTTTTTCTATTTCAGCTGTTCTTTAATCATGACTTCTTTAATCTTATATGGCTTTTTTTTTAAATCTAAATTATTGATCTGATAGATACATTTCGTTTGCGATCCCATCAAAGGCTTCAAAATCGGGCTCCCAGTGTGAATCATTTCGTGTTCATGTATATTCAATGAGTTCGAAGTCTTCGAAGTCTCGTGTCCATCTTTTCTAGCTTATGTCCTATCATCAGACTGACCAGAGTGATGATGACGAGACAAGGAACTATCTATTGTGTACACGACGATACGGAGTATATACTTACTTTCATCTGCTTTGTCAGTTTCTCTGTATATCTTGAACTTGCCCAAAAGATTTGGCCAAGCTTGATATTGGATGTTTTAATGAAAACCATGATAAGTCATATTATTACATTAGGTCAATTTCAAGGTCAACTATTTGGGTCGACACCATAATGTTAACATTTAACACTAATAATTAAATTGCTAAGGCAAAATTCATGCAAATACGCAAATAAGGAATGTATAAAAACAACAACAATTTTGTAAAAAAAAAAGTAATTTTGACAATACCAGTTGATGAGCCCAAATTTCCGTCATGGATTGGTATGTAATTTCATAACGAAAAGGTGATTGAATTTCCATGTAAGTTCGACTGATAAATATACTAATCAAGGATAGAGTCTGGTTAACATTTCAACTTGTGATTCATTTAAAATCGCTGTCGTAGATTATTCTAAAATAAAGATTTTAAAAGAACAAAGATATATTCAGCAAATTGTATCTGCACATATACAGAAGATGTTTATTAGAAGTAAGTATTGGTAACTTATTAATTGATATATTAATTACTAACGGTAAAATATGAAAAGAAATAGTTTTAGTTTTAGTCGTAATAGAGCATTGTAACCTTAGAAATTAGAGAACTAACTGTAAACATTTATAATATTTCTTATATCTTCTTACATCAACATCAACATGTAAGATTATCCCTAAATTCTTTATTTGTTTCTCGACAAATTCTGATAGCCTTGGACAAATTGTCAATAATCTTTCCAATTTCCATCTTAAATCAGAATTTAATCAGATTTCAACTTTAATTTAAGTTCTTATGTTCACTAATTAAAACAAGTATTTTGTCAAGGTAATCATGACTGAGAAATCGAATTATGTTTTTCATATTAAATTCGAACACATCAACATTTTTCAATTACCAGATAGTTAGAAGAAGTCAGATTTAGAAAGGATCCTTCATTTGAGTTAGTCTCATTAAATCCAATATTATTCCTTGAAAGCAAATATTTCACTGTAGTACCATTGTTGAAAAGATTTATACCTGCTGCAGGAATTATCAAGATCCTGCCTGCTGTAGGCCACAATAGTGGCCCAAAAGGTTTTCATATATTGACACGTCACTGACGTTTGACCATTTGACATACATATGACAAACGTGTGGGACAAAGTTCTGTGATTCATGAAAAAGTTCACATTTTCCGAATCAGAAATCAATGGCCTTTCACGTGATGTAATGAGTATCTCTGTAAAAATTTATATTATTGAGAAACGACGAATTAAAAATCTTGAAAGTATTTTCAATCACAACATTGCCTGCAGGTGCGTGTTTGACGTCGTAATAAAAATGTTACCTATTCGATTCAAAGGGTTGAAACTCTTTAGTAAGTGCATGAAAAATGCATAAGGTTCACATCAATATGTTCAGAATATCGTCACCCAGCTTATTAAAAAATAGATATTGACTATATTCTTGTTAGAAAATAATGGTTAATTGGAAAAAATATCGGCAAATGAAAACATCAATCGGTTACATTTTGTAAAATCCGTGAAAATAAACAAAGAATTTCACAATCTTCCAAAAATAAATAAACATGTTTCTGTGCATTGTTTGTCAATTCATGTTTATAAATATAGCAATATAGCCAACGTGTCGTCAATAGCAGTGCCATTTTTTTAAAGTCACCTCATGGAAAACTTCCCGCTTTTTCTTATGCTTAGCGAAGAAATCCGAATGCCATCCTAGCCATATATATTTTTAGAAATGGTTGTTGATCTAAACACAGTGTTATAAATTATGAAAATGAAACAAATTGACACCAAAAACTATGTTGTTTTTTAAAAAAATCGATCGAAAAAAAAAAATGAGGTTGTAATAATTATTTAATAAGTTCGTAGAATAAGTGTCCTTGACCCGATAAATTTGCATAAGTCAACCTAGCCCCCCGGATGTAACATTGTTTTTACGATTAAAATCACTGTGAGTAAATTTGCATTTTGATTATTATTTATCCATATATGAAAAATAAACGTCGTCATATCCTACCATTTTTCAAGACCATGTTTAGATTAAATATTCAGAAGACAATTGGAAAAATGTGTTCTAACTTTGGTTTTAAACGGAATATTTACAAAGTTATTTAGATTATTAGATTTGTTGATTTGAACAAATCTGTAATCGGCGAAGGAATTGCATAACAATGACGACCGCCGACTGTTTGTTGACTGTCATGTTTCGCGATATCGATGTATGATTGACGTTGGAATATATAAAAACTGTAATGCAATATGCTTATATTTGGAACACAGAAAAGTGAATAGATATTTTAACTCTTTGTGTAAATTGTATTACGATTGATGCATTATTTTACAAATACATTTATTTCACAATGACGTAAATGCATCGTTCATACAGAATATCCATTGTTTCAAATTACGTCGAAATTGTATAAATACAACAGAGATTGTTTAGGACAGGTTCTTGATTTCTTAAAGAAAAACAGATATCATCAACATCATTTTGTTCTGGTATAAACAAATTTTCTGAACAAAATGGTGTAAAAATTGGGCTGCACAAATAATTATTGACAAAATAATTCGAGTTTGAAAATGTAGTACAATTTCAGAACTACTGTCTTATTTCATTATTTTCATAGACAAGTGTAAAAATAATTGATATTTGAAAAATATTACATTAATTAATAATTTTTCATGACAATAATCAGTAAGGAAAAAAAGTGACTCAGATATTTATTTTAATTATTTTAAGATTATTTTAATTACAATAAGGCGAGAAAACAATTTAAATGAAGGACGTAATTGTTACAATTTTACAAATCTGACACTCTCTGCAAAAACCTGAAAACAACCCAGCAGGCTAAAGGTTAAAAGTAAATCTTTAAATATGTCTCTCCGTATAAAAATGTATTCGAAATTTTAAGCATAATTTAAATACGGCAAACTCAATAAAAAGTAAAATCTTGAATACATATATTTACAATACACAGAATCAAGTTTAAAAGGTTTTGAAAGTTGGTTAACTTTAATGTTTCAAAGCACAGGCACATAAGAATAGTAACTAAAATAAAAAGGGGACTAACTTTAATTAATCACTTTAATAACACATTTTATTTTTAAAAGTTAAATGGTGATATATTGGCAATATAGACCAGTTCACATAAAATATCTTAAATATATGTATTTGAATATTGAATCTTTCTTTGTTATCCATGTATACATTAACGAATCATATACATACCACGTGAATATGGCAAATGGTTTCTCCTTGTATGAGCAACACCTTGCATGAAGTATAAGTCATCTTATAGAATTCATTTTATAGTGGTCACGATAAGTTTAAATTGAACCCATATAATTCAGCATGTCAACATATTAAACAAGGTATGTGGATTTATCTGTGAATGTGAATATTTTCAAAACATGTCACACAGAACATGTCAGCTTATGATTGGTTATATCTTGTTAATAAGAAACCAATATGAAACCTTAAGAAGGGGCTTCATGTTGATATGATTTAAATCAGTTCGTGCTAAAGTTAAGACTAAATTTTCAAAAAAACTGGGCTTATAAGATGTAACAATTTGAATTATGATTATGATTAATGGATCGTAGCATCTACGCTATTGAGTTACTATAATCTTTCTGAATCTTATGACTCATCGATTGTGAAAGCATGGCTTAGCTCTAATCACACATGGCTTTGACTATCTTTGAAGAACATTAGGGCAAAGATTAATTTAGGGAATGAATGAAAGCCCTTTGTGCAATTTCTGTGACATGATAACAGTGGTTATTCGTAGATCAAATTGTTTTTAGGTTAGAGATTATAGAAGGATTTAATATGATCACAACAGATATGTTTCAAATTGTGTAATTGGCCTCTTTGATTGAAACTGATGTTGATGGTTGCCAATGTTGATTTTATATAAGTTCATCCTTTGATCTATGATTACATTTCATTGGTGAGTTGTATAAAGAGCATAAATATTTTAACGTAAGTCAACAATTTTTTTGAAGAGTGTAAAAAGTAATTGGATGAATTCTGTAAATGCATAAATATAACTGAATGTTGTATCAGTTTAGCTGATAATGTTTTAATTGACAGTTTCTGAATTATATTGTATCATCGATTTAAACTTTTTATTTCCTCTAAAGATGCTTAGTAGATAATACCGCTCCAAAAAACAGAGAAATATATATTATGATAATATCCTAATACTAAATGAGGAAACTAAAATGTCAACAATTCCAAAAAGTATCCCCGATTACACATCATCATCTAAATCTGTCATTATTTACATACTCTAGTTGAAAACTCATCTTAGCCAATTGAGTCTCTCTCAATTAATCACTCGACCAATAAAACACAGTAAATTGAAGAGTTACCTCCCTACACCCTTGCCCTCCGCTAGGCGGCTTAACTCACTTGAAGTCACTTCTATTTTTACATCCAAAAGAAGAGGAAGTACAATGTATGGAAGTATTTCTCGCCTCGTAGTGCTAGGAAAGGTGGCGTGTCCTTTTGCCAGGGGGTCGACCGGCCAAGTCTCGCGACTTCCAGACTGGCCACATCCCGAACAACAATAAAAAGCCTACAGAGGCACCCCCAGGTAATTTTGACGAGTGGCACCTTCCAGATGTCCCACTACCGGACGTAGTCATTTGGGATGGTCCCGTGACAGTTTGGCCTGGACGAATTTGTATGCAAGGTGCTGGAGCGGGGTTTTTGTATTCACGTGTCACGGCTATTTGGTCTCCTAACCTCGGCTCTGGACTATACCCGGAGGGAAGGCTTCAACTCTTCAGGTGTTCAATGCGCACGTGAAGGAGAAGACGTGCCACCACGTCGAGGTCTTAAGGCCATCAATACCTACTTGGCCGCGATTATGTCCGTTCTCCGCAAGCGGGAGCCAGGTATTGACATATCCGTGCTTAAAGAGATCATCAAGACCTATCCTCAGGTGGACGGACAACAGAAATCTAAGCCTCCGGAAAGGGACTTGGCAGTGGTGATGAACCACCTCAAATCGGATTAGTACGAGCCTCTCTCCGAGACGACCATCCTGTGTCTCTCAGTTAAAACGGCTTTCCTGGTAGCCATGGCAGGGCTGCCAGGATATCGGAACTGCACGTGCTGCAAGCTGACTTGCTCCGCTTCGAGGTGAGGGGCAGCAGTTTGGCCACACTTGGCCTAGCGGCGGACTTCATCTGCAAGAACCAGGCTGCAGACGAACGCGGCAGGACTTTAAGCATCCCTGCTATATCATCCACGATATACCCCTCGGACGAGGAGAATCTTCTCCTCTGTATGGTGCGCTCATTACGAATCTACATGGAACGCAACCGGACTATACATCAGGGTATGTGCAGACTCTTCTTACCTCACAAACGAGTGTCAAGGAGATCGATAAGAGGCATTTGGGGATGTACCTGAGATAAGCAGTCCTGGACACCTACAAGGTGGCAGACCTCCCTCCTCCTGCTCACTCGAACCCTCACGAGATTAGGCCGGTCTTGGCAGCTATGGCTCTCCATAGCAGCATACCTGTAGCGGACATCATGGGTGGCTGCTTCTGAAAGTCCGCTGTTCGCTTATCACTATCTACGCGACATATCGACTGAAGATCTTGAAGGTGTGACGAGGCGAGCACCGGACCTGCTCAGGACACACATCTAGGGGTTTCCCATCGTCATGATAAGGGATTCATTCCCGTCCTTAAGTGCGTATAATACTACGCATCGCACTTTTCTTCGTTGTTGTGTTGTGTTTTTAGTAGTTATTGGCGACCCATATGGTCTGGACCGCCGATCTCTCAGGGTCGGGTGTAGTAGAACCCTTAGGATTATAGCAGGCTCCTAACACAGTGCCTTGCGGTCGGGCTAATTGTAGCCGACCAGTCTCCAATTCCAAGTTACCTCCTCAGCTCTCGGGTTCTCTCACAGGCCATCTCCTTCTGCGGCATGCTGGCTACGGTGAGTTATCAACTAGAGTATGTAAATAATAGTACGTTTTTGATTAAACATCATTATTTATACTCACCGTTGATAACTCACTGGTCTTTTTACCCCTGTGACATTCCCTCCTGCAAGTCTGAGAGGGTGTAGTTATTTACTGTGTTATATTGATCAAATGATTAATTGAGAGAGACTCAATTGGTTACGGTGAGTTATCAACGGTGAGTATAAAAAATGGTGTTTAATCAAATACGTACTATTAATTAAATTTGCCTCTAACATTTGTAGTTTAAAAGTGTACTGAAATTTACAATTCATTGTCTAAGATACAGGAACGATTTGTATTTCAAAATAACATATATATCTGATAACATGCTCTGTTGCAGAGGTATTTCAATGTTTAGAGGAAACGAAAAGAAATAGTAAATGAAGTCTTCATCATTATAGCCACAATAACAGACGGGTGTCAAATAGGTATAAATTGTTTCCTTTTACATGTAGTTAATTTGGTCATTCCAGGAGCAATCATGCTATTATCCGAGTCCATAACGCTATTATTATGGTTTGGAAAGGTTGCAATTTATGTCTAAGATGAATAGACTTTTAAATTTTGTTGAATTAGGCTTGCCAATGTCTGCTCATTCTCCTTGAAGTCTTCATTTATATCAATAGCGGTTTCGACAGGATCCTCAAGAACCGAAGATAAAGATGGCATCCTCCACATAAAGGCGTATATTACTGTGATGTGTGTACCTTATATACACTATAGGTATCACTCATATATTCAATAAACAAGAGCTGTCCCATTACGTATATTTGGTGCTCCAACACATCATTTTTATCTGATCGCAATCATCACACATTGTTCTCTACTTTCAAGGTCATTCTCAAAAGATGTAAGCAAATTACCCTTCATGTTTTAAGTTATGTATAATGTCCTTATGCAAAGCTCTTTTAAACTTACATTTAACAAGCAAAAAAAGTGAGCGTGGCTCACTAATACCCCCGACTGTTACAGTTTGACATTTCTATTTTACTTATAGTGAGAGGTGTTTGCACACCTAAGGATTGATAAGCTATGGAATGTAATTGCTAAGTGTTTGTGAAAAGGGTAGGACAAGTCTCTTAAAAGTAAAAGTAGAAATAATAGTAACTTGAAAAGGTAGTGGTAACATAACACACTACTGCCATTACCACTGACTTCAACTTTATTTTGGAAATTAATTCATGGAAGCACACCCCTGAGGCATATACAGCAGTTTATGGTTGACAGGAAAGAAAATTTAACTTTTTCCAAAATATAACCAGTGGAAATATAAAATAGTAAAATCAACAAGAACACAGAAGTAGCTTTTGATGAAAGTTACATGAAAAAGAAAATGATAAAGTAAACAAATCACAACATAGAAGTAGCTTTATTCATTTTAGCTCTGAATATGATGAAGTAAAAAAAAAAATCACCAAAAATTAAAAAATTCACCAAATCGTGTTACATTTTGCAATGCACCTCTCCTAGTGGTGAAGAAGACATGTGCCAAATTTGAAAAGGATGAATAGTTTTTTCTATAATCGATCGGACAAAAATGCTCAGAATATGACTAAGTTAAAAAATAAAATAAAAATCGCCAAAATTTAAAAAATTCACTAATTTGGTTTAAACCTCTCACTGCACCTCTCCTAGTGGTAAAGAAGACATGTGCCAAATTTGAAAAGGATGAGATGAATAGTTTTTCTGTTATCGATCGGACAAAAAATGCTCAGAATATGACTAAGTTAAAAAATATAAAAATTCGCCAACAATTTAAAATTCACCAATTTGGTTTAAACTTCGCACTGCACCTCTCCTAGTGATAAAAAAGACATGTGCCAAATTTGAAAAGGATGAGATGAATAGTTTTTCTGTTATCGATCCGACAAAAAATACTCAGAATATGACTAAGTTAAAAAAAAAAAAAATTCGCCAAAATTTAAAAAATTCACCAATTTGGTTTAAACTTCTCACTGCACCTCTCCTAGTGATAAAGAAGACATGTGCCAAATTTGAAAAGGATGAGATGAATAGTTTTTCTGTTATCGATCGGACAAAAAATGCTCAGAATATGACTAAGTTAAAAAATATAAAAATTCGCCAAAAATTTTAAAATTCACCAATTTGGTTTAAACTTCGCACTGCACCTCTCCTAGTTGTAAAGAAGACATGTGCCAAATTTGAAAAGGATAAGATGAATAGTTTTTCCGTAATTGATCGGACAAAAAATGTCTTCGGACGGAAGGACGGACGGAAGGACGGACGGACGGACGGAATCGTTGGTATTACTATATACCCCCGACCTTTTTAGGTCGGGGGTATAAAAATCGCTCCAAATTTATTTGCCTTATTTGACTGCACCAGCTAAATAATTAAGTGTTGATTAACAATTGATTGACATTAGAGTATCCTGGAAAGGCTGGAGATTAGAAGAAATCACAGGGGCTTGTATCGCTGAAAACAAACTGTTCCTAGGTCCAATACTACGATACGACATACCTATACTTATAAATAAAGAAAGGGATGCAACGCCAAATTGACCCCCTGTCCAATCAAGTCCAAATTTCAAAATGTTAACACACTTTGTACACCTTAAACACATTGTAGAATTAAAGCACAGTGAGTACTCGTTCGATTAAAACAAACATCAACACAATCGGTCCATTATTTCTAAAGTTATGACGCTTCAAACACGATTTTTTACCTGTCAAACTCGAGTGGGCCAAAATGGTGTCTCAGCAATACATCGACAAAAATCGAGGAAAAAGCCGATATTTCATTCCTAGCAAAAGCAATCAATCTCGAAAAGAGTTTTCTTCTATCACTTTACATCCCTGATGCATGTGTCATACTTGAATAGTTCGGGTACCTTACCGTAACAACTTTATTGCAACTTTAGTGTAACTACAGGCATTTCATCGCGCTACCTGCGCCATTTTGGAGGAGGATCCGGATCAGTTCGTACCGAAACTGGTTCGTCCCAGGGTCGGTTTGTATTGGTCGGTGTCCCCGTTTTGAGTGGAACCGGTTTTGGTACGAACTGATCCGGATCCTCCTCCAAAATGGCGCAGGTCGCTCGATGAAATGCCTGTACTGGAAGTTGTGGAATGTGGTTTCGGTGAGTTGCAGGTTAAGACTTACGAGGATGGGCGGCCAATAGTAGGGCTAATTACGTCCGGACATGTCGCTTGTGTTGCATCTACCGAAGAAAGAATATCAGGATCTTCATTTGTATTTAGATACAAATCTCATAGAGGATTGTAATTTGCCAGAAATAACGTCTCCAGTATGTATTTCTTGATAAGTGACGTTTATTTGGTTTGTGAATTATTCATCAATAATGTTCAAGTCCATAAAGCAATTTCCAAGCTATGCCAACGCAAGAACGCAGTTTTAATTTATGTCTTTTCTATTTCTAGACCTTTTATATTCCTCCACTGTTTCTCTACCACTGGAGATAACCCTTATTATTTTTTAAACATTCCCTTGTCATGTTCGCTTGTAATTTAGCAAACAAACACAATTTAAAAGCCTATTCCAAAATCACCAATATTTGAAATTCTGTCTTTGTTTTTTTCTGAAACATAATTGAAATCTCTGAAAGGTTTTTTTTATAAAAAGGTATGGCCTTAGTACCAAAGGAACAGTGTTAATCTTTCTAAAACACAACTGAGTGCCTAATTTTATATCATTCTTTATATACATTGTAATAATTACACCAATGAATGAAATAATCGATAAATACTGTGATAATTTACCCACAAAAGTTCAGATGAACCTAATCAAATTTATTCTGATCTTAAGCAGGAAATGAAATTATTCTGTTATATTTACCTATTAATGAGGTGATAATTACATAGATATTCCGACATCAACTTCGATTGTGGCTAGTTTTGCTTTACAACAAACGTCTACCATCATGTTCATTGGTCGTAGGTGGATGAATCTGAAAGACATTTCGATAAACTTATAATGCGAAATATGTTTAATTAAATTGAAAATTTGTTAAGTTCTTAAACTTTTATATAGTTTATATATAGAGAAGGATTAAGTATTCAAAAGCAATGATTTGATGTGTTTAGCTCGTCAAGCATAACGAACATTATTTCTAATTCTAATCATACGAGAGCCATGACATTTAAAGGGGCAGTAGCACGTTTTTTCGCTCAAATAAGTCGATCAAATGTATTTGAAAAATAATTTCACCAATAGTAAAACACCCTTCTCTCTTCGGAAAATCAAATTAAAAATGAGTGTACATCGCTCAGTAAAGCCATGGGAATTGTTTTCGTAATACAAACTAATAAATTGTGTTCACAATAAAATGGCCGCCATGCAATTTTTGCTTTATACGCAACATAGATTTTACCACTAGAGATAATTGGTTTGTGTAATACGATGTTTTACCCTCTAAAGTTAATTTAAATGACATAAACTATCATTATAAATGGGAAATTTGAAAAAATACATTTTGCAAAAAACGTGCTACTGCCCCTTTAAAGGCACTGCAGCACGTTGTTTGCATATTATTTTTACTCAAATTTGTCATTTATTATTAAAGTTTTCGCGATATGTTGTTACGTTAGAGGGTATAAAACATTTTTACTCTACTCAATAAGCCGTATCCATAGAAAACGGTATTGGGGATAATGGTGTGACGTA
Organism: Gibbula magus; assembly: GCA_936450465.1. NCBI lineage: Eukaryota > Metazoa > Mollusca > Gastropoda > Trochida > Trochidae > Gibbula > Gibbula magus. The sequence continues at coordinate 39,649,498 of OW388294.1, read as the reverse complement.
TAAAACGAGTTTAGTTTCAGAAGTAGATTTGAAGATATCAAGAGTTCAGACAGCAAGATAGTTGACCATTTTATCATTGTATCATATTTAAGCCATGATTGTTTAAGTATCGCTTCATCAGTCGGATCACTTGAACTACCTTCGAGTGGCCATTTTAATGTGAACGCCTTTAAAAGGCCGCTCGATGGTAAATTGACCCACATAGCTTAAGCGAAACAATGTGCATTCGATTCAGAACTCTTTTTATTGGTTCAGGAATATTATTTACCCATTGGAAACACTTACTTAACTTTTTGTGAGAGCACTTTATTTCAGTAAGAATAGTGTGCTACAGCGCCTTTAGATTCGATTCACTCACCTCTACTTAAAAGGAGGGTTCTATCTGGATATTTTTTGTGGAAACGAAATTCAAGAGGATATTCCCGTTTACACATATATGCTATTAATACATGATTAAAACACAGTATAATAGTACGTTTTTGATTAATCGTCATTATTTATACTTAACTGTTGACTAGACCTACTATGCCTACGTTTAATCAAAAACGTACTATTATTTAAATACCTATCTGTTGACTGTATGCCTAGAATCCCACTGCATGGAGGCGGGTCAGTAGATATGTGGTAGAGACGAGACCAGCAACAAGCCCTGAGTGTAAGCTAACCTACGAGTCCTCCACCTTGTGGTGAGGACAAGGCACAGCCCGGGAGACACCATCTCTACCGCTAAGCGGATCGAAGAGACAACCCAGCCACTCAACTTCTGATTAACACACTGCCCCCGACCCCAGCGGGGAGGGAGTGTTAAAAGCGAAGCTAAAGAACAAAACAACAGACAAGGAGCAAACAATGCGAACAAAGTTTATTACAATGAGCATCATAAGACCTGCAGAAACTCCTAAGAGGACTGTCCCCTTCTCGGTCTGATCGGGGGGACCACCTTCGCCTGAGTGAACATTTGTGGACCCAGCCTAGAGATGCCTTCGAGATCTGCTGTGGAGACATCTCGTAAGTAATGGTTGGCGAAAACCTCTGAGGAACGCCAAAAACACCCCGCCATGACGTCCGAGACCACGATGTTACAGTGGTAAGCCATCGTGGCTGAGACTGCACGGATCTCATGCGGGTTTGAACGCGACGGAGGAGGCAGGTCAGCGGCCTTGTACGTATCAATGACTGCCGACCTCAGGCACACCCCCATCGCTCGCTTGTCTAGCTCTTGACGCTCCTCGGCGAGTGACGACGCCTGCCATCCCTCAGCCTGCGGGTACGCTGCAAGTCCACCCTCAACGCCCTAACCGCACACAGAGAGAGTCAGAACCCAGAGCCTGAATAGAGAAGGTACGGCCAGCCTCATCAGCTGCTTGGTTTTGCAGACGAAGTCGGGAGCTTAACCAAGTAAGGCTGACCCCCTCCCCCCCGCCCCCCGGTTCACACCTATCGGAGCGAAGATGGTTGAGCACAATGGCTAAGTCCCACTCAGTTGGACGAAGCTTAGTCCTGCCGTCAACAGAACGGAAGGTTTTAATGAGGCCCTTGAGGACCGACACATATAGCCCTGGCGACCTCTTCCTGAGAACGGAGAGGATAGCAGACATGTTGGTATTAATTGATGACGCCTCAAGATGCCTGGAGATAGATAGATAGATAGCCTGCCACTGAAAATCATAGAGTTTCCTAGTGGTCTTCCTATTAAAAGGTAGCTATGGCATTGGCGACGCACCTTGAATAACTACTGCTCCTTAACCCTCTCTTAATACAAGCCAAGCGTGAAGGCAGAACACCTGAGGGTTCTCATGTAACATTCAGCTTGGCCTGCTGAGGAGCAGACGCTTAAGTGAGGTCACTGACGAGTCGAAGGTGAAGGCCAACCGAAGCAGACGACGAGCTATCGGAAGACTCACCTGATCTAGAAGACAAAGGGATTGGCGGAGGGTACGACCAAGGCCGTGCGAACCGAGGGGTCACCCGACGAAGGCGAGAGAAAAACAAAAGACACGAATAGCCATTGCAAAGCATGCAGCCACCCGACAGGTAGAGCTCACCTAGCACATGTCAACAAGGCCCCTTGTTAACTCAACACCTATATAAAACAGGTTGTCTAAAACAACCTGTTAACGACGAACGTAGATATAGACGTTGATACTACCTCTTAAATTAATAAGAAGTGGCTAGCAAGTTAGCGAAAAAGGCGCTAAAAATACCCAGTCTCAGAGCGAAAACACACACGACTGCCTTGCTCTGCAACTGAGAGGAGAGTGAGGTTCCGGTGGTGACGTCACGAGACCATGCAGACTTACCGCCCTTGGGAGAGGGATTTTACGCATCCCCTACTCCACTGTTTCAGTTTCGTCTGTGTTATCGTTGAAATAGCATACCTTGAGAGGAGGTAGGCATAGTAGGTCTAGTCAACAGATAGGTATTTAAATAATTGAAAGATATTAATGAAGTTAATACTTTGATGACGTTTCATTTCACAACTTGATAAAGATAAGCTCACATTTGTTGAAAAATAAAAACAATGAAAATTGAAGCCATTCATTGGCGTTGCGAGTGGGGAAAACTTCGCTACGGCCTAATAGCATGTTGTGTATTAGTTGTATGATACGTTATGTGTTATTTTGTGTATATTCTATCAGTGTATATGTTTTATTATTACACAAATTTAAAATTGGGTTAAATATAGCGTGTTTTCATTTCACGAAATGCCAAGAAACCAAGATGGCGGATGCTGCCGATAAATCGGCGATATAACTTTCCCTTTAAAATCAATTGTAACATGATTTCGGTGTATCATTGATTCTGATTGGTTTATTTGCCTATGTTGAATGACAATGAATACCCGCAAATTACTCAGGGCGAATCACCGCGAACTTATACAATATATTCACAAAATTCGGCTCGACTGAAAATTTGTTTTTCTATTTCTCTTAATATGTGTTCCTTATTCAAATTTGACAGATGTCATTGTCATTTTCTAACTTGTGTACATCCGTATAAATCAATTATAACTCTCAATATGAATTAGGTTCGAATAACTAAAATGTTGTCAGCTAGTACATTTGTTCAAGGTTGACGCCTTCTTCTATAAGGCTGTATTTACCGAATGCCGTTGCCATGGCATGACGTCATAGTAATCAATCGTTTTGACGTCACAATGTAAGCGTCATTGTCACAATGGTCTAGAGCAAGTTAGATTTGTGTTCTTTGGGGTTTTACCGTGTTTGTTGATGTCGTAGATATGTGTTTATCGCCATCTGAAGGGATACGTGAAGATTCGAAAGTGACTATAGTTGAGTGACACTGTTCAGGTTACGTGTAAATTGTTGTTAATGTATACATTACGCCGAATGTTCACATTTGTTTTGAACTTACAACACTTCTTACAAAAACTGAACAGTCGCAAAGTCCTTTCCACTAAAGATAGGTACGCAAAAAGAGGTTTCGCTTCAAAACGCCTGATAACTAACAATCATGTTACAATATGTAACATCGTCGGTTTGCTGGTGTTGAATAACAATGAATCCATGAAATTTAACAAACGCAACTATTTATCTTATAAATGTTAGAGGAAAGTAGAAGTTCTGCTCTTAATACAAATTAATCATAATCTGAAGTTAAGCAGAATATATTTTCTGTTGATGGCAGGATCCTGGCAAAAGTAGTCTTTAGATTACAGCTATGGAATTTACAGAAGATCTTAAAATCTGGCATATGAGGATTTCTGCACAAGCGGAACATATGGAATATATGGCCAATATTCCAACATAGCATATAAGTCGGGACACGTTGTCAACTACCAAGTGTAAATCATTACATATTTGCCATTTGACTGTCCTCAATTTGAGCATAATTAATGAATACGTTAACCATGTACACTTGCAGCATTACAGTACTACAAGGCTCAGTGCTACACACTGCATTCATACATCAGTGAAGATTTATTTATCGTAATTTTCATAAATTAAAAACTTTTATTTTTCATGTTTTTTCCCTCGGGATTAATTAGATTTCGGGCAGTTACTGCCATAGTTTCCTAGTTGTATCTGTAAATAATGGAAGCTTTGTTTTTAAGGGCTGTCTTCGGTTTTCGCCTTGTCCTTATATTTACTGAGACCATACCAGTTCAAACAACATGGCGATAATTTAAAGACTGTAAAAGACTTGCATTTATTTTGTTAATATTTTTAAGCTCGTAAACAAATGAATTTCTGTTAAAATTCTCAAGACAGTAAAAGGTGTGATGTACATTAAGGGTTACTATCAATAACGAAACTTTAACTCCGTTACATTTTACAATTAATTTGACATAATTGATCTGAATGCATCAACATCTTGATCTATGTTTTATACTGTTTTGCACCACTAAGTCTTTGATGTCAAAGTGTTGAGAGAGTGGTTATACACAGAGGTCCGTATCCATGACAATTATTGCTGGAAACAAAACTGTTCTTTAAACAATTTAGATTAATGGGTGTTCATTAATACAGTAAGTGATGTAGTCGTATGTGATGTAGTCGATATGTCGCATCGTTGTTTATTTGGTTCTTTTAGAAAAACACACCCGATTGTTACGGGAATAGGCGTCGTCACTTTGATGCGCTTTTAATGCCCTTATAAAGAAGATCATAAAAATATAAGGTTCATTTGGGAATCATCAATGTTCAAATCATGACTGGTTGAAGTGTGCAAATGCATTTGTTTAATTGCCAACACTTTCTTGGTATCCTCATCAAACACAGTAAAGTTTATACAAAGGATCAAACAAGTTAAATTGACACAGTCACATTGTATCATTCAAAATACATCTCTTTGATTATGAAGGCATTTTAAGTATTTGCAAATAGAGATATAAAACATCAATAGAACATCCCTTGAAATAGAACCTTTCAGGCTTATCCTCAAATTTTCGCAAGGAGAGAGAAAATCGTAACAGAAGACCACTTGCAGTTCCAAACAGAGACAAATATAAGGATCAAACTGATTATCATCACTACAAATCAAATGGGTCCTTCTCAATAGAGGGGATGAATCAGTCCCCAGTGTTATCATCAACTGAGGACTTAGACCAGACCAACACAAGTGCAATTGACCAAACCACTGTGTCACCAACAGAAACAACAAACATTGACTTTGGTAACACCTCTTAAGATTCTTCTCCAAACAACATGAAAAAAGGTCTTTGGAGTAAATTTGATTTTATAAGAAGAACTTTTTCAAGAAGCACAAAATCGTATACTCCCCGAAACTACATGTTTGCTAGAAATGTCAATTATGCAATTGAAACAAATGATCAATTCATTGACTGTGGGCCAGGATGTGAGACGTGCAATTACTCAAATTTTAATCCCTCGTAAATAGTTTATTGTGTGCTAATCAAGCTAACCACTTGTCACTTACCAATCAATCAACGTCTATTGTACATTGTTTAAGCTACCTATATATTCGCCATGTTGAAAATGCTCCACACTGTTGAAAAGACTTGTAAACAAGTCGAAATGCGACGCATCCAGTCATCATTAAAATGATATTTACAGCAAGTGTCGTCCGAAGTATTTTATTTATATATATATATATATTTGTTTCCATGGAAACCATGGAACGGTCTCATACATGTGTAGAAGCTTATAATTATGGCTCTATCTCAAGTATGTACTCGTTATGAGGCCTATTAAACGCTAAAGAAGCAAATTTGCCTTCCTATCTACTTTATTAAAGTCCCAAAATTACGTTAGACTTAATGGCTGCAGCAAGAAATGGTCCACTGTTCGGTTTTCGATCAAGACCCCGACTTTGAATTGTTGTATTTTCGATATACTGAACTGACTGACCTTTAACTGGTTATTTTCGGTTTAAGTTGATAATTCTATATCATATAACACAATTTATAGTATTCGACATATATGTGACCTCACCAACATGATTATATACCTTTAACGGCAGTCTATCGGACGTTTTGCATGGCAGCAAAGCGTTTAGATTAATATAAGATTTTGAGATCGTAAGTAAGGTTTCATGACATAGTATCAACCACTTTGGTTACATTATGTGAAAACGATTTTGGATGATTTTTTCTGTCATATATTTGGAATTGTCAGAATTGTGTTAACAGAAATTGGCTTCTTTGCGAAGTTGAACAAATTCTATTAGATCACAGACACAGTGGTAATGTGAAATCTCTTTATCATCTAAAGGGAAACATATGATTGTATAAAACTTCTCTTTTGGCGTTGAAGATTACAGTTTCACAGCCTCTGCTGCAATTAAGAACTAAAAATACGTATTAAGCTTCCTGTTGGCATCATATTCCTTATATCGATAGAAATGTCTTATGTGTAACTCTGGTGATGTGGGTGATTAGTACCACTATAAGTTTGAATGTAACTGTCTCTTAAGGCTATTACAAAAATATTGTTGTACAAGACCGAACTACTTTAAACTTCATAGCCTCCTTACAGAAAGAAATTGTACTATTATGGATAAGCTCAGTAAATACATCAAATGTATCTTTGAACAACTTTTAAAACACTTATGATGTTTCCTCCTTGTATAAGTGTATTGATACCCATGGAAAATGTCCTATGTACCACTATGAGTGGTTTTAGTAATAAAGAACTTGTATAATACTGCCTTCAATCAACTTCGTATCAGTGCGTCAGTGCACGACTTACAAACATCACCTGCGTAAGGGGGTCACCGTCGCTCTGAAGACATGACCCTGTCGCTCTCAGATCAAGCATACGTAATATATTAGCCTTAGATATTGATTTTGAAGAAAAATCATACACGCTCCAAAGAGATATAGAGGATATTTGGCTTTTCTTGACAAATACCATGTTTATCTCATCGAGTGAGGTAGAAAGTTTATATTATCACGAATGGCACAGCCACGAGTGATAATATTTAAAGTTTTTATCTCACGAGATGGGCTAAACATGGTATTTGTCAAGAAAAGAAAAATATGTTATTTATTATATGGCCAAATCCTTGCATATTCACCGAAATCGACTTGCATTTATGTTAAGTCGGCTCAGCAACTATGTGACTGCATGAACGTGTCATGACGTCGGAGCATTGTTTTATGACTTCAGGTCATTGTTATATCAGTCACTAGTGACTGATAATACGTTCCATTGTTATTTTCACTAGTGACTGATAACACGGTTTATTTTCATTGATAGATCCCGGTATTTCAATCTGCAATCATATAATAAATATGGAGATTGATAGCGGGAATTCAGTGTACAATCTTAATATTGTGACATTCTTCCTCATTAGAGATCAAACTTTTGTATAAGATATCCGGCAGATGAAGTGACACTTTCGCACTGATTAGTCCTCCCCGTCAGCCGATAATGTTCTGCACGTGATGAACGCTTTTTGCATATTTTGAGATATTTCACGATCTTAAAATCGATTATTTTTGTGTAAATTTAAAAGCAATTCCTTGCCGTTTTGGAAGTACTAAAGGCTACTACTGTAACCATAACAAACACTTGGTCAATTTGAATAACTTGGTTGCTTATAAAAATAGTCATGCATTCCGATGTCTCGTGGTTTTCTCAATCAAAATATCGACAGTTATGTCATGACATATATTATTTACAAGATTATATACAACAATATAACAAACTGAGAAACCTCAATGATTTTGACTACCTTTATATTATATCCTAGCTTATTCATGTTGGTACTTTTGTTATACAATCTAAAGAATACCCATGTGGTACATACGCTTATGACATAGTTTAAACATTGTACTGTCCACAAACGGAATGTAGCAGAGAGTGGTTATTGAGCTGTCTTCACTCTTTTGTATATAACAACTGTGCAAGTCTTTGGAATACACTCAACTGCAAAAGACACGTCAACATACAAAATACAAGATAAGTCAATCCGTGGGTGATATATACGATTGAGTTAGATCATGTCTACAGAAGGCAACTAAATTAAATTTGATATTTCAAAAAAGTGTCTGTTCACACGTTTTAAGAAATCAATGTTTTCGAATCTCATTAACTTGCCGAGAAAGGAGAGCTAAAGTGAGCTTTGTTTGTTCGTTTTATGACGTCCGACATTAAAGACGCGTAAACAAATTTAAGTCCAAGAATTGTTATTAATGTCAACAACATCTGTTATTAATAAAATTACTACATATGTAGCTCTACCATGTGACACATTCAAATCAGATTCAAGTTCAAAGTGTTTGCTTTTTTGTTTAGGTTTACAGATCAAAGGTTGTAAACAAAATCGTGCGTTATTTAAATATCCTTATTTAAATTCATATCAATACTCATGGTAATGGTATGTTTGTGTTGCTTGGGGGACATTCATGCAGTTTATGTTTGAGCATTGCCTTTCGGAAAACATCGAGCTTTAGAACTGACCGTCGAGAGAAATCTAAATATCCCTTATTTGTTGAGTTTCATTGCTTAAACATCTGATCATATATGTGCATGGTTTTAAATATGTTGTATATGTATTGTATGTTTAAATAGCCGTTGGCCTAAATAGCAACCGAAATAAACAGCTTGAAATTTATGAAAATCTTTAATTATATCAACAAACTCTTAATGAAAGGAATCGATTTCCTGTAGAAATTCAAAATACCATTAAAAGTCAAGACACGTTTGTTATGTTCCAGCTGTTAAAAATTCCCCTGTTGACATTTTACAACAATCTGTGTTTAAGCAAGGTTTACTTCCAATACCAATTTCATTAGATTTTTTTTAATCAAAACTGAAATTAGGCCTGCTTTCATCCTCAATGATTCTGATCATGTTTTACGATATCATTGTCAATGTTAGTTAATGTAATGTAAACTTTAGAATATTACTTTCTATTCTAAACCCATCGTGAATGTACACATTGACTTAAGAAACACATTTAGCCACCGTTGTTAGAATCAAATATTTGCAAAAAAAACTGATCTTATCTGATGGAAAATGCTGAAGCAAAAACGTATAAATGAGCCATGGGAAAATTCAGGTGGGTGGATTCAACTCCAAAAAGGATTATACCGTCGCGAAAGTGTCTAAATATAGTATAATTTGTGTGCAAAGCTTCGTTGAAATTCAGAGCATGAGCCATCTGACGGTACGCTTACAGACTTACTACAAGCAACAGTTCACAATACATATACCATTGTGACTATATGATAGCACTGTGCCCTGAAACTCAATATTTTCACTCAATTCGAGTCTTTAACATGAATTTTCTGATCAAATGAAGGACTTTGTAAACATGAAAGCCTTATACATGAATTGTTCTAATCCACACTCGAAACTTTTTTACCCGAATTACGTTACCAAAAGCAAAGGAACAATGATAGAAATCAATAGCCAATATCAAAGTTCCAAAAATCAAGATTGAACGAGACACAGTTTTATTTCAATAGCCAATCTTGTCTTCACCACCTGATAATTGTTTGTTATGACAGATTAAACCAAATACCTTGAATCAGGTAACCTAACACTAAAGGCGATGTTGCTGTTTTTTGTTTTGTTTTTTTTGTTTGCACATTTCATTTTCTCAAACTCGCCATTTACTATTTAAGTTTATAGAAGATATTGTTGCGTTAGAGGATAAAGTATATAAGAGTTATCTGTATTGAAAGACAACTGTGCGACGTATAAAGCGACAGAACTCTGTAGAACTCTTTATTTTTAGAGATAGATTTGTAGGTCTCATGCGAATTCGATAGTTCAGATAGAAAAATGGTTCATCATTCCATCATGGTGCCATAATCAAAACTCTACATAAGTCAGATCCCTTGAACTTCGTGAAAATGGCCGCACGAAGGGAAATCGTCTCGCATAGCTTCACCGAACTATGTACATTTATTTTGTCTTTTTATTGATTGATGAGTATTATTTAGCCATTGGTAACATTTATTTACCTTTTCGTGAGATCACTTTATTTCAGTAAGAAGGGCGTGCTACAGCGCCTTTAAGTGCAAGTACACATTTATTCCTTTCCAAACATTAGTCAAGAAATGAATATGTACAGTTTAAGATGTAATTTTGTTTTTCTTGTTAAAACTCTCTCTCTCTCTCTCTCTCTCTCTCTCTCTCTCTCTCTCTCTCTCTCTCTCTCTCTCTCTCTCTCTCTCTCTCCTCTCTCTCTCTGTTAAATTTGGAAAAGTTTAAAGGTTTTCATAATATTGTTATTAGTTAAGCCATGGATGTTGAAGATATAGAGGATATCTGTCGTTTCTTGGCTAATATGTAATTTTCTATCTCATCGATTGAGGCAGAAAGTTCATATTTTCACGAGTGGTGAAGCCACGAGTGAAAATATATTACCTTTTCGCTTAATGAGATGAGATGAAAATGGTATTTGTCAAGATTTTGACAGATATGTTATTTATCATATGACATTTTCCCCTTTAATTACACAACAAGAGGGTCGTTTCTATGTTGAGCTAGGAACATTCCGTAATTACAGTAACAATGTGACGTCTCAAAAAGTCGTCATCCTATGATCTGTTTTCGAAGAAAAGCAATTAAGTATCCATTTGATAGAGATTTGACAAAGTTTAGAGTTATGAAGTTTAGAGTTGAGTTGAGTCTGTCGCATTGTTTAAAAATTCAAAACACGTTGTCCATTCAGATTTATGATGTGAGCGCTGTACGTTAAGGGCTTTTGAAGATGAGTTTCATTTTGTTCTTGTTTGCCTATCTTTGTACTCTGGGCCACAAGTCCTCCAATGACGATTATGACGTCAAACTCTTGAATTTTTACCTTTGAGTGATGATATATCGTATCAGTCACAGATCACATTGTAATTATATCATTTATCCTAATTGTACCTTGATAAAGAGTTTATTTAATTGATAAATCCAAGCAGTATTCCATCGCTCGTCTTAAAATAATAGGTATTAGTATATATGTCGCTAAACTGCTAACTACAAAATCAATTCATAATGATTCAAATACTCGGTGGGGCTAGCTTTTACCTCACTGTCACTTTAGAGCAATAGACATCCACTTACGAGCTAAACTATTTACTGCTCTTTAGGGATGACAGACACTTTAACAAGGATAAAGAAACGTAAAGTAGTGGCAAGCAATTGAAAGAACTTAAGTAGAATTGCTGCACATTAAAATGCAACTGAAAGTGTTTTAATTCCCTCAAATCCATTAAAACACTGCTATAAAGCTTCAGAACCACTTTAAGCTAAATTAATCCGTCAATTTCCCCTTCACTTGTTGAATTTAATGCATAATGATAAACCTCAAACACGTGTAGAATGATTATTGTGCGAATGACAAACTGTAAGCGTCTGGTTGAGGAAATCGTAAAATTTTTCATATTTATCATAATTATATATAGCATATATTGTTAGGATTAGAAAATTTGATAATTCAGTCCAATGACGAAACCAGAAAATGAAACAAACAAGTCTTATATAATTAATTGTAAGGAATAAAACACACACTTATTCCGATTAACAATACAAGATTTTCAAAATACAAAAGAGATACAATAGGGTAACATATACATGTCTTCATATATAGTCACCAGAGGAGGACGTCTTGGATGTTGTTCATGAATGAGTGCATTTCCGATGAACTTGTTGCCAATTGTTATGGCACACAAAGGCAGAATCCAATTGAAAATAATGATGTCAAAGGAATGCCAATCCTTTTCATGAAGAGCCATGTTTATACTAGAAAGTCAAAGAACCTTCTATAATATTCCATAACATTGTTTATAAACACTCTAGAAAAACAAGAACGTTGTTGGTTAAAACGGAAAATTTAATGAAAGGGAGCTAATTCTATATATCATGTCCTTTACAAGTACAAGTGAAGTCCTTTCACTGTTACAAGTTAAGGTTTAAATCCAGGTTACGTTTGTGAACCAACACAACTTTGTTTTTATTATTATTTAAAGACAAATGCAATCGCATAACAATATCTAGTATATAAAGTTGTAAATGTAATGTTACGTGTTTCATTTGAATTCAAAAGTTCCGTTTCGAGTATCCATGGAATACAAGCTTCTCTGTCTAGCATAGCAATGCTACTCTACCAACAGCTCCGCAGTACCGGCGTCAGCTACTCCCCCCTATATTGTCTAAGCAGATCCCTAGGGCCCTGAGTCCAAACTCCTGTTCAGAGCGCCTATATTGAAACTGTCCCAGCTTCGGCAAAATAACTTTCACGTATGCTGCAGCTTCTGCATGGAACAATCTTCCATCTAATTCCCGATGGTGTCCGACAAATTTTGCCTTCAAAATGTCCATCAAAATTCGTCTTTTCCGCCAAGCTTTCCTCTGATCCCCCGTCACTTCGCTTTGAGCATAATATTCAAGTATGGAAAAGCGTATTACAAATCCACTATTATTATTATTATCCAATCAAATCGTCGGGATTTGTAATCACGTTCTTCCGAAACGAGTGGCATGCGAAATGAGTAGTCACTAGTTGCACGTTCATCACGTCTAAAATAACTGAACAATTTGCCACTGCTAATATTTCACAATATGTGTAATGAATATTGATACGACATGAAATTCCTAACAATTTCTTTGCAATCGGAAAGAGAACGTGCTTTTGAAGTGCTGTTGACACCTGTTGTTATCTCTGATAGTCAATATTTCTTGTTAAAGACATCTGGTGTCATATCTGATATATACCAGAAACGCTTTGTGATTAATCTTGCCACATTTTCCTTTCTTATTTTGTCTATGGAGTTAACATAAGTTATCGTATAACAAAGCAATATATGCTCTGGCGCGCTCATTATTTATGAAAACATACCTTTAAAGATAAATTGCTGAACAGATGGTTGAGATAAAGTAAAGACATTTTAAATAAGAAAATATTTATTTGGCCAATATGTTGAAAAGTAATTCAGAATGAAGATTGATAAATCAAAGTTGAGGACACAACCTTGACAAATGGGATCTCCCTGTGAACTAATCAGTTTATAGCTTTGATCTGTCAAATTCTAATCTCTTATAAACTAAAAAATTAATTAAAATTAAACCTCAGTGAAAGCTTTATGATTATCTAGGACATGTGTTTTTTTAACTTTTATGTTAAAAGCTAAGGCTATTGAGCGTTAAATGGGAAAAAGCAAATCTTGAACTCCCAATCCGTAACAATGAGACCTCACTGTCAGCTACTTTACGTTTGATTTACTTTCATTATCGTTTCTCTCGGGTCCAACAATTTGAAAATCACTTCTACAAAGAACATGCATTTTTACAGTTCGTAGTGAGTTGTATAACAAAGCTCTTCTTAACAATGGAAGTACACTGGAGAAAATACAATTTAAAAGAGATAAACAGTTTCAAAGGGGTGTCTCATCTTATTGATAATGACAGAAATCTCACCGACAATCTAATCTATTTTACAAAGAATGTTCTGATTTGAATCTCACATTAAGCTTGATTTAAATTGGTTTATGTAAATGATTTTGTAGATTATTTCCACTTGTAATGACACTTTCATGTCAATAGATTAGATAAGAAGCTACGTACACATATATGACATAACATTTACAGAATACTAAAAAAAAAGTTCGACATAGATAAATTAATATGATCATCATGATATGGGATTCGGGGGAGTTTAGAGTCGCCAGTTTATGCATATATCTATGCATATATCTATATTGCAATGTTACTTCGAAAGGAATTTAAAGAACAGTAAACATATAGCACCGAATGGCTAATGTTTGGTTTACACTACACTCACTGTCCCCGCGTTCGCCACGTTTGTTTAAACCGTACTGGAACGTGTTGTTATTGTGTATTTTTGGGTTCGGTTCAAGTTTTGTTAAGTTGTGATACGCTGTGTTACGAATTATCACGACGACCGTGACAGAACGGGTGCGACTTGAGCTTCTTTACCTAGCGTTGACCTAAAGACCACTACGGTAAGGGATGGGTCAGGTCTACAACGGATGTCATCACGTCTTCTTAGGTTCTTTTAAGTTCTATCCAGCTCCCTTAAGTTTTCGCCAGTCAATCACGATCTAATCCAGTTCCTCTAAGTCCATTAAGTCCTAATAAGGTTATTACGGCTTACTACGGATAAACATAGCCGGACATTGACTCTGGCCAAGATCTGGATCACGTTTGTGTATTTTATACGAACATAACAGATAATGTGACAGACAATTGATTAGCAGTTTTGAATAGTTCAAAATGAAATTAAACATCTGACCACGGAAGCCTCGTTCTGTTCTACATTCTGTTCTATATTTCACCAAGGAAGCCTGTTCGGTCTGTTACGTATCTATAGGGTCCGTTAAGTTGTGTTAAGTATTCTTACGTTCCTCCGTTCTAATACGCACTGCCAAGTTTCTCTTCTAAAATGTGGCGAACGTGACCAATGTGTTTCTCCCAAAAAATACTTTTCGAGGGCGCCGTTTATCAAACTAGATTAGCGTTTGCGGGACACCGCAAAAGCAGAGCAGCTCCGAAACTTAGGGTCTCGCCTTTCCCTGTTCCGCCTTCTCGTCAGCATCAATAAAATGACAATTCTTTTTAACAATTTTTTTTTCATTATTCGAGTTATTACTAATCATCACTGGGGTCACTTTTCACAAGTTTGTTCTTAAAACCCATTTCTTCTTTCAAAATTTGATCAAAGGATTAACGTGGCCTTAACCAATATCTAATGACCTTGACCTTTGACCTTCAAGGTCACACCATCAATGAACACTTTTCATAGCGTATAACAACATGCAATGACTCAAAGTGTTCATAATTGGAACGGCATATTCACAAAAGCATGCTTAAGTTTTGACCTCACAGTGACCTTGACCTTTGACAGATTTTAGTGAAAACGTTTTCAAATCTTGGTCTTTCTCCGTAGTTCAAACATACCAAATAAGAGCCTAATAGCACAAAAAAAGTTTGAAGTTATCATGTTTACAAGGATTTTTTTTTAGCAATTTCAGAACTTGTGACCTTGACCTTTGACCTTGAATATGAACATGTCAAAATAATTCCCCAGGGGCATAAGTAAGAAGTTATGGATATGAGGTGTTGATACCTCCTTGGAAAAAAGTTATTTAGTGATTTCAGAACTGGTGACCAAGACCCTATCTCGTGACCTTGACCTTTAAAATTCAAGGTCACACAATCAGTGATCACTTTTCATTGTGTATCACAAGTATGTAATGATTCAAATTGTTAATAGTTGAAATAAGACATTTTCGCAAAAGCATGCTTAAGTTGTGACCTCGCTATGACCTTGACCTTTGACGGATGTTAGCGAAAACCCTTTTCAAATCTTGGTCTTTCTCCATAGTTGATATACACCAAAGAAGAGCCTGATAGCACAAATATTTTTCAAGTTATCGTGATTTCAGAACTCGTGACCTTGACCTTTGACCTTGAATGTGAACATGTCAAAAAAATTCCCCAGGGGCATAAGTAAGAAGTTAAGTATATGAGTTCTCAAAACCTTCTAGGAAAAAAGTAAAAGCCAATACAAAACAAGCGGGCGGCGGCGGCGATGGAAACTGCGCAAAAACTAATAATTATATCACGTTTCTGTTGGACGTTCCCTTACGGACTGTTAATTTACATTAAGGACATGCCGTTTTAGTCCAAACGAGGCGACCGTGGAGAACTTTAGCGTGGTGTAAACCTAACACAAATGTCATATTGGAAAGCAAGATATGTCAAATCGTATTTACAGATCAAATAAACAATTTATTATATATATATTTTCAATTTATATATTACATGTATTCAGAATGTACAAGTCTAAACACATTTCTATTTGAAGCTATGGTTAGAGTTATCCCCCCTTCTCACTAGAGGCGCTAGGGTCGTCCGCCATTGAGGTGCTGATTGCTAGCTTGTTTACGCTGTAGCGTACACGCCCACATTGTATTGACATCCACAAAAAGAGTTATATAAAACATGATTAAATGATAAAATTACCTACCTACCAGGAATTCAACACTGATCGAACACTTACAACACCAACTATTACAATGACATCCTGAAACATGTCAATATATTTATTTAATTTTGAGCTTATTAAAATTATTTATATGAAAGGAGAACCCTCTTGGTGCCCGGCCGTTGACGCTAACAGATTTTTGATAATCGACCTCTTTGCGCACCCGATACGATTGTAGTCAAGGCATTGGAAGGCGCAGTAAGACAAAAAATCAGCCTTCCGAACGCTGACTATCTCGTCACACATGGCACCCAGGTGACGCAGTCAGGCAACGATACCACACTGTGTGATAATGATACATTACACAAGCTGCTTCGGAGCAAGCCCAAACCATTTTGCCTTGATTGTGTAACCTGGTCGATTTGATTATCCAAAATAATTTAATATGCCAACCCTAGGAAAAAAGATTTATCAACTGACAAAAAGCGTGTTTGACATACAGTATATTTTCGTCTTAATTCGAATACATTTTTATATTTAAATCGATCAAATTTATATCAATGTTAACCAAAAAAGGCTTTTTTCCCTTCCTCCTTTTTTTATTCGGGTTCGCTTTCAGTAAAACCTCTGATAGCAGGTCAGTCACAATGGCGGGATCGGCAAAAAAGGTGAGCTGTATTTTGGAATAAAATATCTTACGGTCAATTTTATCGTTTGACTTTGTTTTTAACTTATTTACTGCCTATTCCTGACTCCGTATTACGCTAAAGTAGCTCGATTTTGTTGCAAGATAACAGCTCCTGTGGTAAACCACGTGCAGTCGATACAAACGGTCTATAACCTAAAAAGAAGCTATTCTTGACAATATTTCATGAAAGTAAACATACTTTAATCATTAAAATGATATATTCAGATCGATATGTATGTTATAAACCAAAAAGAGATCAGAATGCAATCGCTAATAAATTGTTTAGTGGTGAGCAAGAAAAGAGTTATGGCCCCTTGTGAACTCTTTTATTCAGGAGTCTAACAAATTTTTATTACTTCCGCCTCAAAATCTTCATATCCAGGTCGAACAAAATATAGATCTAACTAACTGTATATTTGCAGAAAAAGGAAGATTAGTAGTTTGATATTAGCTTGACTATGAAGTTGAACCGTATACGGTAGCATATATCAGGTTTATGATTTCTTTTATAATTTCAGGACGTGCGGGTTTGAAGTCGCCGAAAAGTTCGGCAGTCACGAAATTCGAAGGACCAGGTTTGGTTAAAACTTGTATCACAATGTCATTCACCACAGAGGTTATTAACCTGATCTCTTCGTGCTTAAACTTTGTCAGAATTCGCTGATATAACTACTTTCTCAAAAATTCAATTTAAATGCCAGTTAAAGCTTTGTTCTGTCTTATTATTATTAATGTTTAACCCCAAACAAATAAGCAGCTACCACCTTTTGGGAATTTAACCCCGGTCTTTTGAGTGATTTGCAAACCCTGACTGTACCAGCCCCTGATCAACAGATGTTTTCAAAATCCATGCAATAAAATCAAGAATCGGTATATTTTCTGCAAGAGCTTGTCACTTGACTGTGGTAGATTTTGTAACTTGTGGATTTATATCTTTTAGTCCCAATACTTTAAAATAATATCATAATCAGACAGGCAGATTTTTATATGTATATATGGCCATGAGTCCATGACATACATATATTATGTTTACCATAATACTTTTTAAGTCAGAATTAAAAGTTCAAAGTACATTAGTCCTTTCTAGCTTTGCAGGGCTTTAACAAAATTGGAAATCCTTATTGTTTAGAGATGGTACAAAGAATTAATGATATATTGAATCAGATATAATTATTGCAATGTGGAATGATAGTTTAATTTTAATATGGAGATTGAATAAGTATGAGAGGCGATGAATTGTACTTTTATTGATGTCAATGATGATAATGTAATTACTCTTTGGAAACTAAGTACTTTTTTTGTTTTCAGGACCTTCTATGATGCTCGTTGAACACACATTAATGAAAGAAAGGAATCTGCCAAATGTCTGTATTCATCAATTGTCAATTTAAGAAATCAAGTTTGGCACAATGTTAAATAATAGAATCTTGTCCCATTGGATATGTTACTTAATGGAATGTCACTAACTGGAATGTTGAACCCAAAACTTACTGTAGCCATCCATCCTTTTATATGTTTTTGCCTTCCTCACCACTGGCTTGATGAAATCTGATGAACATGTTCATCATTCGGGATTGCAAATTGTAAATTTGCCAATAACCTGCCCAAATAAGGGCTACAAGAGCTACAAGAGCATAACAGTCATTTTTAACACATCAGGCCTGAAAGCCCCAATAGGCTTATGGCATGGGGTCCAGCGTCCGTCCATCTGTCCATCTGTAAACTTCTCGCTTTTTCAACTTCTCCAGAACCAATGACTCCAGAGAACTGAAATTTTATGTGCAGACTCTTTGGCCAATGGGGATTCTAAATTGTAGATTTTGTGACCCCATGACCCCATGACCCCAAATAGGTGGTCACAGTGGTCACGACCTTAGAAACCTATTTTCATCTTCTTCTCCAGTACAAAAAGGTCTAGAAAGCTGAAATGTTGTGTCTAGACTCCTTGGTCAATGGGGATTCCAAATTGTAGATTTTGTGACTCACATGGGTCATTTACTAAAAATCTATTTTCATCTTCTTCTCCAGTACCTAGAGACTCCTTGGCCAATTGGGATTATATATTGTGGATTTGGTGACCCTTTGACCCCAAATATGGGTCACAGGGGTCATCACCTAAAAACCTATTTTCATCTTTCCCAGTTCCAAAAGCTCTAGAAAGCTGAAATGCTGTGTACAGACTTCCTAGACAATAGGGATTCTAAGTTGTAGATTTGGTGACCTTTTGAATCCAAATAAGTTAAGATAAGTCACAACTTAAGAAAACCTATTTCATCTTCTCTGTGGGTCACAGGGGTCATGACCTAAAACCCCATTATCATCTTGTTCTCCAGTACAGTGAGTACTAGATAACTGGAAAGTTGTGTGCAGCAGACTCCTTAGCCAATGTGGCATCTAAATTTTATGTTTTGTTTTGGTGACCATGTGACCTCAAATATTGGTTAAGGGGGCCATGAATTAAAGACTTCTACAATTTGAAACGTATTTAGTTTATTGCATTAAGCCTGATAGCCTGATGATAGCCTATTTGTGTTGCTTGTGATAAACCATTTTTCACTTCTTGAATCATCTAACTATTTCTTCAGATGAGCTGATACTACTGGAGATATCCAGGGTTCAGAATATGGTCTGGTCTCCTTGTTTTTGAGAAGAGGTATGTTGAAGCATGAAAGCATTTATACTTCATAATGTATTATACACTGTATACACAACTTTGCATTACAGGCGAACAGGTGGCCAATCACACAGTCATGTTTCAGTGCCCTCACCAGGCTAAATTTGCAGCTATTCTCAAACAGGGTTTCAAAAGTTGTCTTAATAATTAATTACAAGTGTATATTGTCTCGATTCATGCTCATTTGATTCCAATTTATAATGTACATAGGGATAATAATCTGTCATTCTTTACAAAAAGGGGGCGGGATAGTGCAATGGTTAGCGTGGTCGGCTTCGGATCAAGAGATTCGGGGTTCGATTCCCGCCAGGGGCACGGCAACTTTGTCTGCAGTAGAGAACTGTTCTACATGCAGTAAGGTTTGGGTGCAATGTTACACTGAATTTCAGCGTAGTACCACTCATGGTTCGCTAGTTCCAGCCGATGCTCGCAGGTTTCACCGCTAAGCAAAGCCACATGGCGTTGCGGGCTTTCTCCCTGCCATAATACTAGCAGCCGTGATATAAGTGAAATAATCTTGAAAGCAGCGTTAAACCCCAACTTACCTCACCTCACCTCTTTACGAAAATGCATTATAAAAAGTGAGTTTCATGTTGGTAAGGCATATAATTCTGTATGTTAGGCAAATATTTCATCACACAAAACAAACTTTCATGTAATGTTTGCAATATTTTCATAATTTTTAATGTTGCATAAACACAAATATTTATTTTGAAACAAAAGTACCCCTATCCACTTTCATTGGGACCTGATATTATATAATAAAATGATTTCTTCAGATGATAATGTTGTAAGACTGGACTTTAAACACTCAAGTAATTATAAAAATATATTAAAGATATTTCAAACTAAAAAGAGGATAAAGCCGCCATCAGCGCATAGGGATACCCGCAGAAAGACCAGAATATTGTGTTACATGTTTCGGCGGTTAGTCTGATGTCTTTTTAGCTCATCAGGCCTGAAAGGCCCGATGGGCTTATGGCATGGCATGGCGTCCGGCGTCCGTCCGTCCATCCGTCCGTCCGTCCATCCGTCCGTCCATCCGTCCGTAAACTTTTCGCTTTTTCGACTTCTTCTCCAGAACCAATAACTCCACAGAGCTGAAATTTTATATGCAGACTCCTTGGCCAATGGGGATTCTTAATTGTAGATTTCGTGACCCCGTGACCCCAAATGGGGTCACAGGGGTCACATCCTTAAAAACCTATTTTCATCTTCTTCTCCAGTTCCAACAGGTCTAGAGAGCTGAAAAGTTGTGTGCAGACTCCTTGGCCAATGGGGATTCTAAATTGTAGATTTCGTGACCCCATGACCCCAAATGGGGTTACAGGGGTCACATCCTTAAAAACCTATTTTCATCTTCTTCTCCAGTTCCAAAAGGTCTAGAGAGCTGAAAAGTTGTGTGCAGACTCCTTGGCCAATGGGGATTCTAAATTGTAGATTTCGTGACCCCATGACCCCAAATGGGGTCACAGGGGTCACATGTTTTAAAACCTATTTTCATCTTCTTCTCCAGTTCCAAAAGGTCTAGAGAGCTGAAAAGTTGTGTGCAGACTCCTTGGCCAATGGGGATTCTAAATTGTAGATTTCGTGACCCCGTGACCCCAAATTGGGTCACAGGGGTCACATGTTTAAAAACCTATTTTCATCTTCTTCTCCAGTTCCAAAAGGTCTAGAGAGCTGAAAAGTTGTGTGCAGACTCCTTGGCCAATGGGGATTCTAAATTGTAGATTTCGTGACCCCGTGACCCCAAATGGGGTCACAGGGGTCACAACCTTAAAAACCTATTTTCATCTTCTTCTCCAGTTCCAAAAGGTCTAGAGAGCTGAAAAGTTGTGTGCAGACACCTTGGCCAATGGGGATTCTAAATTGTAGAATTCGTGACCCCATGACCCCAAATGGGGTCACAGGGGTCACATGTTTAAAAACCTATTTTCATCTTCTTCTCCAGTTCCAAAAGGTCTAGAGAGCTGAAAAGTTGTGTGCAGACTCCTTGGCCATTGGGGATTCTAAATTGTAGATTTCGTGACCCCGTGACCCCAAATGGGGTCACCGGGGTCACATCCTGAAGAACCTATTTTCATCTTCTTTTCCAGTTCCAAAAGGTCTAGAGAGCTGAAAAGTTGTGTGCAGACTCCTTGGCCAATGGAGATTCTAAATTGTAGATTTCGTGACCCTGTCACCCCAAATGGGGTCACAGGGGTCACATCTTTAAAAACCTATTTTCATTTACTCCAGAACAAATGTACCTCAAAGGCTGTAATATTGTGTGCAGACTCTGTCAATGGGGATTCTAAATTTTAGATTTGGAGACCCTGTGGTGCCTCAAATAAGGGCCTCAAGCCATGACCTTAAAATCTCTTTCTGTCTTCATCATTAAACAATATAAACCCTGATGAGCTACAGAGCCCATGGCTCTATTTTTAACTTATCCGAGACTTTGGTTTGGTTCCGTCTGTGTATCCTTTAGTAGATCTGCATGCTGCTATCCCCACCAAACCCTCTTCTAAACATTGCGTAAAGAACATACTTCAACATATTTTAATCTACTGAGAAATAACCCCACTTTTCAACTGTTTTTTTTAGCCTTAAAGAAAAAACCTCATTGATCATGTACTTCTACTTTTTTTCAGAAAATTTATGGCATGAGGGAAGCAACTGCACTTAAGGCGTATAATGGGTGAGATATTAAATTGATTATTGCAATATTTCAAGTGAAAAGAATTTAAAAACTCAAAATACATTACAATGTATGTTGATATATATTTTGAATTACAATATACACTCTTTAAAGGTTAGGTTTCTTGTGATATTATTGACAGAATCTATTGATTGTTACACTGATGATTATCTTCTTTCTATCAAAACAACATTATAAATCATGCAATTCTGATCATCTGGGTAATTTTGCCATGGATTTTCACAATTAGTACATTTAGTTGTGGAAATCGGAGAGGAAAGAACGCTTGTTATGCGTTGCACTGCACTTCTGAAATTAAGAAATTGGATTCTTAAAGGCGCTGTAGCACGTTTTTGGCAAATTTTATTTTTTCAAATTTCCCATTTATAATGATAGTTTATGTCATTTATATTTACTTCAAAAGGTGAAACATCATATGACACAAACCAATTATGCGTAGTGGTAATAACGGTATTGCGTATAAAGCAAAAATTGCATGGCGGCCATTTTATTGTGAACACAATTTATTATTTTGTATGACAAAAACGATTCCCATGGCTTTATAGAACCATGTACACTCATTTTTTAACTTGATTTTCCGAAGAGGGAAGAGTGTTTTACCATTAGTGACATTATTTTTCAAAAACATTTCATCAACTTATTTCAGCGAAAAAACGTGCTACTGCCCCTTTAATGGGAATATATTCGACTAAATATTTAGGTAACTTAAAATTCTTCACTTCTTTGAAACTAAAATCTACTTAATTAATATGTATAACAACCATTCATCAAAAACGATTTATGATTCAAACTTGTTAAACAAACTTAACTAAAATTGCAAATGATGTGGTTCCGTTCTTTCCAGCGTAATATCTGCCAATTACAATTTGTTGCTTCATATGGTGTTGAACTTTTATTTCGATATAACTGGTAGATGAAGCATAAAAAATTGTTGTCCTGCCTTATGATCTTATTCAAGAAAACCAAAGGCTCACCGTTGATGTATTTGGTATTGAAATTTTTAAAAAATCTTGTATAAACCTGTTTTTAAAAAGTGTCCGTGTATCAGATATCCGGACTCTTTTGTCCAAAAGAGTCCTGATATGGAAAATGAACAGGACTTTATTATACCCCCGCTACGAAGTAAGCGGGGGTATATAGCGGTCATTCCGTCCGTCCGCCCGGTCAATTTTCTCAAAAACCGTCAAAGGTACATCAACCAAACTTTGTACAGTTGTTAACCATGTTCTTCCGATCGCGCACAGACAATTTTCTGAGATTTAATTTGTTGTCGTTTCCATGGAAACGTCACATTTTGGACTTAGTTTTATTGTGTTCAATGGGGACAAGTTTTCTGGGATACTGTTCAACCTATGTGAATGAAATTTTGGTTGTGAGTACTCATGACCATACTCTTTATCGAGTTCGAAAACCAGTTCCGAAATATTATTTTTTACGGAGCTATGGCCCTTTAATCCGAAATTTAACTTAGTAGCAAAAGAACTGTGATGCTCCAATGGGGAGCAGTTTTCTTGGAAACTATTACATCTAGGTGAATGAAATTTAATATGGAGGTAGTCCAGATGATACTCTTCATCGAGTTCGAGAACCAGTTCCCAAATATTATTTTTTACGGAGTAATGGCCCTTGAATCCGAAATTGAACTTGGTACCAAAAGAGCTGTGATGCTCCAATTGGGACAGGTTTTCCCGGCAACTATTACATCTAGGTGAATGAAATTTAACATGTAGGTAGTCCAGATGATACTCTTCATTGAGTTCACAGTCCTGTTCCGAAATATTATTTTTTACGGAGTTATGAAGCCCTTGAATCTGTAATTGAACTTGGTACAAATTACCGTTGTGATGATCTAATAGGAAAAATTAAGTTACCTGAAAAATATTACTTCTGGGTGAATGAAATTTTGTAATAACAGTCAGTTCCTAAAATTATTTTGGACAATATTATGATGCTTGAAGCTGTTTTTTAAACGTACCCTTCACATCTATAATTCTCAATGGACGGATAGCGGATGGCAGGGGTATGTGAGCCATGCTCACTTTTTATGCCCCCGAATCGAAGATTCCGGGGGGTATATTGTTTTTCACCTGTCTGTCTGTCTGTCTGTGTGTTTGTCCACAAACACTTTAACCTTGGCCATAACTTTGGATTGCTAAGAGCTAGGGCTTTCATACTTGGCATGTGGATACCTTGTGATGAGACCTTTCAGATGAGGTCATCATATTTGACCTTGTGACCTTGACCTTGCCGCAATTGACATTTTCTGAAAACTTTAACTTTGGCCATAACTTAAGATTGCTCAGAGCAAGAGCTTTCATACTTGGCATGTGCATACCTTGTGATGAGTCCTTTCAGATGAGGTCATCATATTTGACCTTGTGACCTTGACCTTGCCGCAGTGGACAATATTCAGAAAACTTTAACCTTGGCCATAACTTTGGTATATCCGGGGGCATCCGTGTTTAACAAACACATCTTGTTTCTTGTTATAAATGGTTTCCACAGACAACAAGCTCTAAGTGGGATGTAATTTGAAATACTTGTACATCAATGGGGTCAGAATGAGAAGGGAAAAAAAGAAGAAATTGATAAAGTCATGTAAGGATAAAGTTTTACAAAAATATTTGGACATGTTTAAAACTTCTCTTTTTCAGACTGCTGGTAGCTGCTAACATTACAAGACTACAGAAAACAACAGGATGCGGATAGTGATCACATATGGGATACTTCAAACAATACTCAAAGTATCTCAGTATCTCATGGTTGCAGTAAATATTCACTGCATTTTGGATCGTGCAACAACAATAAATAAATTAACAATAAATTTTAAAGATTTTGTCATATTTTGTTCATTAATGTTCATAGAAAGTGAACTCCAGAAACTTTGAACTTCAGAACTTTGAAAGTTGCTCATACTTGGTATAACTTGTATTTCTATTCCCACCTATGATATATCTCACAAAAACATCCAAATGATAAAGCGCTCTGTGTGTGCGTCCCTGGACTCCGGAATCATTTCCTGAGCATATCTAAAAATACTATATGACTTGGAAACTTCAAATTTTTCCATGGAAGTAACCTATATGGGGCTGTCGTGACTTTAAGGCGTCTA
This sequence comes from Gibbula magus, assembly GCA_936450465.1. Classification (NCBI taxonomy): domain Eukaryota; kingdom Metazoa; phylum Mollusca; class Gastropoda; order Trochida; family Trochidae; genus Gibbula; species Gibbula magus. The sequence goes on along the minus strand of OW388294.1, from coordinate 39,624,447 downwards.
AACTCAAAGGTCCAAATAATTTTTGAAAATTTGACCAAAAAAAGGTCTGATTTTGTGTCGTTTCCAGTATATATCTAAAAAAAACTATATCACCTGGAAAATTAATATTTTTGTGTTGAACTAATCTAAAGGGTGCTTTTGTGCCTTCTAGGGGTTTCAACTCCAAGGTTAAAATAATTTCTTAAATTTTCGCCAACAATGATCTGACTTTTTAAACTGTTGTTTACAGAGCATTACTTAAAAACTACCGGTATATCACTTAGAAAACTTCAATTTGGATGTTACCTATGTGGCCATTTATTGGTTTGAAGCAATAATTGTTATTCATTGACATGATTGACGAGATGACGTTTTCCAATTTATTAATACTGTATGAAGGAGGTCAAACTACAGGCGGGGTTTGTGAGCTGCGCTCAATTTTGCCTTGATGGTTTCATTGTCGAAAACATGATACAACCACAAAACATGAAACAATTCCCTGGATCCTAAGTGTAAAAGCTGTAGCACGCAGTTCTTACTGAAATTAAGTTCTTTCACGAAAACGTAAAGAAGTGTTACCAATGGCTAAATAATACTCCTGAATCAATGAAAAGATTTCTAAAACGAATTTACATCGGTTAAACCATGCAAGTCCAATCCCCTTCAAATTCCTCTTAAAATGGCTGCTGGAAGGTAGTCCAAGTGATGTGACTGATGTAGCAATATCTAAACACTGACAATAGTTTTCATGACAGAATAGTCATCATAATCATAATCATAAAGTACATTTGAATAGCGCTATGTCTCCATGCTATAGCATGCTCGAAGCTCACAAACACACACACAACACACATACACAAAGAGAAAAAGGAATTATCCAAATAGAAATGTTTTCAAAGATTTCCGGAAAGACATGAGAGATGTACTCAGTCGGAGTTCAAGGGGCAGATTGTTCCATTGAACTGCTGCTGCATAGGCGAAAGTTCTCTGGCCATAACTGGAGGTATTTGCTTCAGGAACAACTAAAAGATTTTGGGTTTCAGAGCGCAGATTTCTTGAGGGAACATATTTGACAATGAGTTCAGACAGATAAGTTGGGGCTTCTCCACTGAGACATTTGTAGGTGAGAGTGAGAATCTTGAATGATATTCGTTGACGGACAGGTAACCAGTGAAGTTCTCGGAGAATGGGTGAGATATGTTCCTTCTTTGAACAGAGAGAAACGAGGCGTGCAACGGTGTTCTGAATACGTTGGAGTTTGTTAAGTTGATTGGGGATCCGGCAAGGAGACTGTTGCAGTAGTCTATTTTAGACATCACGAGGGAGAGAACTAGAACTTTGGCTGAGTCTTTAGTGAGATATTTTCGGATGGAGCTGATGTTGCGTATTTGCAGAAAACAAGATCTTGTAAGACTGCAGATTTGGGCCTCCATGGATAACTGTGAGTCAATGACAACACCCAGATCTTTAGCAGAATCTGACAGGGGAATGAGACTGCTGCCGACTTGTAGGGATGAAATTTGACACTTCTCTCGCCGTAACTTCGGACCAAGAAGCAGAACCTCTGTCTTGTTGTCATTTAGTTTTAGTTTGCTCTTTGTCGATCAACTTGCTGTCTGAACTTATAAATTTGCATGAGACCTACATATCTACCTTTCATACTGAAGAGTTCCACACAATTGTCGCTTTATACGTTGCACCATTTTTATCCAATACAAATGAACATTTTTTTTATAGATACGCATCCGGATTGAGATGTTTTACCCTCAAACGTAACAATATATAGTAGAAACTTGAATGATAAATGGCAAATCGAGAGAATTTTTTTTTTATATACAGCGCCTTTAATATTCATATGATAGTTAAATACGAAGAGCAATCACATGTCGCTTGCAAAACTAAACCTATACTCTCCATTCCTATGAACGTGTATCGTTGTAAAAATTTTGAAAAAAAACATGTAATCAATTATCAATCACCTAATTAGTATGCTCTTTATTATTGTACAGTAGGAGCTCGACCATTGTTCCTGTGAACCTCCAAATCTTTCAGGGATTTGTGTGAATTGTAAGATTTGCTTTAAAGATACAATTTCTCAACCATTACTTTCTGGAATTGACATAAATATGTAGGCTTGGTCACCAAAATGTGGGTTTCATATCAAAACCGTCGGGGATAGGTGTCAAATGAAAGGTTTGGTTCAAAGATACATGTTTCCACCATAACTGTCGGGAATGAACATAAATATGAAGGTTTAGCCACCAACAAGTGGTTTTCATATCAAAACTGTCGGGGATAGGTGTAAAATGAAAGGTTTGGTTCAAGGATACAAGTTTTCCACCATAACTGTCGGGAATGGACATAAATATGTAGGTTTAGCCACCAACAAGTGGTTTTCATATCAAAACTGTCGGGGATAGGTGTAAAATGAAAGGTTTGGTTCAAAGATACATGTTTTCCACCATAACTGTCGGGATAAATATGAAGGTTTGGCCACCAAAATGGTGTTTTCATATCAAAACCGTCGGGGATAAGTGTAAAATGAAAGGTTTGGTTCAAAGATACACGTTTTCCACAATAACTGTCGGGGATGAACATAAATATGAAGGTTTGGCCGCCAACAATTGGTTTTCACATCAAAACTGTAGGGGATAGGTGTAAAATGAAAGGTTTGGTTCAAAGATACATGTTTTCCACCATAACTGTCGGGATAAATATGAAGGTTTGGCCACCAAAATGGTGTTTTCATATCAAAACCGTCGGGGATAAGTGTAAAATGAAAGGTTTGGTTCAAAGATACATATTTTCCACCATAACTGTATGGAATGAACATAAATATGAAGGTTTGGTCACCAAAATGGTGTTTTCATAAATTATCAAAACCGTCGGGGATAGGTGTAAAATGAAAGGTTTGGTTCAAAGATACAAGTTTTCCACCATAACTGTCGGGAATGAACATAAATATGAAGGTTTGGCCGCCAACAAGTGGTTTTCACATCAAAACTGTCGGGGATAGGTGTAAAATGAAAGGTTTGGTTCAAAGATACAAGTTTTCCACCATAACTGTCGGGAATGGACATAAATATGAAGGTTTGGCCACCAAAATGGTGTTTTCATATCAAAACCGTCGCGGATAGGTGTAAAATGAAAGGTTTGGTTCAAAGATACAAGTTTTCCACCATAACTGTCGGGAATGAACATAAATATGAAGGTTTGGCCGCCAACAAGTGGTTTTCACATCAAAACTGTCGCGGATAGGTGTAAAATGAAAGGTTTGGTTCAAAGATACAAGTTTTCCACCATAACTGTCGGGAATGGACATAAATATGAAGGTTTGGCCACCAAAATGGTGTTTTCATATCAAAACCGTCGTGGATAGGTGTAAAATGAAAGGTTTGGTTCAAAGATACATGTTTTCCACCATAACTGTCGGGAATGGACATAAATATGAAGGTTTGGCCGCCAACAAGTGGTTTTCACATCAAAACTGTCGGGGATAGGTGTAAAATGAAAGGTTTGGTTCAAAGATACAAGTTTTCCACCATAACTGTCGGGAATGGACATAAATATGAAGGTTTGGCCACCAAAATGGTGTTTTCATATCAAAACCGTCGGGGATAGGTGTAAAATGAAAGGTTTGGTTCAAAGATACAAGTTTTCCACCATAACTGTCGGGAATGGACATAAATATGAAGGTTTGGCCACCAAAATGGTGTTTTCATATCAAAACCGTCGGGGATAGGTGTAAAATGAAAGGTTTGGTTCAAAGATACAAGTTTTCCACCATAACTGTCGGGAATGGACATAAATATGAAGGTTTGGCCACCAAAATGGTGTTTTCATATTAAAACCGTCGGGGATATGTGTAAAATGAAAGGTTTGGTTCAAAGATACAAGTTTTCCACCATAACTGTCGGGAATGAACATAAATATGAAGGTTTGGCCGCCAACAAGTGGTTTTCACATCAAAACTGTCGGGGATAGGTGTAAAATGAAAGGTTTGGTTCAAAGATACAAGTTTTCCACCATAACTGTCGGGAATGGACATAAATATGAAGGTTTGGCCACCAAAATGGTGTTTTCATATCAAAACCGTCGGGGATAGGTGTAAAATGAAAGGTTTGGTTCAAAGATACAAGTTTTCCACCATAACTGTCGGGAATGGACATAAATATGAAGGTTTGGCCACCAACAAGTGGTTTTCATATCAAAACCGTCGGGGATTGGTGTAAATTGTAAGGTTTGGTTCAAAGATACCGGTTCTCCACCATTATTGTCGGGAATGGGTATACATGTAGGTTTGGCAACCAACATTGGGTTTTCACATCAAAACTTCTGGGATTGGTGTAAATTTGAAGATTTGATTCAAAGACACAAGTTCTCCACCGTTATACTGTCTGAAATCGACATAAATATGTAGGTTTGGCCACGAACAAACGACTTTAATATTAAATGTATGTAGGTTTGGCCTTTAACATGTTTCCACGTTAAAACTAGTGGGAATTGTTATAAATATTTAGGATTTGGCTATCAGACATACTGGCAAGTTTTATTCATGGGTATACGCATTAACAGAAAAAGGTAGGTTTGGTATAAGGATAATCGTTTACAGAAAAGCTGACCAAGATGGCTTTACTGATTGCTTCTAGAATTGTAATAAAAACTGTTTTATGATATGAAATTAATAGGATAATGGGTCTATAGGTCTTGTGTGAAATGTTACAATATTATATATTTTATTTCCTTTATAGGTGTTAGCTATACGTCTAATATTCTTAGCTAGTAAAGGCTGAACTTGTGGTACAGGATATGCTTGAACGTTCTGTTGTTCCTGAATACAATGTTTATTATATTGATTGCTTCTAAGAATTGTCTTGTTAAAAGCATGTGTGAAGCTATTCTATGACCTGGTGCTTTCATTTACCAACTTAAAACTAACATGCACTTAACTTTTTCAAAGTTATGACTGGTTCCAACAGAGAAGGACATGTTTACCAATGTTGTGTCATCATTGCTAGTCAGTCATCAATTCTAAATTATCTCAAGGATTTCAGCATCATGAATAAAATGCATAATCCCAACTTTCTTTTGCCACATTGGTCGTTTTAAGGTATATTGTGAAGTTCCATTCTTATATTCTTAAGAGAATCATTACATGACCACAACATACGAGTATATCACAAAATTATAACCTTCACCAGGTACTCCAATTAACTCATGTTTCAGGTAATTGATTGTGTTAATTTAACACTGGGATCCATCTGGTGATTCAGAACCGAGCTACAAAGAGAACAAGTGCCAGATACTAGAGAATAAATAGCAGAGAATAAACAGCCTTATCCTCTTTAACCGAATCCACTCAAGGATGTTGTGATGGCACATCTAATGCTAAACACTAGTTGCTATAAGAAAGGAAACCATCAGCAACAGATAGTTAAGTTGTTGTAATTTAATAACAAGAGTCATCAGAAGATGACATATCCCACCGGTCCCACATAATTTGTAAAACACATCTTTGACAGATTATTGTTGATCTACGACTTCATTTAGTGGGTAATACACATGCTGAGTTTCAGGTATGATGGACGGCTTTGAGTAGAGCTCCGGGAGCAGACCTATCTCTGAACAAGGTCCATATTCAACATGTTTCTATGGAAACGAAAAAAAATAATTCAGAAATCTGAAAATATCAAAAGGCACCATGTCAGTGAGTGGGTAATACACATGCAAACTGCAAAGTTTCAGGAAGATATAATGAAGATGTTTGGAGCTGTGCTTTAGAAACGAACTGTCTCTGAACAAAGTCCAAATCCTACACGTAAACGAAAAAAAAATAATTCAGAAATCAAAAGGCAGCACTTCAGTTGGTGGGTAATACACATGGAAAGTTTCAGAAAGATATCATGAACGGTTTTCAAGTTATGCTCCGGAAACGAAATGATTACAGACGGACAGACTGACGGATAGGGCGACGACTATATCCTATGGTATAACATACTGGTGGGATAAAAATGTTAATTGTTATGTTTTGACTTCCTTTGGCACCTTTTTATAACATAACAATTACAAATTTATTGACTTACAACACCGCGGCTAACCATTGTTGATATTTCCCTTCCCTGCTTTATATTTTGTTTAACTTAGGTTTAAAGAAAGTCATACTTTGTCAATTGACCTCTTAATTAAAATAAAACCAAAGCACTGAAAAATGTAATTGTTTAATAATTCAATAAAGTTTTCATAAAAAAACAACAGATTTTTTTCTCCGGTATATTCTGGTGAGATTAAAATGAGCTCTCAGTATCCATCAGCATATTTAGAACAGAACAAGTTCATATCCAGTACTTTTAGTGATTCAAAAGTATCGTCTGCAGCTTGAAGATTTTACTTTTTGAAATAGACTTCTGCAGCATTCCATAGCAGTTCTGAAATGTACAAACATCAACAGTTGAATACAAGCAAGTTCCAACAATTTATGCGAACCATAATAAATATCTATAGTACAAAATGAAAATAACAGTCTGAATTATGCGTTTATGTAGTTTTTCACCATGTAATACATTAGTACTAAATGTCATAGTTTAACAAATAATCTGATAGTGACTTTTATCATAAACTTTTTAAAATTGGTCTTTGATTATGACTAGGAATATTGATTCTTATGAATATAAAATATTTGTTCTATACTTCCATACTCAGTTCTTATTTTACCTTTGTGATTTGTACTACCCCCATTGGGGATGATCACTGGGGACTTTGACCTATGACCTAAACTGAGGTACAAAAGAAACTTTACACCCTATTGTTTCACTCATACAGTAAAAATAACAAAACAAATTGATATGATAGAACTGGGATACTATTTAATGTTCAATGTTGACTGATTCGGCAAACAATCATGCTGGGTTTGTTTTTTAAACATGCAGAGTTAGAGTCCCTGAAAGGACCAAGGGGTATATAATCATTTTTACACCAACATGACCCCTACCATGTTTATAATGTTGTAAATGTGTGCAGAATGAGGCACATTTATTGATTTTCACTTAGCAGATGTTGTATATGTAGATGAACAGTTGTGTTTTATCCAAATTAATTTTGGAAGAATTTATGAATTTAAAATTTCATTTTTTCCCCAAAAAATTAAAACCACATTCCTTGGCTGATGACTAAACGTTTGCACTTTTCAGTTTTAGAGTACGACTTCGGAAACATAAGATATTTGTAATTGAAAATCAAACATATGATAAAACCAACTGAGGTGTAAAGTTTCTTTTGTACCTCAGTTTATTTGATCTTGACCCTTACTTGAGACCACAGGGTCAACAAATCTACAATTAATAATCCTGGTTGGTTGAGGAGTCTTTTCACAAGATTTTAGCTTTTAGTTCTGTAGAAGAAGATGAAAATAGGTTGTCTGGTTGTGGCCTCTGTGGTCCCTGTTGCTCTTATTAGGGGTTATGAATCACCATATCAACAAAATCACTGTTGGCCAAGGAGTCTGTTCACAAGAGTTAAGCTCTCTAGAATCAGTGGTTTTTGAGAAAAATTGAGCCATGGGCTCTGTAGCTTCAGTGGCTTATTACATTTAAGCTTTCTACAGCCTTTCGTAGTAGATCATGACTCATGATCCACATTTGGGGTCAGAGGGTCACAAAATATACAAGTTAGAATTCCCACTTGTGTATTAGATGAAGCCTTGTACAATGCCCTGCCACCATCAACTACATGACATCACAATGTATTTGCATCATCGAGTATTGACATTAGAATTCTATGATGGCATTAACATGATGGTGTCACAATGCATTACCGCATTCAGGAAATCAAATTGCAGTGATTTGTTCAGAGATTTTTTTTTATTGAACCCCACACCCATAGCTTATTAGTTGAAGCCAACTGGGCTTGGCAGCTAAGCAGTGAAATGCTTTGTGTGGCAGCTAACTGGGTTCAAGCCAGCCTGGTGAGCCCCTAAACCAGACCACTCCCCCCAATACACACATCCCATTGCACATATCCTGCACAAATTTCCATAACACATCTGTACCTGTACTCAATACACGGCCAATAGCAACATTACACCTGCTGTCTCTGTAAAGATAAGCCAGCCAATCAGCCGAAATTATTAATTTCAAATTCATAACATAAAATTTTGATATATGCATTACTATTGACGGGAGTATTGACTTATCTGTACACTAACTGAATTACAGTTACTTATTTTTAATGATCATTTTATGACATGCCGAGGTATAATAAACAAAGAAATTTGGGGAAAAAGAAGCGAATTCTAAAATAAATTTTGTCTTTGTCCCATTTGATTGAGTTTATTTCTTTTGAAAGCTGTGTATTGACCATTTTATCATTGTCACATTAAACTGTACCCCTGCCATATGCCCTTATTTTTGGGAGTAAGGCAATGAAATTTACAAATCTTTAGTCACCATCCAAATAAAAATTTACTTTGTCTCCTAGCATACTATTTTCTGGAGAGAAGTCAAAGAAAGTTTGAGTGTGAACTATCCTATCACGACCATATTTGAGGGGTGAACAAAGTGAACAAACAGAGCGCATTGAGTCCACAACATGAAGATTTCAGGGCCATAAAAATACTTCCATTATTATTATTATCATGTAACAAAGATGTTATTCTGAAAACTTCTGATGTCAATAGGATTCTAAGAAGAAATCCTATAAAGGTTTCTAGGACAATGCCTGCCAAGTTTGAATGTACAAACGGTGATCTCCAAGTACATAATTTCACCTATGGGGTGCAGCAGTTCCTGCAGAAGTCGATAATGTGCAAAGCTTATGGATGCCACAATCCCATCTGGCCTGATAGGCCCAACTTCCAAACGCATGGCATAACTCTTGCCAGTCTGCATTACTGGCTGATTTAACGCTTGCGGTATTTCCCTCGCTTTGTTGTGTCAAGATAGTGAATCGCTGCACCAGAAATGCATAGCGGGCCTGGATTTCTAAACACAGATTTCTTAAGGAAATACTGCAAGGCCTAAATCAGCCAGTAATGGAGACTGGCAAGAGTTATGCCTTGCATTGGGAAGTTGTGATAGGCCATGATGAGCTAAAGATGTTTCTTAATATTCTTTGAAATGTCACTCTTAAATAACAATTGCTAATAATTGCATCCCTAGTTTTTTTGTAACTTAAACTCTTAAAAACAGGATAATTGATTGTGTCAAAATGTCACCTGTTATCAACAGTTGAAACTGTGTTGATAATTGTAGACTAGAACCAGCATAGGTGTCCAAGACTGCATAAACGCTGAAATGAATCAAAGCATCGTGTTATGTTAAACTAAACTATATGTAAAGAAAACAACTTTGTAGGTGTTTTTATACTGTTACTACTGCACTAATTTACATTAACTTAACTCAAAGCAAACAAACAAGATCTTCATACCTATCCAGATTATGGTCATTATCTAAATGTAGACGTTTATGATGTTTAAGAGTTTAAGTTACAAAAAAACTAGGGATGCAATTATTAGCAATTGTTATTTAAGAGTGACATTTCAAAGAATATTAAGAAACATCTTTAGCTCATCATGGCCTATCACAACTTCCCAATGCAAGGCATAACTCTTGCCAGTCTCCATTATCTAAATGTAGACCTGTATATAAAGAATTACCAAATAAATCTAAAATGTGTTTTGATTGATTGCTTATGATAACCTACTTATATCCTTTGCAAATAGACAAAAGCAATAAAAACTTTTAAAATGCATAGCTCTATCAAAAAGTTCAGAGAACATAGAAATAGAGCTCCTTTGGAACAAAAGAGCAATGTTATTGGAAATTTTACAAGAACATTCATCAACTGTAAGTATGTCTTGGTGACAATTTATTAACCTATTTCTCTAAGGCTACCTGGGTCATTAAGAATCATCACTGTTCAGCCTTGAATATCTTGTTTGCAAGCTGTCATAGCTTCAACTGTTAATGGTTTTAAACACTGAGATTGTATGATAGTATAAAGTATCAAAGTAAAATCTGTCTCAAATCTTCCATTACAGTACATTTATGACATTGGAAGTTAATGTTTAAAAGAGAGGGGGAGGAGTTTTGGACCCCCAATAATAATTGACGGGAATAAAGAGAGTTGTGATAAAAATTGGTCTGACAAATCATTCTCAGTCTCCTTTAAGGTCTTATCTAAGAAATAACCTCCTACCAGGTATTACTTTCAAAAATCAAATCTCAAAAGGGGCAATTCTCAACAAAAAAAACCTCACAAGCAAAGAAGTGACCCACAAACCAATAGGCACAATCTGACCTAGGTTTATAATTAACGATATTTCATGACCTGAGACTATTGATCAACTCAATGGAAGCAAAATACTCTATTCGATGTAATGAACACTTATTTTATTTACTGCACTGAATGATCTTAAATCATCTTAAAGAAACGCCCCTTTCATCCAATTTTCTAAGCACCCAAGGCTCCTAATTCGTTGATTATGGTTAATTTCCAAATAGTTATATCCTTATATGCAACAGAGCAGTAAGGGACTTACTTATATTAGGCTGTGACCCCTATGGTCCTTAACAGCCAGTCACCAAATTTGCAATTTATAATATCAAACAACTGAGAATCTGTACAGATTTTATATTTCCGGAGCTTTCAGTTCTTGAAGTTAAAACCTTTCAAGTTACATTGTCTTCTTGTGCAAGCAAAAAAGAATGCTGATTGGTTTCAAACAAACTTACCTGTTACCATTTTTTTCAAATTAAGCATTCTGTCTGTTTCCGTAAATGTCAGGAAACCAACAATCCCAGCATGACTGCCCCTGTTGCAAACATATAAGATAGAAGTCAGTCATGCAATACGGTGCTGCAGGATAAAATACATACAATAGTTATATTATTATATATTTATATGCTATGTATCTACTACTGTATATATGTATCCTTATATGGGCCGATGGCCTTCGTGCAGTAAAAGACTTGACTACTTAACAAAAATTAACATTGACAACAGTAAAATATTGCATTTACAAAACCTATGTTCAGTTGAAATATAATTGATAAAATTTATGTACAGGGTAGAAATGCTTGTGACAGTGAAAGTGAAAGTTCTAAAACAACTACCTCCATATTTCTATAGGTTGGCAGCTATGCAGGAAAACTAATATTCCCATTGTTATGAATATTATAAATTTTACAACCATTTTAAGAAGCTGAGTGAAGGACGAGTTGATGTTAGTGGCAATATTATAGTAATCACTGACATTTTGTATGTGAGTAGGCAAAACGTTTCACATGATTGTGTTTTTGGGGGGAGTAATTTGAACTTTATTTTAATCTGTGCCCCTCATCAGTGATTTGAAAACTGTTACCATTCTTACTCATAGGTATACAAATAATGATATTATAGCATGTATTTCATCAGTCAATGAAATTGTTGTGATTTAAATTTGATAGTCGCTCATCCATCATCATCAAGGTACTGCCAATAATGCTCAAAATAAAGAAATTGGCTGCTATACAATCAAGGGAGTGAAAATGCATTCAGAATACAAATATTCTGATGGTCCAATCCTTTTACAAACATTTCCAAAATTTGCAAAGGAAACAATATATCACACCATTATACTTTTGTTTCATTATCAAGGGTAATTTTTTGGTGAAAGCTAGTCTACCATGCTAGAGGTCTTCCTGTATGTGTACTGTGTAGTCCTTCCATATAAAAAAAAGTTTAAATCATTTGAACTAGTGTACCGGTAAATGCATGTTTTTAATTTTCAACTGGATAAAATTTAGCATATATATAGAACACTGTTACAGTGCATAATCCATGTTGAACATTTACAAAAGAGTTTTTGAGAACGCAGACATCAGCGGACTGTTTACATGTGAGGAGAATAGTTGAATAGGCTTATTAACCACTTTGATGAGAGAATGATAGTGTGATTCAAGTTTTAACGAAGCCTGTTTTTAATAAATAAATTTGTGACAGAGAAACTTTTTGCTGACTTCCAATCCACACATTATGAAATCATAAACTTATAAATATTGAATCTGCTAACATAGTACAACAACAAAATAAAAATCAAACTAATAATCTTCATTTAAAATCCTTTCAAAATATAAAATGTTAACGTAAACTCATTAACTACAAGGATTTGAAGACTGAAATATGAGAAGGAAGTTACGCAAATTTAATATTAATCTAAATACACAAATGTTCAAAATCTGCCATAGTCAAGTGTCAAGGTGGTGAGAGTAGCTGCTTATTTGTTTGGAGCTAAGCATTAATACTAATAGGACACAATGCTTTAACTGGCTTTAAATTGAGTTTTGAGAAAGAAAATATATCAGCGAATTCTGACAAAGTTTAAGCACGAAGAGATCAGGTTAATAACCTCTGTGGTGAAAGAAAGACATTGCGATACATGTTTCAACCAAACCTGGTCCTTCGAATTTCGTGACTGCCAAACTTTTCGGCGACTTCAAACCCGCACGTCCTGAAATTATAAAAGAAATAATAAACCTGATATATGCTACCGTATACGGTTCAACTTCATAGTCAAGCTAATATCAAACTACTTATCTTCCTTTTTCTGCAAATATACAGTTAGTTAGATCTATATTTTTTTCGACCTGGATATGAATATTTTGAGGCGGAAGTAATCAAAATTTGTTAGACTCCTGAATAAAAGAGTTCACAAGGGGCCATAACTCTTTTCTTGCTCACCACTAAACAATTTATTAGCGATTGCATTCTGAATCTCTTTTTGGTTTATAACATTCATATCGATCTGAATATATCATTTTAATGATTAAATTATGTTTACTTTCGTGAAATATTGTCAAGAATAGCCTCTTTTTTTGTTACAGACCGTTTGTATCGACTGCACGTGGTTTACCACAGGAGCTGTTATCTTGCAACAAATTCGAGCTACTTTGGCGTAATACGGAGTCAGGAATAGGCAATAAATAAGATAAACAACCTAATCAAATGATAAAAGTAACCTTAAAATATGTTCTTCCAATAATAAATACAGCTCACCTTTTTTGCCGATTCCGCCATCGTGACTGACCTGCTCTCAGGGGTTTTTACTGAAAGCGAACCCGAATAAAAAAAAGGAGCAAGGAAAAAGAGCCTTTTTGGTTACCATTGATCTGAAATTGATCGATAAGAAAACAAACATATATTCGAAATAAGACGAAAATATACTGTATGTCAACCATAGATTGTGTCAGTTGATAACAATATTTCCTAGGGTTGGCATATTAAATTATTTTGGATAATCAAATCGACCAGGTTACACAATCAAGGCAAAATGGTTTGGGCTTGTTCCGAAGCAGCTTGTGTAATGTATCATTATCACACAGTGTGGTATCGTTGCCTGACTGCGTCACCTGGGTGCCATGTGTGACGAGATAGTCAGCGTTCGGAAGGCTGATTTTTTGTCTTACTGCGCCTTCCAATGCCTTGACTACAATCGTATCGGGTGCTTTGCGACACTTGTCGCATGACTTTCCGTATATTTACATTTTGCTACGCATATACAAATTATACATGGAATTAAAGATTATTATTTTCTCTTTACGATTATGAAAACAGAATAAATATACACAACTTTGTTCAGAAGATATCAAAAGGAAGGCACCCGCATTACTTTGAGATGTTTGGGGAGAAACCGCACTTTCTGTCTAATCACTTGCTGCATCTTTATTAATGATTAGGCCTAATTATTATTCGGTGCGCATAAGAAATTAGGCCTATACATGGAACTGAAGACAACTGTTCAGTATTTGTGATGAAGAAAAACGATACAAAGTAACTTAAAATTCAACAGTAATAAGTAATTATATGTCTACGTATGTGAAAGAGGATGGCTCAACCCCATCATAGATCCGAAATATATATCTCTGACATTTTAGCCAACATACCCGTACAAAGTTATGACAAAGAGTTTATTTATAATATACTTAACGTGCATAAACTATAATATACACATACAGAAAGTTTATATTGATGATATATGTTATTACCCGATACCATGTCGCAATGAAAAAGCCTACCTTTTAAAGTAGCTTTATAACCTATTAAATACGGACCATGCTTTAATACTAAAACATGTTTTATGTTGACAGTAAATGTGAATGGTTCGCCTATGTCATAAAAAAAGCAACAAAACAACCAAAAAAAAACCCGGTGCATCGTATTGTAATGAACGTCTGAAGCCCAATTGTGTATATTAATCAAGAATATCATTGAGATCAACTTTTCTCCAGGAGCAAGAGAAGCAATACATATCCCATACAATGCAAGATATATAATTTACGAGTCAGACTGAAAAACAGTTACATCACGTCTACAGAAACAACAAAAATAAATGTTTAATTTTAAACATTATCTAATCATGTTTTATAGGGTATAGAAATGGACGGTCAACCTTTTTAAAAATTATTATGTCTTGCAGCAATGATGCGTCAATAAATTAACGTCAACGAGAATGCACAATGTCGACATTTAAATAAATGTTCACATTTCATAAAATTTCAATTAACGCTCTGTGCAAAATCTTGAGTGGTATTCAGATAGGCTATCGCAGCTTGTTTACCAATCCACTTAGTGAAATAAATATGTTTCAACCAAAACCCTTTTTGAAACAGCAATGTCTGCACCTTGTGTATATTTACAGACATTAAGTTATAAGCAACCGTATGAATGAAATCACGTTTACTTATTTACAATTTTACATGTGTTTGCCAAATACATTAAAAATAGACTTTATTTGACAGTAGTATTTTGTTTTAACTCTTTTGAAAATTCTCTTTCATTTGTTTTATCTGGGTAGTTTAGTTCGTTGTTTCGACACACTTTTGTGCTTGGTTCAAACAAACATGTCATCGGGGAAACAAAATATATCCATTGGCCATGGTGCTGTGTTTCTCTGTTGACAATTTTTTTTATTATTCGGGAAACAATCTTTTTTAATGTTCATTAATAATCTTGGCCTATATCAACAGGAATATTGATTCTCGCTATTTACGTAGAAACATATAAAACTTATTAAGGCCAACATGGAACTAATCTTGTTTTTATAGCACTCTATAAGCGCTTGAATTTAAAAAAACAACAACTTAATTTCACTTTTAATGAATTAAACAATTTTAGCACTTTTTAATATATAAAAGCAGGATATCGTGTTTAGTTATGAAATCTCTGACGGTCGGAATAGGCGAGCGAGTGTGACGTTACCGCTTCACACTAACGTCAGGCAAGCTGACGCTTCAGCACCTTAATGGCGGACAGCCACGTGACACCAAGATGGCGGCGCCCATGACTTTGGAAATAGAAACGTCTATACATGTAGCTCAAATAAATACTAACTTATTTTAATCTTTTAAAATGTTTTACTTTTATGTTAAGGCAGCACTAACCAGGAATCATTTCACAACTGTTTATCAAACTCATGTTTTCAGAAACCCGTCTTTGGTTTTCGGGATCAGTCCTTCCAAGTTGCCATTACATTCTTGATCACATTATAACAACTCTGTCAAAGGGGCGTTTTGATAACGACTTTTGACACTAATGAACCAGCTGATTATTTTCTGACAGTCACCCAATGAGAGAAATCCAAAGTTTGTACATAGAAGCATTGAATTATTTCATGAAACAAGCCCAGCAAGATACAATGAAGCACAACAGTATGCACAGAACACAGGCCCTTGGGTCATTGCTTTTGACACTATACTTCTTTTTTTTTTTAAAGAAAATAAGTTTGCCATTTGTGTTCACGTAGTTACAGCTTTCGGTCGACTTGCAGAAAAGATAAAGAAGTGGTAGGTTTCATGAATGTTGATCGATAGGTAAATCATCCAAGTAAATGATAATATAAAGTTTTAGGGTAGAGATAGATAGATAGTTTTAGATATTTTTTCACTGTGTTGCAGCTAATTGTTCATGCCTGTTACAAGCAGTTATTTCTATACATGACCATGCAGTTCAGTCTAATATTATGTCTTGAGTGTTATGATGTATTATGAATGTTTCTCTCTTGTTGTTTGATCATGACAGTGTGTAGGAACATGATTTTGTCAATATATATTCCAACCTTCAATTTGTTGAATTCACTTGAAAATTCCCATGTAACATGATATACAAATATGACATTCAAGGGAAAGTTCTATCACCAAGCCATCGGTAACATCCTCCATCTTGTTTTCTTGGCAAAGCATGCCTCTTATTTTACGTAAAGCAAAAAATCCAAGGTGGTGATAGAAGCAATTTATATGTACTTTGATAACAAATAAAGTTATATTCTTCAAATTTACAAAACAGTTGAAATCAAATCAAATATGTATTCCTATATTGAAATTGACTTTCTTCTGATAAATCTTTATTCCACAGTGTTTCAAAATATGTGAATTGAATCTCTGTCTGAGCTTCAATCAGTTTGTCCTATTGAATTCTGTATTTTATTTGAGGAATAGAATGTTTACAAAAGTGTACTTAATTAATAAGTTGTTTTCACAATTATTTTTAAGTTATCTAACCTGTTGATGTGGTTGACAATGATGACTTATCAAATAGTGCTAGGCGTTCATACACGGCGAAGGAGAAAGGTATCTTCTTTTGTGTGTATACTTTAGTGGTCTGCAAACCAATGCTTTGAGAACCGGACGTCACGTGACTTCCGTTACTCGCGTGTTACACGATATACAGCGGTCTCACCAATATCATGGCGGCAAATTCGACTGAGGAAAGTGTTATGGCAAGTATACGAAAGTTGTTCTCTTGTACATGTCATGTAGTTATTGATTGCTTGAAAAGTTAATATGCAATGAAACATTCAGATATATATAATATTGTATGGAATAATTAACGTTCGTAATATTTATTCAAGTAGGCCTCACTGCTCGCAAATCACTATTCAGCGACTGCATTGCAATTACAAATCATTAGATCTACTGTAGTCTGATTAGCTGTGCATGTGGGAGCCGAGCTGAAATTAATTCAACAGACATGACCTAGCCAGATATATTTGAATGAGAATCAATATGCCTATATTCATATTTACCATTGCATATTAATATATTCCGTGACTTGACACTTTGGACAATACATGTCTCAAACACGGTTGCTAATGAATTCGGTGTTTTCGTTCCCATAGCAGTTTCATCCTGCATATAGCATGTGGTTAAATAACTTTTATCTATATTGAAAATAACCATTTTGTATGTTTCATCAGGTGATGGGGAACAAATTCTGATATTATTAGTAGCTGTGGCCAAACAAGTACAGCGATAGAATCTAGGTTCTAGACGGTTTTGATCACGTACCTCGATAATCGCGGTAGACAAATTTTACAAGAAAAAAGTGACCATGGCTCACATACCCCCGCCATCCGTTATCCGTCCATTGAAAATTTTAGATGTGAAGGTTACTATGTTTAAAAAAAACAGCTTCAAGCATCATAATATTGTCCAAAATAATTTTAGGAACTGACTGTTATTACAAAATTTCATTCACCAAGACGTAATATTTTCAGGTAACTTAATGTTTCCCATTAGAGCATCACACCGGTAATTTGTACCAAGTTCAATTACAGATTCAAGGGCTTCATAAGATCCGTAACAAATAATATTTCGGAACTGGACTGTGAACTCGATGAAGAGTATGATCTGGACTACCTAATTGACCGGACGGAATGACCGCTATATATAATAATATAATTTTGGGATCTTGGTGAATGTGTCTAAGTCTAATAACAAATTCTTGATAATCTTATCCTTTTAAATATACCTTTGCGTTATCTGGCGTTTTCTTGTGTGTGTGTGTGTGTGTGTGTGTTTTGTTTTGTTTTATTATCGTGGTTGACATAATTCTAACAGTTGCCAAATTCTACTAGTGTAGACTAGTGTCACCTGTTTTCATGGGGGTTGTCAATAAATAAATGTTACTGCTTTTTAAACACACAGTGCCGAATTACATTTAAACTTAAGTCTGTTACATGTATTTACATGCTCATTTAATCATCAAATTAATGTATTAAATATATTTATTTAATTCGGATAAAACACAAATTACCGTACATCCTTGAATAATCGCCCGCTGATTATTAATTTCAAACATCGATTTGACCTGGCAATTATTTTTTTCGAATCCATAATGTATATATGATTTTTTTTTTAAATCATAACAAAAACACCATTGCAGTATGTTTTAAATTATGAATATTGTAATCGAAGTGCATATCAAGAAGTTAACGTATAAATAACTACATGTATGCTTATGCCGGAAAAGAGATAGCCATTAGTTTATTTACATCTGCCAAATTTAACCCAGCGATTATTTATCAGAGGGCTTATACCCGGCGATTATTCAAGGATTTACGGAAATGTATGCTATATTTGTAGGGGATCGTGCAATTATATATACTGGTCGGTGATATACCGTTGGGAATAAAACACAGAATCCCTCCCAAATAAAAATATTGCCCAAGTTTCTCTCCTAATTAGGGAACAGAGTTGATCATTTTAACTAAAAACATAAGTTAACAAAAAATATTATTTTCGAAATAAATTGTTGGCTTGTTTAAAAGTTAATCCACTCAATATAAAATGTGTTTCTTTTTAATTGCATCTTGCCTCCATACATATAGCCCAAATAAAATCAATAAATCAATTAAAAAAAAATTATTAAAGGAATTTGAAGAAGAAAGAGAAGAGGTCGTAAGAGGTAGAGGCCAGGGAAGAGGAAAGGGGGTGGGGACGGCATTTTGCTGTTCCCCTCCTCCAGGCAGATGAGGCGGAGAGGTCGAGAGGACTGAGGCAGCAACGGGAAGATTTACCGAAGATAAATTAAATGAAATACTTTACAGAATAAATAACATGATTGAAGAATTGACTTTGTTTATTTTTTTATTTAATAGCGGTGATAAACGTTCTTGTAAAATTAAATGCCTTTAGGTAATATTTTGAATCTATGCTGCAAAAATATTGCAAAATATATTGCATAGCTTGTGTAAACCTATTTACAGAACCAAGTGTCTCAGTTAGCCTTGGAAGATGCACAAGGCCTGCTAATGAGGGTGGTGGATGCCCATCCATGTCTGCTGCATGACCTCATTAGCAGGCAGCCAACCAGCACCGGACTCACCCAGAGCCACCAGGTCAGCACCACCATGGTGCATGTGTGGCAATTGCAGCGACATGCAATCCCTGGTTGAGCAAGTCTGCTGCAATTGCTCGCCTTGCACTAGCACACTACCAGTATGTATAGTAATTCATACTTGCCAACTAAATATTTGTTTAAATCACCAAAAGAATATTCCAAATTAAATCACCAAAAGAATATTCTAAATTAAATCAAACATGTTTATTCAACACACAAATTTGCAGTTCAAAGTAACAAATTAAGATATATATCAAGTTAAAATTGTCATTTAGATGCTCATATTACATAAAGGGTATATGGAGTAAAAAAAATTATTCAAAGGACATGGAGCTAGTGTTACTGGACAAGACCATACTAAGTGTGCAGATGATGCACAGAAGAGACATGCTGGGACTCAACGCCCTCTCTGCCGACGACATCAACAGATCCTTCAGACATGCTGCCTACAGACAGTATGTTTGGTGGACAAAGGGTAGTCTGGGGCAGGGTAGGGTGGTGATTCCAAGCTGTTGTGTCAAAACAATTAGGAACACCTTCCCAGACACACACAATGTCTACACTGGCTATCAACCACAGCGCCTAATTTAAACCAAGGACACCGTTATGAGGCTATTTCAATTTGGTTCACATGATCAAAAGTGTTTCTCCTGTGTAGATTAAAAGAAATACTAAAGATGAAGTACATTTTGTAAAAAATAGTTCTTAGATTATAGAGTATTAAAAAAACTTCATTCATATAAAAAATCCGATGTATATCTACAAATGGGCAAGTTCCTGTAAACTTGATATATTCAAAATTGCATTTATGTTTAATGAATTATGTAGTATTTAGAAGAACAAGGAAATGTAGTTCATAGCCAGTGTAGACATTCTGAAAGAGCCATTATTGTAACATCAAGACATCATAATATAAGATAATTTATTTGTAAAGAAGCATGTTACATGTATTTTTGTAATCATTAATGGAAAATTAACATATAAAGATGCTACAAGTTTCAGAAGTATAAAAATAACCATAGGCATCACTTCTTAATTAACTTACTGAGTGAAAGAAAGATAAAATAGCTTCTGCCTAGCTACGTGGTTATGTATCTCATCAGAGAGAAAGCCCGCAACAACATGTGGTTATGTATTGCGGTGAAACCTGGGAGCATCGGCTGGAACAAGCGAACCACGGGTGGTATTACCAGAAAGTCTGTATATCATTGCACCCTAACCTTACTGCATGTAGAACAGTTCTCTACTGCAGACAAAGTTGCCATGCCCCTGGAAATATGCTGGACTGCACTTTTAATAGTGTATGTTTTAATTGTATGTATCTGTATTTCAAGTTATC
The DNA here is from genome assembly GCA_936450465.1 of Gibbula magus. Classification (NCBI taxonomy): domain Eukaryota; kingdom Metazoa; phylum Mollusca; class Gastropoda; order Trochida; family Trochidae; genus Gibbula; species Gibbula magus. Next base: position 39,603,980 of record OW388294.1, on the reverse strand, counting down.
TTATTGTAATTAATAGTAACAATGTTCATGGTCTGTTAAATTTACAATCCTTCAATCAAGCAATTATTTTTTATTCTTTTGTTTGGTGTGACTGCTTTCTCAGTACGCAAGCTCCGCTATCCTTCCTTTGTTCGTTCTATGGTTATGTAAGCACATTCCTTGAAATGCATGCTTTCAAAGTCTATAAAGCTAACCAGCACACATATTTAATTGTACTGCAATATTATTACCGACGTGAAGAGAACTTCACGATCCATTGGGCGCTTCTACATTCTCCAAACATATCATCTCTCACAGATTCATGTCATGATGTGATGTCATACGCACTCATGGTAATGGACACCTGAGTACCATATATTTGGGTGTATTATTATTGTTACCAACTATCAAATATAACATCGTCCTCTTGAATAAACTCCATACTGAACCCAAGCAGCTTTGTTCTTCCATTGTCAAAGTGAACCCTGCTACAGAAAGTACATTAAATTCCCGACCCTAATCTGCATGGTTTTACAGTACATCTCTTAAATATTTGTAATGTGTCTTATAAATGGAGAAATTTTCTTTTTTAGCTTACAATCAGCAGGAGAGACCAGGAGCTGTTGCTCTGGTTTGAGGGAATAGCCAGGCTTGGAGACAACAAAGCCTTCCTCCTCCAAGACTTTGATGTCGAATCAAGCTCCCTAAAGGTAACCGTTATATTGTG